>BSBK01007358.1:0-642273 GCA_027943335.1 Chamaecyparis obtusa
ATATATCTATATATATATATACATATTACATATGTATATATATATATATATATACATATGTATATATAAATATATATAGATATATATATATATATACATATGTATATATAAATATATATAGATATATATATATCTATATATATATATGTATATATATATAGATATATATATATATATACATATGTATATATAAATATATATAGATATATATATATCTATATATATATGTATGTATGTATGTATGTATATATTTATATGTATATATGTATATTTATATATATATTTAAAAATTGACACAATAAAAAGAGACATTATACTAAAAATTGAAAAATTGCAACTTACATTATTTAGTGTAAGTTTCAGATGCAAATCCCAAAATTTCAGATACAAAATAAAATTTGGCAAGCGATCCTTCTTAGCAGTTGTTCTTGGTATGTATTTTAATCTAAAACAACAACAGCTAAGAAGGATTGCTTGATGACATCTATTGAATACAAGGTACTCCAACCATTGCCATCATGATAACTCTCCATCAATCATTCTGATCATCATTGAGATTTTTATATGAGCATTGGGGCTTACACTTTCAGAAAAGGCAAGCGAAACATTAACAACTCTATTTTCGCAAAGTTTGCATTTATGAATTAAATCCAGTATGCTCTTGTGTGATCTGGTATACTCTTGTATGATCCCAAACCTACAAGGAGAAAAAGGTATGATGTCAAATGTGTTATTAAGCACTAACTATATGATCACTAGCACATTTCATGCATGGATGAGAAATTGTATCCAAAGTTTCTCAATTATGAAGAGAGGTATGTTTTATAGAGCTTCTCCTTAAATTATTGAGCTTCACTTTGTTTCAAGAATTGTTTAACATTCTCTACTTAACAGGGCCAACCACGTGAAGGTGGAAGCTCATCAGGCCCCTCCTAGGAGCCTCTTATGACCCTTTATGACATTTTAAGACCTCTAAGATGTATTCTTAGGGATCATAAAGGGTCATAAGGGGTACTAGGACACAATAGCTAAAAACCATAAATGTAGGCATCATGGTCACAATTTATTGGAAACACAACATAATTGAGTGGTATACCTAGATGATGCAACACAACCACTAGTCCTCTAGTTCCAAGTCGACACTGCAAGATCCAAAAACCATAGATAAGGAATAAATTTAGAGAATGGAGGAGGGCCATAACGACTGAAATAATATAGGGACCCTATATTATTTTGGTCATTATGGCCCTCCTCCACTCTTTAAATTATTCCTTATCTATAGTTTTTGGATCCCGCAGTGTCAACTTGGAACCAAGGAGTAGTAGTTGTGTTGCATCATCTGGGTATACCATTCAATTTGTTGTGTCTCCAAAAAATTGTGACCATGATGCCTACATTTATGTTTCTCAGTTGTCATATTTATGAGCATGTTCTTTATGTGTTTAGCTTCTCTCCCTCACATCTAAAATAATATTTTCACACTCTGAATCAAGAATGCACGTACAATAGGTATGTATGTTTTATGAAACACCTATCCACAATAGAATGGGAAGACATATTTCTAGCCTAGGCCTGGATCCTTTGACAATTAGCTTGATAATAAGGTTAATTTTTAAATTTGTTTAATTTTATATTGAAAATCATAACGAAGTCATAAACAACAAAAAAATTAATGAGTTTATCAAAATATGTCCAACGTATCTACTTAAAATTCTTTAAAAAAAATCAGTATCTACAATATCCATTTGTTAACCACATTTACACATATTGTCCCAACAAAGCAGTGCATAAACTACACAAAGAAGGTATCACAAAAATATGATTTCTACTTTCACCATTGAAGAAATCTTGGCGACACTAGCTGCCTCTCAAGCCTTGCACAAGTTGCACTCATTTCCTACATCAAGTATAGATGTAGATGGGGTAGATGTAAATGTGCTTTCATCGACCTATTGAAAGTAGTGACATCCACTATTTCCCTGCAATACCAAATGTACATCAGTTCTTCATAAAATGATTAGTTGTCACATTATTTTTAAACATAAAATATAATTACGTATCCAGACCTTTTTCCTATTTGGGCAAACCCAAATTGGCATCCAATATTACTTGTTGTGCATGACGTCTTCAACATGCATGAGCCAACACCACATTGACACATAGGCACATTGACCAAAGTCATCGACGCTATTTTGACAAATATTGCATTATCTCAAATATTGTATTGTCATTATTTTGTTCATCATACTAATTACAACTACAATAAAAAGAAACAATACTAATGTCATTGGGGCAATAGCAGTTCTGCTAGGAACTCAAACTAACCATGTGGCAAAGGCTAAGGTAGTGATTTTTGTGGTTATTCTGGCCAAAGATATGGGTTGCATGAAACTTTGGCTTGAGGGTGACTCCCTTAAAATTATCAACTATATAAAAGGGAAAGCAGAGTGTTCTTGGACTATAGCCCATACGATAAACAAAATTAAAATGTTTCTCACCACCTTTGAAGAGTGCCACATCGCCCATATTTACTGTGAAGGTAATAAGATGACGGACATGCTAGCTAATGAAGGTACCCAAAGTGAGTGTCATCAAATCTTGGAGAGGGGAAGGAAATCTAAAATTTGAGATCATGAATCTAATCTCATTTGATAAAATTAATCATAATGAAGGGTATGTCACTTAATATTATGATGACAAGGATGAAACAATTCTCAAGGAAGGCTCCATGTAATATGAAGTGTGGGATAATTATTCTGGTTTTAATTATCTACAGTGCTTGGGTTAAATCTAATAAGCATGATATCATAAGAAATCACTGTAGTAAGAAGAAGATTAGTAGCAAGGAGCTGAGCTAGGATAGTTGTAAAAAACACAATATGGGAGGTGGTTTGAGAAGAGAGGAGCCGGTTGACTGTGACAAATGGAGGTAAGAAAGGAAAATTTGGAAGAAGCTGAAAAAGGGCAGGGTCTCTTAGTATATCGAGAAGCTCCATGGCTATAACAAATAGGTGACTTCTTTATTCACTAAGTGCTGGGTTAGAGGGAAAGTAAATTTATGGGGTAAATCTTTCACCCTTACCCTTAACATTATGGCTGAGATAATGGGCCTACCCCTGGAGGGAATCCATTTCCATAGAGGTGACTATTATACACTAATTTTTGCACCTTTGTTTCAAGCTCTCTTGGTCTTGATAACTTAGTATAACATGGGAATCATATCCAGGTTGTGGGACCTTTGCTAACTGAGATGAGACCTCCAGGTTCTAGGCTGGTTCCTCTTGGATAATCACCTTAATTTGCTTCTAGACAAGAAAGTAAAACTTTGAGGGGAAAGGGTTAGAAGGAATGCTTGGAAACGGGAATAGCTAAAAGCAAACTACCTACTAGGTGATGGACCAAAACTAGGGTTTGGATCTCAGTATAAAAGATGAATCCTGGTGAACAACTTAGGTCTAGGAGATCATAGCTCTCTGAATAGGCTTGCATAAGTATTTTATAAGAATGTCTAAAATAGAAAGAGGCTATTTCAGTAAAAGATGATTTTCACAAACAATAGCATTACTGAAGATTGAGGCACAATTTATGACCTGCAAACAACATCCATCTCTACAACTAGACACAGGGATGAGACAAGATTGTTAAGGGGTTAAAGTATACCCACAAAGACATTCACATCCAATCACCTGCAACAATGCACAAAATTTCAAAAAAAGAGAAGGACCGAGAACCTTAAACTATCACTGGGAAACATATGAATACTGAAATCACTAAGAGATAACTCACACAAGAAGGCATAAGGATAGGTAAAATGTCACCAAATATCTTCAGTATGTAAATTATCAATGGAAACTACAATTGTAGAGAGCCAAAGGGGGCAGAAAAATGCTACAAATTGCTCTCTAAGAAAGAAACTTTCTTTTTACAATTGCCATATTCTGAGCACTAAAGGGTCTAAAAAACAATATATACAACACTCAACTACACGCAGGTAGGAGTCCAAAATTGACCTAACCAGAGTTACAAATTTTTACAATATAATAATAAACCCTAAAGTACAAGATAACATCAAATTCATTGAGAACACCTGACAATCAGATCATATGTTCTTTTTCATGTATCCATCTTGTACTGAGCTCACCTGCAGACACAACAACCTTGACTCAACTACCCACCTGCAACTCCACTAAGCCATGAAGGCTTCAAATTTGATCTCATAGATATTTCTATTTTCAATAATCTCCCTACAAAAGGTGGTGACAACCCATTGAGAATTTCACATGACATGGTACCCTGTAAAAACCACGGCACTGATGATCAGATCATTCATTATCATCTTCCAACCATCAACCATCTCTGTCCTGAAGAAATCAATTCCAGATACCAAACTGTCACTCATGGCTGAAAATATCAAAACCCTAGCAAAAACCTTTGCGGGAAATTTGAATTTAAAGGTTAATCGCTAGGCTGGTCATTTTAAAATGTGACCGTTGATAAGAAACCTTTCTCGATAGATGAACGGCCATGACATGCTGAAAAAATGACTTAAAATCCCATCTAATAGGTCAAACACCACCTCGGTAGTCAGCAGCCAATAAAAATGAGCAAATCAACATCTCTAACAAGTCACTAGACCCACGTCCCTGAGAACACCATCAGATGGCTATCGCTATACTACTGCGATAACGATCGAGCACTTTGGATCCCTGGTATAACGATAGCCACAAGATCTAGCCATGCTTTACTTACTTTAGAAACCCCTGACCCCATAGGCCCACTAACATTGGCCACGTTGCACATCAAACAACCAATCAAACTATGGCATTTCTGATACACGTAGCAACCTTCTGACATTGGACCCACCGCTTGAGATACTGATCTAATGGTAGGCATATGATCTCATAGCCCCAGAATATTCCTTAAGCTTATACACTAGCTGTAGATTCTATCTTTTCTAAGACCCTTCTGACAATGGACCCATGATAGATCCAGTCATCACCACGCAGACCAACTAAATTCAAGCATGTCAGCATACAAGGACCCATTGAAGGAAGTTCTGACACCAACCAAGATCAGTGGTTGTCATAAAATTGTGAGCTCTGATACCAGCCTATTTGAAGATATGCCAGCTGTTAGATCCTCATAATCAGGACCCCACAAATTTAGACCACAAGAAGATTTAGCGATTACACGACTGAAGAGAAGTTAACGTTCGCTAGGTCGTCAGATATTATGCGGTGACTGTGAAACACTTAGCGATTATGAGAATCATTGTATTTTCTAAGTTGTTGAATGGGAAAGGTAACCGTCGAGAAACTTAGAGGACTTGTGACCAACCAATGAGATTAAAGTGCACATGGGTATTGAGGATTTTAAGTTGCTGATAAAGTAACAAGGAAACATAACAGGGCCTTAGGGTTTTTTTGAGGGTTTTAAAAGGTTTCAACACAATGGCTACTTTTTTGAATATTTTGACTTGCAGACCAGGGACTTGAAATAATTACAGGGGCCAGGAAACAAAACATGAGGCCATGAAATTTTTAGGGATGCTTGGCAGGGGTAAAACAAAGACTTTGGAATAGGTTTTAGTGAAATTTGCATGTACATAGAAATTAGGGTAATAGTAACCATAGGCTTGGCTCTGAAGCATTTAACATGTTCCCTAAAACTCTTGATGAAAAGGCTCTCATGATTAAGGGGAAGGGGGATTATGTTGATATCACCAAAATTAAGGATTTCTAGGCCAAAATGTTGAAAGTTATGATTGAGTATTTCATGCATAATGGACATTACTCCAAAATCTATAACTTGCATTTCATCCTAGTTAACCACTTCAGGCATAACAAAAGGATCTCCTTCCTATATTTTCTTTTGAGCTCTCTGAGTAGTAGAATCATCGAGCATAGGAAAAAGCCAAATAACCCTATGTTACATGAGGGGTTGATCCTCCTTATTTCTGACTATGTCAGAGATATTATTCTGGACCCTATTCCTAAAAGGGTCAAAGCTAAAACTTTAGAGACTATCAAGGGGGATAGAGAGGCTGAATCCAACAAAAAGAGAAAGAAACATAAGGAAAAAGTTTCTATATATAGTGAGGAAGAAGGTAAAAAGAGGAAGAAAAAGAAAGTAGAAAGCTCTGATATCAATGAAGATGAAACTAAGGAAAAAAGCCCTAATTCTCTGTAGATGGGAAATGATGAGGAAGAAAATGTGGCGATGTATACTGGTAACACTGAGAAAGAAGAGGATAGGATTGTCATTACTGAGGATGAAAAGGAGGAAGAGGATAGTGGGAAAGATGGGGATTACCATGATGATGAAAAAGATGAGGAAGGGGCTGAAGAGAAGAAAGAAGAAGAGGTGGATGAAAAAGATGAGGAAAGGCCTGATGAGGAGGAAGTTGAAGCCTAGGTTTCCCCAACTGAAGATTATGAGAATGAAGCCCTAAACCTCCCCGTTGAAGGGGAAAAAAATGATGCCTACTTGGATAATGAGGAAGGGTTAGACCTAGCTAGTAATGATGATGGGAAACCCCTTAAGGTAGACTCTTTGGGGTCTTTGGAGGGGCAGGTTGAAGAGGAAAATGAGACTGATCAGAAATCCCCTATCATCGAAGAAGATGAGGAGGAACAAAAAGACTCAGGTGCTAGTACCGATCAAAATGCCACTAAGGAGGAAAAAAGTCAAAAAGATGATATCACAGCTCCCCTAGAGGATGCTACAATCATGGATAAAGCTAACAAAGATGAAGGTCAAAGTAATCCTCAAGATTGGATCAATCAGGAGATTCATTAGATTAAACTCCACCTTCATTCTCTGGAGAAAACTACAGAAACCCTAAATATGAAGCTGGAGATGCTGGAGAACAAGATTCTGGATAAGGTAAACAATAAAAGCTGGCAGGAGGAGATAACTACCAAGATCAACAACATTGTTGACAACAAGGTGAAGGAAATTAAGGTCAAAGTTAGCAACAATGGGAAAATGATTAAAGAAGTCCTGAACCACAGCAATGAAGGGCTCAATGTGGTTGTCATCAACCTGAATATGCTTCACAACTACCTGGAGAAAAACCAGCTGGAAAAAATGATCATTACTATTGATGACAGTGCTAGGAGTGTTGGCTTAGGTACTAGAACCAGAGGGTGCATTTAGAGGAAGATCCCTGAGAAGCCTAAGGAGCTAAAGGACCTAAAAAATGCTATCCAGAAGATGGAGGAGCTGAAGATTAAGGCAAAAAAAATGATAAGAAATTAGTTTTTTCTTGGGGTAAGTGCACAAAGATGGGGGACCAAAAAGGGGGTATAAGATGCCACTTTTTTCTTGAATTCAGAAAACTCTAAACTTCAACAAGAAATTGAAGATAGTTAGACTCAAAATTTTAAGATGCAAAAAAAACAAGAGTTGTAATACTCTAATTCTAGTTCCTAAACTACTAACTTATTTTGAAAATGGTGTAGATTAAGGCCCTCAAAAATGCGGAGCACAAAAAGTGGTCCTTTTTTTTGTCCAAAAACATAACATAGCGTTTGGTGTGCTCCCCCTAAAATGTTAACTTTTTTTTTGAATTTTTTAATCGCTCCAGTGAGAAGTTAGCTAACACCATGTAGTTTATCCTAGATTTTTTTGGTAATTTTTTGATGAATGTATAATTTTTGATGAATTTACGAAGTGCACACATCCTGAAAACATGAAATTTATGTGTGCTCCCCCTAGAAATAATTTAAAACTAATCGAAAATCAAATTTTCTTTTTTTTAAAGTGTGTAGAATGGAGTCTAGTTTCTAAAAATATAACTTGTTGCAAAATTTGATGAACGACCCAAAATCTATGCCCAAAATACTGAATGTTGGTTTTTTACAAAAAATGAACATACACACAAAAGAAATTAGAGTTGAAAAACTTAATATAATCAGAATTCAAAATAAATTATATGCTTAGATAGCTAATAGAGAGATCTACAATATCATGTCATTTGATTTTTACGTTCTTGAGCCACGAGTAAACCTAATGAGGATCACATAAAAAAAGATGTCATTTTTTTTTATGTCTGCTAGAAAACACATCTCAAGCCTATTTAAATCATCCAATCCTTTGGGTTGGATATCCAAGGAAAATCCAAGCCTTAGGATTGCTAAATTCAAATGCTTTACAAAGTGTGCACACCCTATAGGGCATCCACAATATTTAAATATATGACTTTCATAGCATGTGCACGCTATGAAAGTGATAGATTTTCATACTATGCACACCCTATAGGGTGTGCGCCCTATAGCACATGCACACTATACGACATGCGCAATATGTAAGACATATATATATATATATATATATATATATATATATATATATAGAGAGAGAGAGAGAGAGAGCGGGGGGAGTAATTTATATAAAGAGAGGGGGGTAATTTATAAAAATATAACTATAGGGCATGATATATATATATATATATATATATATATATATATATATATATAAATATATATATATATATATATATATATATATATATATATATATATATATATATATATATATATATATATATATATATATATATATATATATATATATATATATATAGAGAGAGAGAGAGAGAGAGAGAGAGAGATTTGGGTGAGACCTAAGCTAAGTCTGTCATACAGATGGGGTCGAAATTGAGTGATTTGTGATAAAACAATTTAAAACCCTTTGGGAATCCTTTTGCCAACTTCAGTTTGACCTTAGAAATCCATGATGGATTGTGGGAGGTAACCCTACTAAAGGCTTGCTAAATCTTGAATTATATGGTGCACGCCCTTTAGTGCATACACACTATGCATGATTTGGGACCAAAAAGAAAAGTGGCATCTTTTTGGTCCCCCATCTTTGTGCATATACCCCCTATTCATTGTTGGGTGTTGTTGGTAGTTTTGCTAGATCTGTTTTCTTTTCTTTTGTTGTCGTATCTAGTGTTTTTTTAGGTCCCACTCTGTTCTTTCCAGCAGGCGTTTCATTTTGAAAAACTTTAATGCTTTATCTTTTTTCTATGATGTAAATGGTTTCGGGTTCCATTCAAAACCTATTTTTACCTTATTCAAAAACATACTAATGTAGATTTGCCCATTTTTTGGCTAAGTCAAAGTCTTTGGTTTAAATCACTAGATGCTCAACAAAATGACAAACCAAAGACATGCTAATGTAGACAAAATCTCAAATGGGAAGACATCTTTCTAGCCTGGGCCTGGATACTTCGACAATTAGCTTCATAATAAATGAAGTAGATGAGAGCTAAGCAATTAGCTTCCCAAGAAAAATCTCATAAATCTCATAAAATCTTCCTGTGCCCTCTGTGCATACCTAAATGATATATTTGAAACAAGGGTAAAGCTAAAAGAAGTTAATTTTGCATCACACATGGAATGTACTATCTTTAAACTGACAATACATTGCATGTGTAGTGAAAAACTATTATTAATTGGCAGATTAAATGTAGATAATTACTAATAGATTGAGCATATTATTGCTAATAGATTAAGCATATTATTACTAAGCTTAATGTTCTATTTAAATGCTAGTATATAAGAAGACAATCAAAAGACAATGAAGATTTGTCTGACCAATAGTCTACAGAATTAGACCTTTATTTGGCTAGGTCAAATCTTCCTTTGTGCTAGCAGTCTATTTGGTTGTAACAGTCTTAAGTTTTTGTTAATATATATGGCAATCCCATGAACTCTAAGGGCCCAATTCATCCAAAAACATGATCCCACATGATTTTTGTCTATTGCTGTAGTTGAGTTTCATCTTTTCTGGTTGAATACATATGAAATATTCAACCTAAAGCATCATTGTTCAAAAAGAAAACTAACCTTCCCAACTCTGAGCTTTTGAAATCTTATAAAGAATTTCCTTAAATCACCTGTCACATAGTGGCATTGAATCCCAATGGTGAAAATGTGAGTTAGGACCACATCTTCCAACAAAGATTGTTTGCACACCAAGCACTGTCTAGGAGCAGTTAATAAAAGGACTGAAATTCTTTGATTTCAAGACTTCAAAACAATATAATCAGTACATGGAATTATTTTCCTATCAATGTTGCATTGAATAGAGAGTTTAATAATATAAACACCAGATTGTGTCTTCATGAGCAGAGAAGTGACTATTTGTAAAGAATTAAAATTTTATTGCTTGGTAGCTCATTACATTGTCTTCTTTGACCATACACACCTCCACACAAGAAGGACTAAAACCAAACCATAGGATGGTCTAGGAATTTAGAAGACATCCATTATTACAAAGAAAAACAAAATATAGAACTCAAGACGCAAAGAAAAATTAGATGGCCTAGGTGCCCTGAACCAATACACCTCCCATCCCACCATCCACACCCATCCACTCATGTCAAGATCTTGTCCAAAATCATGTTGAAATATTCACTGACCTAAATCAAGATCCTTCCCTCTCGCTTCCTTCGTTACATAATCACTTTTGGAGTATATTCTAAAGTCCTTGAATCCAAGCACATGTAAGTTAATAACACCAAATATATCACTTAGAAGTCTAGTGAGGAGTCTTGGTGAGTTTAAGTGATATATTTGGTGTTATTGATGAACATTTTCTTGGATTCAACATGATTTTGGACAAGACCTTTACATGTGTGGATGGGTGTGGATGGTGGGATGGGGGGTGTATTGGTGAAGAGTCTTAGTGAGTTTAAGCCTTTTGAAGCACTTTATAAGTATTTAATACATCATTGCTTGCCAACTATTTGACAAAGCAATGATGTATTGTAAAGAGTTAAAAGTTTATTGCTTGGCAGTGACTGTTTGTAAAGAACTAAAAGTACAAACTATTAGTAATTGGTAGATTAAATAAAGATAATTACTAATAGATTAAGCATATTATTACTATGCTTAATGTTCCATTGAAATGCTAGTATATAAAGAAGACAATCAAAAGACAATGAAGATTTGTCTGACCAATAGTCTACAAAATTAGACCTTTATTTGGCTAGGTCAATTCTTCCTTCGTGCTAGCAGTCCACAGAATTAGACCTTTATTTTAAATGCATTTAACACAAAAAAAATTACAAAACTGAACCAATGACATGTTTACAACAAAGAAATAGAATGATAATAATATGCTGAAAATTATATTATGTTTAATACACGTCAAAGGACCAGTCCCAACAATTCTTAAACATACTCTATCTGATATGATGAATTTTTAATAAAGATCTAATTTTTTAGACTACTAGCACGAAGGAATATTTGAACTAGCCAAATCTTCCTTGTACCACACAAAAAACTGTGTGATAACTATGTCTACTCCAACCTTAATTGTTTAAGAATTCATCATATCATATAAAGTATGTTTAAGAATTGTTGGGAGTTCTATTAGACCTTTGTTGTAAACATGCCATTGGTTAAGTTTTGTAATTTTGTTTTTTGTGTTAAATGAATTTAAAAGGACATTAAGCATAGTAATAATATGCTTAATCTATTAGTTAAGATTTAAAATGAATATTTTATTGCTCACTGATCCGCACTTCTGTGATATTCAACCACTGGTTCGAACTTACTTGCATATAGGTGCATGGTGTCGACCTAGTGCAGCTTCCCACCTTATACCACCTCCTTCAGCACTCCCTTGCTCATAGACTATGCCAAAATGAAATAAAATGAAATGTGCCGGTAGGTAGGTTATATGTATAAAATTGAACTTTATTTTTACTTCTATTCCCATGTTGGTCAGAATTACTTTATATGATATGATGAATTATTAATAAAGGTCTAATTATGTAGACTACTAGCATGAAGGAAGATTTGACATAGCAAAATCTTCCTTTTACCACACAAAAAACTATGTCAAACATCAGAGGACAAGCTGATTCAAACATCAGAGGACAAGGTTTTGATGTTTTGTATGTACAAGTGTGATTATATATATATGAAGTATAAGCTAATATGTACCCTGGGATTGATGGGTGTAATAATTCTGTAGGCAGGGCTTATGTGAGCATTAAAAAGATGGACAATTCACTAAAATTTAATTTTCCAATATAAAGCTTTCAGAAGGAATCAGGTGAATGTGAAGGACTAACCACCATACTGCTTGATTGAGAAGAGATGTTCTCATTTTTGTGAATTATGATGCTTGTAAATATGGATAGGATTTATGTGTGCTTTTTCCAGTGGCTCGGCCTCTAGAAGGCAAATTTAACTTGTGTAATCTTTATCTTCGTAATCTTAAAGGAGAGCTATTTTTTCTTCACACTAGAATATCCATGATTACTACATTATGCATGTGCCTTTGAGTGTTGTTGTATGGGTACTTTTGTACGATTTTCTAAGACTTCTGCCATCCTGTAATGTGCAGATGAATTAACCAATTTGAAAAATTTACTCTAACCTCCATAAAGGAGAGGAGATTCGATCTTTAGAAAACAAATGACAAGGATACAAAGTTGGGCACTACTTATTCATTGTCAGTTCACATTGTGGAAACTTCTTCAATAGAAAGCCTTTTATCTATTTTGACAAAAAATATGCTCTTGTGTATTCTCATATGTTTTCAATATATAATTTGGAGAGCAGTCAGAAATTGAGCAATGCTTAACAATCTTTTGGTCCTTTTATTGGTTTGTAATCATATAACTTGAATACCATAGAACTATAATAATTTTTTTTGGAAAAAGGCATCTTTTTATCCATTTTAACATGAATATGCTCAAGTGTACTTTCTGATGTGTTGACAATATAGAGATTAGATGGCTATTAGAAACTAGGCAAGGCTTATTAATTTTCACTGCATGTTAAATAGACCAGTGATTTTTTACTACATGTTTGACATTTCAAGTGATTTTTTTGTAAGTAAAAGGATAAAACACAGATGCATCTAGACGAGTTGAATTTTTTAAGTGAGCAGACCAGTGGATGTTTGAATACACAAAATTGTTGAAGGCTGTTACATTTATCTTTTGATTCTTTTCTTAAAACACATGAATTCACTTAGATGAAATTGCAAAGTAAAGGCAATTACTTTCCCTCTTGTTTATGTTTAGGCTGACCACAAATTGGAATTTTTAAAATGTGTATTGTGTTTTCTTGAGGTTGGATGGCAGACCAACTTTGGATAATAGAAGTTTCCAAATAGTTGAGGATGTAATGAGTTAGATATCAAGTATGCTATGGAAATATGTCTTTTAATTTTGATAAAAAATCATTTGGATGCAGGGAAGGGCGCCAGATGATAAATCCCCAAATTTATCTCTTGAAACGCTTATTTCTAGGGCTTCTAAAATGTGATGTTTCCAATCACTTCTAGGCCTTACAAACACTTGATTCACCATTAGACAACCAATCTAAGAGGATTCAAACCCTCAGACATACCCCTTGTTTGAGCCAAATTGCCATATTTTAACAAAAACTTAAGACTGTTACAACTAGATAAACACAAGAATTAACACCAGGTGTACAAATTTTCAAGGCAAAGTAGATTTTCAAAGAATAAACACAAGTAAAACCTACTAACTCATAATTAACACACCAAACCAAGCAATGAAATAGCATAAAATTAAGATTTTATTGCTCATCGGTCAACACATCTGTGATATTCAACCACTGGTTTGAACATACTTGTGTATACACGTGCGGTGTTGATGTAGTGTAGCTTCCCACCTTATATTGCCTCCTTCAGCACTCCTTTGCTCATAGACTATGCCAAAATGAAATAAAATGAAATGTGTCGGCCGTAGGTGAGATATATGTATAAAATTTGACCTTTTTTTTTACTTCTATTCCCATGTTGGTCAGAATTATGACCACTCTTTAGGGCCTTAATTCCGACCAACATGGGAATAGATTTTTTAAAAAGTTAATTTTTTCTTCTATAAATTGACCATGGAAAATCATTTTATAGCTTGGTCAGAAATGTTGGTCTAAAAAGTGGGTTAAATGTATTAGTGGGCCATAGGGAGCCAACCCTGAGGTCTCAGAGACTACACACATAAAATTAAGAAAAATAGGGCTAAACGGGAGAAAAAGGGAACTGAGCATGACCCCATCCAAGGTCCAAAAATTTGATAAAGGATGGGATCCAAAATTTCTTAAATGAGGAGTGTGTCCATTTTAAAATGGTACAATATATATACATATTGTGTTCCTTTATTTTTCATGTTCTTATTTTATCTCTTTTTGAAATCATGATCAAATGAAATTCTACTAGGTGTCCATATTGTAAGTCTTTTTAAAATGAATGCTTGTAATGTGGCAGTATTCACACTGTGGATTTTAGTTTATTTTGCAAGAAGTTTTTAGTTTTTGTGACCTAAAGTTTTAATTATGTTGGTTGTTCCAATTGATCATTTATGAAAACCCTATTCATTAGAAAATTTCAATGCTTGAGCCCTTGGGTTAGTGGTCAACTCAAATGACACAACCTTAGAATTGTGGTCTTCGATTCTCTAGAATCTATAAAACCTAGGTAAGTCTCTTTTTCATAATATCCTTTAGATTTAACTTCTCTTTATCAGAAAATCTTTAAAGTAGAGAGATCTCAACAAAAATATTCCAAGAAAATGCATAATTTCATCAAAAGTGGCTCCATTCTTTGATTTTATATCATTCTCTAGCGCTAGAACTATAATTTAAACTATAAATGATCCCACTAAATATGAAAAATAAAATGGTTTAACTTTTAGAACTTGTTTATGAAACTTCTAGATTGAAACACATATTACTAGTGCCTATCCTAGGGAAAATGGGATCAAGTTCTATAATATAGTTGTATTTAAACAAAAAAATTATTCAACAAAATAGTGATATTCATTGGTGCCTTATCCTAGTTGACCTTCTTATGAAATTGAAAACTAAGATTGGTTATCCAAAGTTATTGTGAAAAACTTTAAGCATTTAGCACATTCCTTGAATGGAAGGAAATATCATTCACACAACCACAATAAATTGCAATCTCAATCAAAATATCCATGATATATTGATTTTAGGTAACTTCAAATGTACAAACATGGAGATAGTATGACACTCTATTTATTTATTTCAAAAATTACAATGAAAATTATTGTATTTTTGAACATTTATGAATGCTAATAGGTGATCAATACATTCTAGGTGCTAATAGGTTGGGGGAGTGAATTACCATAAAAATAATAACTCAAAAAACTAACTCCAATAATCACCACATGAAAGAGTATGCAAGTAAAGAACACAACAAGAAACACATAAGTTCACTAATATTTATATGTGGAAAACCCAAACTAGGAAAAACCATGGTGAGCACTTTCACGCAAGGATAATTTACTCAAGTATATAATCTAATTACAAAGGATATGATCTCACTAATCTGGATGCTCACTATCAATACAAAATTGAATATATATAAGAAGGCTCACTATCTTACAGTATAAAAAAAAGCTCAATTCTTCAAACTTGCATATAGATTATCTTTGTCAAAGAAGCAATATATAGTAACAAACAGGAGTACCCAAAACTGATTGTCTTCAATTAGTTACTCCTCTTGAAAGTAGATAATGATAAATTCTCTTGATAAGGAAACTAATATGAAAAATATTATCCAGTCTAGCAGAAAACTATTACTATCTTTCATTCTCTTCCATTGTCACTAAACTCCTCTCTCCTAATTGTTAAACTAGTTCACACACTTTACTTGCTTCACACCTTACCCTTACATTTTTCCAAAGAAAAAAAAGTCCTTATATATGTCATATATCATTGGAAATTACAACAAGGTTACCCAAGCAAAAATATATTACAAATAAGTTTCATGTCAGTCAAGGCAATAACAAAATGAAAACAAGTCCTATGCCAAAAGCATCAAAACCAAGTACCAAAATGGATAAAAGATAAAAATTAAATGGATAAGTCTCATATAGCATGAACCCATATAGATAAGAGATAATAATTAAGTACAAGACCTGGGCCTAAATATGACACTTCAATAATTAACAAATATAACACCCAACCCTAAATATTAAAGCCTAATCTAATCCAAGAGAAAAATGGACCAAAGAGAATGGTACACATTTCCCAATGCCAAATCTACAATAATTGAAACAACTACCAAAGATAATTCAAATGTGTAGAAGAAAACTATCAACATGCCAACTATAACCAAACCTTTGCATGCTATAGAGAGATTTACATACCACATCGAAAGCCATATCAACACACTATGTCAAGAGCCATGTCAAAATGCCTAATAAATAGTTTCTAGAATATAATTTTAAATCATAAGAACTTAAAAGAATCATGAGAGTAGATGACATAGCCTTTAGAACACCAAGAACACATTCTTGATCACTAGAGAATGCCATAACCAAGATAAAAAAATTTCTCTGTTGAATATTCCAAATAATTGACAGGGGGGTGAATCAGTTATTTTGAAACACTTTCAAAACTCTTATTATGTCGGTAAATTCATAAATCATACAAATGATAATAATATGTATATCAACATTAACTTTTGTTATCCTAGTAAGAAATTATACTAGATATGAACATGTACATGAATATAATAAATACAAAAACAAAGAACACAATAATTTATGTGGAAACCTAAACTATGAAAAACCATAGAGGGTTATGTGCAGGATCATGGTATGCCAAAAAGTGGTGATGTGAAAATGAAGTCCTAATTGATAGAATCTTTGAAAAACAATTATAACTTTCAAACAATATAACATTTTTGAAATCTAAAATATACATCACATTGTATGCTTCACCTAATACAATAATAATAAACAATTCCTTTAATTTGATGAGGTTTATACTAAGTTAAGGTGGTCAGACATGAGTGTTTTTATATTCAAGAAAATTTGTAGAAGAAAAATCATAATTAATTATTTACTTAGAAAAAAAATATAAAACACATCCGGACATGAGTCTACTACTTTTATCTAGAATCTTATAAAAAAATATTATCATTTGATTTTGTTTAATGTGGTCAGACATACACCTACTTGTTATCTCTCTAGTCCTAATTGATAGACTTATTGAAAAATAGCTATAACTTTTAAACTATACAACATTTTTGAAATCCAAAATATGTGTCACATTCTATGATTTTTCTACTACAATAAAAATAAAAAATATTTTCAATTTGATAAATTTTAGAATAAGTTAACGTCATCAGACACAAGAGTTTTTGTATTCTATAAAATTTGTAGAAGAAAAACCATAAATAATTATTTATTTGGGAAAAAACTACAAAAAAATATGTGTCACATCTGAACATAAGTATACCACTTATACCTAGTGTTAGGGATTTTTATTGTGGGTCAAACTTGGCAAGGATATTGGCTTGATTCTCAGTAAATAGGTTTCCCAGTTTGCAAGAAAAGCCTAATTGATGAGGATTGGATAAGATCCTCATCCTACTTTGAGCTCCACAGGACTCAGGCAAGTATTGCCTACAAATAGGTTACTATCTTTCAAGTAACTATGAGTTGGTGGATTAGGTCTTCATTGTCATGCTATTGAGTTTATTAGATGTGCTTTTATGGAAGATAATTTTGAAGACAGCTGAGAACAACCTGTTATAGAATGTGACTAATGAAACTCCTAGTATGATAACATGAACAATGGCATAAGGGTGATGAGTCCTTATTTTTTTAATGAGTAAAACTCAAGGAAGGATAACCTTTGATTCACTCATCAAGGAATCAACAATTAGGGACTGTAAAACATTAGGGACAGTCCTATCTCTTAGGTACATGAACATGAAATGAAAATGTGTAATGGTAATGATAAAATTTGTGCTTGATGACAGAAAGGTGATTGTATAGAAGAGATTAGACCAGTACCTCATCCTTTGGGTAGAAGAGTCTAACATAAATCAATAGAGGAATTTCTAGGAAATACAGTGATATG
The DNA here is from genome assembly GCA_027943335.1 of Chamaecyparis obtusa. NCBI lineage: Eukaryota > Viridiplantae > Streptophyta > Pinopsida > Cupressales > Cupressaceae > Chamaecyparis > Chamaecyparis obtusa. The sequence continues at coordinate 17,895 of BSBK01007358.1, forward strand.
CCTTACAAACCACATACAATTTGGATAGAATGCCTTACAAACTATCCCCTCAATCCTAGATTGTTATCATCAAGATCTCAACAGATGTGTTCATTCCCTAAAATTGCACATGAGGATTTAATCCTTTCCTTGAAAGAAACTCATGCAACAATTAGATAGTTACCTTGCAACTAGTATGTCTAAAATGCCTTACAAGTGAAACATACAAGAATAGAACACAAAGCTAAGAGACATTAACAAAATGAAGATAGAAATTGTATTGTATTTCATGAGAGTGTATCAATACATACAAGGAAAACTCTTCACTCAAAGACTCAGAATGAGAATTTGCTATAAAAACTTGTATTCTTTGCATTCAACATCAAGAGAATGGAACTAGAGAATAGAATCCCTTGGATTACTGAAAAAATAGAACCAGGGACCAAAAGCTTGAAAGACCAAAAATCTTAGAGCCTTAAAAGTTTTGGAACCATTACAAAATCAAAACTCTTACCATATATACCCCTAGTCATCTTGGAATCCCAAAGATAGGATGCAACAAGCTTCAGACAACTAGGGTTAGGGTTTCCACCCACCAAACCAACTGGAAAACAATCAACACTTATTACAGGGGAGGAAAACCAGGTGACCAGATCTAAGAATGATATTTAGTTATGAGAAATTCTAAGATCGGTGTACTGAAAATCATAAATTCACCATGCTAATCAATCTGATCATCCATCTGTAACACGCCTCGAGCCATTCTTACCCACTCCTTACACGGTACAAAACCCTGCAATCAATCATCATCTCTGGACCACACTGTAATCAATTGAGAAACTCGCAACCACCAAATCCAGCTGCTTCAACATTCAATTTTAGTCCCTCAAAAAGCTCTTGCTAAATTTAGAGTTAATACAAATAGTTTGTCACATGATCACATAGCTTGAAAAGGGCTTATGCGAACATGCGACAGGCCATCACTGTGTCTCTCTATTGGCGGCAATGTCCTATAATTATCACTTGTTAAAACAAAACATTAGTTGCATGATTGCATAGCTTGAAAGAAGCTCATGCGAACATGTGACAAGCCATTAGCATTTGCCCACCGTTATTTTCTTTTAAGTTACTGGTCCCACTGAGAACCACCATATCACAAACCTACCGACCAATGAAAAACCTCCATCTCTGCAACACCTAGCACTAGACATACTAACACCAAGCTGCAACAAGTTGGAAGATCGGGTGGTTATTGCATGATCTCATGGAATATTCCAACCCTATGAGATCATGCGACATCTGTTGGATTGAAAAGGGACTGCGATGTCGGGCCCCGCTAGGACAGATGTCACCTCATCGCATGATCACATAGCTTGAAAAAGGCTCATGAGATCATGCGATAGCCACACATTTTTAAAAGGTCTGACACTTGGAAATATTAATGAGAGACTTAGGGATAGCGACAAATATTAAAGGGCCCCCAACAACAAACCTTAGTCTCATGATCACACATCATGAAAATGGCCTATGTGATCATGCAACAAACTGCACAACATGTAAGGTAGTCACAAAATTTTTAGCACATGATTTATTTGGGTCTTTAGTGGCTCAAAAAGGTAATGCAAAATTAGAACAGGGTTGGGGAAGTTTAGGGTTTTTCTTTCGAATGGCTAGATAATTGAATTTTGACAAGGGTTTAAGCCAGAAATAGGGAAAAATAACTACAAGGACCAAAGGAAAGTAAATATGGCCATGAAAATTTTGCAAGTGCCAACAGTGGCTCTATTTGAGGATGTTGAAATGCAAGTTTTAACAAGAACCATAGGACTCTGGGACGGATACCAAAAACTGCTCCAACCTAAAACAGGGAAAGAAACACACAACCTGAAGGGAAACAAACTTGTACAAGATTTACCAAATATTTACACCTGCATGAGAATCAAAAACTTAATTGAAAAAGGGTTTCAAGAATTTCCCATGCACTGGCAATTCAAAAAATTCACCATTCATGTTCTTCAGCAAGTAGGAATCCTTCCCAAAACTATCATGAATCACCAAAGGACCAAGCCACAATGATTCAAATTTTTTATGCTTCCCTTTATCCTTTGCCCTCACATTCCATTGAAGTACCAAATCATCAGCTTTGAATTTCCTTGTAGTTTCTCTTTTGTCAAATAAGTACTTCATCTTCTCTTGCAACTTGATATTATTCTTTTGACTTTCTTTTCTCTGCTCATCCAACTCTGCCAGCTGCATAATTCGATTCAGCATTGGCTCTGTGACATCCAATTCTTCATCCTGAATAAATTGATAAACTAGAATTAGATTATTTATGGGTAGCCTTGACTGCAAACCATATACAAGCTTAAAGGGAGACTTCCCAGTGGCTCTTTTCACTGTAATCGTGTCTGCCCATAAAGCCAATCTCAACTTGGAATGCCAAGCTCTCTTATTCTTTTCAAGTGTCTTCTTCAAGATTGTCAGGATACTTTTATTGCTAGACTCAGCCTATCCATTTGCTTGAGGATGATAAGGAGATGAATAGGAAGTTATGATTCCATTATTTTTGCAAAACTCCTTAAACTCATCTGATCTAAAACACATTGCATTATCTGTAATCAATTTCATAGGGACACCAAATCTAGTCAAAATATTGTCAAGTAAGAAATCAATCACCACTTTACTTGTTGCCCCTTTTGTAGGAACGGCCTCTATCCACTTGGTGAAATAGTTAGTTGCAAAAAGTATATAATTATGTCCTCCACTATATTTCTCAGCAAACTCACCTATGAAATCCATGCCCCACATGGCAAATGGTGCTTCAATAGCTATTCGGTTTAATGACAGTGCTCTTGAGTACTTTAATTTTGAAGAAAACCTCTGACAAGCTTCATATTTCCTAACATACTGGAATGAATCTTTAAAAAAGGTAGGCCAAAAATAACCCGCCCTTAAAATCTTGTGAGCAGTAGTCTTTGCTAAAAAATGACCTCTGCAAACACCAACATGTGTTTCATTTAAAACCTTCTCTGCCTGATATCTGTCAAGACAAAATAGTAAGATCCCATCTCTATTTTTCCAATACAAGTCCCCTTGTATCAATGTGTACTTCTAAACTTTCAATTTCAAGGACCTCTTTTGGTTATCTGTCATATAGTCTGGGCATCTAGCATTCTTTATGAAATATACAACATCAGCATATTCTGGTTGTAATTCAATACTTGTAATTGTCATATCTGGAATCCTTTCATTATTAACTTGGACTAGGTCCATATTTTCTTCAGTCATCAATTTTTCCAAGCCTTGTCCTCTCACAAGCTTAGTGATATGGATTTCTAAATTGAATTCTTGAACTCTAGTAATCCACTTGCATCTCTTACCAGTAACTTTAGACTGAGTAAGAACATCCTTAACTACTGAATGTGGGACATATGCAACAACCTTTGCACAAACTAGATAAGGTCTAAAGGACTTTATTGCTTTTACCAATGCATATGCCTACTTCTCCATCATCTCATAGTTCAACTCAACAGCTTGCAAGGATTTGCTAAAAAGTGCAATTGGATGTTCAAAGCCCTTATTGTCCTTTTGCACTAAAACAATAGAAATGGTGTGAAATGATGCAAAAGAAAATAGTGAAAAAGGCTTGGAATAATCAGGGGACCTAAGCACAGGTGCTTGTTGGACCACATCTTTAATTTTCTCAAATGCATCCTGGGCTTCAACAGTCCATTGAAACTTCACACCCTTTTTCAACAACTTTACTATGGGTTTGACAATCTCAATAAAGTTTGCAATGAACCTTCTGAAAAAATTGATCTTTCCTAGAAATGACTGCACGCCCTTGAGATTTTTTGGTGCAGACACTTTCCTGATGGCTTCAACTCTCTCTGGATCAATTCTTATTCCATCTTTTGATACAATGTGTCCTAGAAACTTTCCTTCTTTGACTACAAAATTACATTTTTTAGGATTCAGGGACACACCATACTCCAGAGCCTTGACAAAAAAAATTTCTAGGTGTGAGCAATGGTCAATAGCCAATTTTGAGTAGGCAGTTAGGTCATCTTGATATACAACCATAAATAGGTCCATGTACTCTTTCAAAGCAACATCCATGCTCCAGCATTTCTGAGACCAAATGGCATTCTGACATATACATAAGTTCCCGAAGGTGTTGTGAATGTAGTTTTGAATTGCTTAGATTCTTTCACCAACACTTGGTTATATCCAGAGAAGCCATCCATCATAGACAATAACTCACAACTAGTGACCATATGCAACATTGCCTCCATGTTAGGTAGTGAATAATTGTCCTTCAATGATGCAACATTCAAATTCCTAAAGTCCACACACAACCTAATGTCACCATTCTTCTTTCTAACTAGGACTAAATTAGATACCCAAGTTGAATGCCTTATAGGTTGAACTATTCCTACATCACTGAACTTGATTAGCTCCTGCTGCATCTTAGGAGCCAATAATGGATTAATGGGCCTCTGCTTCTGTCTAAATGGTTTGACATCTTTCTTTAATGGGATCTCATGTTGGAAAAGGTCCTCTTTATAGGCTTTTAAATCATCATAGGACCATGAAAACACATGCTTGTACTTTCTTAACAACTTTATCAAATTATCTCTCAATTGAGGTGCTAATCCTTTTCCAATATAGACCATTTGAGGAGCATTGTGTGATCCTAAATTCACTTCCTCCAGATCTTCTACATTAGCATTACTTATCTTTGACATATGATCATCTCAGCTACCATATAATGTGTTTAACTCAGTTAAGCCCTTAGGGATATTATTTGAACTCAATTGGATCACTTCATTTCCCATGACCATGTCCTTACCTTCAATTTCCTCAACTTATGTGTTGTAGTCTATAGGCTGATCCTCATATATATCAAGACAATGAATAAATCTTAGGATGTCATGATCATCCTCAAAGACCTACCAATTGAAAATGTTGTCTGCAACAACTGGTCTACTTTTTACTTCAAGAATTGATACTCCAAACAAAGTTGAATCATCCCTTTTTAGAGCAATATTGGCCAAAAAATTAGTCATTATGTTACTTGATCTTTCTACCCAACATATATTGAAAGCATCAAGCATTTCAATTTGATCCCATATTACATGCTTATACAATTTCAATCTATCATTTTTAGCAGCATATTTAGATCAAACTTGTGCCACCACAAGCTAAGAATCACCAAAGACCTTTAAACATTTTATCCCATGTTTGATCGCAATATTCAATCCCAAAGACAATGCTTCATATTCATCAATATTATTTGTGCATTGAAAAGTCAATGAGAATGAATACTTAAAAGTAGTACCTGATGGAGATATGAATAAGACTCCATCTCTTGAGCCTTCTTTTGAGCATGCTCCATCAAAGTACATCTGCCATAGTCCATTTTGTTGTTTCTTTAATTTTGAAACCAGTGGATCTATCTCTTCCACTGGTGGAACAGTCTCTTCTAACTTGAAATTCTCCATGTCAACATCCACACAACAATTTAAATGATCATCATTTATTTCAATCATATGTGGAGTTCTACTTTCTCTGGATACTTTCACATTGTCACCATCAATATTGAAAGTTGCAAAGGATAAATCACACTAGATACTACCTCCCATTTGAGCACTCCACTTCCTTGATAGTAACATCCCATAATGAGGGGGAATATCAACCACTAGAACACTCATTGTTATCAACTTGTTAGGGAAAGCTATCAACCTATAAGGAAGTACTTTTATAGTACCAATAATAGGGACCTCTCTTGAATCCATAGCTTGACATCTACCATGAGGTGTATCAACTTTCAAATCCAAGGATCTCATTATTTTTGTAGGCATAACAGTATTAGAGGTTCCTGAATCAATCATACAATTTCTTAACAAATTTCCATTCACTATTAAGGAAAAAAAGAAAGGATCAACTATTCCTGTCATATTATTTGCAGCATTAGCATCCAAATAAATCTGAGGGATCTTAGAAATGATCTCCCCACACTGGTTCTCAGTCCTGTAGTAGCCATTCCATCAGTCTTGGTGGAACCTTGGGCATCAGAAAGAAAAGATCCTTTCACCCAACTTAAAGCCTTCACTTTATGCTCCTTTATCCTCATCATTTCTAATAAGGGGACCTTGACAGTGATTTGTGACAACAATTTACTCATGTCAATGGGAACATATTTGGGGTCAACTACATCTTGTTTAGTGATAGTAGCCTCCTAATTCTCTTCATGTGTAACTAGACAAGGACTATCTTTGCTCTAACTCTTTACTTCCTTTTGAAAAGGAGAAATAGTATCTACAAGAGGTTTGGCTTTTACCTTGTAAGCAATTGCTGGCTTACTAAAGGTGACATTGTTCTTCACTTTGGTTTTGTCAGCAATTTCTGAAACCTTTTTCTTATTTTGTGCTTGTTTTTCATCCTTTCCTGCTTTCTTGATGAAAATTCTAGTAGGCCTACCACTTGGACTACCTACCACCCTATTTCTCAATTTATAATTGCTTTTAACTTGAGACACCATGTCTATTGTAATTTGTGCAATTTCTTCATCAGAAGGTCTTCTCAACATTACTGACTCATCCCTTCTTAGAGTATTGCACTGAACTACATCAAGGTGATTATCTTCTTCATCAGAAAACACTTGCTGATGGTAAACCTCATTTTTCACTTGGTAACTCCCAACATCTTGATCTTGATCTTCCTCTGTAGAGTCCAATTCATCATGTATGTACAAAGAAGTCATACCACATCCTTGATCATCATAAGACTCCCGATTGTTGTTGTCTTAATCTTCATCTACAGAAACACTTTGAGCAATTGCACAATAATAGGGATCATGAGGTGACTGGTAGACAACACACCAGGGAAAATCATCATTCATATTTACTATATTTTAGTGCAAGGGGTCAGAGGTCTTGTCATTTGGTTTATCATTTCTTTTAGGGAGCACTGGCTTTCCATCTTTGCACTAAGTATTATAGGGATAGTTCTACATTCTTGGTAACTTATTAAAGTTATTGAAAGATGGCCTGCCATTTCCTTGCACTCTACTATTTCTTGCTTCACCAGGCTTTAAATCCTTTATTTCTTTCAAGATTTGTTTCAAACTATCATCATCTTTTGGATTTGCATCAAGTTTCCCTGGCTCTCTTTTGTTTGAGACTGAAGGCTGAAAATCTTCTCTCCTTCCCAACTTCCCTAATATCTTCTATTGCTCTCTATATTAATAGCCAATTTATAAGCCTCTACAAGATTCCTAGGGTTCTTATCTCTCAAAAGATATCCCATTTTTTAATCAAAAGCATTCAAGTATGTGACAAGACATACTCTGTCATCCAATCTGATAACCTACAACAATTTATGCATGGCCTTCTAAAATCTAACATTGAATTCAACAACACCCTCATTTGCATTTTTCTTAATGTTGTTGAACTCATTAAGCATGAATCCTTCATTGGTTTTATCACCATACTATTCCTTGAAAGAATGCCTAAACTGATTCCATGAACATATGCTAGCATGAGGTAAATTTCTAAACCAATCTCTAGCATCTTCAATCAGAGAGTGAACAAAAAGCTTCATGATGACATCATCAGGTTCAATATTGTAGTCATCTATTACATCAATAAAAATTTTCAAATTTTCTTCATAAGTAACTGCATTGCTTCTAGTGAATTTTGGGAGCTTCTTCCTAATTTCATCAGGGATGGGATTTGGATAACTACGAATCCCAATAAAAACCAATTTTTTATGCCTCTCATGAATGGGACCTACTTGAGATGGGTCACCACCTAAAGATGTAGATGTTTGAGTATTAGAAACATTAGAAGTCTTAGGCATGCCTGAAGTGTTCGTAGTATTGAACACATTTTCTCCTTGTGCCTGAGAAGTGGAATGGGTATTGGCATGTCCAGAAGATTGCTTAAGGAAATCAATCTTTCTCTTCATTTCAGTAGCAGTGGCTTCTAGCTCTGCCTTTTCTAAATCTTTGGCCAAGAATTCTTGTTTTCTTTTTTCTTCTACCAAGTCAGCCTCTAATCTTGCCGCTTGATCCATGGACTCCTTCGCAGGGTTTAGTTCATTTATTGAAACACCCACAACCTTTTGTTTACCTTTGTCCCTAGGATTTCTTACTTCATAAACTTGTTGGACAATAGGCTAATCTTCTACTTGCTCTATTATAGGAACTTGATTCATGGCCTCAAGATCAAACAACTGCTTCTTCAATTTCTCAGCTCTAATCATGGCATGTTTGATTCTTTCCTCCTTTTCCTTATCTCTTTTCTGTCTTAAATGTATTTGTTCTTGGACTCTCCTCTCCAACTCATAGACCTCTTCAAAAATTTCTTCTGATTTAGGGAGATTAGTCTTAGATTTAGCATCTCCTACTTGAACCTCATCTTCATATTGGTTCAAGCCCAAATCAACAACCTCCTCATATTCAGAGGTATTTCCTTCTTGATTCATCTGAATAGGCTAGATTTGTTCGTCTTGTCTTGCATTCTCTCTATGTTTCTGAGTATGAAACATACTCCTATTCCTTCTTCCTCTCCTTGTCTGACTAGGCCTAGAAGTACTTGGAAGACCTTCTCCCAATCTGTCCTCAGGAAGCTTATTTCTCTGAGACCTAGTACCTATGTAACTCATCTTGTGAATGATTTCCTGACTAGTACTACTGCAAAGATTGTTAGAGTAACCACACAAAAATTTTGGAATTTTTCTTTAAAATACAGACACCAATGGTAACCAACTGGTTCGTATAGGGTAGGAGCCCTGGCTCACTAAACCCTATAACTTAGCAAAATATTTCTTACAACTCCCTAGCAGAGTCACCATTTTGTTAGGGATTTTTCTTGTGCGTCAAACTTGGAAAGGATATTGGCTTGATTCTCAGTAAATAGGTTTCCAAGTTTGCAAGAAAAGCCTAATTGATGAGGATTGGATAAGATCCTCCTTTTGCTTTGAGCTCCATAGGACTCAGGCGGGTATTGCCTACAAATAGGTTACTATCTTTCAAGTAACTATGGATTGGTGGATTAGGTCTTCATTGTCATGCTATTGAGTTTATGTACTTTTATGGAAGATAATTCTAAAGACAACTGAGAACAACCTATTGCAGAATGTGACTAATGAAACTCTTAGTATGATAACATGAACAATGGAATAAGGGTGATGAGTCCTTCTTTTTATGAGTAAAACTCAAGGAAGGCTAACCTTTGATTCACTCTTCAAGGAATCAACAATTAGGGTCTGTAAAACACTAGGGATAGTCCTATCTCTTAGGTACATGAACATGAAATGAAAATGTGTAATGGTAATGATAAAATTTGTGCTTGATGACAAAAAGGTGACTGTATAGAAGAGATTAGACCAGTGCCTAATCCTTTGGGCACAAGAGTCTAACATAAATCAATAGAGGAATTTCTAGGAAATACAATGATATGCCTTACAAACCACATACAATTTGGATAGAATGCCTTACAAACTATCCCCTCAATCCTAGATTGTTATCATCAAGATCTCAACAGATGTGTTCATTCCCTAAAATTGCACATGAGGATGTAATCCTTTCCTTGAAAGAAACTCATGCAACAATTAGATAGCTACCTTGCAACTAGTACATCTAAAATGCCTTACAAGTGAAACATACAAGAATTGAACACAAAGCTAAGAGACATTAACAGAACCAAGGTAGAAATTGTATTGTATTTCATGAGAGTGTATCAGTACATACAAGGAAAACTCTTCACTCAAAGACTCAGAATGAAAATCTGCTATAAAAACTTGTATTCTTTGCATTCAGCATCAAGAGAATGGAACCAAAGAATAGAATCCCTTGGATTACTAAAAAACTAGAACTAGGGACCAAAAGCCTGAAAGACCAAAAATCTCAGAGCCTTAAAAGTTTTGGAACCATTACAAAATCAAAACTCTTACCATATATACCCCTAGTCATCTTGGAATCCCAAAGATAGGATGCAACAAGCTTCAAACAACTAGGGTTAGGGCTTCCACCCACCAAACCAACTGAAAAACAATCAACACTTATTACAGGGGAGGAAAACTAGGTGACCAGATCCAAGAATGATCTTTAGTTATGAGAAATTCTAAGATCAGTGTACTGAAAATCATAAATTCACCATGCTAATCAATCTGATCATCCATCTGCAACATGCCTTGAGCCATTCTTACCGACTCCTTACATGGTACAAACCCCTGCAATCAATCATCATCTCTGGACCACACTGTAATCAATTGAGAAACTCACAACCACGAGATCCAACCACTTCAACATTCAATTTTAGTCCCTCAAAAAGCTCCCACTGAATTTAGAGTTAATAAAAACAGTTAGTTGCATGATTGCATAGCCTAAAAAGGGCTTATGTAAACATGCGACAGGCCGTCACTGAGTCTCTCTATTGGCAATAATCTCCTATAACTATCACTTGTTAAAACAAAACATTAGTCGCATGATCACATAGCTTGAAAGAAGCTCATGCAAACATGCGACAAGCCATTAGCATTTTCCCACCATTATTTTCTTTTACGTTACTGGTCCCACCAAGAATCGCCATGTCAAAAAGCTATCGACCAATGAAAAACCTCCATCTCCGCAATACCTAGCACTAGACCCACTGACACCAGGCCGCAACAAGTTGGAAGATCGGGCGGTTGTCGCATGATCTCAAGGAATATTCCAACCTGATGAGATCATGCGACATCCATTGGATGGAAAAGAGACTGCGATGCTGGGCCCCGCTAGGACAAATGTCACCTCGTCGGATGATCACATAGCCTAAAAAAGGCTCATGAGATAATGCGATAGCCACACATTTTTAAAAGGTTTGACACTTGGAAATATTAATGAGAGACTTAGGGAAAGCGACAAATATTAAAGGGCACTTGACAACAAACCTTAGTCGCATGATCGCATAACATGAAAATGGCCTATGCGATCATGCAACAAACTGCACAACATGTAAGGTAGTCACAAAATTTTTAGCACATGGTTTATTTGGGACTTTAGTGGCCCGAAAAGGTAATGCAAAATTAGAACAGGGTCGGGGAAGTTTAGGGTTTTTCTTTCCAATGGCTAGATAATTGAATTTTGACAAGGGTTTAAGCCAGAAACAGGGAAAAATAACTACAGGGACCAGAGGAAAGTAAATATGATGATGAAAATTTTGCAGGTGCCAACACCTAGAATCTTATAAAAAATAAAATATCATTTTATTGTGTTTAAGGTGGTTAGACATACACCTACTTCTTATTTTTTCCTGAAATTTTTGTACTACTACATTAAAATTTGAAATTTTCAACATATATAATAATTGTTTTTCAAAAAAGGCCTAGTATCATAGAAACTAAATTCAATTTTCTACAGATTCTCTTCTTACATATTTTTTATATAATATTTATAACTTGTTCAAATTATTATGTCAACTTGCCTAAACCTAATTTTTTGAATTTTCATTCCCACTTAAGGGCCTAGTTTGGCATACCATGATCCTACACATACCCAGAGAAGATAATTATCATGAAATGAAACATTGATTAAGGTCACACTAGTTAAGGTGATTTTTACAAAGGCTCACTACTGGTTTTGTCAAATTCATTTTCTAGATATGGTTGATTCACTGTCAGAATATAGGAAATGAGATGTAATCCTCTACTAATATCTGTTAAACCATTACTATGCAATATAAAAATGATATATCAATCTTCTACAATTTGCATCCACACTCATGATCATTAACATACATATATCCTAATATCAAATTTGTATTCACTTCACATACAAGCATAATGCAAGCCACATAAACAACTAAAAACATCACTCTTCTTATGTTTCTTTATGTCATCAACCAAGTTGGCCTAAAATAATTTGAAACAAGTCACAACAAGACATTCCTGTAGTGGTAAGGAATGAAACATGGACCACCTAGAACAATACAACATCCCTCATGCATATCAATGCACTATACTATCTCCAAGATATTTAGTATCAATAAATATGATCAACATGTTACATAGTAGTTGTTGGGTGGTCCCACAATAGTGTGTTCCACTTTTTGGCCAACTTTGACACGAAGATCAACATTTTGAGAAAAAACTTCTCTTTCGAACAAATGTTGCCGCAAAACTATTAGGAATTTGAAGATGATGTAAACTAGAGTCTTTTAGAATTTTCTTTCCCTTGTCTAAATATTTTTTTTTTAAAATTTAAATTCATTTTTCCTTCTCCTTCAAAAAGTGGTTTGCGTTAAAAAATTGTGTTTTTAAAGAGTTACTGTCACTTGGATCAGCATAATTTTTTAAAAAAATATGATAACGATGTAATTGTTTTGAGATTATATTTTTAACTTCAATATCTAAAGGATGTAATTCATTTTATTTATTTTGGGTCAATATTTCATAGTTTATTAAGTTCTAAAGTGACAAGAACTAAAATTTAGACATAAGGTCACTTGGATCACTCTAACTTGATTTGTGTATATCCAAATTCATTTTTTCTTTTTTCTTTTCTAGAAAGGTAACACAAATACTCTTTTCCTACATAGTTTTCATAATTTTTTTTTGTAATTTACTATTTTTCCCAAAGTCTTGAAGAGACACGTTGTTGAATGACCAAACAACCTATGTTTAGTTAAAGTAATATTTAAAAGTGATAATGAACTCAATATTTATTAAAATTATATTCATTGGAAAGCTTGTTCTGAATAACATCATTTGACATCGTATGTTTCAAAAAACCATCTTTTTTGGCCTTTGTCCTAGGCCTTGAAAGGTCATTTTTTGTTGTTCACTTTTTTTCTAAGGGCAAAATTTCAATTTAGGGGTCTTCACGCGAAGACCCCTGAGGGTCTTCATGCGAAGTGTCTTCGTGCGAAGACCCTCATGTGAAAATTCTCATTGAGAAACACCCCACGAGAATTTTTCCTAGCCTTCTTCGAGCGAAGTAGGTCAGCTAGTTATGAATTTGTTTTGTAAAAAAATTTAGAATGGTATAAAACTAAAACATTTTATTTCTATTTTCTACCGAATTGTACTAAATTAATTTTCTTTTTCTATTATTGATCAATTTTTACAAAGGCATTTTTTGGAGGAGGATTTCTATATCTATTTTTTTCAAAGGTATAATTTTGGAGAGGAGAAATATTAGATCAAAGTATTTTTTGAAGAAGAGAATTTTTATTGGTGATCCTGTGGAAGACTTTTTTTTGAGAGAAAAAATGGGGAACAAGGAGGGAAGACAAAGTAAATCTGCTAGAAAAAGGTCACCTAGTACTAAACAAAGAAATCATGGAGCTGAACTGACATATTATCATAAAACTAGAGAAGGCGAAGGCCAAGCTAAAGTTGGAGGGTCAAGTCAAGTCGAAGAATTGCACATTGAATAAGGGTCGAGATCACTCCCTACGGAAGCTCAAGCAATTAATGTTGGATAAGGGTCAAGATCACATTATCCTACTGGTATAGATGAACTTTTAAATTTAACTCAAACTGTAAAGAGAAATATTAATTATAGAAACTTAGATCATTTACTTATAATGGATGTGGAGAATTTTAGATCACTTGATAATGTTCAACCCTTAAGTCTTGTTAAGAAGACATTAATGAATATGATGGAAAGAGAAATATAGGTTGAATTTGATAATTTTGAAACACTTGAACAATCCCAATTGCTTTCAATTGTACTTATAAACAAAAAATTGGAAGGGGAAATAAAATTATTGGGTATAGACACAACATCAAAGAAGAGAAAAGTTGTTGACATGAAAACTAATATGATTGAAAGTCTTAGGAATGGTTTGAACCAGGTAGGGAAGTGATCTCAAACTAAAGATAAGACCATTATAAGAAAATTTATGCTGACATCCATTGTAGGTAACACTATGCTCCAAAAAAGATAGATATCTTCAGTTTCATCTCAATTTGGTTTTAATAGGAAAGCAATATCACGATATGTTAATAGGAGAATACTTTTGGATGATAGCACCTTGGAAGGCAATTGGGAAATCATGTGTAGAGTTCCTCATTTTGATAGGATTGATGGAGGAATCAAGAATTTGGTCACATTATTTTGGAATGATAATACATGTCTTTCATCAAATAGTAGAGATGTTATCATACATAAAATTTCAACGAATCAATATGAATATCATACAAAACATCGGTTGGACACAATACAACATGAAATGTATGTGTCATTTTTTAGTTCAAATCCTAATATAAAGATTGGACAAACATTGTTTGAAAGATTGAAGCCATATTATATCAGGAAAAACAAAGTGTTTGAAACTTGTTGTCATTGTCATATTGAATTTGATCTCCATTATCAGGTTTTTTGAAAGTTAGTAGAAGACACTTATGGTTTTGAAAATTCTCCTCCTACTAGATGAAGTGAGTTCATCTCATCCATTTTATTTGAGAAAAGAGATGATGTACCTCGAAAAATAAATTGCATAAAAGGAATATGTCAAACATGTGTTGATTTGTCTCTTTTTCCTTTGAAAAATGGAAATATTGATGTAACAAAGATGGTAAATTGCAAGAGTTACAAATATGTAAAGAATGAAACAAAATTTGGTAAAGAATCTAAAAGGTTATAATATGTTGAAGAGGAGATAAATGTTGGAGTATTTAAGGACAATTTTAAAAAATTGATTCAACCCTACATTCATCATGATTTTTTTGCAAAGTGACAAGCACAACAATTCCAAACACTAAGAGACAAATTTCCACTTGGAACTATTGTATTAGTTGTTGATTTTATAGACAATTATTCCTTTTTTCATCAAAAGGAAATTCAATCAGAATACTATTTTGCAGAGAAAATTACTATTATGGTATATGTGGGTTATCGACATGCACAATTAGATTTCCATGGCACATTTGAAGCACGGGTCATCAAGAAGGAATATAATTTTTATATAAGTGATGATAGAGAGCATGATATTCATTATGGAGAACACCACTTCAAGATTTTTTCACAAATTTCAAAGAAACAAGTATAAAAATTGATAAACATTGTGTTTCGTCAGATGGATGTGCTGCACAATTCAAATCATCAAGACCATTTTATGCACTATGTAGATGCACCATCTTAAAATAGAATAAATTCCATCTTGATAGGTTTAGCACCCTCTTTTAGTGCATTTATCATGATAGACTTGCATTTATGATGCATTTTGCACTTATTTCCTTCATTTTAGGTGAAATTAGGGCTAGGATCCCTAGGATTCTCCTTAATTTCCCTTCTTTGTGGCTCTATTTTCTAGGTAGGACCTAGAAATAGGTCCTACTAGACTTCATCATATTCATCATAGGATTTTGTGCCTCTCTCTAGCACTCTACCCTATTCTAATATCATTTCTAGGTCTCAGGGCATCCTCGGGAGCTCATGTTTCTTATTCTGGTAGGATTTGGACCCTTGGGTCAAGGATGAGGTCATCCCTAACATAGGTCAAGATCTAGGTCATCCCTGACCTAGGTTAGAGATGAGGTCATCTTTGACCTCCTTTGGGATTTGATCACCCTTTTCAAATTTGGTCCTCAAGGGCCCCAAAATCAATGTTGGGCCTTTGGATCCGAGTGCAGAAGGGTTTTCATTTGAAATTCACTTATTTATTTTTCCTCCTTACTTGGTTATTGTGATTGGATCAAAATTCAAGGTGAAATTTTAATTATGGGTCCTCACATTACTCTAGGAGCCTCAACTTAAAACCTCTATATAAAGACTCTCATTTGCCTTCATTTGAACACAATCACATCACAAGGAGACCAAGCAAGTTTAATAATCAAGCTATCAAGTGAAAGCATAATTGATTCAAGAAAGCAAGTGATGGTTGAGTGAAGATGAAGGATTTCCAAAGGATGATATAGAAGATCAATTCATTGTTGATATCAAGCATTTTTGTGAGCACACCATTGTGAACATCTATTTGGAGCAAGAGAGATCCTTTCTTCCTTGATCCACCATTATCAATATTCAAGCATTCAAAGATACAATCATGGGGTGGCAATTACAAATTATGAGTTTGGTAGGAGTACTTTAGCCTTGGGGGCTTGGTATGCTTTCTTATCTTATTCAAATCTATGCATTGCTTCCTCATACACATTCATGCTAGGGTTTTTAATCTAGAGGATTAGATCTTGGCATTACACTTTCAATACACAAACACATTCTATTACAACCAGCTATTCATGGAGGTGGAGACCACCAAAATGGGGGTTTGACTAAGACAAAACCCTATATAGCCACCCCAAAACACCAATTTCAGATATCTACAGTTGTTGTTTCAAGAATTGAAGTGCAGATCTGAGCACCCTTTTCAGTGAACTTCTGAGATCCTCAAACAGATTTTTCATTGGAGCTATTTTGGGTTAAGGATGACTTGTAGTGAGGGGTAGGATCCTACCCCAGGGTAAGACCTTGCCCTGCTATCTGGGTCAAGGATGACCTACTTCCAAAAAGATAAAAAAATTATGGGTTTTCTTTCTTGCGGTTTTCTGGTCCCAGATCTGGTTGCAAAATTTCTAGAGAGTGCACACAGGCATCAGAAAATAGGTATTTCTAGATTTGTTCCATTATGAGGTATGTATCTTATCTTGCCTGATTTTCAAGCATTTCCAGATTTACATTACTTATTCAATTCTAATTCAAAACAAATCAATGAATAATAGGTGAATGATAGATGCATTGTTAAAGCTCCATTTTCCACCTATTCATTTTGGTGAACCCATTTACGACAACTCTTTCTTTTTGGTGTTAGATTTAGATCTTGCATTCTTATAAGATTAGTTCTATTACCTTTATACTTTAGTTTCATTTATATTTAAAAACTACAAAAAAATTGCAAAATCTCTTTAAAATACAAAAACATTTACATTTTTATGCTTTTACTATTTCTTTCTATTCAACATGTATGATTCTTGTTTTGAGTACTTTGATGAGGCTTTTATTGTACAAGAGGATTGATTCCCTAATGAGATACATTGTAGTGAGGATGAAAATGGTCTGAATAAGATCTCCATTGATCCTATTCCTATTTCACTCTCCTCAACAACTTCTCCAATTGACCTTTACCATAGGGTGTGTGCATGGTTACCTATATGTCCCACTATTTGCAATATTGATAAACCTAAAATGATATATCCTACACCTTTGATGACAGTAAAAGGATGTCCTCATATAATGGTTAAAGGTAAACCTAGAGATCCTTTGGATTTCTTTGATAACACTGATTTTGTTTCACATACTTATTGCACACAGAATTATCCTCAGCAACTGTTCCAATTTCTTTACCGCCTTCTCAACCTATTCTTCCTCAAGCACCTAGGTTTCCTTCTACCTTTAAGGAGTATAACTTAGTTGATCAATTACTTGCTACTCTTGCTAAGATATCTTTATGGGAATTACTTCAAACTTCCTCGACATATCATGAGGCATTGCAAAAAGCTTTATCCACTCTTCTTGCTTCACCGCTTAATCAAGAGAAAATTCATTCTATTTTAGATTGCATGCATACTATGCCTTCTGTACCTCCTATTGTGTTTTCAGATAATGATCTACCTTCTCCTGAGGTGTAGAATCAATATGATGCTCTTATGGTTGTTGTCTCTATTAACCAGAGTATCATTTGAAGAATTTTAATTGATAATGGATCTAGGCTTCATGTTTGTAGCATGGATATGCTTAAGGCAATTAAGGCTAATCTCACCACTATTCAACCTGATAATGTTCCTATACGTGGATTTGATAATATTGCAGAGAGAACTTTGGGCATTATTACCTTACCTGTTAAAGTTGGTCTAGTTATTCTCAATACTCCTATTCATGTTATGCCTAGACCTCTCAATTATAACCTTCTTTTAGGAAGACTTTGGTTACATACTATGCATGCAGTTCCTTCTACTCTTCATCACAAGGTTCGGTTCATTTATAACAACTTAATGTATACATTACATGCGGATGATGCATCAAATCCTTGCCTAAATGAAGAATATGCTAAAATTTCTAAGCCTCTTCAACCAAGTAAAGTAAGATTCAAAAATAACTGGAGATAGAACAATCTGAGATAAAACAACCCAAGATTCAACAACTAGAAGTTCCATCTTCTTCTTTAACTGAGGATGATTGGGGGACATTGGATTTTAATCCTATTTTTATTGGAGAATATAAGGTCTCTAATTTGGAATTCATGAAGCAACAAAATTAATTTGAGAAAAAAGTCTTTACTCCTTCCCCGCTTTCTGAATCGCTAAAAAGTAATTTTGTTGTCGCTTCGATTAATTAAACGATTGAAACTGTAAAGCCTGATTGTTATGATATTGTGACATATGCCACTCCTTGGATTCCTTTTGATATGACTAATTGATATGGTCCTAGTTATCATTTTCTTAAGAAATCAAGATTTAATGGGAAAGGATGTGGTAAATATGAACAAGGTATAAAAGTACCCTTGGATAATGAAGTTTATGATCATACATATGGATTAGGATTCAATCCTTATAGACAACCATCAAATTTTCCTCTTAATGTTAATCATATTTGTGATGGACAGTTGAAATTGGTTAACCCACTTCTCGTTGACCTTAATCAAGCACCTACTTTGGATATTTTTCCTGAAGATGAAGCCTTAATGGAATTTTTAGGGGTTTATGAAGACTTACCTAAGTTTCATCACAAATGATAGAAGCCTTATTGTTTAAGTACCGATGCTTATTTTGGGGAACATGATAAACATGATACTCTCCCTTTATCGATGGATTCTTTGGTACAAAGTGATTTGTTAATAACTAAGACTATTGATATTCAAATGGATGAGAACAACACTGAAAAGATGATAAAGATTGGGAAATGTTTGAATCAGGATGAGTGTGATCAGTTGGTTTCCCTTTTTCTTGAATTTGAGGAAATCTTTTCTTGGACATATTTAGATATGCTAGGTATTGACTGTAAGATTGTTACTCGTAACATTATTTTAAAACCAAAGATGAAACCTGTGAAGTAGAAAATTTGAAAGATGAATCTCGGAATTGCTTTATTAGTCAAAGGTGAAATTGAAAAATTATTGGATTCTAGATTTATCCATTCTATTGATTACTCAGATTGGATTTCAAACATTGTGCCTATTTCAAAAGGAGAAAATAAGATAAGGATGTGTACTGATTTCAGAGATTTAAATAAGGCATCCTTAAAAGATGATTTCCCATTACCTAACATTGATATGATTGTGGATTCAAGAGTGAGACATGCCTTGTTATCTTTTATCAATGGTTTTTTGGGATATAATCAAATGTTTATCCCTCCTCAATATCAATTTAAGACTACATTTATAACACCTTGGGGAACCTTTTGTTGGGTCATGATGCCTTTTGGATTAAAAAATGTAGGAGCAACTTATCAGAGAGCTATGACTTTGATTTTTCATGATTAAATTCATAAGATCCTTGAAGATTATGTGAATGATATCTTAGAAAAATCTATACAAAGAGAATATCATGTTACTATTTTATGACAAATATTTGAGAGGATTAGAAGTTACAACATGAGATTGAATCCAAAGAAATGTGTCTTTGGAGTTGATTATAGTAAATTATTAGGATTTAGAATCTTTAAGTGAGGCATAGAAGTAGATACTGAAAAGATTGGAGCTATTGTTAATATGCTTCCTCCTAAGAATATTTCTCAATTACGAAGTTTACAAGGAAAAATACAAGCTATTTGTCACTTTATTTCTAATCTAGCAAATCGTACTATCCCTTTTACTTCCTTGCTTAGAAAGGAGACCACTTTCTCTTGGAATGATGAGTGTAAACAAGCTTTTTAGCAATTTAAGGAGTATCTTGAAAATCCTCCTATCTTGCAGCTGGCTAAATTTGATAAACCATTCCATTTGTATACTTCAGTGACTCCAAAGGCCGTGAGTGCATTGTTAGCTAAAAATGATAATGATGGTAAGGAAAGACTTGTGCATTACATTAATTAGACTTTACTTGATTATGAAACAAGATTTACAGATTTGGAAAGACAATGTCTAGCTATAGTTTATGCATGTTAGAAACTTAGGCATTATCTTATAAATGTTGAAGTCAATGTGATTGTTAAATTTGATCCTTTGAAAAATCTTTTCTCACAAACTGATCTCTCTGGCCATTTGGCAAAATGGGTGATGTTACTTATAGAATTTGATCTTAATTTCATTTCTCAAAAGTCTATTAAGGGATAGGCTTTAATAGATTATTTAGCTAAAGCTCCTTGTCCTCATCTAGATACATGTTCTACTTTAATAGAATTCCCTGATGGTAATATTCTAGCTATTCAACAGGATGACATTTGGGAATTATATTTTGATGGGTCTAAATGTAAGACAAGTTCAGGTGTGGGTATTATCTTGATCCCTCCTATGAACAAACCCATCCCTTTATCATACAAATTAACCTTTCCTTGTACTAATAACATTGTGGATTATGAAGCTCTTATAGCTAGCCTACGAGTAGCTTCATCCGTTAATATCAAACATTTGCAAATATATGGAGATTCACAACTGATTGTTGAACAAACTAAAGGAGGATATCATAATAAGAATGATAAAATGACACAATACAAAGATTTATCTCTTGACATGCTTTCACAATTCTCCTCTTATATGATTCAGGCTTTAACTAGGAAAGATAACCAACATGTAGATGCCATGGCAAGCACAACTTCTTTGGTTTGTCTTGAGAATAATGCTGAAAACTTGAACAGTTTACTATATAAACTCTAAAAAGCCCTGTAATTTCTAAAAAGATTACCTTTGATTATTTCAATTTGCATTCAGATGAATGGTACTCACATATTTTTCATTTTTTGAAGGATGGTACTTTTCCTGAATCAACAACAAGGAACACACGTAGTCATATTAGGAAGCTTGCAGCACATTACATCATTCTAGGAGACACTCTTTACAAACACTCTTATGAAGGATTACTATTAAGATGTCTCAATAGAACTTAAATCCTGGTAGCTTTGGTAGAAGCTCATTCTGGTTCTTGTGGGGGATATTTTGGTGGAAAATCCTTGCTTAATAAATTGCTTAGAATGGGATATTATTGGCAAATAATGGAGTAAGATTCTTTCATGTTTGTTAAGAAATGTCCTCAATGTCAACAACATAGTAATTTGATTCATACTTCTGCTCATGAGCTTCGTAATCAAGTTTCTCCATGGCCTTTTAGTATTTGGGGTTTTGACCTTATTGGAAAAATCTCACCAGCTTCTTCTCAAGGACATACTTACATTCTGACTGTTGTAGATTACTTCACAAAGTGGGTTAAGTTGTCCCTGTTCATTAAACAATTGTGGATGTTATTTGTGATTTCATCCTTAATAATATCATAACAAGATTTGGTATTCCTTCTACGATATTTTTAGATAATGGTACCTCTTTTGAAAACAAAGAAGTCACAAATTTTTTGGTGAAATATCGAATTCAACATAGATTTTCAACTCCTTATTATCCTCAATCTAATGGACAACCTGAAGCATCAAATAAAATCATTGAATAAATTTTGAGGAAAATAGTTAGTAAGCATGCAAAAGATTGGCATACTCAACTAACTTATGCTTTATGGGCTTATAGGACTAGTGTTCATATTGCCATGAGTAGTTCTTCTTAAAATATTGTCTATGGTACTAATGCTATTATGTCATTAGAATTGGAAATACCTTCTTTACGTGTTTCATTTCATGGGGTAATTGACAAGGATACTTTCCGTGAACAATGCTTACAAGAGCTAGAAATGTTCGATGAACAATGAATACATACATTAGAACATATAAAAGCTTATCATAAATCTCTTTAGATATAATATACTCATAAGGTAATTGAATGAACATTTTTCGGTTGGTGATTTAGCCCTCTATGAGAATCAACAAAATGTGAAATGCTTTACCAGGTGAAAAAGGAAAATTTAGCCCTAATTCTCTTGGACCTTTTGTTGTTATTGAAGACTTTGGTTTGGGTGCTTATAAACTTTCTGATATGGATGGTGTTTCTTTTAAGGAAACCATTAATATTATGCATCTCAAACGTTATTATCCTTAATTCTTTCTTTCCTTGTGCATTTATGTATTCCTTATAAAGTTTGTTTTATAGGTTATGTAGTTCTAGCAAACTTACATATTAAGTATATTTATGCACTTTCTTTCTCTCTATTAAGTTTTATATTGATGAAAAAATAGTAATCAAACATAGAACTAATTAGTAGAAAAAAATTTTCATTCATCAAAGTGTTTTTCAAGTTTTGATACATATGTGGCCAATGGCCCTATTTATCACTACGTCTATCACTGCGCTCTGAAGGATGATGGCTCCCAGATCTCTTTGGGCTATGATAGGAAGATGTAGATCTATGCATCCATGTGTGGCTCCTAGATATGCTCACACCATGTGAGCATCCTTGGGCACTCTCTAGCTCAGCTATTAGCTTCTCCTCCATTTCTCTACACAACCTTAGCTCTTGTTAGACACATGCCAAGATATTGGCATGCCCACCAGCATCTTTGAAGCCAAGAGAGTACTCTCTCTCACTCACTAGTAGTCATTCAAATATACATGTATCCTTGAGAATCTTGGATACAAAGCTCCTCCACTCCGCTATGCTAGCTATAGAATGAAAATACATTTATCAATCTAGTATCTTTTCATTTTAAATCAAACTGCATATTTAATCAAATCTCATATTTCATAATTGGGTCTCCTTCCTGGATGTCACTACAGTGTCTAGATGGTGGGGGCATGGAGTGAATACTCTCTCCACTCTCGCTATGTCTAGGCCTTGGTGATGGTGTCTCTATATGGGGACATGGAGGCCATTGTGATCTCAGTGGTGATGTGTGAAAGATGTGTACATCTACATTGATATCACCAACTGGGAGCATCTCCTCTTCTCTCTCTTCTTCTCACTCCTTTACTCTCTCTACTCTATCCTCCTCCATGGGATCTCCCTCAGAGATATGCTCCTCCTTATCTTTGACATCCTCCTCCTTTTTTGTACCACTATCTTGGTGTGTCCTCTCTGAAAGACCTAGATCACCTATAGGATAATCCTCAGGGAAGATAGGGTGGGTCCCCTGCAAACCCCAGTACCTGATGTAATCTTTGCTCATGCCTGAATAGGTCACATATGATGGTGCCTCTCTATCCTCCATCTCATTTGCATCACTTTCCTCTATGTCTTCTATCGATGGTCGACATATGGCATCAAGTCTAGTATTATACCTCGTCGGATGTGCATAATGAGGTACTACTCTAGGGACTCCCTGTAATAGGCCAAACTGCCTCATCACTTGATCATAATAGTATGGCATCATCATATGATTCTGATGACCCTCCAACCATTTTCACCACTGTGAATATCTCATTTGGAATTGTGTATTAGGCCACTCTATCATCTGACAGTAGGGTCTCCATATTACATCGATTCTCAGAATGTAGTCTAAACGTACCCTCCAATAGAAGATATCTCCAAACTACTAGACATCTCTTAGAGGATACATAAAGACTCTTGGTGTACTTGCATCTACCATCACTAGAACACCCATTGGACGTATACATGTGAAATGCTCAAACAACCAAATCTATAAGAGTGTGCATATCAAAAGACTCTCTCTATGATATCTTACTAGTTGACCTAGCTCATGGTATAATTGAGCTGACATGTTGTGACCCCATGAGAACATGGTCCTCTCCCTCTCCATCCTCTATATAAGATGTGTAAGAGGTGTACAAAATATGGTACCCTTTGTGTTGGGTAACACAACCAAGGATACTATGCAAAGCATCACCCTCCATACTAAAGGTGTAGGGCCCGACAGTATGGATGACAGTAGGACTTGATCTGACTGGGTTTGCATCTGTGGAACCCATCCTATGCAATACTCCTTTTTTGCAAGGATCTCCTCACAAACACGCTATGCTCTAGGTCTGACAGTCTCACCTAGGACTGGAAGCTACAAGATCCTATAGATATCCTCTAATGTCACTATAATCTCTCTAGATGGCAGATCCTCATCCCACCTCTCTATCAGAGATGATAGCATGGCTCAGTGTAGTCTAATCTATGTTAGGATTGATACCTAGTATAGTCCCATATCTCTCAGTAACTAAATCTCATCATCATCAAGCTCGAATAGTCTCTCTCTAACCATGCCTAGCAAGTCTCCAAAGGGATGCTCTTAGAGATGGACCAAGTCTTGCAAGCACAAAAAAACATCATATCATAAATCTACATCATCAAATCTGCAAATCTAACTTGACTACATTAAGGTTGACCTCAATTAGGTTAGGGATGACCTTACTGGATCAAGGTCAACTTTCCTGGGTTAGGGACGACCTTGTTGGGTCAAGGTGGACCTCATCGCAGAACAGGAGGAGACCTTCCAGTCAATGTCGACCTTCTTCGGTCAAGGTCGACATAGCTAGGTCAAGATCGACCTTTAAGGGTTGGGGTTAACCTTTCCTATAAAAAATAAGAATTTGGAAAGTACAAGGACAAACAACAGCAAACTCACCTCAGGAAGTGACCGTCTAGTAGCCAAGCTATGTCTTAGAAGCTCCATGTGTGTCGCTCAAAGTTCTTCTCTCCTCAAAATTTTGCTTCCTCTTTTCTAATCTAAAAATGGTAAGAATGAGTAAGTATCTCTTCCTTTTCCTTATTTATAGTTCAAATTAGGGTTTTATTATGGTTTACTCATGGTAAACTCGGATTTCACTTCTTATGCATTTAGATAGACATCCACTCTTTTCATCATAACTTGAGTTCAATAACTCTGCTTTCAGTGCCATCAGTAGTGTTGGAATCATGATTCAGATACCTAAATCCTTGAATTAGTTTAGGAAGGTTAGGAATCATTCTAATTGGTTTAGGAAAGGAATTTTTAACAAACTGCATATCCAGTGTATAGAGTTTTTCCTATCACCCTGTTTCACCCTTCAGATGTAGAAAATCGAAACGGGGGGGGGGGGGGGGGGGCATAAGGCAATTTATGCACTTCTCAATTATCATAGAGTAAGCTCTAGGTGATTTATTGATTTTCATTAACCTTGTGTGTTGCAGGTTCTAACAATTTTCTATAGGATCTCTACATTGAGGACTTGGCTGTATCATTTTTATTTACTATGATGTTTTTCTTACTTTAGCTTGCATATTCATGTAGTGTCATTTGTAAGCTAAAGTGGGGGCTAAATATATCATCTTAAAATGGAATCACTTCCATCTTGATAGGTTTAGCACTCTCTTTTAGTGCATTAATCATGGTAGACTTGCATTTACGATGCATTTTGCACTTATTTCCTTCATTTTAGGTGAAATTAGGGTTAGAATCCCTAGGATTCTCCTTAATTTCCCTTCTTTGTGGCTCTATTTTAGAGGTAGGACTTAGAAATAGGTCCTCTAGGCCTTCATCATATTCATCATAGGATTTTGTGTCTCTCCCTAGCACTCTACCCTATGTTGATATCATTTCTAGGTCTCTAGGCATCCCCGGGACCTCTTGTTTCTTATTCTGGCAGGATCTGGACCCCTGGGTCAAGGACAAGGTCATCCTTGGCCTAGATTAGGGTCTAGGTTGTCCTTGACCTAGGTTAGAGACAAGCTCATCTTTGACCTCCTTCAGGATTTGATCCCCCTTTTCAAATTTGATCTCGGAGGGCCCCGAAATCAATGTCAGGCCTTCGGATCCAAGTGCGAAAGGGTTTTAATTTGAAATTCATTTATTTATTTTCCCTCCTTAGTTGGTTATTGTGATTGGATCATAATTCAAGGTGAAATTTTAATTATGGGTCCTCACATTACTCTAGGATCCTCACCTTGAAACCTCTATATAAAGACTCTCATTTGCCTTCATTTGAACACAATCACATCACAAGGAGACCAAACAATTTTCATAATCAAGCTATCAAGTGAAAGCATAATTGATTCAAGCAAGCAAGTGATGGTGGAGTGAAGATGCAATATTTCAAGAGGATGATATAGAAGATCAAGCCATTGTTGATATCAAGCATTTTTTATGAGCACACCATTGTGAACATCTGTTTGAAGCAAGAGAGATCCTTTCTTCCTTGATCTACCATTATCAATATTCAAGTATTCAAAGATATAATCATTGGGTAGAAATTATAGATTATGAGTTTGGTCTAGGAGTACTTTAGCCTTGGGGGCTTTGTATGCTTTCTTATCTTCTTCAAATCTATTCATTTCTTTCTTATACACATTCATGCTAGGGTTTTAATCTAGAGGATTATATCTTGGCATTACACTTTCAATACACACATACATTCTATTACAACCAGCTATTCGTGGAGGTGGAGACCCCCAAAATGGGGGTTTGACTAAGGAAAAACCCTATATAGCCACCCCAATACACCATTTTTAGATATCTACAGTCGTTGTTTCAAGAATTAAAGTGTAGATTTGAGTACCCTTTTTGGTGAACTTCTGAGATCTATGAATAGATTTTTCATTGGAGTTGTTTTGGGTCAAGGATGACCTATAGTGAGGGGTTGGATCCTGCCCTAGGGTAAGACCTTTCTCTGCTATCTGGGTCAAGGATGACCTGCTTCCAAAAAGACAAAAGTTTTTTGGGTTTTCTTTTTTGCGGTTTTATGGTCCCTTATATAGTTGGATAATTTCCAGAGAGTGCACACATGCATCAAAAAATAGGTATTTCTAGATTCATTCCATTATGAGGTATGTATCTTATCTTGCCTGATTTTCAAGGATTTCCTGATTTATATAACTTATTCAATTCTAATTCAAAAAAAATCAATGAATAATAGGTGAATGATAGATGCATTGTTAAAGCTCCATTTTCCACCTATTCAGTAGATATCATCATAATAAAAACATGCCACATGTTTAGAGTTTCTTTGAGAGTGGACATGAAAAAGATGAATATGATGGTATTGGAGCTTGCATCAAACGTGCTATACAAAATTATCAAATTTATTATAAGGGAGTTCATATAAAAAATACACATGGTGTAGTTGAATGGTGCAAGACACATTTCACACCAAATGAGAATGACACATCATCGGGATTGACTCAAGCAGTGCCACAGAAAATTTTGGGAGATAAAACGTATGCACACATTTTTAAATTATTCAAGTGTTTAATTTTTTTTTGTATTGTTTATTCAAATTATATTTATAGAATGTATTATGTATATGCATTTGTTCAAGTGTGGATAGAAAAATTATGCTTGGTTGCAATAGGATAGAAAAGATGTGATCTTTGCATTTAGTTATGAGTATGAATTATCATAATTGGATGTTGAACACTAGGGACTACTCATGCTTTTGTTGTCACTGCATTGCTGACAATTATGAGGAATACATCAATCAAGGCCATGGATATGTAGGTGCATGGAATCTAGTTCCAATAGTTGTTACTAATACATTTGATAGAGATGAAGATGAAAAATTTGATGATTTTCTCTTTGATTTCTACTGATTATGATCATATCTCAGAATTGGTCAAAATTTGTAAGTATATATATTTCACATTATATGGTCCATTGAGTTGCATGTATAGAAAGATAGATAAATCTATAGATTGGACTAAGTAAATTTTAAGATCACACACACACACACACACACATATTGTGTAGGAGATGTTTTTGCAGTGATTGTTGAGTGTGAAAGTGTAGGAGCTGGTTATTATTTACTATGTTGTACTGCAGAGAGGATGAAGTTACTTGAACCTAAAGAAAGTGATGAAATTTTGTTCCCCATAGGTTTTTACATGGTTTACATCAATATATTGAACTCAATTTGTAAATTTTAAATTTCAACCTTTTAATAAATTTCAAATTTAGTTTGTTTAAATTTAGATTGTTAAAATTTGTGACCTGCAGGTTCAGTTGTTTTAGAGGGAACATATTTCAAGCAAATCTAAGTAATTCAACATCGTATTCACTTTTTTCATTACCAACCAAACAATAAGGTGTTTCAATATAGTCACCTAGTAAATGCCAAATCCATTTGTCTCCATACAGTTAAATCTCAATGTGGACGTCGTAAGTGGAGACTAGATAGTGAGGATCATGAGAGAATATTACATGTTCTCCATGAAAGGTTTGAACCACTTGAGTTGGTCTAAAAATTATAATATTGGTGTGGAGACACCTTGACCCTAGAGCATTATGCCAAGTTGCATAATATAGTTATGTTTAAGTGATTTACAATATCAATCTCAATCAAAATGGGTTATTGCATTAATGTATTTAAACATGGGTTATATGAGATTTGTAATCAAAATTCGGACAACATTATGTAATCATGGGTAGTTGGATGGTTTCTATAACTACCCAAGAGTCTCGATGAAGAGATTCATCTCTATAAAGAGAGACAATGTAACTGAATGAGGGCAGGAAAAATTTGGGGCAGAGAATAGAAAGAAAAAGATAGAATTTAAAACAGCTCTCTAGTTGCCGCCAGAGAGCCATGCATTTATATTTGCAGACTTTAAGTTAATAGAAAGTTATTTTAGTTCATTGTTATTGCCCATGTTAAGACAAAGAAAGTCTTATTCTTATTTGTATCTATTCATATCTTATATGTAATGGGACTGTTATTTAGATATAATAAATAGATGTGATAATGTGGTTCGGTTTCTTGGTCTTGGTTTTTAAGGAAAGATTCAACTGTGAAATGAATCAGGCTTCAATTTTTTTCTAGTCATGTTAAGCCATTCATTTTTTTTGGGTATCAGGTTTTACTTTGAGTTAGTATTGCATGATGTTAGTATGTATGTTTTGTTATGACTCAGGGTGAAAAATAGTCCCAATTTAGGGACATAGGGAGTTATTTCACTTAGCTCAGTCATTGATTTAGAATATGGTTATTTGTTTAATTATGTCACACAATTTTTTAAAACCATTATATACAATTCTTGCAAGGATATTGGCAAGGGCTTAGCACGGTCTATGTCATGTGGAAACTAGGGAGTGGTGTTTTAACTATCACGTGATGGAGACCCAAGGGAAGCGTGGAGCCAAAGAGACATGTGAGGATAGTCACAGTGAAAGATCTTCTAGAGAAGTATTTAATCTTAGAATTAGACAATGATATAGGAGACCATCCCTAAGATGATTTTCGTAGACCACTGCAATTTGAACTCATTTTTTGCAAAGGTGATGAACATCTATTTACCTACACATTCAAGTTAGGAATAGCTGCATGGTGGTGAATACAAACCAACCCATGCATGATCCACAAGTTGTTAAGGTGTTGGAGGAACCAACAAAGGTGTATTATGGAATGGTGAAAAGATTGTGTGACCTTGAAGGAGCCACAAGACATGCAACACTCGTTAAATATAGATGAGTTGAATCAATGTTGGAGAATGGAGATGATATTAAGTGAATCTGATGATGGATTCAATCTCAATGAAGACCTGCAAGGCATGCAGAAATAGTAAGAATATGAAGGATATTGTTAAGTTGCTAATGTAACATTGAGTCATTTTTATGGACATGGAAATAGTGGAAGATTTGGTTTCCATGGAGATGTAAAGATATCTTCGATGAAGATTTCAACAAGAAATTGAAGCTTTTCCAGAGTGTGATGATTTTCTCTACATCTACAATCTTGTTTAACTACCCTTTCTTATGCTTGATTATGAAAGTGAATGCTTGAAGATACTCCATCCACTTTAGGTGCCTATTGCTCAACTTCTCTTGTGTGTTTATGTAACTAAGGGCCTGATTTTCAATAAACACCACAAACTCCTTTGGCATCAACTAGTGCCTCCATTTCAACAAAGATTGCACTAAAACATATAGCTCCAAATCATAAGAAGAGTATTTCTTCTTAGCTTCATTTATTTTCTCACTAAAGAAGGCTACTGGTCTACCTTCTTGGCTTAACACACCCCCTACTGTCAATCCACTAGCATCACACTCTATAGTGAATAGTTTATCAAAACTAGGCAACCTAAGTATAGGTTGTGTTGCTACTTGTTCCTTCATCCTTTTGAATGCTTGATTTACTATAGGAGTCCATTTTAACTTGGTCTTGAGACTTCCTTTAATGGTATCCACCATTGGTGCACAAATATAGCTAAAGTGCCTTGTAAACTTCCTGTAAAATTGAGCCAATCCATGAAAGCTCCTCACCTCTATTGTTGTGGTTGGTGTAGGCCAGCTTAAGATAGCTTCCACCTTACTTGGATCCATTTTTAGTGATCCATAGGATACTAAAAACCCAAAATAAACAAGCTCCTATTTGAAGAATTCACACTTTTCAAGATTAATGGATAGCTTCTCCTCCCTCAATCTCTTTAGGACCATCTCCACATGTTTCAAATGCTCTACTACTATCTTACTAAATATGAGTATAGCATCTAGATACACTACCATAAATACACCTATGAAGTCCTTAAGCACTTCATTCATGAGCCTCATGAATGTGCTAGGTGCATTTGAGAGGCCAAATGGCATAACTCTTCACTCATACAACCCATCAGTGGTCTTAAAGGTTGTCTTCCACTCATGTCCATCCTTGATCCTAATCTAATGGCAACCACTTTTAAGGTCCAATTTGGTGAACTACATTTCTCCTCCAAGATAGTCCATTAAATCTTCAATTCTAGGTATAGGGAACCTATACCAGATTGTAATCATGTTCATGGTTCTTGAGTCTGTACAAAGCCTCCACTTGCCACCTTCTTTTGATGTCAACACAATTGGGACTGCACAAGGGCTTATGCTCTTCCTAATCAACCCCTGATCCAATAGCTCTTGCACTTGTCTAGCCACTTCCAAGTTTTGTTCTGGAGTAAGCTTGTAAGCTGCCTTATTGGGAAATGATGCACCTAGTACAAAGTCTATTTGATGACTTATCACTCTCCTAGGAGGTAAAGTTGTTGGGGTACCATCACTAACTATTTATTTGTACTTTTCTAACAACTCTTGAATGGTCGATGGCAATGGCTTTTTTCTAATTTGGTCCTCCTCCTTGGGCTTGAGTAGAATAGAATAATAATCACTCTCCTTGTCCTTGAGAGCTTTGATGAACTCCTTCTTACCACTCATTAATATGCTTGGAGTCTTGGACTGAGATTCATCCTCTTCTAACAAGGACTAAATCTTGAAATTCTTGTTATCCTTCTTGAAGGATATGGAGTTCTCCTTGTCATCATACACTGCACTCCTATCAAATTGCCAAGGCTTGCCTAATAGCAAGTGACATGCATCCATGGGAAGCACATCACAAAGTATCTTGTCTTTCTACCTTGAAATAGAGAACTCCACC
Source organism: Chamaecyparis obtusa (assembly GCA_027943335.1). Classification (NCBI taxonomy): domain Eukaryota; kingdom Viridiplantae; phylum Streptophyta; class Pinopsida; order Cupressales; family Cupressaceae; genus Chamaecyparis; species Chamaecyparis obtusa. The sequence goes on from BSBK01007358.1 coordinate 49,202, forward strand.
CATGCTAGCTCATTCACCAATATACTCTATCCTTTTTTTAGGCATGTCACCTTGTATGGGTTGACATGAGGGATCTTTTGTAGTTTCAACTTGTTCACAACCTCCTCTACTATGATATTGTCAGTGGAACCTAAATCCACAATCACCTTGTAGACCTTGCCAAGGATTTTACACCTCATCCTAATCAAGGCTCTCTTGTGCTTGGGTTCATCCTTAACCGACTGTCTTATCAAGACCCTTTTAAACATCAAATTTTCACCCATTTCTAATTCAATATGGTCCACCTCTAGTGTTTTGACACTTTTTGCATCTTCATGGGCATAGGCAGCTCTCTTCCCATTATTTGATGTAGAAGGCTTATCGGGACATCTATAAGCCAAGTGACCCAATAGGCCATAGTTGTAGCACTTCATGCTTAAAAAGTAGGAGTTGGCCCTACCTATACCTCTCCCTCTACTAGGGCCTCCTTGTGTATCTTTGTCTCTAGAATGACCCCCTCTTGGATGGGTCTCACCACCATGCTTAGTCAACTTAGATTCTCCTTGGTTCCTTTTCTCATTACCCCTACCTTGGGAACCACCTCAGTGACTCATTTGGTCTCTACCTCTGCCTCTACCCCTATTATTGGAGTCTCCCTTATTTTTGTTTCTTTCTTCAACTTTGATAGCCAACTGATGGCATTTTTGGACATTGGTAGGAGTCCATAAAGTTATCTCCCCCTGAATGTTCCATTTGAGACCCCTTGGATATCTAGCAACCTTAATGGATTCCTCTTCTTGGATCTTGGACCTAAGGCATAGCTTTTGAAACTCCTCTATATAAGAGGCCACATCTAGGTCCTTTTGCTTCAATCCCTATCTCTTTTTATGAAGTTGGACTTCATATTCCTCTAGTAAGTAATTCTCCTTTACCTTATTCACCATGGCTTTCTAATTTGCTATAGGTAACTTACCCATGCTTACCCTCTCATCTTGTAGATATTTCCACCATGTCAAGGCTTCTCCTCTCAATCTAGATATGGCAACCTTAATCTTTTGGGCTTCTGTCACACCCTCGCATTCAAAATAATTTTCCATGCCCTGCATCCATTCCATGACTATTTCAATGTCCATTTGCCCACTAAAAAAGTGGTCATCCTTCAAAATCCTTTGCATTCAAAGCTTTGATGGCCTTCAAGAATGGCTCATCATGGGTTAAGGGGTCTAGTTCAGGTATGATGTCATCTACATAAATAGGATTCTTACCCCTGTCACTAGTTTTAGTACCACTATTCAGTTCTTGAGCTCTCTGATCAACCGCTTCCTGTAGTTTAATCCTCATCTCATCTATAGCATCTTCAAGGAGTCTATTCCTCTCCTTTTTCTCTTATAATTCTCTAGATAGTTCTCCATTTGTGACCATTGTGTTCTCCCCTATTGATTCACTAGTAGACAGAGACATGCACTATCCTCCAAACCTTTAACCTTCTCTGATACCAATTTGATGTAACACTAGGCCTTGCTCAACTTTGTCCGAGATTATCATAGGATTACACAAGGCTAAACTCCTATCCTTTAGGGCACTATCCTAGTCCCCTCACAAGGATTTACAAACTCACTTCTTGTCTATTCAACTTGTGACATCAAGGTTTTGAAACTAACACACTTCCTTCTTATATGCTTTGCTTCCTTCTAACACTGCCATCCCTAATGAATTAGGAATTAAGTTTGCCTCCATCCTCAATTAGAGAGAAGGGTTGATCCTTATGTAAAATAGTTCCAAACCATACTTATCCCCTTCTTCATAATAGGTCCTATCAGTAATAGGCTTACTTGCTGACTAGCCTAAAAAGGATACAAGGATAAATAGGCCTAATTGACCTATTTCCCTTAATAACTTCTAACTTCTTCAAACAAGGTACCAAACTAATCATGGATTTGAGTAACCTTTTGGAAGGGCTTCAAGATTTTCCATGTCTCCCTTCTCCACTCTATCCATACAAGGTCTCCTATAAATAGGGCTATTTTTGAGGGTTTCAAGCTCATTATCTGAACCAGTGAGAGTTTGAAGTTTCCCCTTGTTTCAACCTTCCTCCAAAGCTCCTTAGCATTAGAGATACTTGGTGATACACCTGGCCTCCTCTCCACATCATTTTATTGAAGCTATGAATGCTTTCAATCATTTTATTTAGCTCTACAATGCACTATGACCCCCAACCAAACACTAGTGGTTGGCCTAGGGCATCGCCTCAAAATTGCTTCATGAGATTTTTAGGGCCCCTCCTTCCAAGATCCTATGTTATAAGATATCTAGTCACATATCCCAAGGACTTGTATAATTTGTACAGTGGGAGAGTGATCTAGCAATCTATTTTTCAACACACTATCTGGACCAACCTGAGACAGGCCAGAGAAAGAAACAATTAAAAACTAATGCTAAAACTAAAAGGAATGATGAATCAACTATCCTAGGAATCAAAACACATCCTAAAAAAATACATGCAACAATTATAGTTGGTCTTTCAATCCATTTTAGAACTCTGTCATGTACAAATTCATTCACTATCAGAAGATTTACACACTCCAAACTCATGCCAGTGCTTAGCCATGGTACTGCACACTTGAAAATCCTCACATTTAGGGTTTTTAAACATTAAATACCCCTACCTAAGTGTTTGGGCCCATGGGTCGGGCTATTCAGCTTCTAGGGCCAATTTCAAGGTATAGTAGAAATGTTGTCATGACAACTTTCAAAGTTGTCTTTGCAACTTTTGATGGATTGGAAAACCACCTTCACACACCTCTTGGGAACTTAACCCTGATCAAACTAGGGTCCTTAAGACCTATTACATCCTCTAAAACATTAAAGAGGTGATTTTACAACTTTTGGCAATATTGTCCCATGCTTGGCAACTTAGCAAATTTAGCCAATTCTAATTCATCATGGCTCAAGAAGACACACCTAGGACTTAGGAAAAGACCAAACAAGACCAAGAAAAAACTAAACACTAACTGACACACTAGAGAGACTAACTAGTCTTCTCACCAGACTAGTGGCTTGCCTAAGGCCACTACAAGCCAAAATTCACAATAGGGACACTAGGTACCAAACAACCCTACCTAGGTGCCCTGCACTAGCAAGAATCATCACAAAGGATGGAGATGGGAGTTAGCTACATCATTAGAGTGAGTAGCAGAAGCGTGCCCAAGAAGTTTTGTTCCAATTTTCTCCTCGACATTTCCATGGGACATGGAAATCTTTGAAGTTCGACAGTATGGTGCAGAGACACCTTGACCCTGGAGCGTTATGCCTAGTTGCATAATATAGTTATGTTTAAGTAATTTACAATATCAATCTCAATCAGAATGGGTTATTGCATCAATGTATTTAAACATGGGTTATATGACATTTATAATAAAAAATTGGACAATATTATGTAATCATGGGTAGTTAGATGGTTTCTATAACTACCCAAGAATCTCGATGAAGAGATTCATCTCTATAAAGAGAGACTGAAAGATGTCTATGTATAGCGACACTTTTAGGTAGAACAGCTAACTGAATTTTGTTTGACACAAAATGGATTTCAAAATTGATTGTATTACGGTTGACTGGTTTGTAACAATCTTGGTTTGGGATGTAACGATTATTTCATGAATCAAAACAAATAGTTTTATTTGAGAAGAGATTGATTTAATATATTAGTGATCATTCTCGAATGTATTGGAAATGGTTTCAAGAACCGTTATTGAGCTTATATTGATGTCGACTCATGATGTTGCCAGTTGTCTATGCCAGGGGTAGCCGAGAGATAACATTTTGATAGTCACCTTTGAAAGTGGCCAGTGAAGATAGCCGCATTCTCAGAACCGTGGAGACTCAACTTTTGAAGAGGAAAAAAAAGGTGGTGGCCAGGAGATAAAGTTCTAGAACAATGTGTAGAGTTATTGGAACAGCCGAATGACATTGATGATCATTCCTAAAATGATGGCCGAAGACCATCGTGTCTTTGAACATGGCAAGCGGAAATGGAAAGAAGGTGGTGGGTGTACCACCGTATTCATGCTTGAGTTGGAACCGCAATACAAGGTGGGAGCATCATCATAGACCATAAAGACCCAGGAGACATGCATGCAATGTATCAAAGGAAATGGTGATTGAATATTAGCGTGGTCTTAACATTGTTTAGAATGAAGAAAGATAACGCAACGTGCGGGTTGCAGAGACAAATGTGTCTTGGATATAGATTGGAGAAAGACAATGAAACTGACCAAAAGGCACGAGATGATCAGAAAGATATGAAGAGAATATGGGTGAGGTGTGGTTCAACAATGCAAATGGAAGATAAAGTGAATTATTTGTAGAAGTACCAGTGTGTAGTGCACTCTCGTTACATCAAATATGTACATACCAATTTCATGTTTTAGGACCTATTTGATATCTCTCGATTAAATTGAATATACTTTGTTTATATATTTAAACATATGATGGACTATAATTTGTTGATATATGATGGACCTATTTGATGGTTCAATGGCTTTAATATATAGAATTTTGTGTATGCTTTTATAGATATATGCTTGTATACACGTATTGTTTTATATGTATACTTTTATTATTCAATGATTTTTATGATACTTATTTTCCATTAGTTACATGTAAATTAACTAGTTGTTTTTTATGATATTAATTCTAGATCCCCTTAAGACCTCCCCTTAAGATTTCTTATTACTTAGATTAGTTATTGTCCATTAGTTACATGTATTAACTAGTTATTTTTTATGATATTAATTCTAGATCCCCTTAAGACATTAGTTTGAACACTAAAAAATGATCAAATTAGTTAGATTACTTATGACATGTGTTAGTTCTAGAATGAGTTAGAATAGTTATTGTCTATTAGTTACGTGTATTAACTTATTATTTTTTATGATATTAATTCTACATCCATCTAATCAAATCTAATCAAATGAAATTGTCTAATCAAATCATATCATCTAATCAAATGAAACCATCTAATCAAATAATATTATCATCTAATCAAATCATATCATTTAATCAAATGAAATTTCTAATCAAATAATATCATATAATCAAATGAAACAATCATAAATCTATATAATGTCAAATCATAAATCATCTATGTCTAGAGGTCTGGATAGCATATAAATATATGTCTTGAATCATAAACTACAAATATCAAACATATAATAATGACATATATAATGAGTCACATATCAAAGATCTATGCAACATGTCCTAAACTAGGGAGTCATCTAGGCGCATGTGAACAAAGAAACCCTCTGACTGACTGCCACGAGCATCCTCTCACTGTGAGGTAGTAACTGATCCTTGTGAATATAAATGCATGTATATAATAATAATGTAAAATACTTAAAATATTATAAATGCATGTTTCAACTTACATATTTTAAAACTTACCTGACCACTAGTAGGTGTCAAATTTGTTGAATCTCTCCTATGAAGATGCTTTGAGCCCACACTAGAAGTAATGTGCTCTGACTGAGTGTAATGAGCATCCTCTAGCTATGAAGCAGAAACTGACCCCTCAAATTTAGTACAATAGTTGGTTATATACATGTGCATAGTATATATTATGTAAAGTACTTGAAATATATAAATACGTGTATAAGTGTACACATGCATGCTTAAACCTACATATATCTAAAACTTACCTAACCACTAGTAGGTATCACATATACAAAATCTCTCATATGAAGATGCTCTGAGCCCACACTTTAGGTAATGTGTTCTGCTAATTGTACCTATAAAATATTATGCATTGAACAAATTTCAATACACACATGTATAATTAATTATTCACTAAAACTCCTAGAAAGGAGAAAAGAAGACTTAATATACCTAGGTCTCATGAGCAAGAGGATCATTAGTACGTTGCATCATCATATCATCAACTAAAATTGCATCACGTACACCACCTTCAGTCCTGAACCTCTCTAGTAATGAAGAGTGTAGGGGTGACACTAGCTGGGAGGGGAGTGATCTAGAGCCTAAACCATTAGGATGCAATAACATATCCATAAATCATCCAACATCAATGCCAATGTCCACCTGACTCAACCTATGCAACTTCTCATCAAATGTTTCTAGGCCCTCAATGGTGATGTGTACATCTCCAACCTGTATACCTGGCTCTACAGAGTGTTGTGAACTATGTTGTGTCTGACTAAATGGTGTGTCCTATGTTGGTGGAACTACATGACCTCGTGCAAGTCCAATGACATCCATGACTGAATGTACTGGGATCCTTTGCATGTCATAAATATAAAAATATGACTGCAGGAGATCCTCCAAAACATAAAGCACCACATCTAAATGACTATGATGATTAGAAAGTGCTCGTATCTCTCTAGGTGAAGGAAGACTTGCAGCTCTATATGTCTCATCACTGGCCCCTGCAACAATACTAGATGAAGCCTTAGAAGATGATCTGGCTCAACTCGGTCTACTCAAAATATATTTTCCCTTTGTATTTGAAGGAGGTGGTTGTAGAAGCAATCTATGGGCTATCTTGTCCACTACTCCCCTCTGAGAAGTAATATCCACTCTATCTGTAGTAACAACCATCATCAGTGCAATAGCTAGAGTCCTCTGCCCAACTAGCTATCTATCAAGATGTACAACTCGATCAGCCCTATGATACTGATCTCAGTTTGCAACACTAATGCACCCCTAACCATAATATCTAGGAAGATATAAATAGTTGACCCTGAGTCGCAAACAGAACTCAACATACAACTGCTCTATAAAATATAAAGGAATTTGGTCATTATTAGGATAACAACCATGTGCTTCAATAAAATGAGGATACATTATGCATGTGATCTAAGGAATCCCATATTGTGTGACCTAACATGCCCTCACCTTGGGCTTCACCTCATAAAATAGGAAAACCTCACATTTGATGATTTTCTTGGGGACATGCCTTCGAACCATCTCCAAGGAAATATCACCAGAGACCTCATCTCTCAACTCTCAAAAAATACTATCAACTACCTAAGGCATGAAGGAAGAGTGGGATCTTAACCTGGCATTAATATCCTCTAAACTGGTCAATACACTGATACAAGTATCTATGTATATGCAGCTACATCTATTGAGGATGTATGGATGGACTATTTAAGTCAAGCCATCTTTGTCTCAAAAGTATGAAAAATGGTCATTATATCAGGAGTGTGAGGTGCATCCTGAGTGGCCATCTAGATGTAACATGTGAAAGCTAAGTTTTAGCAATTAAGTACTTGATTAAATGTTATAACTACATGTAAAATGGAGACAAATATATGTATATATAAAATTATACTTAAATTTACAATACTAGAGTGTACTGATAGTCTTAAAAGGTCCTTGAATGTACTAATTGGTATTAATAGGTCCTATTAGGTTAAGTGGTCTTATTAGGTCTTAAGGGTCCTAAGATCTAATATTGATTTTAATAGGTCATATTAGTCGTATTAGGTCTTAAGTCTAGTCTTATTAAGTTTTAAGGGGTCCTATTTGGTCTTAAGGGGTCCTATTCTAGGTCCTAAGGATCCTAAGGGTTCTTAAAGAGTTTTATGTCATAATAGGGGTCCTAAAAAAACCTAGGGTGTACTAATAGTCCTAAAGGGTCTTTGGATGTACTAATTGGTATTAATAGGTCCTATTCGGTCAAGTAAGTGGTCTTATTTGGTCTTAAGGGTCCTAGGATGTACTAATTGAATTCAATAGGTCATATTAGTCGCATTAGGTCTTAAGTCTAGTCTTTTTAAGTTTTAAAGGGTCCTATTCTAGGTCTTAAGGATCCTAAGGGTTCTTAAAGAGCTCCATGTCACAATAGGGGTCCTAAAGGAGCCTATAGTGTACTAATAGTCCTAAAGGGTCCTTGAGTGTAATAATTGGTATTAATAGGTCCTATTAGTTTAATTAAGTGGTCTTATTAGGTCTTAAGGGTCCTAGGATGTACTAATTGATTTTAATAGGTCATATTAGTCCTATTAGGTCTTAAGTCTAGTCTTATTAAATCTTAAGGGGTCCTATTACATCTTCAGTGGTCCTATTCTAAGTTTTAAGGATCCTAAGGGTTCTTAAAGAGCTCTACGAAACAATAGGGGTCCTAAAGTATCCTACAGTGTACTAATAGTCCTAAAGGGTCCTTGGATATACTAATTGGTATTAATAGGTCCTATTAGGTCAAGTAAGTGGTCTTATTAGGGATTAAGGGTCCTAGGATGTACTAATTAATTTTAATACCTCATATTAGTCCTATTAGGTCTTAAGTCTAGTCTTATTAAGTCTTAAGGGGTTGTATTCTAGGTCCTAAGGATCCTAAGGGTTCTTATAGAGTTTTATGTCATAATAGGGTCCTAAAGCAACCTAGGGTGTACTAATAGTCCTAAAGGGTCCTTGGATGTACTAATTTATATTAATAGGTCCTATTAGGTCAAGTAAGTGGTCTTATTAAGTATTAAGGGTCCTAGGATTTACTAATTAATTTTAATAGGTCATATTAGTCATATTGGGTATTAAGTCCAGTCTTATTAAGTCTTAAGGGGTCCTATTACATCTTAAGTGGTCCAATTCTAGGCCTTAAGGATCCAAAGGGTTCTTAAAGAGCTCTATGTCACAATAGAGGTCCTAAAGGAACCTATAGTGTACTAATAGTCCTAACTAAAGGGTCCTTGGATGTACTAATTCATATGAATAGGTACTATTAGGTCAAGTAAGTGGTCTTATTAGGTCTTAAGGGTCCTAGGATGTACTAATTGATTTTAATAGGTCATATTAGTCTTATTAGGTCTTAATCCCATTCTTATTAAGTCTTAAGGGGTGATATTATAGATCTTGAGGATCCTAAAGGTTCTTAAAGAGTTTTATGTCATAATAGGGGTCCTAAAGGAACCTAGGGTGTACTAATAGTACTAAAGGGTCCTTGGATGTACTAATTGGTACCAATAGGTCCTATTCTAGGTCAAGTGGGTGGTCTTATTAGGTCTTAAGGGTCCTAGGATGTACTAATTTATTTTAATAGGTCATATTAGTCCTATTAGGTCTTATGTCCAGTATTATTAAGTCTTAAGGGGTCCTATTCTCTCTTAAGTGGTCCTATTCTAGGTGTTAAAGATCCCAAGGGTTCTTAAAAAGATTTATGTCCTAATAATCCTAAAGGGTTCTTGGATGTACTACTTGGTATCAATAGATCCTAAGGCTACTAGGATGTACTAAGTCTTGATCCTCCTAGGATAATATTTTAACATCTAACTCTACATTAATAACATTTATACATGTAACTCTAAAACATATGTACATAATTTAGAGAGATAGAAAGAGGGATACCCGAGGGATCTAGATAAAGGTCCTAGAGTTTCTTAAGGGGTCGTGGGTAACATAAGAAGTCCTAAGGGGTCGTAGGTGACATTACTAGATCCTCGAATGTATTAATTGATTCTAAGATACATAAATGTGTCCTAGGACAACCTAAGATATGTTAATGGTTCTTCAAGATCTGAAGGGTCATATGTATCTTAAAATGTGGTAAGGGATGTATAATGGTCCAAGAATATTAATGGGTCATAGGTGTGATAAGTGTTCTAAGGGATCTTAGGTTACAATAATTGATAATATTATGTCTTAAGGGTTTTTGTGGGCAATGATAGGTTCACACATGTATTAACAAAAGCTAAGATAGATGAATGGGTCCTAGGACATTTGTAAGATATAATAATGGGTCATATGGGTCCTAAGGGGTCCTCTGTGTCTTAGTATGTCATAATGATGCATAAGAGTCCTAGAATGTCTTAAGGTGTTGTAGGTGTCATAACAAGTCCTAAGGGATCATAGGTTACATTAATTTATCCTAATATATCTTAATGAGTCTTGAGGGAAACAATTATTCTTTGTATGTATTAATGGAACCTAACATGTACATCAATGGGTCCTAGGACATCCTAATATACATTATAAGGTCTTGAGATTCCTAAGGGATCCTATGTGTCCTAATATGTCGTAAGGGAGGGATAAGGGTCCTAGAAACTTATTACTACAATTTTATAGCATATTCTAACATACTACTATCATTTTCTAAAATTTAACTACAATTTTGTAAGATTTCTACAAACTATAAAATATTTAAAACAAATAACTAACTAATATTTACTAACTTTACTAAAAGTGTGTGTAGTTGAGAGAGAGAGAGAGAGAGAGAGAGAGAGAGATTCCTAATATATTTACTAACTTTAAAATAAATTTAAATACAAATATTTTTAATAATTTCTATAAGATCTTAATGTTTTCTAATATTTTATAACATTTCTACTATGGTTTTTAATGTTTTTAAAATATTTTAGACTAACATTTGGTAACAAACTACTATGATTTTCTATTATTTTCTAACATACTAAGTTACAATTTTATGACATTTACTAGCATTTTACTATGTTTTTCTATTATTTTCTAATATATTCTAGAAGTTACAATTTTCTAATATTTTCTAATGTATACTAATTTACAATTTTCTAATATTTTCTAATGTATACTAAGTTATAGTTTTCTAACATTTCATAACATATTCTAACATTTATACTATAGATTTTAATGTTTTCTAACATTTTCTAACAGTTATAATATGATTTTCTAATAGTACTACTACAATTTTCTAACATATTCTAACATTCTACTATCATTTTCTAACATATTCTATAATTTAACTATGATTTTCTAGCATTTTTACAAACTAAAAATTATTTAAAACAAATAACTAACTAAAACAAATATAAAACATATAATTTAAAATAAAAAATGAGAAAAATGTGTACATACCTGATACTTCTAACAATTTGAAGAGGTCGAAAAAGCTTGGGAGGTGTTGATGTCCTAGTGGATGTCACTGGTTCGTTCTAAGCCCTAGGTCCACAAAATCTCAACAGTAAACAATGAAAAGGAAATAGGAAAGCCATAAATTTATAAAAAAATCCGACCAAAAGGAGCTTCGTGTGGAGACCCCCCTTCACGTGAAGTACCCTGCATAGGCTACTTCACACGAAGTACCCCATGCAGGGTACTTCACGTGAAGCCAATCATCCACTTTGCGTGAAGAGGGTACTTGGAGTGAAGGCACTAAATTTTTATTTTTTTTAAAACCAATTTTCTTGGTCCCAAAAAGTGGGACACACTATTGTGATTTCATGCTATTGGGACCAACAAACCATGAACACACTCTAGATAGAACTGTTCACCCAAATAATCAATCCACCATATGTTGCATACAAAATGGATAAGAATAAATATTTAAAGAACATTATTTAGTGAATACTTTTACAAACACAATAAGGATATCGGTGAATCATATAGGATTACATCTCAAAATAAATCTCCTCTACACATCATATATATTGACATCAGTGAAAACCATTAATGATAACAACATGAATAACATCAACTTCACATTCTAACAATCTCCTTTTTCATTAATGAAAACATTCATTAATAAAATAACAAACAAATCACTATCAAAAGGTATTAGCATCAAAGTTCTTTAATCTTCTCTATTCTTCTCTAATTCTATTTATTTATCCCCCTTTGAAAACCATGAAAAAGGTTCAAAACTCCTTGTTACCAACTCTCTCTTCTCCCCTTGAGAGGAGGATGCCAAGAAATAATCAAGAAAGGAATGAACATGCAATTCACTAGACCAATACACACACTGGTGCATTTAGTGAACACCAGGAAGGGGCAAAATGCCCAACTTCATCCTGAGATAATTAAAAGTATTCATGGACAAAGGTTTATTAAATATGTCTACTATATTCTCCTTTTTAGGCACATAATCAAGCTTCACTTCACCTTCCAACACCTTCTCTCTCAAGAAATGATATCTGATAGATATATGCTTCATTGTAGAATATTGCACTAGATTCTTTAAAATGTTTATAGCACTATCCACATTATCACACATGATTGAAATTGGATTATCAAAAGTAAAACCTATATCCTTCAAGGTCTATTTCATCCATAATACCGGATTACAAAATGAGGATGTTCTAATAAATTCTAATTAAGAAGTCGATGACGTTATAGAATCCTACTTCTTTCTTGACAGAGAAATTAATTGGAAACTAATAAAGTAAGCTCCAACATTGGTAATTTGTTGGTTTTCCAAACATCCTTCCCAATTTTCATGGATATAAGTTGTTAGGATGAAATATGAGCCTTTTGAAAACTATAAACCAAATATTTATGTTCCTTTCAGATATCTAAAAATTATTTTCACTAGCAAAATCTGTAATTCTTTTAGTTCTTGCTAAAATATAGTTTCCAAACATATTGAATACATAATATATGGTCTAGTAGTAGTTATGTATAATAATGCACCAATAATTGAGCTATAGTTATTTGCATCTACTTTTGATGACTCATCCTCCTTAGTCAACTTATAGCTAGTAACAATTGGAATAAATATAGGTTTAGAATTATCCAAACCAAACATCCTCAACAATTCCTTGACATGCTTGGATTGAGAAATGAAAATTGATTTTCTATTTTGATTTACTTACAATCCAAGAAATAAATTCATCTCTCCAATCATAGACATCTCAAAATCCTTCTGCATCTCCTCTACAAATCTCTTGCACATTTTATCTTTTCCTCTAAAAATGATATCATCAACATACACAAAAATAATTAGATTGAGAAGAATATATATTGAAATATAATTTATTGTCTTCATAACCTTTCTAAAATCCTTGACCAATATTATACCTATCTAATATGTTGTACCAGGCTCAAAGTGTCTGATTCAATCCATACAATGCCTTCTTCAATATCCATATTGCATATGGTTCTTCTTCTAATATGAACCCTTTTGGTTTTTTAATGTACACTTCTTCCTTTAGCTATAGATTTATTCAAGAATGTTGAATTGATACCCATCAAATAAACCATGAAATCTTTATATGCTGCAAAATTCAAAAATATCTAGATTTCCTCCATCTAGGGAACAAGGGCATAAATCTCATCAAATTCAATTCTTTTAATCGAAGTGTAACCCTTTCATACTAACCTTTCCTTGTTTCTTATTACCTTACCATTATCATGTAGCATGTTTTGGTAAACCCATTTTGTACTAATTATATTATTATTAGTTGGTCGGGAAAAAGTTGCCAAGATTGCTTCTTCTCAATTCGATCAAGTTCTTCATTTCTTTAACACAATTCTATTCATTACATTATTATTCTATAGATTTGGGATTAATTTACATAAGTAAACATAAAATAGCATGACCTTTTTTTTTTCTCAACTTCTACTACAACTCCTCTATTTTTATCACTAGTAATCTAATTCTCAAAAAATAATTTTGTGCACATACCTTGCTTTCTTAATTATAGATGTCGAAACATGCACTCTCTCTTCTCCCTTTTTGTCTTCCTTTCCATTTTTAGTGTCAGAAAATGGAAGCACTTCCATGTAGGACTGGTTTAGCCCTCTGAGTGAGTGGTTTGGGGTAATGCCAAATGCCTTGAATGGGTCTTTGACTTGGATCTAGATTTTTCCTCTATTCTACCCCATTTTCCACTTCTTTTCTACATACTTCTGGCATCCTGAATTAAAACTATGAGATTCTTGACCTCAAGGTCAAGGTTGACCTCGACCTTGACCCAGGGTCCAAATTTCAAAATCCCAAAGTTTTTGCATGTCGGGTTTCAGGAAGATTTATTTTCCACTTCTGGGTCGGTTGTTTCGGGCTTCAAAATAGTAAACTCTTAAATTATATTTAATTTAGGTCCATTTCTAGGGGTATAGGCTTAATGGGAATTTATTTCTCCCATGTCAGCCTCTCTATAAGTTTGTGCCCTAGACTAGTATAAAAGGAGGCCTTCTCCTCTCATTTTGATCCATCCTCTATGTATCAATCAAGTGTGCTATCTCTTTCAATCAAGAAATCAAGAAGAAAGCAAGAAGGAGAAGGAATGCATTCAAGCATTCAATCATTCAAACATTCAAGTATTTAAGATCCAATTCATCAAGGAGATCCATGTGTAGTCATTGAATGATTCAATCTCTATGAAGCCCTCTTGTTGAAGATTTCTCCATCCATATCCATTCAAGCTTCTTCCTATTCCAAGATCCATTCAAGATTGGTGTTGAAGATCTAAAGAAAATTTATTTGAGACATCTTACATCCAATTCTACATTCATTTGGAGCATTCATACTTATGGATTCAAGGATTCAAATCCTCCACAACGGTTTTAACATAGGCAAGGTGAATTGTTTCATTTACTTTGTTTATTACTACAATTTCAATTCAATTTCAAGGTTAATTCCTAAATTGGGGTTTGACCAAGGAAAACCCCTCCGCCGCAACAGAAAAAACCAATTTTCTTGTAGGAACAGGTACAGAACAATGAATTATAATGCACATCTAGACACCCTTTTTCAGCAAACTTTCAAGATTCACGAATAGAATTTTCGTCAGAGCAGTGCAGGTTAAGGTCAACATAAAGGGGTCAAGGTCAACCTTTCTACCTAGTCAAGGTTGACCTTTCTCAGAAAAGAAAAATATTTTTGGGTTTTGGAGATCTCACAGTTTCAATTTAGGAGGACAAAAATCAATAGTTTTTGAGATCGTTTGACAAAGATTTCAGCAGATTCTTTTTCAGAGGTAAGTTCTTTTTATTTCTTCATTTTAATATTATTCTTCTAGATTTATTTTCCATATCACTATAATTTCATGTATGTGTTAAATATTGGTTTAGGGTCTCTTTTATGTACAAACCGCCTTTGTTCTAGACCCCATTTATATTTTTCACTATACATTTTGGTAAACCCATTTTACAATAACTCTTTCTTTTTGGTGTTAGATTTCCCTTTCTATTATCTTGTGTGTTCATCTTCACTATACATTTTGGTGAACCTAATAAGCTTACCCCCTATCTTTTGTGGAATTAGATGCCCTATTGTGTTTGTGGTGTTCGATTTCCTTTTCATGCTTATAAATTTCATTTGAATGCATTTTGATATATCTAGATCTATTTTCTATGCATTTCTATATTTGTTATCATGTTGCACAATTTGTTTCAAGTGTTTTCCAAACATTCTTCTATAAATTTTGGGATTACACAACATATTCCTCTTAACTTACAATTGCATGGTGTTACACCTAGAAATACTTTATTTAGTGTGTGTGATGTTGCTTTGTCCTCTCTTGTATTACCTTGCAAGGATATATTAGAGCAAGAAGATGACTTTAATCTATCTCCCCATCATATTTCTCTTTAAGGAGATGAGTTGGGTATTGATGTTAATTATTCTCCTAATGAGCCTACTTTAGAATATAATTTACCTTCTTTCCCCTCTAGGGATCAAGCTTTAGTGATTTATGTCTCTCCTACAATGTGCTTTATTAATGATAATCCTCCTATTTGGGATGAACCTTTGGATTTGGATGTTGATTACTCTCTTCCTCATGAAACCATTGTGGATGATCCCTTGGATAAAGATATTGATTTATCCTCTCCTCATGAAGAAGCTTTGATGCAAGAGGGTGATTTATTAATGGACGACCTATTCATACATGATGGTGACTTTTTTTCTAAAACACACTCCCCTTATGCAGACATTTTAGCAATAGAATATGACATTATAGATGCTTTACCTCCATTTGGGATTCCTTCTAGTAATGAGGCATTAGCAGAGAATGATATGAATTCCCTTAATGCTCTCCCTCTTAGTGATGATCTTATGGAGAATCAAGATCCTACCTCATATCCTCCTAGGATGTCTTCTTCCCTTCCTTCTTATGAATCTATTTATAGTGTTGAGACAACTAACATAGTTTATTCAAAACCCTTGTTGACTATATAAGGTTGTCCTCACATTACTATCAAAGGTAAACCTATGGAGTCTTTAGAGTCTTTCAATGATCAAGATTTGATAGCTCAAACCTATCATGTACAAGGAATAACCCTCAACCTAATCTGGTGGTTTCTACTTCTTTACCACCTTCTCAACCTATTCTTCCTCCTCCACCCTATCTTCCTAGCAAGGAGTATGATTTGATAAACCAATTACACAATAGCATTCCAAGATTTCTTTATGGGAGCTTCTTCAAACTTCACCTACCTACCATGAAGACTTGCAAAAATATCTAGCAACTCTTCCCACTCCACCTCATAATCAAGAAAACATCAATACCTTCTTAGAATGTATGCATGCTAGCCGAGGCCCTCCTGACATTCTATTTACTCAAAAGGATTTACCTTCTACAGAAGTTCAGAATTAATATGATTCTCTTATGGTTACTATTACTGTCAATAAGAGTATCATTCATAGGACCTTGATTGATAATGGATCTAGGCTTAATATTTGTAGCATGGATGTGCTCAAAGCAATTAAAGATGATCTTTCAACTATTCAACCTAACAATATTCCTATATGTGGCTTTGATAACATTGATAAGAACACTTTGGGAATCATTACCTTACCTATAAAAGTAGGTGCGGTCATCCTAAATACTCCTTTTCATGTTATGCCTAGACCTCTTTATTATAACCTTCTTTTGGTTAGACCTTGGTTACATGAGATGCACATTGTTCCTTCCACCCTTCACTGTAAAGTCATGTTTATTCATAATAACATAATGTATACACTTCATGCAGATGATGTGCCAAATCCTTGTTTGAATATTCAAACCTATTGTACTCCTATTCCTAATCCTTCTTCCTCTAATGCTCTTCCTGGTGATGATTGGGGAACCTTGGATTTTAATCCTACTTTTATTGGAGAGTATAAGGTTGTTTATCTTGATTTTATAAAGAAAAAAAGAGAGTTTGAACAATGAGCTTTTGCTTCTACTTCTAACGCCCTTCATAATAACTTTGTCACTACTTCTACCCATAATGAATCTGTCAAACCTACTAATGATGACATAGTGAATACTGAAGTTCCATTGACTCCTTTTGATATGGCTTCTCATTATGGTTCTAGCTATCATTTCCTAGTTAAACAAGTATTTAATGGTCAAGGATGTGGTAAGTATAAATAGGGAATTCAAATGCCCTTACAAAATGGGGGGCATGAGCATTCTTATGGATTAGGATTTAATCCTCAACAACAAATCAATGTTAATAACATCTCAAATAACACTTCAAAACATGATGAACCTATGAAGGAATTTGACCAAGAATTTATTTTGCCTAAACTCCTTAATGCTAAGATGATTACCAGACCTAAATGTAAAAAGAAACGTTGTCCACACTTGAAGACTCTTCCTTTTTGTTTGTATCATAGATTTCATGATCACTCTACTAATGAATGTCAAGCTTAACATTATAAGATTAGGCATCTCATTGATAGTAAGGTTATTTATATATCATGTGGAAATGAGTTGTGTTTCAATCCTATTTTCTCTATATAACATTTATGTTCATATTATGGAGCTCCACATTATGTAAAAAATGTTAGGCTAATCCTTGGGGGATCGTTGTTTTATATAGCATTTTGAGAAATACAATAGGTCCTCTTCCATCTATGTTCCTATGCTTGGGGGGTAAGGATGCCATCTCCTTTTCTATCTTTCTGAGATCCACTTTTCCTTGGTTAAGTAGTATCTATCTATTATGTGATATCTAATCATACATGGAAATTTTGATTTGCGGTGAGGATCTATATCCTTGATCATAACCTTTTTTTTTTGTTTGACATTGGGTTTCCATGGTTGATAAATCTCTCACCTTGGAAGCTAAATAGTTTGCTATCCCTCACACGGGTTACTTTTTCCCTTCTTGCATGATATCTCTTTGCATTCATCCCTTCCATGGCCTCATAGGAGCTGTGACCTTCTTGGCTTGGACTGGGTGTTGTCTATGGATATTGTCTTGATGTTGGAGAAGGCTTTATCCTTGTTCTTCTCTTTCCTTAACATGTCAAAATAGTAGGTATTTTTCCATCTTAAGGATGGGGGCATATATATGGCCTCCCTCATTCTATGTTATGTATTTTTTTATAGCCTTTTGTTTTGTAGCATGCTAAATCCTCAAAAGGTAACACACATAAGTTTCTAAATACTTAAGAGACATGCATTTTCAATTTCAAATATGCTAAATCCTTGGAAGGTAATGCACATAAGTTGCTAAATCCTAAAGAGATACATATTTTTACAAATGTATTGTTTGGTGATATGAGGATATGGATCCATGGGTACTTCATAAAAGGCATCAGAAGATGCACTACATACATGCACAAAGCCACCAAAAGGTGCACAACTTTATGGGGTGAATATCAAGTGTTTTCTTGGTGGACCATCCTATCCTTTTTGTGGTTCACAGTGAGATACACACATCTTACTAGGTGAGATAGCCACTCCTCTCTCCCCTTTTCTCTCTTTTTTCTAGTGATGTCTCTCTTATTCTAATATTGGAGTTGATGAAGACTTGACTCCCTAGGGGCTTGATGATTCTGTTGTCCTTTTGATTTCAATAAGATTGTCTTTTTCTTTATGAGCTTCTTTACCAAGAGTTTGCATTGAGTCCATACTCTTGTTAAAGTGGGAGCTAAATGTAGCATTGGAAAATAGAAGCACTTCCATTTAGGATTGGTTTAGCCCTTCGAGTGAGTGGTTTGGGGTCATGTCAAATGCCTTGAATGGGTCTTTGACTTGGATCTATCTTTTTCCCCTGTTCTGTGCCATTTTCCACTTCTTTTCTACATACTTTTGGCATCCTGAGTTAAAATTATCAGATTCTTGACCTCAAGGTCAAGGTCAACATTTTAGTGTCTTTTAATACACATGAAGAACTTATTCTTACCAAATTATCAAAATTAGTGTGGTATATACTCTAACAAGGCCACTCTTAACAAGGTGATTAAATCCTTTAATAGGGTCACACCTAACAATATGTATTGTAAACCTTTAACAAGTTTGGCTTCTCATAGAGCTCACTTCAGAAGAGTGAAAAATTAATAGCATCTTACTGGTGGTTTTTCCCATATTGGGTTTCCATGTTAAATCCTATTGTTATACTTGTGTGAGTGTTATTTGATGTGTTGTTGAAAGTTTTATATTCTGTAAGTTGATTACTTTTGGGTAGTGGACTGCAAGTTTTATGTTACTAATATATTCTATAGAGACTGAGTGAATTGATGGATATATCTAAGTTTTGTTGAAGAGTTTAAAAGTTATGTTGGTACATCTAGACATGAGGATAACTGATTCACCCTCCCTCTCAGTTATTCTAAAATCATTATAACAATTGGTATCAGAGTTGTTGGTGCTTGTAAGGAGAAATTTTATAGGTACTTAAAGCTAATGATCAAGATGTACAAAAAGGAGGTACCAAAGTTGAATAAGGAGAACTTCCTTGCATGGAAGAGTTTGATGAAATTGCACTTAGCCAGTATTGGTGATTCAAAAAAACACTATGTGGAAAATGATTATGTACCAGTTTCTGCATCTATGACAACCAATTAGATGAAGGGAAAAAAACAACACAATCAAGTAATGTTGGAGATTGCATCAACCCTAAGCTATCCTAAATTTGAAGAGATTAATAAATATACAAATGAAAAGCAAATGTGGGACATACTAGAAACTATCTATTTGGGGGACACAAGTGTGCTGAGAGCCAAATCTGAAAGCTTGATAGGTAAGTTTGATGAAATGAAAATGCTTGAAGGTGAAAACATTGTTCAATATTGTGGAAGAGTTAAAGAGGTAGAAAATTCTATTAGAGGAGCTAATGGAAACACTGATGAAGAAATTGTTATCAATAAAGTATTGAGAACCCTACTTCCTATCTATGCTATATGAGTTTCTGCAATACAAGAATCAATATGTACTCTTGGTAATGTCCTAACTTTGGAAGGTCTTGATAGTAGACTCACTACTTTTGAATTGTCTAATTTTTATAATTTCACTACTCACAACATTGAATCTAGATTCAAGCCTCAAATGGTTCTTCATAAGTCTAAGAAAGGAATAGAAAGATATGTAAATAGTGATAGTAACATCGACAGTGACAGTGATACTTCTGATGATGATCTAGATGATCTTGAGGAACTTACGGCTAGATGGCTAGTGAGAGGAAAAGTAAAATTCAAAGATAAAATTCCTATAATATGTTTTTCATGTAACAAAGTTGGCCATATTGCAGCAAGATGCCCTGACATGAATGAAAAAGATGAAAGAAGGGAAAGAAATTATAAAGACAAAAGAAATGACATAGATCATATAAGGTACAAGGACTACAAAGACAAAGGTAAGAAATCTTGTTATATTGCTGAAGAAGAAACTGACGGTGAAACTAGTGAATCAGATGATTGTGATATAGAAGTTATTTATGTTGCTATGAAAGATGATTCTAATGAAGATGAGAAAAATGCACTTATTTCATATGTGAGTAATGGTGATAAATGGATTATTGATAGTGGTTGATCACATCACATGACTAGTGATAAAAGTAAGTTTGAAATATAAAATCATTACAAAGGTAGAAGTGTTAAGTTTGGTAATGATGCACCATGTCCTATGAAAGGAAAAGGATCAATAAGATTGACTGATAAGATCAAATGTGACAATGCTTATTGGGTTGCAGGTCTTAACTATAATTTTTTGAGTGTTGCACAGTTGAACAGTACTAGTTATCAAGTTGAATTCCATCACAAGAAGGCTAAAATATTTGATGCCACTGGTGAACTAATTAGAAGCACGAAGAACAAACAAGAGGTAATTTATTCTATCTAGACCTATCTAAGGAAATATATTTTTTTGTACAATTTGATGATGTATGGTCATGACATAAGAGGTTGTGTCATGTGAACTTTGAGAATTTGTTAAATATCAGTAAGATGAAGAAAGTTATAGGTTTACCAAGATTGAAGAAACTTGATAATATGATGTGTAAACAATACTAGTTGGGAAAAATGAAAAAGTTTAGTTTCAAGAGAAATACATATACTTTAGACAATATTTTCGAATTGATTCATACTGACCTTTGTGGACCTATTGGTGTGAAAATTTACTATGGTGATAAATATTTCATTATGTTTGTTGATCTGACTATTCTAAAATGATGACTGTGATGTTCCTGAAAGAGATATCAGATGCCTTTTAGTTTTTTAAGTGGTATTTGGAAAAAGTTGAGAAAAAAATAGGTAAAAACTTAAAATGTTTGAGATCTGATAGAGGAGGAGAGTTCATATCAAATGAGTTCAACATATTCTGCAATTATAGAGGAATAGAGAGAAAAATGTCTACACCAAGGACACTGCCACAAAATGGTATAACATAGAGAAGAAATGGATCAAATATGGATTTTGATATTGCACTGATGATAAAGAAAAATGTTGCAGAAAAATATTGGAGAAAAGTTATAAGTACAATTGTTTATACCTTGAACCAAGTAAAATTTTAAAAAAGGTACAAATACTATACCTTTTTGAATTATGTTATGGTTATGCACCTAAGGTGAAATACTTTCAAGTCTTTGGAAGAAAATGTTATATACTAAAGGATAATAGGAATGGTAAACTTGATGCTAAAAGTGATGAAAACATATTCCTAGGATATTCCACTAAGAGAAAATCTTACAAGTGTTTGAATTTAACACTAACAAAGTTGTGGAAAGTGCAAATGTTAGAGTTGATGAATATGCAAAAAAAATGAAGTTGAGTGCAAGAAAGAACCTTAAGATTAGATATATTTTTTATATATGGAAGAAGGAGAGGCTAGTAATATACTCGAACCAAAAAACAAATATGTCAGGCAGCAACATGAACATGCTAAGTGATAGAAAGAGAATGTCAAGCATCAGGAGGATGTTGCCGAGCAATTAGAAGAGGAGGCAGAGAATCTATAAGATGAACATGAAGATCAAGAACAAGTAGAAAGGAGATCTGAGCCTACTTTGGCACAATATGCGAAAAGACATCATAAGCCAGAACTAATCATTGGAGATAGAGAGTCTGGAGTCATGACAAGAAAGTTGAAAGATCAAACATGCTTGTTATGTGAATTTGAGCCCAAGACAGTGAAAGATGCTTTAGAGAATAAAGATTGGATTCAGGCCATCAATGAATACATAGAGTAGATAGAAAAGAAAAAAACCTAGACACTAGTGCTCAGACCAAAAGATAAGAATGTTATTGGAATAAAGTGGGTATTCAATAATAAACTAAATGAACATGGAGAGGTCACTAGGAACAAATATTAATTGGTATGCAAGGAATACACACATCAAGAAGGCATTAACTATGGGGAGATATTTTTCCCAATTGAAATATTGGAAGGAGTGATAACTCTACTTGCATATGGAGCTTTTAAAGGATTCAAAGTGTATCAAATGGATATCAAATCTATAGTGTTGAATGCAATACTAGAAGAAGAAGTATACATTGAATAGCTTGAAGGATTTGTTGACCCAAAAAAAAAAGAATAGGGTTTGTCAACTACATAAGGCACTGTATGGATTGAAATAATCCCCCAGAGCATGGTTGGTGCAGGGCACTTCAGTCAGGCTACTTGGTACCTGGAGTCCCTAGTGTTGATTTTTTTGGCTTGTAGTGGCCTTAGCCAAGCCACTAGGGAAATAAGGAGACTAGTTGGTCTCTCAAGTATTTTGGTTAGTTGTTAGTCCTTTCTTAGTTTCCCTAAGTCCTAGGTGAGTCTTGTTGAGTTAGGTTGAGTCAAGTTTGGCTGCCTTAGCTAGAGTTTCCAAATAGTGGAAAATGTTGTAAAAGGTTGAAAAGTGCCTATTTGATGTTTTCAAATGTTGGTTATTATCTTCAAGACCTTACAAAGGCTTTTAGTAAGTCACACAAGGGTGTGACCAAGTGGTTGACCTACCCACCAAAAGTTGTTGTGACAACTTTAAAAGTTTTCATGACAACATTTCTTAAAAACCTAGGAAATGGCTCTAGAAGACCCAAAGCCTGACCCAAAGGTATAAACAAATGGGATTGGATATATATTGTTGAAAACCCCTAATTATAGATATTGGGAATCATGCAGTATGGAAACCAAGCCCTCGAATGTGTTTTTGTTGTGTAATCTTTTTGAGGAATTAAAGACTAGTGTGTAACAAAGCTTGAAAATGGATTGATGGAGTGACTGTAGCTATTTCATGTGTTAGATTAGGATGTTATCTAATTATTAGTAGTGGTAGTGAATAATTTTGATAATTTTTAGTATTATTTTTTAAATCTTTTTTTCTCTGGCCTATCTTGGGTTGGTCCAAATAGAGTTTTGTCAAATGGAGTGCTAGGTTACTCTCCCACCATACAAACTGTACAACCCTATGGGAATTGTGATTATAATCCTTGTACTATATGATGTTTCAAGGATGGGCCCTAAAAATCAAGGGAAGCATTTTTAATGTGATGCCCTAGGTGACCCAAGAATGCATGGCTAGGGATCACAGTTTGTTGCAGAGCTATGAAGAGCGATTGTAAGCATTCATTGCTACAATCCAAGCATGTGGAAAGGAGGAAAGATGTGTTAGAAAGCATCTCCCACAATTAGAATATTTGGTGGAAGGTTTGAGCATGAGGAATATCAAACCCTCACTGGTTCAGTCAATGAGCAAGGAAACCCTTATTTTTAGCCCTATTTCTAGGAAACCCATATACGGATAGATTAGAGGAAGGAGACTAGAAGAATCTAAAAGCCCTTCCAAAAGGGTACTCAAATCTGGAATTTTTGTGGACCTCATTTGGAGAAGTTTGGAACTAGAAGCCAAAATGTGTCTAATTAGGCCTACTTGCCTTGTAGCCCTTTTTGGGACAGTTAGCAAAGAAATCTTGATAGAGATGGGGTTTTCCTTGATAGAGTTGGGTTCAAACATGATTTTAGACCTTATTCTAAATTAAGATACCCTCCTCTCCATTTGAGGGTCAGCATAGACAAAGAATCCCTATTTTGAGGATGGTGGAGCTAGTAGGTAGCTATGGAGTGATGTTGTGAAGAGAGCTTGATTCAAACCTTGGTGTTGAAAGTTGAATAGAAAAGGATTGAGATTGGGAATCCTTATGGGGATACTAGGTTAGTGCCCTATAATCTAGAAGTATAGCCTTGTGTGTTCCTTGAGGAGGCTAGGATAGAGTGAGATAGACTTTTGTTACACTAGATTGGTATCAGAGAAGGGTTAAAGAGTTAGAGGTTAGTGTATGTATCTATATACTGGTGAATCAGTAGGGGAGAGAACTATGGTTACAAATGCAAAGCTAGCTAGAGAGGTGGAAGAGAAAAAGGAGAGGAATAGACTCCTTGAAGATGCCATGGATGAGATGAGGATCAAACTCCAAGAAGAAGTTGATCAAAGGTCTCTAGAATAGAATAAAGATGTTGAAAATAGTAATAGAGGTAAAAAGCTTGTGGATGAAGATGATATCATCCCTAAGATAGACCCCCCAATGAATGAGGAACCATTCTTGAAAAGAAATCAAAGGATTGAATGAAAAGGTATTTGAAGGAATACCATTGTTTAGTGGGAAAATGGACATTGAAATAGTCATGGAATGGATTGAGGGGATGGAAAACTATTTTGATTGTGAGGGTGTGATAGAAGCCCAAAAGATCAAGGTTTCCAAATCAAGATTAAGAGGATCAGCCTTAACATGTTGGAATTTTCTTGCAAGATGAAAGATTTAGGCTGGGAAAGCTACCTATAGCCAATTGGAAAGCCATGGTGACCAATCTGAAGGAAAACTACTTGCTTGAAGACTATGAAAGACAACAACACAAGAAGAGACATGGATTGAAACAAAAGGACTTGGATGTGGCCTCATCTATAGAGGAGTTTTAGAAGTTATGCCTTAGGTCCAAGATCCAAAAAGAGGAATCCATTAAGGTATCTAGGTATTTTAGTGGTCTAAAATGGAACATCAAGGAGGAGATAAGCTTGTGGACTCCAACCACTGTTCAAAAATTCCATCAGTTAGCTCTCAAGTTTGAAGAGAGGAAGAAAAAGAAGGGAGATTCCAATAATAGGGGTAGAGGAAAAGGTAGAGACCAAGTGGGTCACTGCGGTGGTTATCAAGGCAGGGGTAATGAGCAGAGAAACCAAGGGGAATCCAAGATAACTAAGCATGGAGGTAAAACCAATCCAAGAGGGGGTCATTCTAGAGCTAGAGGTACATAAGGAGGCCCTAATAGAGGGAGACGTATAGGCAGTAGCAACTCATACTTTTCAAGTATGAAATGTTACAATTGTGGCCAATTGGTTTACCCATCTTATAGGTGCCCTGATAAGCCCACCTCATCAAATAGTGGAAAGAGGATTGCATATGCCCATGAAGACATAGCAAGTGTCAAGACCCCTAAGGTTGACCATATTGAATTAGAAATGGGAGAAAATCTAATGTTCAAGAGGATTTTGATCAGACAGATGGTTAAGGATGAATCCAAGCATAGGAGAGCTTTGTTTAGAGTGAGATGTAAAATCCTTGGCAAATTGTGTAAGGTGATTTTGGACTCAGGCTCCACTAACAATATCATATTAGAAGAAGATGTGAACAAGCTAAAGTTGGAAAAGATCCCTCATGTAAATCCATACAAGGTGACATGGCTGAGTAAAGGACAGAGTCTGTTGGTGAATGAGAGGACTTGGGTGGAGTTTTCTATTGCAAGGTATAAGGACAAGCTACTTTATGATGTGTTACCCATGGATGCATGCCACTTTCTGTTAGGAAGGCCTTGAAAATTTGATAGGAGTGCAGTGTATGATGGAAAGGAGAACTCCATATCCTTGAAGAAAGATAACAAGACTTTCAAGATTCATTCCTTGTTAGAAGAGGATGAAACTCAGTCCAATACCCCTAGCATATTGATGAGTGGTAGGAAAGATTTCATAAAATCCCTCAAGGAAAAGGATAGTGATGAGTATTCTATTCTACTCAAACCCAAAGAGGAGGGGAAAACCAAGAGAGAGCCATTGCCATCAGCAATCCAAGAGTTCCTTGAGAAGTACAAATACATAGTTAGTGATGGTACCCCAACAACCTTACCTCCTAGGAGAGTGATAAGTCATCAAATAGACTTTGTACCAATTGCATCATTTCCCAATAAGGAAACTTACAAGATCACTCAAGATAATAACTTGGAGGTGGCTAGACAAGTGCAAGAAATTTTGGATCAGGGGTTGATTAGAATGAGCAAAAGCCCTTGTGTAGTCCCAGTTGTGTTGGCATTTGAAAAGGGTGGTAAGAGGAGGATTTTTACAGACTTAAGAGCCATAAACAAGATTATAATCCGGTATAGGTTCCCCATACCTAGGATTGAGGATTTAATGGATTGTCTTGGAGGGGCAATGTACTTCACCAAATTGGACCTCAAAAGTGGATACCATCAGATTAGAATCAAGGATGGAGATGAGTGAAAGACAACCTTTAAAACCACTGATGGGTTGTATGAGTGGAGAGTTATGTGATTTGGCCTCTCAAATGCACCTAGCACATTAATGAGGCTCATGAATGAAGTTCTTAAGGATTTTGCAGGGATATTTGTGGTATTGTATCTAGATGATATACTCATTTTTTAGTAAGATAGTAGAAGAGCATTTGAAACATGTAGAGATGGTCCTCAAAAGGATGCAGGAGGAGAAGCTATCCATCAACCTAGAAAAGTTTGAGTTTTTCAAAATAGATCTTGTTTAATTTTGGTTTGTAGCATCCCATGGATCATTGAAAATTGATCCAAGTAAGGTGGAAGCTATCTTAAGTTGTCCTACACCTACCACATCGAAAGAGGTAAGGAGCTTTCATGGGTTAGCTCAATTTTACAAAAAATTCATAAGGTAGTTTAGGGGTATTTATACACCACTGGTTGATACCATTAAAGGTGGTCTCAAGACCATGTTTAAATGCACTTCTGTAAGAGACCAAGCATTCAAAAGGTTGAAGGAACAAGTAGAAACATAACCTATCCTTAGGCTACCTAGCTTTGACAAATTATTCACCTTGGAGTGTGATGCTAGTGGGATGGCAGTAGGGGGTGTGTTAAGCCAAGAAGGTAGACCAATAGCCTTCTTTAGTGAGAAACTAAATGAAGCTAAGAAGAAGTACTTTTCTTATGATTTGGATTTGTATGCTTTGGTACAATCTCTAAGAAAGTGGAGACATTACTTGATACTGAAGGAGTTTGTGGTATTTACTGACAACCAGACCCTTAGCTACATAAAAACATGAGAAATTGAGCAATAGACACCTAAAGTGGATGGAATATTTCCAAGCATTCACTTTCACAATCAAGCACAAAAAGGGGCAGTTGAATAAGGTTGCAGATGCACTAAGTAGGAGGCTACTAATTGTATCATCTTAAAATGGAAGCACTTCCATCTTGATAGGTTTAGCACTCTCTTTTAGTACATTTATCATGATAGACTTGCATTTAGGATGCATTCTGCACTTGATTCCTTCATTATAGGTGAAATTGGGGTTAGGATCCTGAGAATTCTCCTTAATTTCCCTCTTCCATGGCTCTATTTTCTAGGTAGGACTTAGAAATAGGCCCTCCTAGCTAACATCACAATCATCATAGGATTTTTTGCCTCTCCCTGGCATTTTGTCTCATCATGGCATTATTTCTAGGTCTCTGGGCATCCCTGGGACCTCCTGTCCCTAATTTTGGAAGGATCTGGATCTTTGGGTCTAAGATGACCTAGACCCTGACCTAGGTCAGAGTCAAGGTTATCCCTAACCTAGGTCAGAGATGAGGTCATCTTTGACCTCCTCTGGAATCTATGCCCCTTTTTCAGATTTGGTCCCAACAGGCCATGAAACCAATATTGGGCTCTCGAATTTGAGTGTCGAGTTGTTTTAATTCAAAATTCATTTAATTATTTGCCCTCCTTAGTTGGTTATTGTGATTGTACCATAATTTGAGATGAAATTTGAATTATGGGTCCTCACATTTATCTAAGAGCCTCACCTTGAAACCTCTATATAAGGACTCTCATTTACCTTCATTTTCATCAAGTATCCATTAAGTGATTTCTCACAAGCAATCATATTGCAAGGAGATTCAAGAAAGAAAGGAATGGTGAAGTGAAGATTCAAGATTGCAAGAGGATAATATAGGAGATCAAGCCATTATTGACATCAAGCATCTTTGTGAGCACACTATTGTGAATACCTACTTGGAGCAAGATAGATCCTTTCTTCCTTGATCCACCATTACCAACATTCAAGCATTCAAAGATACAATCATGGGGTAGCAATTATGAATTATGAGTTTGGTAGGATTACTTTAGCCTTGGGGGCTTGCTATGCTTTCCTATCTCATTCAAATCTATGCATTGTTGTTTCATACATATTCATGCTAGGGTTTTAATCTAGAGGATTAGATATTGGCATTACACTTTCAATGCATACACACAAACATTCTATTTCAATCGGCTATTCGTGGAGGGGAGATCACCAAAATGAGGGTTTGACTAAGGAAAAACCCTATATAGCCACCCCAAAAATACCATTTTTCAAATATCTACAGTTGCTATTTTGATAATTGGAGGACGGATCTGAGGATGCTATTTTTCCAAGATCTGTGAACAAAGTCAAAGTCAGCCTTCAAAATATTAATGTAGCCTTTGACCTTTTATCGGGGTCAAAGACTACCTATTGCCTGAAAGATGAAATTTTTTTGGGTTTTCTCTATCATGGCTTCCTAGTCCTAGATCTGGTTGTAGAATTTTAGGTTTATCAATCTTTCAAATAGGTATTTCTAAATCTATTTCATGATGAGGTATGTATCTTAACCTAATTAATTTTCAAGTATTTCTAGATTTACTTTACTTATGTTATTCCAATTCTAGATACATACAAATGAATAGCATTGAATGTTAGGTGCATTATTAAGGCTCCATTTTTATACTATTCATTTTGGTGAGCCCGATTACGACAACTCTTTCTTTTGGTGTTAGATTTAAATCTTGCATGCTTATATTTCAAAAATACAAAAAAACTAAAATTGCAAAATACCTTTAAAAATACAAAAATATTTTCATTTTCATGCATTTAGTATTTCTTTGTATTCAACATGTATGATTCTTGTTTCGAGTACTTTGATGAGGTTTTTATTGTACAAGAGGATAGATTCCCTAAAGAGGTACATGGTAGTGAGGATGAAAATGGTTTGAATAAGATCTTCATGGATCCTATTTGTATTTCACTCTCCTCCACAACCTCTTCAATTGACCTTTACCATAGGGTGTGTGCATGGTTACCTTCATGTCCCACTATTTGTAACATTGATAAACCTAAAATGATATATCCTAGACCTTTGATGATGGTAAAAGGATGTCCTCGTATAACAATTAAGGGTAAACCTAGAGATCCTTTGGATTTCTTTGATAACACTGATTCTATTTCACATGCTTATCACAAATGGAATAACCCTCAACATACTGTTCTGGTTTCTTTTCTACCTTCTCAACCTATGCTTCCTCAAGAACCTAGGTTTCCATCTACATTTAAGGACTATAACTTAGTTGACCAATTAAGTGCTACTCCTGCTAAGATATCTTTATGGGAATAACTTCAAACTTCCCTGACATATCATGAGGCATTGCAAAAAGCTTTATCTACTCTTCCCACTTCGCCTCCTAATCAAGAAAACATTTATTCTATTTTGGATTGTATGCATACTATTCCTTCTGTACCTCCTATTGCTTTTTCTGATAATGATTTACCTTCCATAGAGGTGCAGAATCAATATGATGCTCTTATGGTGGTTGTCTCTATTAATCAAAGTATCATTCGAAGAACCTTAATTGATAATAGATCTAGGGTTAATGTTTGTAGCATGGATATGCTCAAGGAAATTAAGGTTGATCATACTACTATTCAACCTAATAATGTTCCTATACATGGATTTAACAATATTGCCAAGAGAACTTTGGGCATTATTACCTTACCTGTTAAAGTTGGTCCAATTATTCTAAATACTCCTATTCATGTTATGCCTAGACCTCTCAATTATAACCTTCTTTTAGGAAGACCTTGGTTATATAATATGCATGTAGTTCCTTCTACTCTTCATCACAAGGTTAGGTTCATCTATAACAACTTAATGTATACATTACATGCGGATGATGCGTTGAATCCTTGCTTAAATGCAAAATATGCCAAAATCTTCGAGCCTCTTCAACCCACTAAAGAGATTGAAAAACAATCAGAGATACAAAAATATGAGATAAGACAACCTAAGATTCAACAATAGCAAGCTCCTTCTTCTTCTTCTTTGACTGAGGATGATTGGGGGACATTGGATTTTAATCCTACTTTTATTGGAGAATACAAGGTCTCTAATTTGGAATTTATGAA
The DNA here is from genome assembly GCA_027943335.1 of Chamaecyparis obtusa. Lineage (NCBI taxonomy): Eukaryota > Viridiplantae > Streptophyta > Pinopsida > Cupressales > Cupressaceae > Chamaecyparis > Chamaecyparis obtusa. The sequence continues at coordinate 79,509 of BSBK01007358.1, forward strand.
GCAAAAAAATGAATTTGAGAAAAAAGTTTTTATTTCTTCTCCTCTTTCTAAAGAACTAAAAAGTAATTTTTTTTCTGCTTCGATTAATGAAATGATTAAAAATATAAAGCCTGATTGTTATGACATTGTGGCATATGCCGCTCCTTGGACTCCTTCTAATATGACTAATCGATATGGTCCTAGTTATCATTTGCTTAAGAAAATAGGATTTAATGGGAAAGGATGTGGTAAATATGAACAAGGTATACAAGTACCTTTGGATAATGAAGTTTATGATCATACATATGGATTAATATTCAATCCTTATAGACAACCATCAGCTTTTCCTCTTAATGTTAATCATATTTGTAGTAGATAGTTGAATTTGGTTAACCCATTGCTTATTGACCTTACTCAAGAACCTTCTTTGGATATTTTTCCTAAAGATGAAGCATTTATGGAATTTTTAGGGTTTTATGAAGATTTACTTAAGTTTCATCACAAACGAGGAAAGCCTTATTGTTTAAAAATGAATGCTTATTTTGGAGAACATGATAAACAAGATATTCTCCCTTTATCGATGGATCCTCTAATAAGAAGTGATTTGTTAATAATTGAAACTATTGATATTCAAATGGATGAAAACAACTATGAAAGGATGATAAAAATTGGGAAATGTTTGAATCAGGATGTGTTTATAGCTGAACGTGGACCTATAATCCAACCATAGACACAACATAGTCATTGCTCGATCATCGAATCATGAAGAGGAGTATGAATTACTAAATTCACAAGATTCTATCGATTTGACTTGTTGCCTCCTAATTAACTGGGGTGTTTGAGTTAATCTCAGAACAAGATCCAACAACCAAAAGACCAAGCTAATACAGAGGATTTGAAAGCTTGAAAGATGAACAAAGTGCAATTAATCTAAGATGAAGATGCAATTAATCTAAGAATGAAGTGTAGATTTTAATCTAGGAACTTCAAAGAAATATGCAGATTGAACTAATAGCAATAACGAAATTACACTAATATGAGAATGTAATTAACTAGAAATTAAGATTAATCTAATTATGCAATAACAAAGCTTGGAAATATGAAGTAATTGAGACTAAATTTCGCTATAGTTTTGATACTCCCAAGATTTCCTCCTTTTTGAATGAGGAAGAAGGTTCATAATATAGAAACTCTAGGAGAGAGGATGAAGATTTTCTTGAAATGAAACGGTCAACTCTTCATTTCTCCTTGAGACAAATATTGAGGAATTACTTAATTAAAAGAATGAATTATTGCCACATATGGTTGACACTTCAAATAATTTGAATTATTAATCCAAATAAGATAATCCATTCAAATAACTAAATAATATTAATTCCTTTTATGTGTATTAGCTAAAGGGGGTGAGTTTAATTTAATTTAAAGCACTTAGGACTTTAGAATTAAATCAATTTATCATAGGGATTATTTAGCTAATAAAGTCGAATACTTAGGAATCAATTATAGTGTGAGATTAATGCAATTTAGGGTTTTTTGCAATTGACACCAAGTCAAATAAAGTCAGGTAGGAGAGAGAAAATTGCCTAGTAAAATAGGACTTTAATGATGCAAAATTGAAGAAATGCACCAAAATTGATTGAAATTATAGGTTCCAATTTTGGGGTATTACATTTGCCCCTCTTTGAATTGATGTGTGAGTAGTGCGTTGAGTCAAAGAATAATCTGATGTGATGCATGAGGTTTCAATATTATCCCTAGAATGAAGCTTAATCCTCAAAAGTCAAGGTTAGGATGCCAAGACACTGAAATAGATCGAATTGCAGAACCACCTCCAAAACGAGGCATGATTCTCCAAAGTCTAAGTTAGATTGTGAAGACAACAGTCTAATGACCACTTGAGAGGAGACTAGAATTAGGGTTAGATTGCCCTAATGCCCATTGATCAAATGATGATAGATGCAATTTTAGGACTAATGTCCAGAATCAGGGTAAGATTGCCCCAATATGAAGCTTAGCCCTCTAAGACCCAGGTTAGATTGCCCAGATAATGATCCAAAAGAGATTTTGAGAGCCATCTCTAGAACAAAGCTTGACTTTTAGGAATTAGGGTTAGATTGCCCCAATACCTAATGAGATTTCGAGAACCATCTCCAAAATGAAGCTTGATCCTCAAGGATCCAAGTTAGATTGCTCAGATACTTAGGAGATATATGACAAAATGATAAGATACGAGGCACAATGATGCCCCTAGAGATGACATGCCCCAAGCAGTGAGGACTTTGATTTAGATCAGATTGATATAAGACTAGTTCAACAAGATTCAAATGATGCAATAATCCTACCCCCTTGGGAGAGAAATCAAAAGATGACATATTAGAAGGATGATTAACAACAAGAGGTTGCAGAATAGAAGTAATCAGACTAGATTCAAGAAGCTGTAGAAGTAATTTGGAGTAGTTGGGAGGTCTTGTTGAGCAAGTTTGACCATAGTTGACCATGGTTGACTAGAGTTGACTTTGATAAAAAGGATTGAAGATCTCAAGAAAATGATGAGGAGATGAGAATCTGGCAGGAAAATGATGCCAAAGGGCTGACTACACAAGCGTCCAATCCCAAAGGATCCTAGAATTTAAAATGCAATTTTGAGCCATCTAGAGATGTCAAATTTTGATTTTGATCTTGAAAATGGATTCACAATGGTTGATTTAGCCAAGGGAGAATTTTTTGTGCAAAACAAAGCACTTTTGAAAATTAGGTCAAAAGCTATATAAGGCCTAGAGGGGTCATTTTCAAATCATTATTCACTTTGTCTTCTTGTGATTTGAGAGCTCTAAGAGAGAGATGGAGGGCATTCTAGTGCATACACATCAATTCAAGTGCTCCTGACACCACAACCAACCACTGGAGTATGACGCACCTATGAGTAGTCAATAAACCTTCCCGCATTTCAAGTTTTAATCTCTTTTTAGGTCATTTAGGCTTGATTTAGCTTCTTTTAGGCTTATTTCTTCCAATGCCGCATGAGGAAATAATTTCCTCATGCCAGCACAGGTTGCCTCTCACACAAGGAAATAGTTTCCTCACGTAGCTTGGGGCTTCTTCACTAGGTTCTCCTTTGTGATCTCGCATGAGCCTGTTGGCGATGCCACATGAAACTTCACCCCTAGGGATGAAACTTCGCGCAAGAGAAGATCCTATCTCATGTGAAATGTTGCTACAATTTGCAAAATTTTCATGCAATTTTCTGTAGAATCAACCAATTAGAATGTTCCAGAGTCCTATTTAGGATAGTTGTGTAGCCTTACTTATTATTACTTTGACAAACCATCATGTTGAGATACTAATCCAATGTTGTCACTTTCTTTGCAAGTTGACTTTCCAGATGTCACCTTCTGGTCACAACATCTTGTCATCACCACATTAGTATAGAGGTTGACCGATGTTGAGGGTGCCCACATTGATGGGCTAGGATTGACATACTTGCATGATATACCCGACATTAAGGTAAATCATGGTCTTCTAGGTGCACTTGTCGAGCATTTCCATTCGGAGATGAACACATTTTATTTGTCGATGGTGGAGATGATAGTCACTCCCAAGGATGTCTACAAGATACTAAGGATACCCTTCCACGGTGCTCATGTTGAGCATGATATACAGCCGAGGGTAGGTACATTGGCACTGAGAGCCATATTCAAAGATGAGTTAGTGATGGGTCGGGCCATCTCATGGGATGAGCTAGTCAGTAGATATGGTGGTGCTCACCAGTTAAAAATTGTTTTAGCCATGTTCCTGAGTTGTTACATGGTTCACGATCGAGGATAGCATGGTTTGGAGTGTGGCTAGGATCGCATGTTGCAGCAAATGCTGGATAGACCAACCACCGAATTTGGATAGGGTTAGTGTACGCTTGCCCAGATGTACCATGAGATGCACAAGGTCATGTATTGGGGGGCCAAGACTATAGCTATTGGAGTTTTTGTATTATAGATCTGGGCCTAGGAGCATCTCCCTGTTTGCATGCCAATATTTCATGATACTTGATAGTAGTTAGAGCCCTATATTTATAGATACACAAGACCAATGACACAGCCAGCATTGACTAAGACCGAGTAGTGGTGAGGATAGTTAGATGATATGGAAGTAGTTGTATGGAGACCTTGGGTAGCCACAAAGCCATGGGATGATGCTCGATAGGAGCTCTCTCATATGTTTGTCTTGCGTCCACTAATTGGATGTACCATTTTTGTTATTGAGTGTTTCTTTCTTGCACGAGTCATGAGGAAGTTTGGGAGGCCACATCACCTCTCATTGGAGTATGCAACATATTCTCACTTTGTCGATGGGATGAAGAAGGGCCGGCAGCCCAGGTTGGATCCAGACAGATGTGTGATTGAGGCATGAGTACCTCTAGCTCAATGGGACTATATGGTGGATGTCACTAATGTAGGGATGACACCTGCATATCAAGATAACTTCTTGGCACACCCTTTCCCTAGATTTATAGATCCTACAAAGATGGGACAGAGAGCACAGTAGTAGCCCGCACAGCAGGAGCCTACACAGTAGCAGCCTACACAAAAATAGCCCACACAATAGCCACAGGGACAACAACAGTAGGTACCTGCCCAATAGAAAATACCATTATAGTGGCCTGGGAAAAGAGCATTAAGGTTTAGGATAGGGTAGATAGACATCCCTACTAGAAAGATGGGGTCAAATGCTGGTATTGGGAGCAGTGGGACCTAGTAGAGGTCCACTAGATAGAGGACTAGAGATACCTTTTGTCAGTCACCTCCTGACAAGGAGGCATAGGGTGACGATATTAACATGTCAAATCAGGCCACACAGGGGCTAGTACAACTAGCACAAGTATAGGAGGCTCTCAAGAAGAGCTGAGAGAGAGTGATAAAAGTGTAGAGAGAGAGGGATGATTACCATATCTAGGTCATCATCTAGGAGATGCGGGTAGCTAAAAGGGAGCAAGAGATCAAAGAGCTCCGAGAGGAACTAGCAAGGTCACGGCTAGAGACTAGATATGAGTCCGCTCAGGTAGCCTACTACTATGCAGCATATGTTGGCATTGTTCTAGATCTATCAGAGTAGGTGCCTCCATTTTTTAAGTATGTCAGAGCACCATAGGGACCTCCACCATAGGCACCACCACAGGCACCACCATAGAGACCGATGCCTCCTTCACAGAGACTGATGCTACCTACACAAGCACCACCATAGAGACTACCTCCACCACCTCCTCTAGGTGGTGATGGGTAGAGTTAGCTCATTTTGACATTCATATTGTAGCCAATTTTTGATACTATGCTTGAGTAGCATCATTTTTTTACATTGACATTGATTCGATTGAGATATATATATATATGAGATCGCCTCTTTGATATCATTGCACTTGTTTATATATTGCTTTAATGTTCATGTTCATGTTTTATGAGATGTTTCCTAGATGATTTAGATGTATGAGTTAGATATGTATGAGATGCACATGCTTTCTTTTATGATATGAATATGCACATGTGAAAATGTGATAATAGATGGTAGATGGATATGTAGATGTAAATGTATGCATATGATGAATGAAATGTGAAATTTAAAATGTAATGTATGATTTGATTTATGCTTATTATGAATGCACCTATATATGGATATGTAGATGTAGAATGTATGCATATGGATCTATGATAATGCAATGAATATGCAATGTATATGGTACTAATCATCTCATCTAGGATGTTGCAATATATGACAGGTACTAATCAAAAGGATATTTCAAGATTGAGAATGGGGACCAGACACTTGTGTAGCCAAGAGGAACCTTGGACAAAAGATGAGAACCTTTGATGAATAGATCTAGAAGAAGACAGTCAAGAGAGCACCAAAACACTATCTCAATGCAAGCCTAGAATGAAAATGCAAGCCTAAACTAGATGCAAGCCCTAGGACTTGGTTGTTAGACTCATCATATTATCATCATATAGTTTTCAGCAATTGATGTTTGTAGGATTCCATACAACCCTCATTGACATTGCAATCATGAGAATATGAATATGACATTAGTCTTAGATTTGTTGAAATGAGATGTAAGCATTAAGGCATAAGAAGTTAGAATGACCTGAACACCTATTCCTTTTGATTTAGCAAGTTAACATAAGCATCAAAGCATTAGTTTCTAGAATGACCTAAATCTTGCTTGCATACAAACACACCAAACACATGAGAGTTCCTTCTTTTGCCAAAGAATGTTCATAGTGACCCTTACATTCACTTAGTAAGACGAGCGTTTACAATTTCACCTATAGCAGAAAGAAGTCACCCAAACAAACAAGGAGAAGAACCAACCTCACCAAAGCTTCCATATAAAAGGAGTCGAGGTACACATGGCCATCCAACATGAGATGAAGGCTCTCATAGTGGACAGCCCTCTTATATAGATTCTTTGGATTATTGGAACTAAACCAACAAACAAAAAGCAAGAAAAAAAAGTCATGCCCCCCAGTCTTTTCTTCTCTCAGACCAGAAAGACATCTTAGATTCACTCAAGGGGAAATGAAAAAATGAAAGAACAAACACACAAAAGAGAAAAGCTCAGCATGCTTGAGAGAATCACAAATTTAGTTTTAGTTTCAGTTTAAGTTTGTGTTCGAGTGGATTGAAGTTGGATAGGAAGAATACGGTGTGAACAGTCATCTCGAAGAGAAAATTAGAGTGCTAAATGAAGTATCAGTAGGAAAACACAACAAGAAATGTTGGTGACCGATACAAGAGAGATCCTCAAGGAGAGAGATCTCAAAGATACTAGCAAAACATTAGAAGGTAGACACAATGAGAACCACTAGTGACTGATGTACAAGGGATCCTAAAAAAAAAAGAGATCCAAGTGATAGCTAGGTATCATTGGGCAAGCACAGTGGGAACCATTGGCAACTGATACATGAGAGATCCTCAAGGAGAGAGATCTTAAAATAATTGGGCATCAACATGCAGATGCAGTGGGAACCACTAGTGACTGATGGAAGAAAGCATCTTCGAAAGTGATAGGATAATGCCCCCTAGACCAGGAAGGTGCCCCCAAGTGTGACCAGTTCCAATCCATGTAGAGTAGAGTAAAATCTCAAAGATAGCTGAAGGTGAATGCATGAGAAAGAAAACCAAAGCAGGAAATAAACTAAAGTAGGGAACAATGAAAGAAAACTAAAGCAAGAATGCAGGGAAAGCAAACTAAAGCAGGAATGCAGGAAGACTAAAGCTGAGAATTAGGAAAGAAAGAAGCAACTACACATAGCCAAATGGTGTTGAGATGAGATATAGCTTTAGGAAACAAGAGGTGTCTATTTACCAGGTTTTCACCATCTTGGCAGAGATTCTATTTTTTCTACCATGATGCCTATTTACCAGGTTTTCATCAATGGCACATTTTTCTTCTTTTTCAATATTTTTGTACTTTTTTTTTTTTGTATTTTTCATTTTTTTGTATTTTTTCAAATTTTCTATTTTTTGAGTATTATCAAGGTTCCTGTTTACTAGGTTTTCACTAGGATAATGGATACATCAAAGTGCCTATTTACCAAGTTTTCACTAAGATGATCATATTTTTCAAGACATTTTGTAATTTTTAGGATTTTTGACAATATACCATTTTTAGGATTTTTTCAGGATCAATAAGTATGTACATGAGAACACAAGAAATGTCTTAGCTGTATAATCTCTTTAGATGCAGAGTGTTGATCAACTCTTTGAGTTGTTCTCCTCCAGTGGTGGAGATTTGGTAAGCACCTAACCCAAATGTTGTAGTAATAATGTATGGACCAAGCCAGTTTGGTTCAAACTTTCCCTTTTGGATCTGTTGTTATTGATTCTTGGGGTTCTCTCTTAGGACAAGATCACCCACTTAGAATTCCCTTTGTCTAACTTTCTTATTGTAGTGTTTAGACATTATCTTTTGGTATGCTTGAAGATGATCGAACGCCACCTTCTGACGTTCATCGAGTAGCTCTAGCTCTTGTAGCCGAGATATTCTATTTTCTTCATCAGTGATGAGGCCCCTCAAAGAGACTCACAATGAAGGAATCTTAACCTTAATAGGTAATACTACATCTGCTCCATAAACCAAGGCAAAGGGCATGGCCCCCAATGGCATTTGAATGATTTTTCTATAGGCCCATAAAGATGAATTAATCTGGAGGTGCCAATCTCTACCAAACTTGTGAACTATTCTATGGAAGATTTTGAGAATTGTCTTATTAGAAGCTTCTACTTGTCCATTACCCTAGGGATAATAGATAGAAAACCAATATTGAATGATCCTGAATTTGGTGCATAAATCTTTTAGGTCCTTTTTCTTGAATTGTCCCTCGATGTTAGTCATAATGGATAAGGGTATACCATATCTACAAATGATATAGTTTAGTATAAACATAGCGACAAACTTGCAATCAGCTATAGTCAGAGGGACTACCTCAACCCATTTAGTAAAGTAGTATGTAGCAGTGATAATGAAGTTGTTCCCTTCAGAAGAAGAAGGATGTATCTGACCCACCAAGTCAAAGGCCCATTGCTGAAATGGTCAAAAATTGATGAAAGGAATAAGTTCTTTAGTAGGAGCATGGATTAGATTTCTGTGAAATTGGCACTATTTACAAGCCTTGGCATATTTAATAGCTTCTTTCTCCATATCTAGCCACTAGTAACCAGCTCTAATAATTATACAAACTAACATTAGACCACTCGAATGAGACCCAAAAATACCTTCATGTACCTTAGCTAACGCATGTTTGGACTCAATGGGTTCTAGACACCTAAGGAGGGTACCGTCTAGACCCCATCTATACAAGTCATTTGCTATGATGACATACTATGAAGAATTACAAATTAGGTGACATTTTTCATTCTGAGTATAGGTGTTAGGAATGATTTGATCATAGAGGTAATAATAGATATGGTGGTAGCGAGAGGAATCATGTCCAATGACTGAACAGATCATCCTAGATTCGGGAATGTCATAGGTGGGGTAGCATAATGTCTCCACTAGGAATTCATGTTTGAAGTCATTTTCTGGCATCTATAACATTGAGGCAAGAATGGCCATAGCATTAGTTGCTTTATTGTCTTCCCTTGGAATTTGCTGGAAAGAAATGTGTGCAAAATACTGTTTGAGATCATCCACCATTCATTTGTAAGGCACTAGCTAGTCATCCTTTGTTTGATAAATATCATTGACTTCATTGATGACTAACTAAGAGTCTCCAAAGACCTTAAGCTCATCCACACGCCATTCAATGGCTATCTTCATACTGTTGATGAAAGCTTCATATTCAGCAATGTTGTTTGTGTAGGGAAACATTCTATAAGCTTTGGGAAATGAATATCTTTGAGGTGTTATAAATAGAATGCATGCACCTGATCCTTGCTGAGTGAATGATCCATCAAAGAACATGCTCTAAGCCTAATGTGTGAGAAGGATGATGGATTCATCTGGAAATTCAATGTTTAAAGGCTGGTGATCTTTCAGAGGAGCTTCTGCCAACTGATCAGCAATTTCTTGTCCTTTGATAGCTTTTCTTTCCACATACTCAATGTCAAATTAACTAAGTATCATAACACATTTTTCTAATCTACCCATGAGGGAAGCCTTGCTCAGTAAGTACTTTAGTGGATCAATTTTTTCAATGAGCCTTGTAGTGTGAGCTAGCATATAATGCCACAATTTCTATGAAGAAAACACTACTGCTAGACAAGATTTTTCAATGACAAAGTAGTTCATTTCATAAGAAACCAATGTTCTGCTAATATAATAAATGGCTCTCTCTTTGTTGTTCTGATCCTCTTGAGCTAGGAGAGCACCCAAAGATTTGTTCATGGGTGAGATGTATAGTATGAGTGGCTTCCCATGATTAGGGGGCATCAATATAGGTGGATTATCAAGATACTATTTAATTTGAGTGAGTCTCATGTCACATTCTTCATTCCATTCATAAGTCACACCCTTATGAAAAGTTTTAGTGAATGGTTGTGACTTGTCAGCCAACTATGAAATGAAGCACCAAATAGATTGAGGCCTTCCTTAAAGTCCTCTCATCTAACTGATGATCTTAGGTGGAGGCATTTTCATAATAGCTTGAACTTTTTCAGGATCAACCTCTATGCCTTTAGTTGAAATGATGTAACCCAAGAGTTTCCTAGAAGTGACACCAAATGCACATTTTTTTGGATTAAGTCTAGGACTAAATTGTTCCATGTGGTCGAGTATTGGACCTAAATCTGTAAGATGAGTTTTTTGCTGCATGCTTTTGGCCAAAGTGTCATCCACATAACCTTCCATTGTTTTATACATCATATCATGGAAAATGGTAGTGACAGCTCTCTAATATGTTTCTCTAGTATTCTTAAGCCCAAAGGACATGACATTCCAAAAAAAGGTGTCCCAAGCACATGTGAAAGCGATCTTTTCTTGATCTTCTAGCAATTTTTATTTGATTATAGTTGGAGAAGTCATCCATCAAGGAATACATTTCATAGCCAACTGTCATGTCCACTATCATATCAATATTGGGCAATGGGAAGTCATCTTTTGGACATGCCTTATTTAGATCCTGAAATTTTGTGCACACATGAATGGATTTATCATGTTTGGTGACTGGAACAATATTTGAAATCCACTCTGCATAGTTGATAGTCCTTATGAAACCAGCCTTAAGAAGCTTCTCTAGCTCTACTTTCACTAAAAGTGCTACATGTGGATGCATCTTTCGAAGCTTCTGTTTGATAGGTTTAATACCTGGTGCAATGGAAAGATGGTGCATGATTAGATTGGGGTCCAATCTAGGCATATTAGAGTAAGTCTATGAAAAGTTTATTTTCTTTCTTTGAAAGAAGCTAGTGAACTCTTCCTTTTCTTTTTCAGATAATGACTCTGCTAGATGAATAATTTGTGGAGCAACCTCTATACCCAAATTCACTGGTTGTGTCGATTCAATCAATACTGGTGATCTCTCTTGAAAATGGTTCAGGAGCGTATCAAGTATCTCATCCTTGGGTGCCTCAAAGAGGTTTTCACCCTTGGATACATCTTTTATTTTTACTATTTTTGGCTCTGATACTACCACAATGTGGTTTTCACCATCAAAGCATCTATTTTTTCTTCTTTTAATTTTTTGACTAAGATACTTGATATCTTTCTCTGTCATGCTAACACTATCTTCAATGGTGGAGGACATTATAGGTTCAATAGTATGGAGGTAATAGGATAGAGCATAATCATTCTAGAATGTTAGGACTTCATTAGATGAGGAGGGGGAGTTCTAGTTTATCAGCTTGGGATTTTTGAGTGAGAGAGAAGTAGTGGCTAGTTTAATTGCGTTCTCAGTATAATCATCAAAAGCATAGATGAGAAAGTCAAGACCTAGAGAAATCTTATCCAAAGGAGCATTCAAATCCCTATGAGTCCTTATGTGGGAAGTAGAGGACAAGTTAACACTGGTGGCATCTAATTCATGTGTCCTAACACTAGACCCTTCACCTACTTTGAGAGGGTTTTCATATGTATGCACCATGTCTATATCTTTATCATAAGTAGCATTAGACAAAGAGTCAAACTCATTCTCATGTGAGTCAGTACTTGATGTGGGAGTTCCATTAGTGCTAGCAGTACTATCAAACTCATTCCTATCTCTTATGGTTTTGACAACTTGCTGAATTTGTTCTTGTTCAAACCACTTTTGAAAATGTAGTGGTACATATGGTTCATCCTGAAAACTAGAATTGTTAGTTAGAGTTTCTTTCCATTGATCATATGTGAATTGATGCACTGAAGTGGTGTCATTAGAATCAATATTATTCCCTATCATATGTATAGGTATGATAGGCTCATCTGGTTCTACAAAGAGTGTAGAAAGTTCTGGAGGAATAGGATATGGGAAAGTATCCTCATCAGATTTGGCCTCTGGATTTACCTCTGGGATAGTATCTTCAAATTTTGGTTTAGGTTCTAGCACAAATTTCTTTGTCCCTAAATGAAATGGGATCTTTTTGATGCCTAAGCTAGTAGTATCCTTTGTGCAGCGACCTATAGCTTCAATGGGTTTCAGAAAACCATTGTCATTCATTCGTATAGGACCACTTCCTTTATAGCTGAAGTGCTTCATGATCTTGAAGGCCTCACTATATGGCTCTTGTTCTAAGTTTGGAGGTGGAGTAGTCATTTTAGATGTTTCTTTCCCTTTATAGATCCAAGCTATGATAGCTCTTTCTTCATCCTCATCTTTTAAAGGTGTAGAGGCCTGTACAAAAGTGCCATCATAGACTATTTGAGGAGAGTCATCAGAAGGTTTTTTACTCTCAAAAGATTTCCCATAAGAGTGTGGAGATGGAGGGAGAGCATCCAGTGATAGCACGAGTTCAATTCAATATTCTCCCATGCCTGTATCCTTAAGTTTTAGAGTCTGTTCCATTTCTTTGAGCTTGGCATCATAGAGCTCAGTAGACTCTCTATTAGCTAGGACAAAGCTATTTGCAGACTGTGTGAGTGTGTTGCAAGAGTAGTTGGTACTAGCAGGCACAATGACTTCCGCTCCATGGAATGGAAACTTTATGCATTGATGGTATGTAGATAGAATATCTTGCATCTCATGAATCCATGGTCTACCCAACAAGATGTTGTAGGCAAGAGGAATGTCTAGAACTTGAAAAGAAACATCTCTATCAATAGGGCCAATGTGGATAGGTAGCACAACTAAGCCTTAGGATTTGCATTCCTCTTCATCATAAGCTTTGATAGTAATCTTCTTGTGAGAATCTATACAATCCTCATCATAACCTAGCTGGGTAAGCAATTTAGTAGAATAGATATTGAGGCTAGCACCATTGTCAATAAGCACTCAGTGGACATGCTTAGGGCCTATCATGACTTCTATATGCAATGGAACATTATGCGGATGGCTCAGTCTATGATCATCTTCTTCAGAGGAGGAAAAATAATGAGGTGGGGTCAAATAACCCACCATAGATTGGAACCAGTTGAGATCAAGATCTTTGGGGACATTTGCCTCAATGAGGGCTTTATCTAGAATCTACCTATGAATAAGTGAGATCTTCAACAACTCAAAGATGGTAATCTGAGCATTGGTTCATTGCAGCTGATATAAGATGCTATAACTAGCAGTGCTAGGTGTAGGGACCAATTTCAAGGCTTTGTTGGTAGGACCGGTAGCAGTCTTATCCATAGTTTGTTTTAGAGTAGATATAGGAGGATCAAGACCTTTCAAAACAATCCTTCCACGTGATCAAGTAACAACATTGGCACAACCCTCAGATTCAAACAAATGAGAAGTGGAACTATGCAAGATGAAAGGAGTCTTAGGTTTGGGAGCATCACCACTCCCCTTGAAAGTGATCACATCATAATACTCAACTTCAATAGGTTCAATCATGTTGATGACATATCATTGGTAGTATATATATAGTTAACCTTGGTATTGGTATTCTTAGCTTTGGAAGACTCACCTTTCTCATGAGGAGGGAAAGGATCCTTAAACTCCTGATGATCCAAATATTTTTTATGGTTGTCCACAACAATGTCACCGTTGACAATTAGATCTTGAACCTTATGTTTCAGTTGGAGACAAGTAGAAGTCTTATGACCAATGTTTTGGTGATAGTCATAGTATGCATTGTCATTCCACCAATGAGGTCATGGTTGTGGGTCATAAAGACACTTTTCCAAAGGAGAAAGGATCTGATTCTACACAAGAGTTTTATAGACCACATCCAGAGGATCTCCCAAAGGAGTGAATTCATGCTTGGGTCGAGAGGCCCAATGTTTGTTCTTAGAAAATCTTGAAGTTTGTTGATTATCCATTGTGGTTTTTTCAATAGCCTTAGACACTTGTATACTAGAAGTAAGATTAAAAATAGACTTTGAAGGCTTCATGGTGACATTGTCAACCACTCCATCATTTTCAACATCTTTGTTTTTGTTGATAGCTTTTCCTTTATCCTTGTTCGAGGAGAACCCTTGCTTATTATCCTTATTCAAAGTTAATTCTCCTTTCTTAACCATAAAGGCCTCTATCCTCACAACTTGCTTGATCATGTTGTAAAAAGTCAAAGGACCTTGTAGTTGCACCTAATATCCAAAGTTTGGGACAAGATTTTCCAAAAAGATGTCAATTTTCTCAGACTCGGGTAATTTGCGAGGATACTTCATGCAAAGATGTCTCCACCTATGGAGAAAAGATAAGAAAGGCTCTCCCTGTCACTATTTTAGATTACACAAATCACGGATGTTGACAGGGTGTTGAATGTTGTGTGAATAATGTTGGAGGAATAGATTAGTGATCTCACCAAAAGTCTTAATCCCAGGGGGTAATCAGCAAAACCACTCCATAGCTGACCCACCGAAGCTGTGGGGAAAGAGTCTCATAAGATAAGTTTGATTGTGTATAAATTCCATGGACAAGGAACCAAACTCCCTCCTATGATCTTGGGGATCAGTTGTACCCATTTACTTGTCATATTTGGGCAACTCAACTCCTTTTAGAAAAGGAGGCATGCAGATACTCTTGTCAAATGGAAAAGGGCATTTGCTACCCATTGTGAATTATTGTGTGGGCTTATCCTTTTCCTTTGCAAGTTGACTAATCTAATCTTGCATATTCTGAATCATCTTTTGTAACTTAGAAATTTCAATCTCTTCCTCTTTAGCCAAAAGAATTTCAACTGGATAGTTTGGAGGTAACTTGACCCCTTGTTGAGCCAACTCAAGAAAGTACTTCTCCTTTTCCTCTTAAAGGAGGATTTCCATCATTTTGATAAGACTCTTATTAGCTTTAGTAGCAGCTATATCATTTTGAGTTATTACATCATCTTCATTACCAATAGTCTCATAAATGCTCATGATTTGGTCTTGTTGTTGATCATCTTAGTTTTGGTCGTATGGAGGAGGATGATAGTGATACGCTGGTTGAGCTCCTTGAGGTTTTTTTTGAGCTTGGTGCTGATTCTGATCATTTTAGGATTGATCATAATGTTTCTCATTTTGAGGTTGAGCATGACATTATTCATTGGAAGATTGACCATGATACTGGTTGTTTTGAGATTGGTCATAAGTTTGGTTGTATTTTCCTAGTTAGAAGTCGAATGGATCTCCCATCTTGTCAATGTAGGACTATGTAGTGAATGAAGAATTAGTAAAATGATATAAATGACATCGAAAGGGCACATCTAAGGTAACTTTTGGTGTGTGAACAAGATCAAGAGGATCGATAGGTTTAAATGAGTCTCTATCTTCAGCAGGATCAATAGATTCGATAATAGGACTAGTTCGAGGAAGTGGTCTTCCAAGATTATGAAACAATGAGTTGTTTTGGAAGAATGAGTTGTCTTGTTCTTGAAATGAGAAACTAGGTTGTGCTTGAAATAATAGATTAAAACACTCTTGGAACATGGGAGTTGATGATTGAGACAAGCTATCTTTCAAAGTACTCAACAAAGAACTTGAGGATCCCTCACAATGCTTAGATTGCAAAATAGGTTCAGGATGATCTATTTCTTAATTAAAAGGTTTACCTCTTCCTTGAGCAGTATTACGAATGGGGTAAGTGTTACCACTTCTAGTTGTGACATTCATAGACAAAGATGTGACAAGAGAAGACCCAAGATAATGCTAAAACTCTATCTCTAAGATAACAAAAAGGAGATAAATGGCTAGATCAGCCAAGATGTGAGATGGACCTGGCACGAATCATTAAGAGAGTGGCTAGAATAGTCAAGATAAGACTATCATGATGTGAGGTACAAAAGCACAAAGAGAACAGATAAAAAAAAGTGAGACAAAACAAGTCAAAGAAAAAATTGATCGGTTCTCAGCTTGAGACACTCAGTTTCTAACAATGAACGATAGGGGAAAAAGCAGATAGACACCAAACAAAAATTAGATTGGGCAAAAGTTTGACTAGTCAATAGTAAATAGCTTGCTATTTTTGAAAATAGGGTACATGTTCACGTGAGAAAGTGCAGGGTCACGCGAGAAAATGCCAGGCTTCACATGAGAGAATGAAATCTCACGTGAGGAAATGCTCAGTTCTGAAACTTTGTGTAGGAAAATACCAATGTTTGATAGTTCAACATAGATTTTGAGATAAAAGACAAGTTTCATGACATAGTGTAAATGGTTCTCAAATAGAAAATCTAATTTCTAGATAGTTTGATGGACAGTTTAATCAGCAATCTTAGTTTGAAGGTTTCAAGCATTTTTTTACAAGCATGAAGGTTTAGATCAAGTAGTAGTAACACAAGAAGTAGTCACAAAAAGACCTACCAAGGACAAAGAAACTTGGTAGTATCATGGGAGTCTTTTTTTATTCATGATGGACAACTTTAAGACTCTATAACAAACACATAGTTATCCCTACAAGAAAAAAAGGTGAGAAGACAAAACCTTTTCCCCACTGCTTATACGCATGTGCTCACCTCATAGAGCGATGTAACCCCCTAGAGGGTGCCCGTATTTTTGGTGTTTCCAAGGACTCAATAATATATATTCAAAGGTTACCCTTGAAGTAGGGGCCAGTGTCATATATCACCTTCAAACATCTAGGTCAATGCCTATGGTGAGAATCTATGGGAGAGATTCTTCCCCCTCCCTGTGCAAAGATTATGTCTCCTTTCAAGGGTGATCCAGGTAGGAAACTTACTAAGGAAATTTTTTAGTGGGATTCCATTCACACAAACATTTGGTGCCCTTGATATATGGCTAGGGCCTCATAGCCACACCAACACTTGAAAGTCATACACCCCTGCAAGCAGGGCTACAAGCGGTGTCGCTTAGTACAATAGACAAGGCCTTCTCAAGATGATAGTCAAAATCATGAGAAGGAAGCTAACATGGCTTTGGAGTCTTTAGACTTGACAAAGCATTCTTTATTATAGTGAGGTGGAATCACTAGTGATAGGTGTGTACTCACTTGGGTCATTCCCAGAGGTTCAACTCTTGGTAGGCCCTCTAAAGGTGACACAAGACTTGGCTCAGATTTGAGGGTCAAATTTTTTGATTCTCTGAAAGAGAGAAGAGCATACTTCTCTACCTCTTCACCTTACCCAAACACATCAAGCATATTCATCACCGAGTTAGCTTCATTCCCCCAAATCCACAAGCTTTTAGGTTTTTGGTTCTCTCAAAGAGAGAAGAGCATAATCCCCTAACAAGTAGATGTTCTAAAGATTCACTACCTTGCTTTGCTTCCCCAGGTATCCATCATTCTAGTAACATCTAGGTCTCGATTTCATCCATGGGCATCACTTCCATGTAATGAAGAGCCTATTCCCCTACTTTGCTATCAGGATCCTTAAGAAATTTTAACAAAGCCCTAATTAGACTATGTGAGTGAAAAATAGTAAACAAGCATAATGTTTTTAAATGATCTTCGACAACCATCCTGCAAGCAAACTGTTAGAAGGTTTTTATGGTCTTTGACAAGAAACCTACAGACCACTGTTACGTTGTAGCAGAAACTAGAAATATAAAATCAATAATAGAAAATATATGTCACGAAAAAGTAACAGTAAATTATAGAATCTAGAAAATTTAAATAACTGACAGCAAAACTTCACGTGAGAAAGTACTGCACTTTGCGTGAGAAAGTGCAAGGACCTGCGTGAGAAAGTGTTTCTTTGCATGACATGCTCTAAAATCTCGCACAAAATTTTGTACATAGTAAAGTATGGATGCATGGTACAGTTCAAATTCCTTATCAGAAAAATTCAAGAGTGAGGTTAGAAATGATATTTCTACCCCACGGTGGGCACCAAAATGTTTATAGCTGAACGTGGACCTCTAATTTAGCCATAGAAACAACATAGTCATTGCACAATCATTGAATCATGAAGATGAGTATGAATTACTCAATTGGAAAGATTCTATTGATTCAACCTGTTGCCTCCTAATTAATTGAGGTTTTTAAATTACTCTCAAAATGAGAGCCACAACCAAAAGATTGAGCTAATACGGAGGATTTGAAAGCTTGAAAGATGAACAAAGTGAAATTAATCTAAGATGAAGATGCAATTAATCTAAGAATGAAGTGCAGATTTTAATCTAAGAACTTGAAAGAAATATGAAGATTAAACTAATAGCAATAAGTAAATTACACTAATATGAGAATGCAATGAACAATAAATAAAGATTAATCTAATTATGCAATAACAAAGCTTGGAAATATGAAGTAATTGAGACTAAATTTGTCTATAGGTTTGATACTCCCACAATTGCCTCCTTTTTGAATGAGGAAGAAGGTTCATAATATAGAAGAACCGGGAGAGAGGATGAAGAGTTTCTTGAAATGAAATGGTCGACTCTTCATTTCTCCTTGAGACAAATATTGAGGAATTAATTAAAAGAATGAATTATTGCCACATATGGGTGACCCTTCGAATAATTTGAATTATTAAACCAAATAAGATAATCCATTCAAATAACCAAATAATATTAATTCCTTTTATGTGTATCATCTAAAGGGGGTGAGTTTAATTTAATTTAAAGCACTTAGGACTTTGGAATTAAATCAATTTATCATAGGGATTATTTAGCTAATAAAGTCAAATACTTAGGAATTAATTATAGTGTGAGATTAATGCAATTTAGGATTTTTTGCAATTGACACCAAGTCAAATAAAGTCAGGTAGGAGAGTGAAAATTGCCTAGTAAAATAGGACTTTAATGATTTAAAATTGAAGAAATGCACCAAAATTGATTAAAATTATAGGTGCCAATTTTGGGGTATTACAGGATGAACGTGATCAGTTGGTTTTCCTTTTGATTGAATTTAAAGATATCTTTGCTTGGACATATTCAAATATGCTGAGTATATATTCTAAGATTGTTACTCATAATATCGTTTTAAAACCAAATATGAAACCTGTGAAACAAAAAATTTGAAAGATGAATCCACGAATTGCTTTATTAGTCAAAGGTGAAATTGAAAAATTATTGGATTCTAGATTTATCCATTCTATTGATTACTCAGATTGGATTTCAAATATTGTGCCTATGTCAAAAGGAGAAAATAAGATAAGGATGTGTACTGATTTTAGAGATTTAAATAAGGCATCCTTGAAAGATGATTTCCCGTTGCCTAATATCGATATGATTATGGATTCAACAGCAGGTCATGCCTTGTTATCTTTTATGGATGGTTTTTTAGGATATAATCAAATCTTTATCCCTCCTGAAGATCAATTTAAAACTACATTTATAACACCTTGGGGAACCTTTTGTTGGGTCATGATGCCTTTTGGATTAAAAAATGCAGGATTAACTTATCAACGAGCTATGACTCTAATTTTTCATGATTATATTCATAAGATCCTTAAAGATTATGTGAATGATATCTTAGCAAAATCTATACAAAGAGAAGATCATGTTACCATTTTATGATAGATATTTGAAAGGATTAGAAGTTATAATATGAGATTGAATTCGAAGAAATGTGTCTTTGGAGTTGATTCCGGTAAATTATTAGGATTTATAATCTCTAAGTGAGGCATAGAAGTAGATAATGAAAAGATTGAAGCTATTGTTAATATGCCTCCTCCTAAGAATATTTCTTAGTTACAGAGTTTACAAGGAAACATACAAGCTATTTGTTGCTTTATTTCTAATTTAGCAGACCGAACTATCCCTTTTACTCTCTTGCTTAGAAAGGATACCACTTTCTCTTGGAATGATGAGTGTAAACAAGATTTTGAGAAATTTAAGGAGTATCTTGTGAATCCTCCTATCTTGTAGCTTGTTAATTTTGATAAACCATTCCATTTATACACTTCAGTGACTCCGCAGGCCGTGAGTGCATTGTTAGCTCAAATTGATGATGATGGTAAAGAAAGCCCTATGTATTACATTAGTCAGACTTTACTTGATTATGAAATAAGATACACAAATTTAGAAAGACAATGTCTAGTTGTAGTTTATCCATGTCAGAAACTCAGGCATTATCTTATAAATGCTGAAGTTAATGTGATTGTCAAATTTGATCCTTTGAAACATCTTTTCTCACAAACTGATCTCTCTAGCCGACTGGCAAAATGGGTAATGTTGCTTATAGAGCTTGATCTTAATTTCATTTCTTAGAAGTCTATTAAGGGACAAGTGTTAACAGATTATTTAGCTAAAACTTCTTGTCCTCACTCAGATACATGTTCTACTTGAATAGAATTTCCTGATCATAATATTCTAGCTATTCAACAGGATGATATTTGGGAATTATATTTTGATGGGTCTAAGTGTAAGACAAGTTCTGGTGTGGGTATCATCTTGATTCCACCTACAAAAAAACCCAACCCTTTTATCATATAAATTAACCTTTCCTTGTACCAATAACATTGTGGAGTATGAAACTCTTATAGCTGGACTACAAGTAGCTTCATCCCTTAATATCAAACATTTACAAATATATGGAGATTCACAATTAATTGTTGAACAGATTAAAGGAGGATATCAGACTAAGAATGCAAAAATGATACAATACAGAGATTTATCTCTTGATGTACTTTTATAATTCTCCTCTTATATGATTTAGACTTTACTTAGGAAGGATAATAGACATGCAGACGCCATGGCAATCACAACTTCTTTGGTTTGTCTCGAGAATAATGCTAAAAATTTTCAATTTACTATACAAACTCTCAAAAGCCCTATAATTTCTGACAAGATTACCTCTGATTGTTTCAATTTACATTTGGATGAATGGTATTCACATATTTTTCATTTTTTGAAGGATGGTACTTGTCCTGAATCAGCAACAAGGAACATGCATAATCGTATTAGGAAGCTTGCAGTACATTACATTATTTTAGGAGATACACTTTATAAATGCTCTTATGAAGGATTATTATTAAGATGTCTCAATAGAACTAAAATCCCTATAGCTTTGGCAGAAGCTCATTCTGGTTCTTGTGGGGGACATTTTGGTGGAAAATCCCTGGTTAATAAATTACTTCGAATGGGATATTATTGGTAAAAAATGGAACAATATTCTTTCATGTTTGTTAAGAAATGTCCTCAATGTCAACAACATAGTAATTTGATTCATGCTTCTACTCGTGAGCTTTGTAATCAGGTTTCTCAATGGCCCTTTAGTGTTTGGGGTTTTGACCTTATTGGAAAAATCTCACCGGCTTCTTCTCAAGGACGTACTTACATTCTCACTGCTATGGATTACTTCATGAAGTGGGTTAATGAAGTTGTCCCTCTTCGTTCAACAATGATAGATGTTATTTGTGATTTCATCCTTAATAATATCATAACAAGATTTGGTATTCCTTCAATGATAGTTTTGGATAATGGAACCTCTTTTAAAAATTAAGAAGTCACGGAATTCTTGGAGAAATATAGGATTCAACATAGATTTTCAACTCCTTACTCTCCTCAATCTAATGGACAAGCTGAAGCATCAAATAAAATCATTCAACAAATTTTGAGAAAAATAGTTAGTAAGCATGCGAAAGATTGGCATACTCAACTAACTTATGCTTTATGGGCCTATAGGACTAGTGTGCATACTGCCACAGGGACTTCTCCTTACAACCTTGTCTATGGTATTGATTTTATTATGCCTTTGGAATTGGAAATACCCTCTTTATGTGTTTCATTTCATGGGATAATTGATAAAGATACTTTTCATGAACAACGCTTACAAGAGCTAGAAATGTTGGATGAACAATGAATACATGCATTAGAACATATAAAAGCTTATCATAAATATCTTCAAAAACAATACAATCATAAGGTAATTGAATAAAAATTTGCGGTTGGTGATTTAGTCCTTTATGAGAATCAACAAAATGTGAATGCTTTACTGGGTGAAAAAGGAAAATTTAGCCCTAATTGACTTGGACCTTTTGTTGTTATTTAAGACTTTAGTTCAGATGCTTATAAACTTGCTGATATGGATGGTGTTTCTTTTAAGGAACCCATTAATATCATGCATCTCAAACATTATTATCCTTAATTTCATTTCTTTCCTTGTGCACTTATGTATTCCTTGTAAAGTTTATTTTATAGGTTATGTAGTTCTAGCAAAATTACATATTGAATATATTGATGTAGTTTCTTACTTTCTTTCTTTCTATTAAGTTTTATATTGATGGAAACATAGTAATCAAACATAGAACTAATCAGTAGAGAAATTTTTTCATTCATCAAAAGGAATTTTCAAGTTCTAATACATATATGGCCAATGGCCTTATCTATCACTACATCTATCACTACACTCTGATGGCCGATGGCTTCTAGATATTTCTCCCCTATGATAGGAAGATGAAGATTTGCATGTTTGTGTGTGGATCCTTGATATGCTCATACCCTATGGATGCTCTTAGGCACTCTGTAGCTTAGCTATCAACTTCTCCTCCCTTTCTCTACACAGTCTTAGCTCTTGCTGGATGCATGCAAAGATATCAAGATGCCTATCGAGATCTCTGCGACCAATGGAAGAATCTCACTTGATGGCTAGTAGTCGGTAGGATATAATTGTATCCTAGAGAATCTCAGATACAAAGCTCCTCCACTCTGCTACGCTAGCTATAAAATAAAAACATTTATCAGTCTAGTATCTTTTTATCTCTAATCAAATCACATATTCAATCAAATTGCATATTTCATACTTGGGTTTCCCTCCTAGATGTCACTAAAGTGTCTAGATGGTGGGGGCATGGAGTGACTACTCTCTCCATGCTTGCTATATCTAGGCCTCAGTGGTGGTGTCTCTGTGTGGGGCCATGGGAGCCATTGTGGTCTTAGTGGTGATACGTGAGTAATGGGTATACCTACAATAGTATCACCAGCTAGGGAATATCCTCAAATCTCTCCTCTGATCTCTCCTCTGCTCCATCTGCTCTCTCCTCCTCCATGGGATCTCCCTTGGAGATGTGTTCCTCATCTCAAATATACTTATCCTCCTTTGTGCTACCACTATCCCAATGTGTCCTCTCATTAGAACCTGGATCTGTGGGATAATCCTCAGGAAAGATAGGATGGATCCCTTGCAAACTCTAGTACCTGATGTAATCCCAGCTCATGCTTGAATAGGTCACATCAAATGGTACCTCTATGTCCTCTGTCTCATTATCATCACTATCCTCTATGTCTTCTATCGATGGTTGGCACATGGTACTGGGTCTCTAATAGTACCTTGTTGGATGTACATAGCAAGGTACTGCTTTAGGGACTCCTTGTAATAGGCCAAACTACCTCATCACCTGATCATAATAGTAGGGCATCACTATATGAATTTGATGACCCTCTAGTAGCTCACACTACTATGAATGTCTCATTTGGAATTGTATATCAGGCCACTCTGTCATCTGGCAGTAGGGTCTCCATATCACATCAGTGCTCACAATGTAGTCTAGATGTACTCTCTAGTAGAGCATATCTCCAAACTACCAAACATCTCTCAAGGAATATGCAAAGAATCTCATTGTACTCACATATACCATCACTAGAACTCCCTGTGGATGTGTACATGCAAAATGCTCAAACATCCAAATCTTTAAGAGCGTGCATATCGAAAGACTCTCCCTTTGATATCTGACTAGTTGACCTAGCTCATGGTATAGCTGAGCTAACATGTTGTGAACCCATGAGACCATGGTCCTCTCTCTCTCCATCCTTTGTATGAGATGTGTAAGAGGTGAAAAAAATATAGTACCCTTTGATTTGGGTAACACAACCAAGGATACTATACAAAGCATCACCCTCCATAATAAATGTGTAGGGCTTGACAATATGGATGATAATAGGACCTAATCTGACCAGGTCCGCATCTGTGAAAGCCGTCATGTACAATAATTTGCATCTACATGAATTTCCTCACAAGAAAACTATGTTGTAGGTTTGATGGTCTCACCTCGGACTAGAAGCTGCATGATCCTGTAGACATCCTCTAATGTTACTATGATCTCACTAGAGGGAAGATGGAAGGAGCATGTATCCTCATCCCACCTCTCTATTAGAGTTGATAGCATGGCTTGGTGTAGTCTGATCTATGGAAGGACTGATACCTAGTATAGTCCCACATCCTTTAGTCACTGCATCTCCTCATCATCAAGCTCAGATAGTCTCTCTTTGACCATGACTAGCAACTCTTAGAAACAGACCAAGTCCTACAAGCACAAACAAACCTCATATCAGTCATCTACATCATCAAATCTACACATCTAACTGAACTAGTCAAAGTAGACCTGACTTAGGTCAAGGATGACCTTACTAGGTCAATGTCAACTTTTTGGGTCAGGGTTGACCTTTTTGGGTCAAGGTCGACCTCATCCCAGAAATAGGCAAAACCCCTTTGGTCAATGTCAACTTTCATGGGTCAAAGTCAACCTAAATGGGTCAAACTTGACCTAGATGGGTCAATGTCAACCTAGATGGGTCAAGGTCGACCTAATAGGGGTAAAGTTGACCTTTCCTATAAAAAATTGGAATTTGGAGAGTACAAAGGCAGACAATAGCAAACTCACCTCAGGTAGTGACCGTCTGGCAGCTAGGCTGTGTCTCAGAAGCTCTAGGTGCATCGGTCGAAGTTCCTCTCTCCTTGGCATCTTGCTTCCTCATTTCAAATCTAAAAATGGTAAGAATGAGTAAGTATCTTTCTCTTTTCCTTATTTATAAGTTTAAATTAGGGTTTTATTAGGGTTTCCTCAAGATAAACTCAGATTTCCCTTCTTATGCATTTAGATAGACATCGACTCTTTTCATCATAACTTGAGTCTGGTAACTCTATTTTTAGTGTCATCAGTGGCCTGGGAATCATGATTCAGATATCTAACTCCTTGAACTAGTTTAGGGAGGTTAGGAATCCTTCTAATTGGTTTAAGAAAGGACTTTTCAACAAATTGCATATCTAGTGTATAAATTTTTTCTTATCACCCTGTTTCACCCTTTGGAAATAGAAAGCCAAAATAGGGGGGGCATAAGGGGCTCTATAAACTTCTCAAATTGTCATATAGTAAGCCCTAGGTGATTTATGGATTTTCATTAACCTTGTGTTGCAGGTTCTAATAGTTTTCTACAGGATCTTTACATTGAGGACTTGGCTATATCCTTTTTATTTACTATGATGTTTTCTTACTTTAGCTTGCATATTCACGTAGTGTCATATCTGAGCTAAAGTGGGGGCTAAATGTATCATTTTAACATGGAAGCACTTCCATCTTGATAGGTTTAGGACCCTCTTTTAGTACATTTATCATGATAGACTTGTATTTAGGATGCATTCTGCACTTGATTCCTTCATTCTAGGTGAAATTAGGGTTAGGATCCCAAGGATTCTCCTTAATTTCCCTCTTCCATGGCTCTATTTTATAGGTAGGACTTAGAAATAGGTCCTCCTAGATAACATCACAATCATCATAGGATTTTGTGCCTCTCCCTGACATTTTGTCCCATCCTGACATCATTTCTAGGTCTTTGGGCATCCCCGGGACCTCTTGTCCCTGATTTTGGAAGGATCTAGATCTCTGGGCCTAAGATGACCTAGACCCTGACCTAGGTCAGAGTTTAGGTTGTCCTTGAACCTAGGTCAAGATCAAGGTCATCCCCAACCTAGATCAAAGACGAGGTCATCTTTGACCTCCTCTGGAATTTGTGCCCCTTTGTCAAATTTGGTCCCGGTGGGCCCCGAAACCAATGTCGAGCTCTCAGATCTAAGTGTGGAGGGGTTTTAATTTAAAATCCATTTAATTATTTTCCCTCCTTAGTTGGTTATTGTGATTCGACCATAATTTGAGGTGAAATTTGAATTATGGGTCCTCACATTTCTCTAGGAGCCTCACCTTGAAACCTCTATATAAGGACTCTCATTCGCCTTCATTTTCATCAAGTATCCATTAAGTGATTTCTCACAAGCAATCATATTGCAAGGAGATTCAAGTAAGAACGAAATGGTGAAGTGAAGATGGAAGATTTCAAGAGGATGATATAGGAGATCAAGCCATTGTTGACATCAAGCATCTTCGTGAGCACACCATTGTAAACACCTACTTGGAGCAAGAGAGATCCTTTCTTCCTTGATCCACCATTACCAACATTCAAGCATTCAAAGATACAATCATGGGTTAAAAATTACAGATTGTGATTTTGGTAGGAGTACTTTAGCCTTTGGGGCTTGGTATGCTTTCCTATCTCATTCAAATCTATGCATTTTTGTTTCATACATATTCATGCTAGGGTTTTAATATAGAGGATTAGATCTTGGCATTACACTTTCAATACATACACACACACATTCTATTTCAATCTCCTATTCGTGGAGGTGGAGATCACCAAAATGGGGGTTTGACTAAGGCAAAACCCTATATAGCCACCCCAAAAACACCATTTTTTAGATATCTACAGTCACTATTTCAAGAATTGGAGGATGGATCTAAGTACCCTTTTCTACAAACTTCTGAGATCTATGAACAAAGTCAAAGTTAGCCTTCAAAATATTAATGTAGCCTTTGACCTTTTATTGGGGTCAAAGACTACCTGCTGCCGAAAAGATGAAAGTTTTCTCGGTTTTCTCTATCATGGCTTCCTAGTCCCAAATCTGGTTTTAGAATCTTTCAAAACTCTACACAAGCTGCAAAAAAAAGTTATTTCTAACTCTATTTCATGATGAGGTATGTATCTTAACCTAATTAATTTTCAAGTATTTCCAGATTTACTTTGCTTGTGTTATTCTAATTCTAGATAGATACAAATGAATAGTGTTGAATGTTAGGTGCATTATTAAGGCTCCATTTTTATACTATTCACTAACCATCCAAGAAGAGTATCTAAGTAGCATTGGGATAGAGAGTTTCAAATACCTCTATAAGGATGATGAAGACTCTAGTGAAGCCTACAAGGTATGCTCTGATTTTTAGAGTCATTTTCATAGCAAGTTTTCTGATTTTACTTTCTAAAGTGGTTTTTCATTTAGGGGAAATCAGTTGTGTGTTCCCAAGGGATCCATGAGGGAAAACCTCATACAAGAGAAGCATAATGGCAGCTTGAGTGGTCATTTTTGGGTGAACAAAACCATAGAGCTTTTGCAAAGGTTTTATCATTGGCCAAAGTTGGTTAGGGATGTAACCAAGTATGTTGACAAATGTGTAGTATGCATGAAGGTAAAAGGAGGATCTAGAAATGTAGGTTTGTACCAACCTCTACTAGTGCCAAATAGACTATGGGAGTGTGTGAGCATGGACTTTATTGTGGGCTTACCCAAGACAAAGCATGGTCATGACAGAATTTATGTTGTGGTAGATAGATTTAGTAATATGGGGCATTTTATACCTTGAAGGACTACACATGATGCTAGTAACATTTCTCATTTGTTCTTTAAAGAAATTGTAAGGATCCATGGACTAACCCTAAGCATTCTTCAAGATAGGGATGTCAAGCTCATGAGCCACTTTTGGAAAACATTATGGAGTAGATTAGGTACCAATCTCTCATTTGGTTCAGCTTACCACCCTTAGAATGATGGCCAAATTGAGGTGGTTAACAAAGTCTTAGGAAAATTGCTAAGGTGTCTAACCAAAGAGTATGGGCAGACATGGGATGTGGTTCTTCCCAAAGAAGAGTATGCATCCAATGATAGTATGAACAGGACTACTGGCAAGATTCCCTTTGAGATTTTTTATGGGATGCACCCAAGGGGTGTATGTGAGCTTAGATACCTTGGAGCCATGGAGTATAGGAGTGGTCATGTTGATGACTTCACTAAAAAAATGAAGGAAATCCAAGAATAGGTTAGGAAAACATCCTAGAATCAACTCAAAATTTGAATGCCAAGATAGATGAGAAAAGAAAGAATATTTAGTTTGAAGTAGGAGATAATGTCATGGTTCATTTGAACATGTCAAGGCTGCAAAAGGTTGTCTATAAATTTTTATATGAAGAGAATAGGTCCTTGCAAAGTCCTAGCCAAATATGGGGCTAATGCATACAAATTAGACCTACCAAGTGGACTGAACATCTCCCTGATGTTCAATGTGACTAATTTGATCAAATACAAGGGTCCTCTCACCAAGCTAGATGTCAATAGTGTAGAGATACATGATGATGTGGAACCTCATGCATTACCTCCCAAGGTACAGTTGGAAGCTAAGAAGGTCTTAGACTCAAAGGTCAAGAAGACCACTAGACATTGTGTGCTATAAATGTGTCACACTTCTATGAATCATTACATGTAAGGAAACTCAAGAATGAGCCATCACAAATCGATCCATAGCTCCCTAGGCATGGAGTGCAAGGGTTTTAAGAATGCTCTTAGCTAGAGCTATTAAGCCAATAACCTTGCTAGTAAACCATGCAATGAGAGATTCAATGAATTAATCTAAAGCATAAAGAAAATCTAAACTAAGAATGCCATGAAAATGAAACTACTATGCAAGAAATGAAATCTAACTATGAAGCAAGAAAGCCATGATGATGCAAGAATGAAGACAAGAAGATAGAGTGTTGATGAAGATCCAAGATGAATGCCAACAATGCTCCAAATCTTCAAACCCTAGATGCAAGAATATCTCCAAAAGCTCCAAGATGACCTAGAAAACCTGTAGCATAACAATAGCATAAAAATTTGTGTGTGTAAATGAGGAAGAGAGCTCTTCTTTTATAGGAGGTGAAAAATCAATGGACCATGGAGATTAAGAGGCAAAAGATTTAATCAAGGGTGGAGCTTGAAAGAGGAGCAATCCATGTGCACAAATATCCTCCAATGAGAAAATAAGAGTTGACTTTTGTGTCCATATGAGACAAAAAGTGCTTTTTCCCTTTTTATAAAATAAGAATAATGCTTTATTTGTGCAACTTAGGATAAGAGGAAAAGTGGGGGATTCTTATTTATTAAAAGGGGAGGGAATATTCCTTTTAATAAATAAAGACTTAGGATAAGATGGTTAGCCCATAGAAAATAATCAAATAAATGATAGAACTAGGATTTGATCAAGAATAAACAATTGATGATTTAGCATATGGGGGCTAATAGTCTAGGTGACCATTTTTAGGTGTATACATTTTCCCCTCTTTGACTAATGTGTGATTGATCTAGGAACACATGTAGTCAAAGAATGAAGTTGAAATGTGAGATCGATTTGGGATCACAAAGCAACTCAAATCAGC
This sequence comes from Chamaecyparis obtusa, assembly GCA_027943335.1. Classification (NCBI taxonomy): domain Eukaryota; kingdom Viridiplantae; phylum Streptophyta; class Pinopsida; order Cupressales; family Cupressaceae; genus Chamaecyparis; species Chamaecyparis obtusa. The sequence continues at coordinate 108,646 of BSBK01007358.1, forward strand.
CAAGAAAGCAAGAGATAGCCAAGAAGGCAAGCAAATAGCGATCTGACTCCAAAGAATGAAGTGCAGAGAGATAGCAAATCCTACATGGTCAGCCTGGTAGTGACAATACTGAACACTTAGGAAAGAGATAACCAATAAGATATGATGTGTCTGCCCCCTCGGGATCAAAAGTGAAATCCGGGTAGAGGGAATGCAGAAGCAAGAGAGACATGATCAAATCACTAGAAATCATAATCGAAGCTGAAGAGAATAGAACAACCATCAAGTAGTGAAGGTATGCCCACACACATGGGATCCGAGGCACGAACCAAGTACTCCCTCAACCCAGAAACACCACGGAGGGGGATTTGAACTTGGGATTTGAAAGTGAATGAAAGATGGGAAGTTTGAAAGAGATGGAGATGAAGAGGTGAAGAATGCCCCAGCAAAGATCGAAGGATCAAGCCTCAAAAAGGTTAGCCAACTGTGCGGAAGAGGGGGAAAAGGTGATTTGGATGATCAAGGTGATCTTGGATTTCAGTTTTGATCCCGAAATGAATAGAAAATGATGGGATATGAAAGACAAGAAGTGAAAGACATGATTAGGAAGAAGTGAAAGGTGAGTGCAGTTATTAACAAGTCCATGAAAGATGAAAGGAGAGCTCTCTCCATATGCAAGATGCAAAACTAAACTAACATGAACTTAAGAATGCAAGCTACATGAAAAGTGGTTTACTTGCAAGGTCACAAAGCCAATAGACATCTAATATTCATCATTGAGCATTATTGGTAGCGTCGCAAGATCATACAATACACACTAGCATAACTATGTGGATCTGAATATGATCTATATCAGATAGAAATGTGGAAATCTCACCTAGGCATCAAAGACATGTAGGTCCAGATGACTAATGTAGTGAGATCACCTAAGTTTGATATAGCAAGATTATGCTCGCATTGAGACATAAGAAAGTCAAGATGACTAGAAGCATGCACTCACAAAATAGTCAAGGATAATACCTTGTAGGTCCATAGTGTCAAGTAAGACCAGCATAAATGCTCATGATAGTGAGGACCAACAAGATATACCCATAAGCAGATAAAGAAATAAAACATGTTCTCATACCCTCAGTCTTCTAGCTATGCATCATCGAAAACAATCATAGGGGGAGAACACTCAGCAAAGAAATCATCATAGACACCACGCAAAGAAATAAAGTCAAACAAATCTCAACAAGTCAAGTGCATGTGTGTAGGTCATAGAGTCAAGCTTTGAGTATCACATCTACCAATGAGAAATATTGCATCATCCAAGACGGCGGGAAGGATATCTGATAAGTGTTAAGAAACACTTGATGCTAGGGCAGTGTTGAAAAACACAGTTGGGGTGGTGTTGAAAAACACCATTTGTGAGGTGCCTAAGAAACCTAGACGCACAAAGAGACCCAAGATAAGCTTAAAACAATGTATGCCCCCTAGACTAAGACAAGAGTCAATTCTAGGCTAGGAGAGGCAAAGTGAGAAGTGGAGTGAATGAGCGCCACGCAAGAATGATAGACATAGGTGCAAAGGGTCTCAAGCAGTGCCTATTTCTAGGTTTTCACCACTTGATAGATTTATTGCAATTTTTTCAGGACTTTTTATAAATTGTTTTTGTATTTTTGCTACCAAGGCACCTGTTTCCAGGTTTTCACCAAGGCACTTTTTCAATTTTTTTTTATTTTTTGAAATTTTTTGATTTTTTTGGTGAGACATCAAAGTGCCTATTACTAGGTTTTCACTAGGATGCTCATTTTTTTAGTACTTTTTATGCTTTTTAGGATTTTTTCAGCATCATATATGAATTTTTTTGGTATTTTTTCAGGATCAATAAAATATGTACAAAGAATGCCCCAGATAGAAATGGGCATCAAGAATCTGCTTCCTCTGATGTAGAGAACTGATAGGCCCCAGGCCCAAATGCTACAACTGTGATGATAGGAGGTCTCAACCAGTTCAACCAATAATAACCAGCCCTAAGAAATGTCTGAGCTAGCGGAGGATCGTTAGAATGTGATCCACATATGCCATCGTGGATTTCAGTTAGCACTTTTTCTGACTCCTCTATTTCTAGACACTTAAGGAGAGTTTCATCTAGACCCTTCCTATACAAGTCACCAGAGACAAAGGCAAAGTGTAAGGGATGGTGGAAGGAATGGCGTGGTGGATTTGCAAGAGGAATATGAGGTGGAAGATATGAAAAGATGGTAGGATTGTAAGATTTGTGAGCAGGATAGCGTAATTCATCCACCAGGAACTTGAAGCAAAATTTATGCTTTTTCATTTGTAAGATGGATGTTGAAGTAACCAAGGCATTACTAACTTTGTTCTTAGCTCTAGGAATGGGCTGAAGTGTAACAGATATGAGATCATGCTTGAAGTAGTGCATCATTTTTTTGTAGAGAATCAACTTGTCATCTTTTATTTGAGAATCATTATTTTTGAGCAGATTTTTATTTTTACTTTTCTTAGGTGCAGATACTGCCACAATGTGGTTTTCACCATCTGACCATTGCTCTTTTCTTTTGACTTGATGACCATGATGTTTGATTGCGGATTCAATCTTTTTTGTTGCTAGTTCTTTGGTGGAAGAAGTAACAGGTGTTGATGTGAGATGAAACGAAGTGACTGGTTCAATAGTATTTATGTGAAGGATGTCATCTCTAGTGACATGAGAGGTTGAACCTATAGAGTAAGCTCCAAAAGTAGCTAGATCTAGACTTTTCATAGAAGAACCAGTGTGGTCCACTAAGGCAATACGAGGAACAAACTCATCAGACCCCACACAAGACCCATCAACCACATCAGGTGGGTTACGAGAGGTATTAACCACATCAACATCCATATCTGTCATGGGAGGATCTTTTGGAAGAGGCTTAAGATGCCGAGAAGTAGAGATACTCATGTCATTATGTGAGAGATCACCTCTTTGTAGCAGTCGTGCAATGTTGCGACGTTGTCTATCATAGTGCAATGATTCTTTAGGCACATAGGTTCTAGACATAGAGGCCTCAGCCATATCATCAGTAGATATACATTCTTCTCCCCAAAGGATTGAAGTAGAAGGAAGATCATCTCCCATTTGAGCCATAGTGTGTAGCGGTGACTCATCTGTATTTGTGTCTGAATTACTGAGCATGAGAGTATTTCTAGAATCCTCTCTATAGATCCACTCTTGAATAGCTTGTTCTTCTCTTTCTGCTTCTAAAGGAATGGATGAAGGAACAAAGGTATCAAAGATCACCATAGCAGAAGTGGAAGGCTTCATTTAATCAGAAGGTCTCCCATATGACCTAGGAGAAATAGGTATAGAAGCAAAGGAACCCAGTGTATATTCACCCATACCAAGGCTCGTCATCTTAAGTGATTTCTCAGTAGTAGCTAGAGATGTACTAGGATCAACAAAAGGTTCATTATGAGGAACAAATTTTTCAGTAGTAGCAAGAGCATTGATAGCAATAGTATGGTCTCCAGGAATCACAACTTCAGTGCCATTGTATGGAAATTTGACGCACTGATGATAAGTGGAAGGAACAGCCTGCATGTCATGGATCCAAGGATGACCCAAAAGAATGTTATATGTGAGTGGGATGTCCAATACTTGGAAGCTAATATCTTTCATGACAGGGCCCACTCGGATAGGCAGCGCGACAAGACCTCTGGAAGATCTTTCCACTTCATCGTAAGCTTTTATAGTAATCCTCTTTTTAGAATCCACGGTGAATTCTAACAAACCCAATTGTTGTATGACATTGAAAGAAACAATATTTAACCCTGCACCATTATCTATCAGGACTCAGTGGACTCGGGTATTGTAGACTAGAACTTCAATGTGTAAAGCTAGATTATAAGGGTGAGCAATAGATATGTCATCTTCTGCAAAAAAGGAGAGAGATAGCGGAGATGAAATGTGGTTGACCATAGCCTGAAATTGATCTAGATCAATGTCATTGGGAACACGTGTTGTACGTAGAGCCTCATCAAGAATCTCTCTATGCGAAGAGGATAACCAAAGAAACTCAAGGATAGATATATGTGCTGGTGTCTTTTGCAAATGTTGGACAAGATCATAGCTAGGGGTGGCTGAAGGAGCCACTTGTTTGGAAGGCAAAGCTTGCTTGGGATCTTGCGCAGTTTTAAGGACAATCTTGGCTTGCCCCCTAGTAATAGCATTCAGTGTCTCACTTCGGGAAGATGAACTACCACGTGTTTGCAAGACTAACTTTGGCTTACCATGATTGGTGTTATTATCATCTTGAGACCTCATCATTAGAACACTCTCAACGGGCTCTACCATGTTAATCACAAGCGTATTAGAAGGATACGTGTAATTGATCTTTGCATCATGATTCTTCTTATGTGTTTGAGAGGTTTCCCCCTTATCATGCTTAGGTAGAGGATCTTTGAAAGCTGTGTGATCAGAATTTTTAGTTAGGCCATCAGTGGAGATTGTGTCGTTCTCAATAAGATCCTGAATATCATCCTTAAGCCTAAAAAAATTGTCTGTTGGATGTCCCTTGTTTCTGTGATAATGGTAGTAATGATCCTCTCTCCACCAATCAGGCTTATTTATCAAATCCTAGTTACTAGGTTTATCAGGAAGCGTAAGATATCCATTGTCAACCAAAGTCTTAAGGATCACATCGTAAGGTTCTGCCAACTTGGTATAGACTCGCTTTCAAAATGACTTCTTAGGCTTATCTACATATTGAGGTTTAGGAGCATTATGAGTGTTGCTAGCTTCTTGTTGTTTTGTTGCATAGATAGCATTGGAGAGATTGAAAGCGGGCTCTTTAACTTTAGGAGCATCAACAACCCCATCATTAACAACATACTTGTTCTTATTCCAAGGTTTGTTCTTGTCTTTGCCATTGCCTTTAGCATCTTTATTAATAACAATATCCCCTTTTCTTATAGCTACATCCTCAATTTGATATGCACTTTCAACCATGTCATTGAAAGAGGAGAACAGTTGTTTCCTTAGATCATAATATAGCTCAGGCACAAGAGTGTTGACAAAAATATCAATCTTTTCCCTTTCGGGTAGCTGACGAGGATATCGAGAACACAATGACCTCCAACATTGTAAGTAAGTTGCAAATGGCTCACCTTGATGTTGTCTTAGATTACCGAGATCTATCACAGTGATAGGTTGTTGGATGTTGTAAGAGTACTGCTGGGTAAATCGCTGAGCTAACTCATCAAAAGTCTTAAGCGGTGGTGTCAATTTTGCAAACCATTCCAAAGCTTGGCCTCTTAAGCTTCGAGGGAATAAGCATAGGAGATATGTGTCTTCATGAAGAAAGTCCATACTAAGAGCATAAAAATGACGCACATGGTCATGAGGGTCACCATTTCCATCATACTTGTCATATTTAGGAACCTCAATATCCTTAGGAAATGGGACCATGTATAGATCTCTATCAAAAGGAAGAGCACAAATTGATTCTACAAAAGAGACCTTTGGAGGCTCTCTTTCTAATGCCATTTGGGTAAGGTGTTGATTTATCTGACATAATTCTTCTTGAAGGACTTCCAATTTAGTTGGTACTCTTTGTTGGACAATTTGTCTGACATCATAGCCGGGAGGAAGCTTGTATCCTCTAGAAGTCATATATTGAAAATATTGATCGCCATTACGCTCTAAAAGCTTATGCATCATTCGTTGGAAATCCACATCTTGTTCACATCTCATAAGATCCTCACTAGAAATCTCATCATTAGCCTCTGCCTCATGTTGAGAGGGAGGAGGTCTAGGAGGTGAAGAAGGCATACCAAAAGTGGTTCTTGGAGGAGATCTTGGTGGCGTGTTGTTGCCATTATTGCCATTAAAAAGAGGTCTATGCTCATGATTACTAGTCTCAGGTTGCTCATGAAATGTCCCTCTATAAGCCATGCACCTAGTAGCATCCATCCTTTGTTGATTGTGTTCTTTGTCTAAGCACGCTTGATTATCCTTACACTCAAAGTGTTCTTGCAAGAGTTGAAACTTTTCTTGTTCAGTCAAAGTGAGTGAGACACTGTCTGTGTTTTTGGGGGTCTTGAATGCGGAAAAGAGGAAACCTCCTTTATACCACGGTGTAGCCTTAGAATTCTCAGATTGGTTAGAACTAGAACTATTGTTGCTAATGGGTGCTTTTGAATGTCTAGTTGGAGAAGGTAACTGTGTATAATTGAACGGAGGATGACTCTCTTGCTCAAATTGAGACCGAGTTGTAACCGGCATGAAAAGAGATGTTGGTTGACTAATAGAATGAGACAAAGTTTCTTAGATTTGAGATAAGCAAAGCTAATAAAGATCACTTGTCAAAGTAGAACAATAGAGAGATGGCTCGTCAAAAGTGCTCAAGCACTTACAGCAATCAATTGACTAAAGCTGAGCAACGAGCAAGAAGCTCAATAAGCAAGTAGCTAGAGAGGTAACCGTGATGCGACAAGTGATCAAGAGTAGCATTCATTAAACTCAAACCCAATAGTTTTAGCTCATTTGTTTCAGTCTAGAACAAATCTAAGCATGTAGGTAACAAACCAGTTTCAGGTAAGAACAGAAAAAGACACTCTACGACAGGTTAAAGTGTAAGTTTAGCCACTCCGAATTGCAGCAATGACAGGACAGCAAAAAGATTCTGGGCGATACTTTCCAGGCAGACAGGGTGATACTTCTCAGTTTGGGTGATACTTCACCTTAAGCCAGGTGATAGACTACAGTATGGTTGGGCCATAGACTCTAGGCTAGCGGGGCAATAGTCCAGAAGGCACGAATATCACGCGATATACCTCAGCAAAGTGTGTGATAAAATAGCAGGGCGTGAACTATCGCGCGATATTTCTCAGTAAGGCGTGCGATACTATTGCAGATTCATATGACTTTTTGACCAGTGAATGTGAAAAACTTAGTTTTGAAGCATTTTAAAAGATCAAGTAAGTATATCAATAGATTTTTATCATTGATCAAGCACATAAGACAGCAATCAAGGAGTTCAAGCAAGCAATTGTCTTCAAATAATGAGCAAGGGGCAAAACAACCTTGCACATGAACAGAGATAGTGACTTAGTATTTCTACTCCCTAGAGATGCTACTTGTGTATGTTCTTGAAAATGTTTTAGCAGGCACATAAAACACAACAACATCCTAGCATGCTGTCTATAAGGCTATACATGAATTTTCTAAAGGGAGTCCTCGATATACGCAAGGTACGTGAGGCCCAAATCCCGTAGATGAGAAGAATCCAAAATCACACAGCCGGGGGGAGATGGTAACCCAAATCTCCTCCTTCACTTCTCAAAGGTATAAAGTTCTTTGAGGCTTAGCCAAGAGTGATATCAAACTCAATTCCCAAGAGAGGTGTCTTTTGATTCACCACCCGCTATTTATACTCCACCGAAACATAGGAGTTAAGGTCATCCCTTGAGGTGGTGTGTCCCCAAGTAGGCCTTCTAAAAATAAAATTAAGTAATTCACTATCAAAAGTATTTAGAGCACTAAAGGTGGAACACTTAACTCTTCAAGTAAATACAAAGTGAGTCCAAAAGTGGGACACTTAACCCTTCAAGTGAATGTGAAGCGAGTCCAAAAGTGGAACATTTAACCTTTTAAGATAATGTGAAGCGAGTCCAAAAGTGAAACATTTAACCCTTCAAGAGAATGTGAAGTGAGTCTAAAAAGTGGAACACTTAACCCTTCACACAAACTCAAAGTGAGTCCAAAAGTGGAACATTTAACTCTTCACACCAACTCAAAGTGAGTCCAAAAGTGAAACATTTAACTCCTCACACCAACTCAAAGTGAGCCCAAAAGTGGAACATTTAACTCCTCACACCAACTCAAAGTGAGTCCACACCTTAGAAAATAAGTGAGTTCCAAAAAGCACAAAAGGGTTGCCAAGTGGAGCAATTAACGCTTCTTTCCTGTAGACCCCTCCCCTTTAATGTAGCGCTAATCTTGCAACTACGAGACAGAAATGAGAGGCTGGCAGATTAGCGAGTTGAATAACCCAAGATAGCAATCTAGATCAATCACAAGTAATCTAAAGTTTCTTATCAATACTACTCACAAATGACAAAGGGTTGAATCAATGGAATATTTAACTTTCCAAGCAAACATAGAGTGAGTCCACAAAGTGGTGCATTGAACTCCTTATGTAAACAAAGAATGAATCCATGCCCTAAATCACTCAATGAGATATTTGATATTGGAACCAAGAATTACTTAGGGTTCAAACACAAGCATTCACTTACACAAACTTGTATGAAAGCAAATCTATGTTCATTCATTTCCCATTAAGAGCATCAATTGAAATGTGTTCTATGAAAGTATGTAAACACTCAAGCCAAACACATGAGAGGTTCAATTTTAATCCCAAGATCCAAGTGTTTTAGGGATGTAACAAAATACCTCAAGTCCAACGCTTTGTTTTAAGCATATTCCATGAAAGCAAGAGCACCTTCAAATGAACAAGATAAGACACAAGCAAATAAGATATGCAATGTATATCCAACTTATGCAAACCCTAGGATTAGATCTGAAAATTAATTGTTAGGAGCAATGATAACCAGCAAATAATCCAAATGATAACTCATATCATGCATTGAACAATGAAAAATAAGTGCATACCCATCACAAAATTTTATTTTTTTTGCATTTGACCTAGTCAACAAGATCTAATTTTTACCATATGAATTTGGACCCTAAACCTAAAATTAAAAAAAGAGACCTCTATCCAAAAATAGAGAGCTTTCTAAAAATGTAAAAATTTTAGAAAAATCTCTTCATTTGTGTCTTGGAGAGCCATTTTACCAAAATAGACTAGTTTTTGTAAATCAACCAAATGAGCTATGATATGATCTCTAAATTAAAAACACAATAAATGGACCCCCTATATAATTCCAAGACCTTTCCAAAAATGTAAAAATTTCCAAAAAATATACTGATTTTCACCAGAAATCAATTTTTTATGAAAAATCAAGAAAAAATCATAAAAAATACAAATCACCTCCAAAAATTCTGAAATTTTTTTTGAAACTTCTCTGATATGTCTCCAACCTGAAAAAACATTTTCAGACCAAAACACCAAGCTGTTTGGGAGATATGATCAAATCTTTAAAATCTAGGGTTTCCCATCTCCAAACAAATCTGCACAAGGGTTAACTCCAAAAATAATCAGAACCAGCAAGTGTTAGCTCCAAAAATAATCAAAATCAGCATGTAAAAAATGTGGGTTGCCCCATGGTGGGCACCAAAAAATGTGTGCTATAAATGTGTCACACTTCTATGAATCATTACATGTAAGGAAACTCAAGAATGAGTCATCACAAATCGATCCATAGCTCCCTAGGCATGGAGTGCAAGGGTTTTAAGAATGCTCTCAACTAGAGCTATTAAGCCAATAACCTTGCTAGTAAACCATGCAATGAGAGATTCAATGAATTAATCTAAAGCATAAAGAAAATCTAAACTAAGAATGCCATGAAAATGAAACTACTATGCAAGAAATGAAATCTAACTATGAAGCAAGAAAGCCATGATGATGCAAGAATGAAGACAAGAAGATAGAGTGCTGATGAAGATCCAAGATGAATGCCAACAATGCTCCAAATCTTCAAACCCTAGATGCAAGAATATCTCCAAAAGCTCCAAGATGACCTAGAAAACCTGTAGCATAACAATAGCATAAAAATTTGTGTGTGTAAATGAGGAAGAGAGCTCTTCTTTTATAGGAGGTGAAAAATCAATGGACTATGGAGATTAAGAGGCAAAAGATTTAATCAAGGGTGGAGCTTGAAAGAGGAGCAATCCATGTGCACAAATATCCTCCAATGAGAAAATAAGAGTTGACTTTTGTGTCCATATGAGACAAAAAGTGTTTTTTCCCTTTTTATAAAATAAGAATAATGCTTTATTTGTGCAACTTAGGATAAGAGGAAAAGTGGGGGCTTTTTATTTATTAAAAGGGGAGGGAATATTCCTTTTAATAAATAAAGACTTAGGATAAGATGGTTAGCCCATAGAAAATAATCAAATAAATGATAGAACTAGGATTTGATCAAGAATAAACAATTGATGATTTAGCAAATGGGGGCTAATAGTTTAGGTGACCATTTTTAAGTGTATACAGACATAAGGTATACATGGAACACCTCATTCAATGGAAGAACAAACTTGAATCAGACACTACATTGGTTGCAAAAATCTTGGCATCTTAGAGGAAATCTTAGTCATAGGAGTGACTTGAGCCTTTTGTTTGTGGGGGAGTATGGTGCAGGGCACCTAGGTAAGGCCACTTGGTACCTAGAGTCCCTAGTGTTGATTTTTTGGATGGTAGTGGCCTTAGCCAAGCCACTAGTGCAATAAGGAGACTAGTTGGTCTCTCAATTATTTTTGTTAGTTGTTAGTCCTTTCTTGGTTTCCCTACTTGTCCTAGGTGAGTCTTGTTGAGTTAGGTTGAGTCAGATTTGGCTGACTTAGCTAGATTTGCCAAATAGTGGAAAATGTTTTAAAAGGTTGAAAAGTGCCTCTTTGATATTTTTAGAGGTTGGTTATGGTCTTAAAGATCTTAGAAAGGCTTTTATTAAGTCACAAATGGGTGTGACCAAGTGGTTGGATTAGCCACCAAAATTTGTTGTGACAACTTTGAAAGTTGTCATGCATGACAACTTGGAAAGTTGTCATGACAACATTTCTTAAAAACCTAGGAAATGGCTCTAGAAGACCCAAATCCCAACCCAAAGGTCTAAACACATGGGATTTCATATATATTATTGAAAAACCCTAATTATGGACATTGGGAATCATGTAGTATGGAAACCAAGACCTGGAATGAGTTTTTACTGTGTAATCTTTATGAGGAATTAAAGACTACTGTGTAACAGAGCTTGAAAATGGATTGATGGAGTGACTATAACTATTTCATGTGTTAGGTTAGGATGTTATTTGATTATTAGTAGTGGTAGTGAATCATTTTGATAGTTTTTAGTATTATTTTTAAAATATTTTATTCTTTGGCCTATCTCGGGTTGGTCCAAACAGAGTTTTGTAAAATGGAGTGCTAGGCCACTCTCCTACCGTATAGACTGTATGAACCTTTGGGACTTGTGACTAGACTCCTTGGAATATATGATGCTACAACGATGGGCCCTTAAAATCAAGAGAAGCATTTTAAATGTGATGCCCTAGGAGAGCCAGGAATACATGGCTAGGGATCAAAGTGTATTGTAGAGCTATGAAGAGCAATTGAAAGCATTCATTGCTTCAATCTAGGCATGTGGAGAGGAGGCCAGAAGTGTTAGCAAGAATCTGTAACAATGAGAAGCTTTGGTGGAAGGTTTGAGCATGAGGAATATCATACCCTCACTGGTTCAGTTAGTCAATAAGGAAACCCTTGATTTTAGCCCTATTTCTAGGAAACCCATGTATGGATAGATTGGAGGAAGGAGACCAAAAGAATCTGAAAGCCCTTCCAAAAGGGTATTGAAATTTGGAATTGTTTATGGACCTCATTTGGAGAAGTTTGGAACTAGAAGCCAAAAGGTGTCTAATTAGGCCTGCTAGCCTTGTAACCCTTTTTGGGATAGTCAGCAAGTAAATCTTGATAGCGATGGGGTTTTCCTTGATAGATTTGGGTTCAAACGTGATTTTAGACCTTATTATAAATGAAGATACCCTTCTCTCCATTTGAGGGTCAACATAGACACAAAATCCCTATTTTGAGGATGCTGGAGCTAGTAGGTAGCTATGGAGTGATGTTGTGAAGAGAGCTTGATTCAAACCTTGGTGTTGTAATTTGAATAGAAAAGGATTGAGATTGTGAATCCTTGTGGGGATACTAGGTCAGTGCCCTATAGGCTAGAAGTATAGCCTTGTGTGTTCCTGGAGGAGGCTAGGATAGTGTGAGAAAGACTTGTGTTACACCAATGGTATAAGAGACTACACAATTATTTGATAAAGATTGGATTTGTAAGGACAAATGACAATGTTCAACAATCTATATCTGAAGAATGAAAAAGGTAAAGGGATTTTGTTATCTGAAATGTTTGTTGATGATATCATATTTGGAGGAGATTCCCTATGTCAAACATTTTCAAATGAGATGCAAACTAAATTTGAAATGTCTATGTTTGGTGATATCAAATTCTTTGTTGGTTTGCAATTTTATTAGATGAGGAGAGGTATCTATATTACACAATCTAGGTATGTAAAGGAGATACTAAAAACTTTTGGTATGGAGGATTTTAGACCAGTAAATACATCCTTGGCTACTGGACAAAAACTAACGAAACAACTAAAGTAAGTCAAACCTTGTACATGTCTATGATTGGAAAGTTACAATACATTGTCCATAGAAGACCGAATATTTCCCTAGCAGTTGGGATTGTTGCATTATTTTATACAAATCTTAAGGAGAGTCACATGATGGTAGTAAAAAGTATATTGAGATATCTAAAAGGAAATCTAGATGATAGAAAGAGTACAAGTGGTGGTGCATTATTTATAGGAAAGAGATTAGTCTCTTGGAGAAGAAAAAAATAGAACTGCATTTCTCAATCTACAACATAAGCTGAATATGTAGCAGCAGTAGTGAATTATTCAAATTTAGTATGGATTAAGGAGGAAATCACTGAGCTAGTTGTTATTTTATGTGATAAAACCAGTGCTATTAATATATCAAAGAATATTGTAATGCACACTAAGACTAAGCATATTGCTATCAAGTATCATTACTTGAGAGAGCTAGTTCAAGACAAATAAGTGAGACTAGAATATGTGAATATAAAGGAACTGTTAGCAGATATATTCACGAAGGCATTACCTAAAGATACTCATGAATACCTTAGAGGTAAATTATGGGTGATTCCCCTAACTAAGGCTACCTAGTAACATATAGGAGATTGCATAAAATGGAACAAATCAGAATATCTGACAAATTGATGCAAAGGAGGTCACACTTTTGAAGTTGCCTAGAGTTGTGAGAAGTAAAGCACAAGATGTTGATCAGTCATAAGAAAGATGCCAGAGGGAGCAATAAAATTCAGAGAACTGATATGAAGATATTTACATGGTGAAGATCAAATGTCTTTGGCATTATTGTCAAATAGGGAGAGATTCAGAAGGATTTTTCAAGAGTAAACTAACGGGAGAGAATTAGTGAAACTGAGAAAAGGATACAAAAAATGATCCTAAGAAAAGACGGAGTGATAGAATAAGAAAAAGAGAGAGTTTTGGCAAAATGTCGTACAGATTCTTTTGGATTGAATGGTAGAACATGTGGTGTTTCCATCAGTGCTAAAGATGGAGATTGTTCAAAACTACAATTGAAATAATTATTATAGGGTAAAAGTACAAACCTGTGCCACACTTTTATAAAGGAAAAGGATGACAATATGCAAATTTTTCAACTTTAACGACATAAAACTGGCATCTGTGTTTAGAATTTGAAGATGATGTAAAATAATGAAATGTGTAAAATTTGATGAAGTTTATGCTTATAATTTTTTTAAAAAAATTTGAACAAAATTGACATAGTTTTTAAAATTTTGAAGTCCATTTTTTAATTGTTGAAATATGTTGAAAATCTAGGGTTTAGTTCCCACCAAAAAACTATATGCAAATAATCTTTTTTTCCTTTGATTGAAGAATATGTTTTAGATGACATGTATAGCTAGTGCATAAAAAAATAAAAATTAGATTTCAGTATATATTTTTTCTATTATAACTATCCAAAGTCAGTGTTATCCAAAATTAATAGTTTTTTGTTCCCACCAAATTTTCCCTACCAAATCTACACCATTAAAAAAAAAACTTATATATTCTTGAAGAGGACTCTCTCCTCTAGTGTTAAATATAAAGTTTAAATTTTTCTGACATGATTTGTTATTTTTAATTTTTTTCGAACAAGCATGTTCTTAAATGTTAAAATACTTACTTGAAGTATTTTCAACTTATAATATATTATATGCAATCAAAACATAATAAAAATTACATGACCATAATCTTGAGTCCAAACTCTACAAAACGGTGCTTTTAGATTTTATAGAAAGTTAAATTTTGATAGAGAATTTAGATCCAAAAGTGAGAAATTCTGAGAGTCACCTTTTTTTTGCTTATTTGGTTGCCACATGGGATTCCACATGGGTCCGACCGAACCAGTTCCGGCAAAACCTGTTCCAGTTGGACCTATGGCTGACCAAACATGGTGCTATGGATGACCAAGCCCCTTAAATCTCATAATTTTAAATAAAATTAAATTAATTACAAAATTTATAAAATCCGGTCAATAATAAATGGTTTTTTAAATATAATTATTTTTTATAAAATTTTAATAATTTTTTTTCAAATTTATTAATTATTTTAATTTTTTTTGCAAATGGAGTTAGGTGATTTTCATCTTGAGTTCTAATTTCTGTTTGGGTATTGCATGTCAAGTCTTGATTTCAGTGTTTTCAAGTTAAGTGATTCATTTTTATTTTTGAGGGGAGTTTACCTTGTTTAAGGTGTTGCATGCATTAAAAATCTAAGTTGTTTAGTTTTCTTTTTTAGGAGGATTTTGGCCAATATTCGATATACAGGTTTATAGATTTTGGCTCTGAGGTTGAATTGGAGGATTTTGAAAAATTTGGAAAATTTTGGGGTTGTTGGATTGTCCTTTGTGGTTTCTGTCGAGTGGTGGTTTAAGGTAGGGATTGAAAACCTTTTTTGCAATTCTTCTTTGGAAAAGATTGTCTTCATTGTGTCTTCCAAATAGGTTGATGATTTTGGAGTGATTGTATTTTTCTTTCATTGTCTTTGAGAAAATTTGCAAGATTAGATTGTTGTGATTTTGTGAATGATAAATACATATATATTTTGGTTGCTTATGAGCGTAAGCTTTTATAGAAATGAGTGAGTTTTTCCAATTAGGCTATTCTATCAATCTGATTATTCAAACACTTGCTTAGTTTATATCCTTACATGCCTTCAAGAAACCCAATTCGTTTAGCTTTGCATTATTTTAAGTCCATTTTTTTCCTACCAAAAAACTTGGAGTCCATTTTTTTATTGGAATATTAAATATAAGAATATTTAATTATTAAGTGTTAATTAAATATCTTTGTTTAATTAAAATACTTAATTAAAAGTCTAGTTTGGAATAAAAGGGGTTAATTAATTATTAAATTTAAAGATAAGATTATAGACATAAATTGATTTATTTAATATTTAATTATCATGAATAATTATTAAAGTGCTAAAATATTAATTGATTAATTAAACATTAGTATGCAATTTAAGTTGCACATTCAATTTTATAAAAATTGAATTAGAAATTTGAATTAAAGATAAGTTAGGAATTGGTAACTGGAAACGTACATATAATTATAATTATAATGAATTAAATATGCAAAAAAGGAAAATTAATAATTAAATGCAAATGGAGTTAAGTGATTTTCATCTTGAGTTCTAATTTATGTTTGGGTATTGCATGTCAAGTCCTGATTTCAGTATTTTCAAGTTAAGTGATTCTTTATATTTTTCAAAGGGGTGTTTACCTTGTTTATGGTGTTGCATGCATTAAAACCTTAGGTTTCTTAGTTTTCTTTATTGTTAACTAGAAAAGTCCATATAATTACGATTATAATTAATTAAATATGCAAAAAAAGAAAATTAATAATTAAATTCAAATGGAGTTAAGTGATTTTCATGTTGAGTTCTAATTTATGTTTGGGTATTGCATGTCAAGTCCTAATTTTAGTATTTTCAAGTTAAGTGATTCTTTTATATTTTTCAGAGGAGAGTTTACCTTGTTTATGATGTTGCGTGCATTAAAACCCTAGGCTGCTTAGTTTTCTTTATTAACTGAAAAAGTACATATAATTATAATTATAATTAATTAAATATGTAAAAAAGAAAAATTAATAATTAAATGCAAATAGAGTTAAGTGATTAAATCATGTTGAGTTCTAATTTATGTTTGGGTATTACATGTCAAGTCTTGATTTTAGTGTTTTCAAGTTAAGTGATTCTTTTA
Source organism: Chamaecyparis obtusa (assembly GCA_027943335.1). Classification (NCBI taxonomy): domain Eukaryota; kingdom Viridiplantae; phylum Streptophyta; class Pinopsida; order Cupressales; family Cupressaceae; genus Chamaecyparis; species Chamaecyparis obtusa. The sequence goes on from BSBK01007358.1 coordinate 124,662, forward strand.
TATTTTTCAGAGGGGAGTTTACCTTGTTTATGGTGTTACATGCATTAAAACCCTAGGTTGCAGGTGAATTGAAGTTCTCAATCTGAACAGTTTTTGCAGGTGAATTGAAGCTCTCAATCTGAATAATTTTTGCAATGGGGAATAAAAGGAATAGAACAAAAAAATATGATCAAATAAGGGATGACAAAATGAAAGGTCATACAAAACGTAATGAAGATCAACCTATTGTAGTTCAAGAAGAACATGTTGAAGTTCATGAAGAACCTATTGATATTCAAGAAGATGTAATTCAAGTAGGAGAACAAATTGGTAGTTCTGAAGGTGGAGATATATATTTTGGCATGGGCAACTTGATGGAGATGAATGAGGATTCACTTTTTAGTCAAATGTCATTTGAACAAATGTTATTTGAAAGTACAATTAAAATGCATTGAAAACAACTTTGGGATGAATATTTTAAAAATAAAAGTATGGTTGGAAGAGCTCAATTATTTGTTAGGTTATTCAGGAAAAAAGAAATGACTCATGTTTTGGAGTTGTTGGGTGTTGATAACAAGAAAAATTTAGGAGACAATGTAAATTGAATAATAGTTGAAAATTTGCAAGATGCATTGAATGACATTAATAACTCAAGTCAAGGAGCTGATTTAAGTGTTGCATGTATAGAATTTATGACTACTTTATCTAGTAGGAGGTTGACATAGAGAAAACTAGTACATGCAATTTTTGATTTAGTGAATGTATCTAGAAGAACAGTTCAAAGATATATTAGGAAGACAAATATGTTAGAGGAAAACATTGAAAATAATTGGGTAAATATTTGTAGGCTTCCTCAAAAAGAAATTTTTTTTGAAGATGCAAAAAAATTGGTGATTAAATATTAGACCGCTCACTCTCGTGTTTCTTCTAATAGAAGGAATACAATACAGATGAAAGATGAAGAGACTAGTATGAAAACTGCACATCCAAAGCATTTTATAGATACAACACAAAATGAATTATTTGAAGCATTCAAGAAAGAATTTTTAGATGTGAAAACATGTCAAAGAATGTTTGAGAGGTTGTGCCCTTGCTTTGTATGCATAAATAAGGTATGTAAAACTTCTTGTTGTCAAAATCATGTTAAGTTTCATCTATACTTGCAATCATATAAAAAATTTATGGCAGTTCTTTATTCAAATATGGTCATCCTTGGAATTACGAGACAATTTGTGAAGTCTATTTTATGTGATAAATTAGAAGATTCAAATGAGTTCAAAGTACAGTGTATAAAGAATGCATGCAATGATTGTGGAGATTTTCATAAATTTCAATTGCAAATTGAGAATATTAATGTTTCAACACCTATTTTGTGGGAAATATTTGAATATGAGACATATCGAACATAGACCAGAGATGAATGCAAAAAAATTGTATTGAAGGAGAGTGAATTGCCCTACCTTAAGTTTATGACCAGATTTTATACTCTAATTTATTCACATATCCAGCATTGTCATGGTGAATGATGGCAAGCTAAATAGTTTCATGATTCCAAAGATTGTTTTCCACCTGGTTGTATTCTTTCAATTATATATTTCTCTTAGAACTATATATTTTCCCCTCAAATAGAGCTTCAAGCTCAATATTATCATTCTGAGCAGGTTGCAATATTTGTGCAAGTGACCTATAGACATGCACAATTTGATTTGGATGAGGTAGAAAGTACCAATCCAAATGAACACATTATCATCAAGGAGGTTTATTTCTATATCAGTGATGATAAGGTTTATGATCGGAGCTATGTGGCTCATTGTTTTACAATGTATTTTGAAGATATTGCAAATCACAGGATAAAGGCTTCACAACACTAGATTTGATCTAATGGTTGTGCAAGTAAGTGTATAGATACTTCAATTTATTTTCATTATCATTTAATTACTTGTTAAATTATTAGAGGATGACATGTATGTATGCATGTACAACTTAATTTTGTACGACAATTTAAATCTACAAAAGCCTTTAACTGGCTAGCCATGCAACATGCTAGATGCAATGTTAAGTTTCTGTGAAACTTCTTTGAAAGTGGACATGGAAAATGATAGCATGATGGAGCAAGAGCATGTGTGAAGCGTGCACTTCACGAACATGAACTTACAGGTACAAATGTTGTTCAGTAGTTATATATATATATATATATATATATATATATATATATATATATATATATATATATATATATAATTTTAGCTTAGATCCATTTTCTTTAAAGTGATAATTCATAAATGTATAGGTAACATGATAGAGAACTCAAAGAATTTTTTTGAATGGTTTCAAAGTCATTTTGCTCCTCGGGACACCAAATACAACAAATGTTATTTTTGGGAAGTGAAAGGTAATTTATATTTTGTTGTAAAATTTTAAAATTAAAATTTGATTTCGTGTTCATCTATCTTATCATAATTGTTGATCTAAAAATGTGCAACTTTCATTTCATATTTGTAACAGATATAGAACGATCTAATCCTTACAATTGTCAAAGAATTGTTGGTATTAGAAGTTTACATCAATTGATCACTATAGGACAACACAAGCCTCTTTTGATTCAAGTAAGAGAAAAATCATGTTTTTGTGCTCACTGCATTGAGGACAATCCATTGAGTCAATGTGAGAATATTGCAAATGGATATGTTTCATGATGGGATATGAAGGAGTTAATAAGAATGCCCCCTTATGAAGATGATGACATTGACATAAACATTCATGGTCCTATATATTTAGCCGATTATGAGCATGTTTCTAATTTAGTTGTTACAGGTGCATGCACATACATGTTCTTTTATTTAATTTTAATTTATCATGCAAGTGATGTTTAATTTTAATATAATTCATTTGTATAGGTGATATTTTGGTTGTAGTTGTGGATCATGTGAATGCATAAAGTGTAGATTATTATCTACAAAGATGCACGAAAGCAAAATACAAGTTCACAGAAGAAAGTGTAGATGATGATGGATAGACATATCCAACTGGTTCAGTTGTTATTGAAGGAACCTATTATTAGCAAATAAAGATCGACAAAAATGGTGTTCAATTTTTTGAATACATGTGTGGCCAAAAAGTTCTACATTACAGACACTTGGTTATAGCAACAAAGTTGCAATTCGAGACATTGCAAAAAAGAGGATGTGGCAATCAAAAGTGGAGGTTGTCTATTGAAGAACAGGAAAATTTTTTGGAGATAATAAAAGATAGAGAGGATCTAGACTATATGTATCAGGAGCTTTAGAATAAACTTGTTTTTGTAGCTCTTGTACTTTCATATTTAAACTCTATAGTTTGATCTTTCATGTTTGAACTCATATATTGTATGTTTTTATGTAAATTAGTTAATTAATTGTATGCTTTGATTAATTATGTTAGTTAGCTATGTTAGTTACCTACTTAATTAATTGGTAATTGTTAGTTAGTCAATTATGTTACGTATTTATGCTTTTGGTAATTATGTTAAAGTTAATTATACTTAGTTAATTAGTTAATTATGTTGGTAATTTATGCTTTTGTTATTTATGCTTATTAATTAGTTAATTATGCTTTTGGTAATAATGTTACTTACTTACTTAATTAATTGATAATTGTTATTTAATTAATTGTATGCTTTGATGCATTACCTCCCCTTAAGACATTAGTTAGTTACTTATTTAATTGTTTTTTACTTACATGACATTAGTTAGATTACTTAATTATATTTTAAAGTTTGTACATGTGTATATACTTTGAGGGTTCAATAGTTTTAATATATATTTTATGTGCATATGTTGGGATGCATTGCCTCCCCTTAAGACCTCCCCTTAAGATATTAGTTAGTTACTTATTTAATTTTTTTTTACTTACATGACATTAGTTAGATTAATTAATTGTATTTTAAAGTTTGTACATGTGTATATACAAATTAGTTTAAACATGAATGAAAAATATTCATAACATTAGTACATGGCATAACATAATGTATACATAACATGTATAAAAATAAGTCTAAAATATGGAATAACACATGAACATATAACATTTAATGTATAAAATATGTAACATATAATGTCTAAAATATCTGATGTAATGTCTAAAATATGTAATGTATAAAATATGAAATAACACACAACCATATAACATGTACATATATGAAATGACTAAAATATCTACATGTATATATGAGATATCTAAAATATGAAATAACATTTATATATGAAATGTCACATGAAATATCTAAAATAACATGGTCGCTCAACTAGGGCCATGTCCTGATCCATGACCTGATGGAGGTGCACCTCCTCCTGATGTTTGTGTACAATAAAAGAAATATGTCACGCATACATACATACATGTAAAATAAATTTTAAATACTTATGATAATAGAAAAATTATTTTTGAACAAACATCTCAATGTACCTATGTATCATGATGTATAGGATCGCATGCAGTCTATAAATCTCCATATGGTGTAGCATACTCATCGATAACCTCCTCGAGTACACATATATATAATATATATTAATCTAAATTCAAATATATATGTAATTTTTTTAAATAAAATAAAAATTGAATTTAAATATATATACCATAGCAGCCTCTAATGCTCTCCTAAAAGCACTCAAATCTGACTCATGTAATGATATCTGCACAAGATCAATCTTCTCATCTGTAAGTAATGTGGTAAAAAGTTGATGAGCTGCATGTGATGAAGTGGCCTGAGTGACCCTGGGAGGTGCATCCTCATCAACTATAGTCTGCTGAGGAGTTGTAGGTTGTGTAGTCTACTGAGGAGCTCTAGGTGGTGGTGCAGTCTCTTGAGGAGCTATGGGTGGTGCAGTGTGTTGAGGAGTTTGTTAGCACCTAAAATTTTTTTTTATGGCTATATGTTTTTCTCTCTGGTCTCTACAGGGTTTTCCTGGTCTCTTGCCTCAAACCCTAGGCCTCATTTCATATTTATAGCCATTGGAAGGAGAAAACCCTAAGTTGTCTTGGCCAGGTTCTTTTCTTTCATTACCTTTTTCGGGCCACTTAAGTTTTCCTGTGTGCATGTGATTATTTCCATCATGAGTTTGCTGAATCACGTATTATTGTTTCATGTCCTTAAGTTATTCGATGAACTGGTGAATGTATTAAACCCATGTTATATGTCATGTTAGTCACTAAGTCTCCAAGTTACACAATGGTTACCTCAACCTTCATGGGATTCAGTGACCGTGTTATCTCTTATTCACTTAGTATCTGATAGTTTCCTGTTAACATTTTGTGACTTGGCATGGAGGCTTGTATCTCTTCTTTAGTCGCTAGATCATGTGATGGTGGGCCCTGCATTTAGTTGCATTTAAGATCTAATGATTGGCATAAAAGTGCATGGAATATTCTTCTTCCATGAGATCATGCGACATCCATTGATTTGGTATCAGACCATAAGGGAAGGCAATGGGGCCATTTACCAAGTGTTGCAGATTTGTAATGTTCTGATTGGCCATGAGTTTGATGACAGGGATGTGTCAGTGGGCCCGAATCTTTTAAGAGGAAGAAGGAAGATCTATGATTTTCGCTTGATCGCATGGAATCTTTCTAGGCCATGCGATCATGCAACCACAAACCAACTTAAAGGCTTGACAGTTTTCTCTTCCTCAGTCGAATTGTCTCTAGTTCTGAATGCAGTTTGTGTTTTTATCTCGCGACCTGGCAGACAGTTTGAATTTCTTCAATTGCATGATCATAGGAAAATGTAGCAGTTAAAGAGATGTCTGCACGATCTCGTGACTAAAGACAAAATTTGAAACCTAAGAAAAGTAAGGGGATCTGATGATCATGATATAAAGTTAGCCCAGATTTGAATGCTGGCTGTCGATATGATGTCTGGTGCCATAATGTAGTCGTTTCTTGCAAAGTTTGAATTTTTTTAATTATTTTTCAGTGACTAAGGACCAAAATTAAATTCTTGGGCGATTGGATCTAGTTGATTTGATCTTGTCGACTGATGCAGTGTGGTCTAGAAATTATGATGATTGATGGCAGGGGTTTTGTACCGTGAAAGAGTTTCTCGAGGGATGTTGCAAGTGGAAAATTAGATTGATTAGCTTGGTAAATTCATGATCTTCGATACAATACTCAGAGATTTCTCATTAATGGAGATCATTTTAGGATCTATTTGCTTGAGGTTTCTTGGTTTTTCCTCCAATGAATTAAATTCTAATTGAATCCAGTTGGTTTGGCAGTTGAAACCTGTACCCTAGTCATCTGTAGCTTGTTGCATCCTGATTTTGGGATTCCAAGATGACTAGTGGTATATATTGTAGAAGTTTTTATTTTTTGTGGTTGTTGATGTTATGTTGATAGACAATGTAAGAGACTGAACAAGGAGAACTTGGATTTTGGGTTTGTTTCCTAGCATTTTGTTGTTTGGTAATGTATAGATTATGCAGATTTTAATGAGAATACACTTGATTTCCAATCTCAGATTTATGTTTGTCTTCTTGTTTTGATCTTGGACTCATATATGTTAATGTCACAAAGTGAGTTGGCATATGGTAAACAAAGAGTATTGTGGAATTATCTTTGAGTTCATAACAAAGTTAGGATTAAAGTCTTTAAGGTAGTTTCAGTGAGTTCATGGTTGGATAGGAATTTGAGAGTGAGAGGGATAATAGGCAAAGAACTTACTCTGAGTTCAAGAGTGTTTGAGTTAGGATTTTTAGTTGATATATGTTATTGAGTGACTCTATGCCCAAGGTTAAGGCACTAATCCATTCTCTAGAAGCAGTTCATCATCATCCACCACACATTTAAATGATAAAATCTTTAAACCAATTAGTAAAGGGTATAAATGCATAATATTTAGTGATTCCTTTTAAGAAGTGAGTCAAGGGTACACCTGCCTGAGCATCTAGGCTCAAAGTGTAGGAGGATCCTTGTTGATCCTTTTTAATTAGCCCTTTTCCTTGTAGACTTTGGAGTGGTGATAGAGTCAATGACATTAGTTTGTTAATCATAGTGTAAACCTGCAAGTAGAAAGAAAAGACAACCAACAAAATGGTGACTCTACTGGGGAGAACATTGCAAAGCAAAATCTATTGAGAATCTTTGGTTGCATTACAAAATATCAATACCTAATTACCCAGATTGATTTTCCCATCCGAGTCACCAACAAAATGGTGACTCTGCTAGGGAGAGTCTAGAGATAAAAGTTATTAAGTGGACTCTTGTTTTTCTTGTTGCATTCAGTTGTTGTCTTTAAGATCTTCAGAGATTTTGCATCTTTGGTGGGTGGTGACTCAAATGGATTACAACTAGTGCTATAGACTACAGATCATGGACAAAAGAAGGAATACTAGGTCCTTTGTCAAGAAAAATCTGGAGGTTACTATGGAATAGTTACCTAGACAGGAAAAGAAGAGTTGGATCAAAAGAAATGGAGAGTCTACTAGTGCTCCCATGAGATAACAAATAAATACTAGAAATAGAGCACCACTTGCATCCTCTAATGAGTAAGGTTCACAATACAAAGGTTCAAAATCAGATAGTGGCCGCTCTGAAGATAGATTTTATGATACCCTAGAGGTAGTATTTCAAGATAAAGGTTCATTACCTGCAGGTCAGGATGAACAAGCCAGAGAAAGGGGTTTTGGACCAGATTTAGATCTTGATGAGGATATGTTCAGAAGGCAACCCATGAGACCGAGACAGGTCCATTTCCCATATGAAAGTCTCATTGATGTGGATGTGTCATCAAGTTATGATGATATTATGATAGACCCAGATGATTTGAGTGCACTAAGGTTACAATTGGTAGAGCAGGATGCCATACATAAGAGGTTACAAAAGGAGAGAGAAGTTAAAAAAGTGAATGATTTAATAGAAAGAGAGTCTCTTCTTAGAAAGATTAATGAGTTGAAGGAGAGAAACAAGATGCTTGCCTCTGCTCCTAAGACTTTGCAGCATGATGTCTTTGGTGATCTTGATGCTTTGATAAGTGAGCAGGAATGCTTGCTACAAGACCATGAGTTTGATAAAGAGGGCCCTATGGTTAGACATGTTCAAAGTTATGCTTCCCTCCCTAAAGATAGAGATGGGCATGAGATCACTAGGGCTACTATTTTTGTTGGAGAGAAAGGAAAGAAAAAGATGGTGGGACACCAAACAAGCAAATCATTGACAATACTAGGGGTCCCACCACCCAGTTCAAATAAGGATACAGAAATGGAGAGAAGAAGAAAAGAGGATGAAGACCTGGCAAGAGAGTTAGAGAAGGCTGAAATTGAAGCCTCCATTGTAGAAAAAAGAAGAAAGATCCAGTTCTTGAAGGCTGCATCTGCAAGTACTCTTATACCATCCATTGTTGATGAACTAGGTATGCCGTCTATAACTACTACTATTCCACTTAGTAATGCTACTACTAGTTCAATTCCTTCTTCATCTGCCAAGACAAATATTGATCCTAGACAATAGTCAAATGCACAAGTAGATGGAAATGTAAATGTAAACACTGACCCTAGGGTGAACACTAGTTCAAGTTTTCAAAGAAGACCTATGCAATTAGAAGGTTATAGGCAAATTAGTTTTGATGGAATACCTAGCTACCCAAATGCTTTTCCAACTGATATAAGAGATAAGGTACCTAAGTTTGCTAGTAACAATGCCATTAGTTGTGAGGAACATCTTAGGTTTTTTTTGATATGCTAAATGATTATGAGGTAGAGCATGAGGATGTAGTCATGAAATTATTTGTTCAATCTCTAGTGGAGGATGCTAGAGATTGGTTTAAGAGACTCTCTAACCGATGTATTGACACTTTAGATTCTTTTGAGAAATGTTTTAAGGAACAGTATGGTGATAGGCCTAATGCTAGTTTCATGTTAAATGAGTTCAACACTATAAGGAAAAATCAGAATGAATCTGTAGCTGAGTTCATTATGAGATTTCAGAAGGGTATGCATAAGCTATTTCAAGTCATGAGGTTAGATGACAATGTTTCTTTGACCACATACTTTAATGCCTTTGATGGAAAGATGGGATATTTGTTGAGGGACAAGGAACCAAGAACTCTTAGAGATGCTTTTAGGATTGTTGTCAACATTGAAAACAATATGAAGATATCAAGAAAATTGGGTGGAAAGAGAGATGATCCAAAGTTGTTTGGAGATAAAAAATATAAAAGGGATAATGAAAGGAATGTTGAAAACAAAAAACAAGAGGAAGATAAATTGGATAAGGTGCTGAATGCATTGAAGGATTTGAAAGCACCTACTAATAGAATTAATAATGCTCCTACCAATGAAAAGCCTCAATTCAACAATAATTTCAATAGGCATAATAGATTGCAGAATTATCCGTGCAACACCCAATGGAAGGATGACAAGCCTATTGTCCCTGCTACAAGAGGAAATAATGATAAAGTTGTCCCTGATCCTTTGCAAAAATTCTTTGTAAACATTATAGAGAATGCACCATGGTGCATAGCATGCCATTCCCCTCATTATGTAGAGCATTGTGTGGTTGCACAATCCATGTCAGCATATCAAGATGATAACAATGAGGAGTTAGATCAAGAAGAAAATCATGATGACATTGGATGCAATATGGCAACTTCATATTTAGGATATGAAGATGATTCTAATATTGATGAAGAAGCAAATGTGTGTTTGAAAAGACACAATAGGGCACTTTTCCATCAGGAGGTCTTTTCTAATAATGATGATGTTGATGAGAAGACATGCAACATGAATTCCTCCTTATAAATAGTGAATTTGAGAAGACCTTCAAAGGAAGAAATGGATAGAATCACTGCAGAAATGGTAGCTCAAGTGCAAACTAGGAGTATGACAGCAAATGGTACTATTGGAAAAGCTGTAGGGATTTTTATGAAGAACACCAACTCTGGGAAACCTAGTGAGAATAAGTCAAAAAATTATCATATGGAAAGATTCAAGAATGTAAGAGGTAAGAAGTGGGAACCTAAGGGAGTTGGAGCTAAGAAGATTCCTACTGTTCAAGACAAGAATCATCAGAGTGAGGTGGAAAAACCAGTCAACACAATCGCTAGAGCTGAAAAGGTAAAGGTCACAGCTACAACCAATGTATCAGATAAACAAAAATACACTAAAGCAATGCAGATTGAGATTCCTCCCTCTACTCCTGTTGATATGTTGGCTATGTTGTCTCAAATAACTATCAAGGTTCCATTGTCAAAATTGTTGAGGATCCCTGAACATAAGGATAGGTCTCTTGCATGGGTAGATAATGTTCATAATAATGATGTTGCATGCAATGAACCTCAAGCTAAAGTTTTGAAAGAAGTAGAGGTCCAAGGATTGGTATCTCACATACCACCTATATACCTGGACAATTCTATCAATGCTAGCCTTGAAAATATAGATCCATTCTTCTTGAGTATCATTGTGAATGGGATGAAATTAAGAAATTGTATGATTGATTTAGGTGCTTCCAATACTGTCATGCCTTTCAAAATTATGGAAAATTTAGCCCTCAAAGTTTATACAAATAAGGGCAGGTGTTGTGCAATGGATCAGAGGGAAGTACTAGTCATTGGGACTATAAATGCAATGCCATACAGATTGGTGGCCTATCCAAAGAAGGAATTGACTATGAGTGTCTTGGTAGTGGACATTCCACCCCATTATGGTATGCCATTATCTAGGAAATGGAGTGCTTCCATGGGTGGATGTTTGCAGTGTGATCTTTCTTCTACAACTTTCAAGATTGATGATCAATTTATTAGGATTGAAAGGGAACCAAGGGTAACTTATATGATTGAAAAGGATATTTATAATGAGGTTACCTTCTTTTTAAATACTGATGTCAATGCTTTCAGGGCTGAGGTCACTATACTTGAAAAGGAGCCTATATTTTCATGTATTGCTAAAGAGATAGGTTCTGAGCCTGTGAAGGGTGATTTGTGGGTGATGTACTTTGATGGTGCTAGCTATAAAGATGGAGTGGGAGTAGGTATTTTACTCATATCTCCTAATGGGAGCACCTACAATTTTTCTTTCACATTGAATTTTTCTTGTACCAATATTATATAAGAATATGAAGCATTATTACTAGGATTGAGATAGGCAAACAAGCATGGAATTAAATGCATAAAAGTTATTGGGGACTCTGAGTTAGTGGTGTCCCAAATAAGATCAGTGTATGCTTCAAAGAACAAAAGGCTAAAACAATACAAAAATGTTGTATGGGATTTGATTGAGTGTTTTGATGCCTTAAATATTGAGTGGAAGAACAGAAGTAATAACAAGATGGCTGATTTGTTAGCCAATATTGCAATCAATCCCAGTGACATTACTTTTGCTGGCCTCTCTAAGGTTGAAATTCAAACTAGGCCTAGTATACCAGATAATGTTGAGAATTGGAAAGTTTTTGAAGATGACCAGGATATCTTGAGATTTATGAATTGTGAAGATCAGTATCATGGTCAGGAATTAGATGTTTCAACCTTGGTTGAGATTATAGAAGGAAAGGAAGTTGTCCTTGGTAATGAGGTCCTAAAACTTAAAACTAACAAGGTTCCCAAGGGACTTGTTGTTCTTGAAAATGTATTTGATAGCCAGGATAGAGTTCAAAAGGATATTAAAAGTGAAGATCAAATGAATCTAGAGGAGATAAATCTTGGTACACAAGAAGCACCTAAGAAGGTTTACATTGGTAAGGATATGTCTTACAAGGTAAGGAAGTCCTTGATTGATTTATTGAGAAAATTTAGGCATGTTTTTGCATGGTCATATGATGACCTAAAGGTTTATAGAGAAGACTTGTTCCAGCATATTATTCCTTTGAAAGAAGATGCTGAACCCTTTAGGAAAAAACAAAGGCCTATAAATCCTACTTTGGCTCCTAAGATGCAAGAAGAATTAATGAAGCTAAGAGATGCTGGAATTATCAAGCCCATTACACATTCGTCTTGGGTTTCAAATTTTGTCCCTATTAGAAAGAAGAATGGAAACATCAGACTTTGTGTGGACTTCAAAAATCTAAATGTCTCTTCTCTAAAGGATAACTATTGTCTGCCTAATATAGAGGCTATGCTGCAAAGAGTGATCAGATCTGAATTAATGTCTATGATGGATGGTTTCTCTAGTTATAATCAAGTAATTATGAAAGAATCAGAATAATTTAAGACATCTTTTACTACACCTTGGGGGACATATGTTTATGTGAGGATGCATTTTGGTCTCACAAATGTTGGTGCAACTTTTTAGAGGGAAATGGATGTTGCCTTTTCAAATTTTATAGATGATTTCCTTGTTGTCTATCAAGATGATTTAACTACCTATTCCAAGAAGGAAGAAGACCATTGTACTCATCTAGAAAAAATATTTGTGAGGGCTTTGGAATATGGCATCTCATTAAATCCAAAGAAATGTGCATTTGGTGTCACTGAGGGTAAGTTTCTTGGCCACTTGGTTGGAAAGAAAGGAGTAAGAATTGATCCCGAGAGGGTGGCAGCCATTGATAAGATCCAAAAACTAAAGAATATTAAAGGAATTTAGTCTTTCTTTGGTTAGGTAAATTTCTTGAGGAGATTTGTTACAAATCTTGCTGAAGTTACTAGGCCTATATCCAAGATGTTGAAGAAGGGATCTGAGATCAAGTGGGAAGGTGAGCCCGATGAAGCTTTCAAGAATATCAAGTAGGCTATTAAAGATGCACCTGTGCTAAAGGCACCTAATTACAATACCCCAATGCATATCTTTTCCTTTGCATCTTTTCATACTATTGTTGCAGTTTTGTTGCAGAAGAATAATGAGGGTTATGAGCAGCCTATTGCATTCTTTAGTAAATCTTTGCAGGCTACTGAATTGAAATATGATAGCAATGAGAAACGGGCATATGCACTGGTGAAGGCTATCAAGGCTTTTAGGTTCTCACTGATGGGAGTGATTGTGATTTCTTTTGCGCCTAGTGCAGTGGTCAAGGATATTTTTTCACAGCAAGAGGTGTCTAGAAGGAGATGCAGATGGATAAATAGAATTCAAGAATTCAATATTGACATCCAGATTACCAAATTGGTCAGAGGACAAGGATTGGAAAAACTGATGGCTCAATCAAATCTTGATGCAAACCAGATAAACCAGACTGAAATTGATTATACTTGTGATATGGTTGATTGTATTTGGTATCAAGATATTATCTTTTACTTAAAAAACATGAGATGTCCAGCAGGAATGGATGATAATAAGAAGAGGACATTAAAGTTATAGGCCATCAAGTATGTAATTATAAAATGCAAGTTATACAGAAAAGATTAAGATTGCATACTTTTTGAAATGTGTTGATGAGAATAAGGCAGACAAGTTGTTAAAAGGAATGCATGAGGGAGTTTGTGGAGGACATTATATGGGTAAAACTACTACTCAAAAAATATTGAGAGAAAGATTCTAGTGGCCCACAATCTTCAAGGATGCAGAGAAATTAGTAAGGAGGTGTGATGCTTGTCAAAGATTCTCTGGTAATCTTAAGTTTTCTAGAAATGTGCTCTTGAGGCCAGTTGAAGTGCAGGCTCCATTCCAACAACGGGGAATAGATTTTATAGGAGAAATACCAAACAAGTCCAGTGGTGGACACTCTTGGATCTTAGTTGCTATTGATTATTTTACAAAGTGGGTAGAGTCTATCCCTACAAGAAATACAACTAGTAAGGTGGTCATTGATTTCTTGTTGAATAATATTGTTACAAGGTTTGGTTTCCCTGAGAGGATTCTCAGTGATAATGCAATGTGTTTCAGGTCTGTTGAACAGAAGGATATCTACAAAGGTCTAGGAATTCAGATGTCATAATCCTCACCTTATCATCCACAGGGAAATGGACAAGAAGAATCAACAAATAAGAGCTTGATAAAAATCCTCAAAAGAATCCTTGATAAGAATAAAAGGGCATGGAATTCAAAGTTACCATTAGTTGTCTAGGCTGACAGGGTAACTATGAAGAAGGAAATTGGTTGTGCACCATTTGACTTAGTATATGGGATACATGCAAGGATTCCCCAAAATAATTTATTGGAAATGTATAAGTTTGTTCAATTGTATGATGATGATGTAGATAATGAAATGCAGTTAAGAGTTGAAGATCTCATCAAGTTGGATGAAACTAGAAGAGAATCAGCCTCAAGAAATGCCAAGTTGCAGTTACAAGTTAAGAATCTATATGACAAGAGAGTTGTTGAAAGGAAGTTTAAACCTGGTGACTTGGTATTAATCTATAATGCTAGATTGGAAGATAAAGGGAAACATGGAAAATTTGATCCAATCTGGTTGGGGCCATATCTAATTCATGAAAGATGGGGACAAGATTCCTATATTGTAAAAGAACTAAATGGTGATATTCAAGAATTGCCAGTTCATGGACAGTTCTTGAAGAAATACTTCAATTGAAGGTATCTATCTTTCCATGAACAATAGTTAGGTCTATATATGTTGTACATTCTGTATACTTGTGTGTTTCCTTCTTGTTCTTTTCATCTCAGTTCATTGGGTTTTTCCCTATTGCTCTCTATTGTTCAAGTTTTGTCCAGTAGGTGGTCTACTTCACCCAGTAATTCTAGATCCTTGCCATGCTTGCAGGAGGCATACATCCCTAGACAGAGCCACTGTTAGCACCTGCAAAAAAATTTCATGGCTATATGTTTTTCTCTCTAGTCTCTGTAGGGTTTTCCTGGTCTCTTGCCTCAAACCCTAGGTCTCATTTCATATTTATAGCCATTGGAAGGAGAAAACCCTAAGTTGTCTTGGCCGAGTTCTTTTCTTTCATTACCTTTTTTTAGCCACATAAGTTTTCCTATGTGCATGTGATTATTTTCATCATGCATTCGTTGAATCGCGTATTATTGTTTCATGTCCTTAAGTTATTCGACGAACTGGTGAATGTATTAAACCCATGTTATATGTCATGTTAGTCGCTACATATCCAAGTTACACAATGGTTACCTCAACCTTCATGCGATTCAGTGACTATGTTATCTCTTATTCACTTAGTATCTGACAGTTTCCTGTTAACATTTTGTGACTTGGCATGGCGACTTGTATCTCTTCTTCAGTCGCTAGATCACGTGATGGCAGGCCCTACATTTAGTTTCTTTTAAGATCTAATGACTGGCATAAAAGCACATGGAATATTCTTCTTACATGAGATCATGCAACATTCGTTGATTTGGTATCAGACCATAAGGGAAGGCAGTGGGACCATTTTCCAGGTGTTGCAGATTTGTGATGTTCTAATTGGCCACAAGTTTGATGACAAGGATGTGTCAGTGGGCTTGAATCTTTTAAGAGGAAGAAGGAAGATCTACAGTTGTCTCTTGATCTAGGCCATGCGATCATGCGACCACCATCTAATTTAAAGGCTTCACAATTTTCTCTTCCTCAGTCACGTTGTCTCCAGTTCTGAATGAGGTTTGTGTTTTTGTCTCGTGACCTGGTGGGTAGTTTGAATTTCTTCAGTTGCGTGATTGTAAGAAAATGTAGCGGTTAAAGAGATGTCTGCGTGATCTCACGACTAAAGACAAAATTTGAAACCTAGGAAAAGTAAGGGGATCTGATGGTCGTGATATAAAGTTAGCCTAGATTTGAATGTTGGCCATCGGTATGCTGTCTGGTGCCATAATGTAGCCATTTCTTGCAAAGTTTGAATTTTTTAAATGGTTTCTCAGCAACTAAGGATAGAAATTCAATGCTTGGGTAGTTGGATCTGGTTGATTTGATCTTGTCAACTGATGCAGTGTGGTCTAGAAATTATGATGATTAATGGCAAGGGGTTTGTACCATGAAAGAGTTTCTTGAGGGATGTTGCAGGTGGACAATCAGATTGATTAGCTTGGTAAATTCATGATCTTCAGTAGAATACTCAGAGATTTCTCATTAATGGAGATCATTTTAGGATTTGTTTGCTCCAGGTTGCTTGGTTTTCACTTCAATGAATTAAATTTTGATTGAATCTAGTTGGTTTGGCGGTTGAAACCTTTACCCTAGTCATCCGTAGCTTGTTGCATCCTGATTTTGGGATTCCAAGATGACTAGTGGTAGATATAGCAGAATTTTTTATTTTTTGTGGTTGTTGATGTTATGTTGATAGTCAATGTAAAAGACTAAACAAGGAGAATCTGGATTTTGGGTTTGTTTCCTAGCATTTTGTTGTTTGGTAATGTATAGATTATGTAGATTTTAATGTGAATATACTTGATTTCCAATCTTAGATTTATGTTTGTCTTCTTGTTTTGATCTTGGACTCATATATGTTAATGTCACAAAGTGAGTTAGCATATGGTAAACAAAGAGTATTGTGGAATTATCTTTGAGTTCCTAACAAAGTTAGGATTGAAGTCTTTAAGGTAGTTTCAATGAGTTCATGGTTGGATAGGAATTTGATGATCAGGTTTGGGAGTGAGAGGGATAATAGGAAAAGCACTTATTCTGAGTTCAAGAGTGTTTGAGTTAGGATTTTCAGTTGATATATGTTATTGAGTGACTCTATGCCCTAGGTTAAGGCACTGATCCATTTTCTAGAAGCAGTTCATCATCATCCACCACACATTTAAATGATAAAATCTTTAAACCAGTTTGTAAAGGGTATAAATGCATAATATTTAGTGATTCCTTTTAAGAAGTGAATCAAGGGTACACCTGCCTGAGCATCTAGGCTCCAAGTGTAGGAGGATCCTTGTTGATCCTTGTTAATTGGCCCTTTTCCTTGCAGACTTTGGAGTGGTGATAGACTCAGTGACATTAGTTTGTCAATCATAGTGTAAACCTACAAGTAGAAAGAAAAGACAACCAATAGAGTTGTAGGTGGTGGTGTAGTCTACTGATGAGTTATAGGTGGTGCAGTCTGCTGAGAACCTAATCCAGTAGATCTAGTAAGAATGGTCATGACAAATGATGGAACCTCCCTGAGCAGAAACCCGCCAAGTATCTATAAGTCCTCATATGCACAAAGTATATCACTAGATAATAATGCACCCGTTCGATGCAAATGGTCCACATCTAATAAAGTTGTAACCTCTAGGGGAGATGGTATGTCTGTTATATCATATGGATCACCACTGGAGGATGCATCCTATGCAGGTGGAGGAATGATGGAATGAGAACACATGTATCTCTCTAAATGATCAAATGCCATCTCCTAAACCTATGTGGCGATACTCACAATACTATAATATACCTCCCTCCTCATCATGTCATATGGCACACTCTCTCCTGTAGCTATCATTTCACCAAAAGGTTTGGACCCACACTTTCCCACTTATTAGCAGGCACAAGGGCATCAAGCACTTTTAACCTATCAGAAAATCTCGCCCTCCCCTTCCTAACATGATTAGGATAATCTATATAATCAACGTCATAATCTAAATAAAATTTTGCAAACAATTGTTTGCAGAATTATAGTGGAAGCTCATCCTTCTAGGGCCACCTATGATGAGCAGCCAACCATCGAGGATATATAAATGGTGCAACAAGGTCATCCTCTCATCTCATGACCATGTACTCTCTCACCTTAGCCATGTCTCAATAATGAGGAAATATGGTCTTCACCATAGCCTTGGAAACATCTATATCAATCTACCTATACTTCACAGTGCCAGTAACAGTGCGAGACAAAGAAGTATAGAATGTATCAATGCTGATACTATCATACGGGTTGTATGATCAAACTGTGCTAATCATACGCAACAAACCAGGTCTAATAGTGTTCACCCTATCCCTATTGGGAAAGGTATTGGATGAAGCAATGGTCTGATCCAAAATCTCTATGGCTCATGTCAATCTGTCAATTGTAGAAGCAAATAGCTTCTCTCTGGCCTCTCTAGAATCGGTCGATCTATGTGAGGAGTGGTGACTACCACTACCACCCCCCATGTACACTAGGCTCTCTTGAATCTATTGACCTTCTACTCGATTCCATGTAATAGATAAAATGTATATATGCGGAAGTATAAATAAGAATATATATAGATCTCTGCACATTTACCTTATAATCATCTAGTTTAAATGAAATATATATATATGAACATTTAAATTTAATCATCTAGTTTAAAAATGAAATATATATACATGTACATACAAATTTAAGAAACATAAATGTTACAAATTTAAACATGTACATGTTACAGATTTAAACACACATGTTACAAATTTAATCATCTAGTTTAAAAATGAAACATATATATACATGTACATACAAATTTAAGAAACATACATGTTAATATATATATATATATATATATATATATATATATATATATATATATATATATATATATATATATATATATATATATATATATATATATATATATATATATATATATATATATATATATATATATATATATATATATATATATATATATATATATATATATATACATGTGTGTGTGTGTGTAGATACAAATTTAAACACATACATGATAAAAAAATTTCTAATGAAAAGAGGCTTTGAGTTATGGTTCAATGTAGATGTAGATGTAGATTGAAAGTAAGGGGTCCTCTTAGGTCTTAAGTGGTATTAGGTCAAGTATTAGGTCATATTAATCATGTTACCTATCTTAATTGGTCATATTGGTCACATGTTAAGTCTTAATTAGTCTTAATTGGTCAATTAATAGGTCCTACTTGGTCAAGTATTAGTCATAGGTTAGGTCTTATTTGGTCCTATTAGGTCTTAATAGGTCATATTGGACCTAACTAGTCTTAATATGTCCTATAAGTTCTTAAGGGTCCTATTGGGTCTTATTAGTAGGTATTAGGTCTTATTGGGTCGTATTAATCAATTTAGGTACTAATATGCCATATTAGACCTCTTATTAATTCTTAAGGGTCCTATTAGGTATTAAGTGGTCCTATTAGATGTTAAGGGTCTTATTAGGTCTTATTAATCATGTAAGGTGTTAATAGAAAATATTAGGTCTTAAGGGGTCCTATTATGTATTATTAACCATGTTAGGTCTTAAGTGGTCATATTAGTCACATGTTAACTCTTAATTAGTCTTAATTGGTCAATTAATAGGTCCTAATTGGTCAAATATTAGTCACTTGTTAGGTCTTAATTGGTCCTATTAGGTCTTAGCAGGTCATATTGGACCTAGTTAGTCTTAATAGGACCTATTAGTTCTTAAGGGTCCTATCAGGTCTTATTAGTACCTGTATTAGGTCTTATTACTCATGCAAGATCTTAAGGGGTCATATTATGTCTTATTAATCATGTTTGGTCTTAATTGATCATATTAGTTACATGTTAAGTCTTAAGTAGTTTTAATCAATCAATTTATAGGTCCTAATTAGTCAAGTATTAGTCACATGTTGCATCTTAATTCCTATTAGGTCTTATTAGGTCGTATTAATCAATTTAAGGGTCTATTAGGTCTTATTAATCATGTTAGGTCTTAGTAGGAAATATTAGGCCTTATTATTCATGTGAGCTCTTAAGCGGTCTGATTAGATCTTGTTAATTGTGTTAGGTCTTAATTGGTCAGAGAGAGAGAGAGAGAGAGAGAGAGAGAGACTTCATGTTGGTTTCTAGTATTTTGGTTTATGTTGGTTTCTAGTGTTAGAATTTAATAGGAAATATTAATCATGTTAAGGATCATGTTAAGGGTCCTCTTAGATGTTAAGGGTCTTATTAGGTCTTTAATCATGTTAGGTCTTAATTGATCATATTAGTTACAAGTTAAGTCTTAGTTAGTCTTAATTGGTCAATTAATACATCTTAATTAGTCAAGTATTAGTCATATGTTATGTTTTAATTCCTATTAGGTCTTATTAGGTCATATTAATCAATTTAAGGGTCTTATTCTAGGTCTTATTTATCATGTTAGGTCTTAATAGGAAATATTAGGTCTTATTATTCATGTTAGCTCTTAAGGGGTCCTATTACATCTTGTTAATCATGTTAGGTCTTAATTGGTCAAAGAAAGAGAGAAAGTTCATGTTGGTTTCTAGTATTTTGGTTTATGTTGATTTCTAGTGTTAGAATTTAATAGGAAATATTAATCACATTTTAAGGGTCCTATTAGATGTTAAGGGTCTTATTAGGTCTTATTAATCATGTTAGGTTTTTATAGGAAATATTAGTTCTTATTACTCATGTTAGGTCTTAAGGTGTCCTATTATGCCTTATTAATTTGATGCTAGGTCTTAAGTGATCATATTAGTCACATGTTAAGTCTTAATTAGTCTTAATCTATCAATTAATAGGTCCTAATTGGTCAAGTATTAGTCACATGTTAGGTCTTAATTCTTATTAGGTCTTAATAGGTCCTATTAGTTCTTAAGAGTCATTTAGGTCTTATTAATATGTATTAGGTCTTATTAGGTCGTATTAATCAATTTAAGGGTCTTATTAGGTCTTAATAGGAAATATTAGGTCTTATTACTCATGTTAGCTCTTAAGGGGTCCTATTATGTCTTGTTAATTTCATGTTAGGTCTTAATTGGTCAGAGAGAGAGATAAAGTTCATGTTAGTTTCTAGTATTTTGGTTTATGTTGGTTTCTAGTGTTAGAGTTTATGTTGCTTCATGTTCTAGTTTCATGTTGGTTTAATGTCAATGTTCATGTATGTTTCATATTAAGGTTTATTTTTCAATTAGGTTTAGGGTGTTAGAATAACTGAGAGCAGGGGTGACTCAGTTATCCAGTGTCCCAATTCAATATGTATAATTCAAAACATCTTCTTTGATTTCTGCTCGTCAGTAAGCAATAATAAATCTCACTGTCTGTGCTTTTACCGATTACCAGTCTAATACTTATAATAGTTTACTGATCAAATCTAACATGTAACATGCAAAGTATGATAAAAAAAAAAATATCACAATCAACACATACCACAAGAGATTTAACGTGGAAACCCTGTAAAGGGAAAAACCACCTGGGACCGGCAACCCAAAATTGTTCACTCTTCTGAAGTGAGGTCGATTAAGACCCAACCCTGTTAAAGGTTACAAACACACTATCAGGTGTGACCTTGTTAGAGGATTTTAGACTAGAAGTTATTGTCCAACTAGCATTCGCTATGGGTTTGATAGGATAACAATGTTCATTCTATGAATGATACATCATAAGACTTTCAAAGTCCACTGGGTTAAGAGATTTTGACTATATACAATGGTTAAATATGTAACAGTAAATGACCTACCTTAATACAACTTCAATTATAGATTACAGATCAATATTTAGTCCATATAAATCCTTTTGATCAATATTTCACTTCAGATTCAATACTGTATCAACTTACTGTCCGTTGGTAACTACTCTCTATAGCTTGGTAATTGCTCTATAGCTCAGTTCTTACTAACCAGTATGATCAGAATGCATGAAACCTTGTTCACACAATAATCCTGCAGCTTCTTCTTCTTCCCCCTGCATTTTCATAAAGAAATTTTGTTCTCTTATATAGACGAGTACATCATTTTCTTCTCCACCATCAAATTTTGCCGCTTAATCACATTCATAGATTTTTCCACTTAAAAATTTCTCAGTACTTGTGTCAATAACACGTTTCAATTTTCTCTATTAGATCTTCTTTGAATTTTGTCAGTCGTTGATCTGCATAACAAACTTTATATGTTACCTTGATGTTATACTCTTGCCAGCTCATCAATCTTATCGGGTAAACTAATCATTTAATTCATTATGTCCCGCTTGATTAACAGAGAAATGCATCGGTGAACACTGGTTGGTTAATACTACAGTCGGTATACACTACACTCTGTCGATGTATACTAGAAATGCTTCATTTATCGATGACACTGCTTTGTGTCTTTCAGCTCTATACTTCATTATAGATGAATGTAACATAATAAAGTCAATATCATCAAGTCATAGACTCATCAAAAAGTTACTCACTATGTTCCTTATCCTCATCTCTCTTGTACATCTTTCCTCATGTAGATTTCTCTATTCTTCATTTCTTTTCCACTTTTCTTTAGATGTCTCGGTGTAGTAACTTACAAGATAAGTGTTGTCAAACTAGTTGACATCAATGATAACATAATATTGATTTAATCATATTCCATATCTAATGAGCAACTTCTCAGTGATCTTGCAATCACAGATCCTTCAATCAGATTCCAAATTAGTTGTAGTCCAACAATCTCTCCCTTTGGCATTGATGGCAACTCAAGTAATATGAAATGTACCATACACATACCAAACATGCATTCTATAACTTTGTGAACAAATGTTGTAAGTTGAATAGACTTAATATGTTTAATCACTACGTTACTAAACCAACATTAAGTAATACATCTTTACCATTCTGTAGTTGTAATCTTTTCAGTTCTCCTATTCCATTCAGATTATCTCTCCCTTAGATAGTTGTCATCAATGCTTTTTCCTTTTCATATTGTTCATCTCTCCCTTTCATTGTTGTACATTCCTTTCATATTGTTCATCTCTCACTTTGACAACAATGCCAAAGAAACAAATAAACAATCAACTCTGTACTAGCCAAGTAACTCTCTGTGGTGTTCATTACTTCCTCTGTATCTCTGTATACTGATATCTCATCAGTTCAAGTGCTTAAACTTAATCACAACCTTGAACATGACTCAAAGTGTGAACTATGTTGCATCAACATGAATGATCTTTTGATAAAAGTAGGCTGATGCAATCATCTAGATCACATTAGTGACTGATAGATAGGGGACGGACCCCAAGTCTAGTCCTCAAGTATTTAAATGTGTCCTTTGGTAGGGGCTTTGTAAAAATATCAGCAAGTTGTTCTTTAGATGTAACAAATTCTAACTTAACTTGCTTCTCTTGCACTTGTTCTCTTAAGTAATGATACTTAATAGATATATTCTTTTTCTTAGAGTGCATCACAGGATTCTTTGAAATATTAATTGCACTAGTGTTGTCACAGTATATAATCACCGAGTCAGTGATTACCTCATTCATTCCTTCCAACACTTGTTTGATATATGCAATGTTTGAGAAGTTAGTAGTAGCAACAACATATTATGCTTTAGCTGTAGACTGAGAAATACAAGCCTGCTTTTTACTTGTCTAGGTTACAAGTCTTTCACCAAAGAAAAATGCTCCAATGGTGGTGCTTTTTCTATCATCCACATTTCCAGCCCAATCAGCATCAGTATAAACCTTCAGTTCAAACTTCCCTTCCTTAAGATACCATAATCCATAATTGTCTATTTTCTTCAGGTATCTTAAGATCCTTTTTGTTGCTATCATGTGTGATTCTCTAGGATTAGCAAAAAATCTTGCAACTATACCCACAACATGTGTTATATCTGGTCTACTGTGAACTATGTACATTAACTTACCAATCATGGATTGGTAAAGTGTCTGATTTACCTCAGTAGTTTTATCCTCCTTTGTCAATTTGCATCCAGTAGCCATCGATGTTCCCATAGGTTTAGCATCTTCCATGCCAAATGTCTTCAGTACTTCCTTTATGTATTTAGATTGTGTGATGAATATTCCATCACTCTGTTGAATCACTTGTAGTCCAAGAAAGAACTTAATCTCTTTGAACATAGACATTTCAAATTCCTTTTGCATTTCATTAGAAAATGCCTTGCAGACAATATCTGAGCCACCAAAGATGATATCATCAACAAATATTTTAGAAATGATAATAGTATCATCAGTATCACCTTTCACATACAAATTGTTGTTTTCACTTGTTCTAACAAATCCAGTACTTAACAAATAAGTATGCAGTCTTTCATACCATGCTCTCAGTGCTTGCTTCAATCTATATAATGCTTTATGTAATCTACATACCATGTCTTTATTGTCAGGATCAACAAATCCTTAAGGTTGTTCAATGTATACTTCTTTTTCAAGTATACCATTCAAAAATGTTGACTTCACATCCATTTGATAGACTTTGAATTTCTTATGTGCAGCATATACAAGTAGCATTCTAACTCCTTCTAATCTAGCAACAGGTGCAAATGTCTCACCATAGTCAATGCCTTCTTCCTGTGCATATCCCTTGCATACCAATCTAGCTTTATTTCTTGTGACTTCACCATTTTCATTCAATTTATTCCTATATATCCACTTAGTACCAATAACATTCTTATCTTTTGGTTGGGGTACTAAGGACTAGGTTTTGTTCTTTTCTATTTGTTCTCTTTCCTCTTTCATTGCATTAACCCATTCTTCATTCTCTAATGCAACTTTCACAGTTTTAGGTTCAAACTCACAAATTAGACATGTATCTTGTCTTGTTTTGCTTCTGGTTTGTATTCTAGCATGTCTGTCTCCAGTGATTTGTGTTTCAGGATGATGTCTCTTGACAAAACTATCAAAAACTTGATTTCTCCTTTCTTGTTCATCCTGCTCAGGGTCATTTTCTTGCTCGATAGCTCCATCTTGTTCCTCGGTTTGTGTTGCCTATTGTCTTGCATTGTTTCCCTACGATTGTCACAGTCTGCGATGTCGGTAGATACTCTGGATGTTCAATGTAAGTGAATCTACCATAATCTTTTGGTTCCTTTGTACTTTCCTCTATGTAATTGTCATTAAACTCATCAACATGAACATTAGTACTTTCCAAAATCTTATTTGTAGCCTTATTCAAACATTTGTATGCTTTACTTGTAGTGGAATATCCCAGAATTATCCCTTCATCTCCTTTAGAATCAAATTTTCCATTTCTTTCATCTTTCAAAATAAAGAATTTACTTCCAAAAATTTTGAAATAACTTACAGTAGGTTTGTGTCCAAACCATAGTTCATAAGGTGTTCAGTTGGAGTCCTTCAGTTGTACTCGGTTAAGAACATATATAGTTGTGCTGACAGCTTTCCTCCAATATGTCTGAGCAACATTCTTCTATATCATCAATGTTCTAGCACAATCAATTATAGACCTATTCCTTCTTTCAGCAATGCCATTTTGTTGAGGTGTTCTCAGTGCTGATACCTGCCTCTTGATTCCATGCTCATTGAAAAAGTTAGTAAATTCATCATCAAAGATAAATTCACCTCCTCTATCAGATCTTAAGCATTTTATTTCCTTTCTAGTTTCTTTCTCTACCTTAGCTTTGTACCACTTAAACATTTTGAAGGCTTCAGATTTCTCTTTCAAGAACATAATAGTCATCAGTCTAGTGTAATCATCAACAAAAAGAATAAAATATTTATCACCATAATAACTCTGAGTTCTCATAGGACCACACAGATCGGTATGAACCAACTCAAGTATCTTCTTTGTTGAGTAGTCTTTACTTTTAAAACTAGACTTAGTCATCTTATCTCTTTGACATTCATGGCACATAGCATGATAAGGTTTTGTTAAGTTAGGTAGTCCTCTAACTCTTTTCTTTCTACTAATCTTGATCATGTTGTCAAAGTTCACATGGCATAACCTTTAGTGCCACAACCAAGCATCTTATTCCTTTATTAGCAAACAAGAAGACTGATCCATATCAAGATAGAATAGATTACCTTTGGATTGTGTACCAGTTTCGACAAGTCTTCCTCCATCACTATAAATCTTCACCTTTTTTCTCTCAAAAGCTAGTCGGTGGCCTGAGTTGTTCAACTGAGCCACACTTATCAAATTATAGTTTAGTCCATCTACCCAGTATGCATTTTCACATTCTAGTCTGTCATTAATCATCGGTGAGCCTTTATGTCTTACCATACAAGGTGCATCATTTCCCATTCTCATAGATCCTCCATTATATTCAACAAGATGATCAAACTTCTCTACATCATCGGTCATATGATGTGTAAAGCCACTGTCTATTATCCATGTATCATTTCTACTTACTTTAGAGATCAATGTTGTATCTTCATGTTTCTCTTCTTCTTCTGAGTCATCTTTCATAGCAACAAATACAACTTCTTTATCATCATCAGAATCAGATTCAGTTTCAATATCTTTGGCTATGTAACATACCTTTTTACCTTTTTCATCTCGGTTGTCTTTATTGTTATGTCGGTAACCTCTATTGACTCTTCTCCCATAGCTTCCATCAGATCGATCTTTGGATCTATCATCATCTTTCTTATGTGGACATCTATCAGTGATGTGACTGACTTCTTTATAATTAAAGCATGCTAAAGGTAGCTTGCCTCTATACCTTCCTTTTCCTTTGGGCAATCTTCAGGCCATAAGTGCTTCAAGCTCATCAAGTTCATCATCGATATTGTCATCACTATCCCAACTCTTACCATTCCTACTAGACTTTCCAATCTTTAAAGAAGACATGAAAGAGGATTCAATAGAAGGAACAACACTGTTATCAAAATTGTTTAATTCAAAGGTTGTAATTTTACCAATCAGAGTGTCAAGAGTGAGGTTGGATGTAGCTCTTGTTTCATGAATTGTAGAAATCTTGATTGCATAAACTAGTAGCAAAGTTTTGAGAATCTTGCTTATCACTGTTTCATCATCAATTACTCCATCAGATGCTCTAATATCATATACCACCTCTTTGAGTCTATTTGAATATTGGACAATATTCTCACCTTATTTCATTCTCATATCATTGAATCTACCTCTCAGAATTTCAGCTCGGGCTCTTTTGACATTTAGATCTCCACTGTAGATTTGTGCTAATTTATCCCACATTCCTTTGGCAGTTGTGCATGTCTCTATATCTTCAAATTCAGTGTCGGTATAGGCAGTAGCAAGTTCCATCATAGTAACATTGTGTTCATGCTTATCCTTTACTTGATCAAAAATTAGGGGACCAGTGGGCGGTTGTATGTAGCCATTTTCCATCAGATCTAGTGCTGAGCTCCCAATTCCAAATATGTGCAACTTCATCCTGCTTTGTCATACTGTGAAGTTCTCTTTATTTAGTTTCGGTACTTCCCTCTTATACATCTTGAGACCTTTATGCTTAAGTCCTTAAAACTCTATTCCAAGCAACCAGCGCTCTGATACCAATTGTTAGAATAACTAAGAGGGTGGGTGAATCAGTTATCCAATGTCCCAATTCAATATGTATAATTCAAAACATCTTCTTTGATTTATGCTCATCAATAAGCAATAATAATTCTCACTGTCTGTGCTTTTACTGATTACCAGTCTAATACTTATAATAGTTTACTGATCAAATCTAACATGTAACATGCAAAGTATGATAACAAACGAATATCACAATCAACACATAACACAAGAGATTTAAAGTGGAAACCCTGTAAAGGGAAAAACCACTTGGGACCGGAAACCCAAAATTGTTCACTCTTTTGAAGTGAGGTCGGTTAAGACCCAACCCTGTTAAAGGTTAGAAACACACTGTCAGGTGTGACCTTGTTAGAGGATTTTAGACTAGAAGTTATCATCCAACCAACATTCACTATGGGGTTGACAGGATAACAATGTTCATTCTATGAATGATACATCATAAGACTTTCAGAGTCCACTCGGTTAAGAGATTTTGACTGTATACAATGGTTAAATATGTAACAGTAAATGACCCACCTTAATACAACTTCAATTGCAGATTACAGATCAATATTCAGTCCATTTAAATCCTTTTGATCAATATTTCACTTCAGATTCAATATTGTATCAACTTACTGTCTGTCGGTAACTACTCTCTGTAGCTCGGTAATTGCTCTGTATCTCGGTTCTTACTAACCAGTATGATCAAAATGCATGAAACCTTGTTCACACAATAATCCTATAGCTTTTTCTTCTTCCCCCTGCATTTTCATAAAGAAATTATGTTCTCTTATATAGATGAGTAAATCATTTTCTTCTCCACCATTAGATTTTTCTGCTTAATAACATTCATAGATTTTGTCGCTTAAAAATTTCTCGGTACTTGTGTCAATAACACATTTCAATTTTCTCCATTAGATCTTCTTTGAATTTTGTCAGTCATTGATCTGTGTAACAAACTTTATCTGTTACCTTGATGTTATACTCTTGCCAGCTCATCAATCTTATCGGCTAAACTAATCATTTAATTCATTCTGTCCCACTTGGTTAACAAAGAAATGCATCGGTGAACACTACTTGATTAATACTGTGCTCGATATACACTACACTCCGTCAGTGTATACTAGAAATGCTTCATTTACCAACAACACTGCTTTGTGTCTTTCAGCTCTATACTTCATTATAGATGAATGTAACATAATAAAGTCAATATCATCAAGTCATAGACTCATCAAAAAGTTACTCACTGTGTTCCTTTTATCCTCATCTCTCTTGTACATCTTTCCTCATGTAGATTTCTCTATTCTTCATTTCTTTTCCACTTTTATTTAGATGTCTCGGTGTAGTAACTTACAAGATAAGTGTTGTCAAACTAGTTGACATCAATGACAACATAATACTGATTTAATCATATTCCATATCTAATTAGAAACTTCTTAGTGATCTTGCAATCACAGATCCTTCAATCATGATTCAAATATGTTGGTTTCTAGTGTTAGAGTTTATGTTGCTTCATGTTCTAGTTTCATGTTGGTTTAATGTTAATGTTCATGTACGTTTCATATTAAGGTTTATTTTTCAATTAGGTTTAGGGATCTTTTTTTAAATTAGGTTTATGGTTAGGATTCATGTTTATTTAATGTTAAGGTTTATGTTGGTTCATGTTTTCATATCATGTTTCTAATAATTTATATACATTTTTCTAATGTTTTGTAACATTTTCATAATATTTTAAAATATATCTAATAAAAATAAATTAATTAACTAACTAACTAACACATTTTCTTAACTAAAAAAATATTATCTTAATTAAATAACTAAATCTACATAAAATCATATTATTTAATTTCTATAATTAAAAATAATAAAATTACATGAACAAAAACAACTATCAAATTAATATTTTTATTGAAATTATAATTATGCCATAGGCGTTTCCATTTTGGAAAGCCTTTACTTGTTTTGTTTGATCTACAGTTGTGATTGGTAGAAAAGGAAATGGCTGCCATTGAGAGACTGTGAGTCGTCCATCCTGCATTACAAGTTGTCTTCTTTTTTTATTCCTTGCTAGTTGTTTCATCACTTTAACAGTCACATCATGCATAATATACATGCAACAGTTATTGAAGGAAGCAAGGGAAATGAAAGAGATGGGGCAAGTGCAAGTACAAGGTGGGTAGCCGTCAGTGGATGAGAGATATACAAAGTGGAAGTTACTATTGCTTGTTCTTTATGACTAGCTAGTTAACCATAACCTAGTTTGGCCTTCTCTCTCCTGCCTATTCTTTATGACTAGTTGGCTGACCATAACCCTTCATTACGAACTACACCAATTTGCAGCCTTCAGCCTGAGTGAGGCTTTCTATCATGGCTTAGTACTTTTCATGTTTTGCACAATGATTTGTGTGGTATGATTCTGAGGACCACATGCCTTGAGTTGATTTTCTTATCCCATCACTATGTGTATTCCCATAAGTGAAGTGCAGTCCCTTTTCATTCTTCAGAAGAGGGTAAAGCTCTTGTCGAATAAATCTACCCTGAAAATAACAAAACCTGTCAAATGCAAACATAGAAGATAAATCTTGGATTACAAATAAAAGCACGAGTAACCAAAATCCATTGCCTAGGAGGGCTTCAAGAATGCAATAGGAAAAAGTAGTTAAATGTAGATAAAAACCCTGTTAGATAAATATGATAATATAAAAACTTACATCCTTCTTGAAAATGGCCCCTTCGAAGAAAAGGAGTGTAGTTTGGCTTATAGATGATGAATAATCCTCTATGAAAGGTCGGGCAACATGCTTGTAAGGAGCCACAATGTCCTTTTCCTACATTACCAATCAAAGGAGAATATTGGACATAATCAGAAACAATGAACATTGTAGACCTAAGCTACCCCCTTTCTATTAACTTGTTGTTTGGATGATGCATAACTATCACATGATTCTTTCATCCTAACCTTCTCCAAGCTTCCCATCCCATCAATAAATGTATCAATTATTTCTATAAAATTTCATTTCTGCTCTTTCTCTCATGTGACTCAACTTTTCAATGCCTATTGTAACTCGAAGAAGAAAAAAATGGCACAAAAGAAACATCAACGTGCTTGGCCTTTTCAACTCTCAAAGTAGTACATAGAGTGCTTCTACTAGGCATGTTAGAAAATAATAGATCCATAATGAGCCAGTACTTTGGAGGGTATGTGCAAGATCGTGAGGGGCCAAAAAGTGGCGATGTCAGTTCAAAACTTTGACAATGTAGCTGACAACTTTTTTTTCACCCAAATTTGATAAAATGAAAAGAGTATCTTAAGGAGATTATCAGCTTTCTATCGATATAATTGTTGTCAAATTTTCAATTCGGTAAGTAATTATTAGTTATTTTCTAATTAAGCTACCTCTAAAGTGTTGATTTATATACTAATTGAAAAATGACTATAACTTTCAGACGGTATAACATTTTTGAAATCTGAAAAATGCATCACATTCTATGCTTCACCTACTATAAGGAAAATAAAATAAAATTTGAATTTTGTAAAGTTTTGAATGAGTTAAGGTGGTCAGACACGGGAGTTTTTTTAATTCTGAAAATGTTGTAGCAAAAAAATCATAATTAATTATTTTTTTGGAATAAAATTACAAAAAAATATGTGTCACATCCGGGCATGAGTCTACTACTTATATATAAAATCTTATAATAAAATATTATCATTTGATTATGATTAAGGTGGTCAGACATACACCTACTTCTTCTTTTTTTCCTGAAATTTTTGTACTACTGCATTGAAATCTATACTTTTCACCAATCATACTAACTTTTTCTCAAAAAAGGCCTAGTAGTTTAGAAACTACATTCCATTTTCTATAGATTCTATTCTTACAACTTTTTGATATTAGGTTCATAGCTAGTTGAAATTTTCATGTCAAGTTGACTAACCCTGATTTGCTGATTTTTCATTGCCACTTAAGGGCATAGTTTGGCCCCTCATGATCTTGCACATACCCTGGACTATATTGTAATTGAGTCCACTGGGATATCAAGGAACTTTGGTAAGATTATCTGGTCACACACTCCTTTTGGGTTTCCATTCTAGCATGCCAAAATGAAATTCAGGTGGTAGATTGTACAAATAAACTTTCAATGTTTCTTTTTCGTGGTCACACTGATTACTATTGTCTAATTCAGAACTTTCCATAATCTAATCCTCATTCTCAAATTCCAATTCATCAAAAGAAACCATAGATGATTGCATGTCATCTAAACTCTAATACAAATAGTAGCCTACGCATTTAAACTCTGGCAAAAAATAAATTGCTATGCGCTATCACTTGTAAGGCAATTAATGAGACATCTTATTTCTCTCCTGACAATACAGGTCATGGATATATGCTACATGTCCCTCATATGGAAAGAAGAATCCACCTGTGTCAAGCATGTACAATATACACTTACCATGTAAAAACATGTAAGATAAGGGAGCATGCATGGCAGATTGACTGATGCATTGAAGGCATGTATACAAGTCTCCCTTGTAACCCATTGATTACCAGTCAAGCTCTTTTCCTTAATTTTTATTTTTCTTAGGAAGGCGGAAAAGTTTGCAGATTAATGCATTAACAGATGGCTTTTGAAATGGGAATGGAATTGGTTGTTCTTTTGGTTGGCTATTTTTAGCTTGCAAAGCATTTTGCTGATAGTTATGCATTTTTAATTTTTAAAAATTTGTTGGATGAAATAGTTCTCCAAATTTTGGTTTCTATCGATAGGACTAGATGAATTAGATTTTCTTCGAGCTACTTTGAACAGATTCAAAATGAAGGGAAATCTACAGTTCATTTAGATCTAAAACTTTTATGATCTATAGTTCAATTTTGTAGCGAGTAACTTTTGTATCTCTTGGTAAAAAATACATAGGTGAGAAGGCGTTAATGGTGACTTTTGATAGCAACATAATAATTCTTTTTATTCATCCCTATTAACTTAGTTGCAACATGACTACGAAGTTTTCATCTCAGTGCAGGTAGGTTTTTGTTGCTACAACAAATTTTTACGAAAGACAGATTGAGACAGGCAAGGAAATTTATAATTCTACTTTCTATATTGATTAATCTAATTTTTTTGATTTAATTTCTCTGCAAGTGGTTTATTGGAGATAAAATAAACATATGCTCAGTTGTCTTATTCTACCAAGGTAAATATTTCACTTCATTTTTAATGTAAAATATGAACTCGAAAACTTTTCCATTTACTTTATTTTTTATAATTTAATTTTTCAAAGTTTCATATACGCTAATTTTTATAATTTAATTTTATTTAATTTTTTCCTACTCTCAAAAAAACATCACTCATTATAAATTGTATTTTCCATTGAAAAAATATTTAACAAATATAAATATTTAAATTTTAATTACAAATATCATTGTCTTTTTTTTCATTATATTGTAATTTTTAATGTACAAATTTAAATTTACCTTAAATTTTAAAAAAATTCATATTTTTTTTATTTAAATATTTTACTTAGAGTCTTTTTTTTAAAAAAATGCAATACAATCACAAGTAGATTGATGAACATTAAAAAAAATTAATTTAATTATAACTTAATTTTAAGTATAAATGATTAGAACATAATTTATAATTATCAATAAAATGAAGAATTCACTTTTAACTTGTTTTAACATTGAATTTACCTGATAATTAGGAGATATTTTCCACATCAACCCAAATTGTGATATTGCTATCAAGATTCAACTGCTCCACTCATTCTCATGAGAGATAGGTTCGTGTGAACCACTACTCATGAAATATAGGTTAATGAGTTTAACTCAAACTACACTGTTATTACAAATTATGTGTATCATTACTACTACTGGAAACAAATCCCAATATTTAATTTTATATACATACATTGTTTTTTAAGTTTTATTGGTTCATAATTCTATGGAATGCGATTAAATTTGCCTCTTTATATTCTTGATTTGTTGTATTAGCTTTATGGGCATAGTCTAGTAAGAAACCAAACTATTTGTTTTAATTTTTTTGCACTAGAGTAGGATCACTGAAAGGTATTTAAAAATGCACCTTAGGAATTAAAAAACATTTACAATTGGGTGAGGTAATGTAAATTATGGTAGAGTCTCCATAAAAGAAGGCCTACAATGTGGGAAGCTTGAATATAAAGGCAAAACAAAATCTTATTACAACCTGGTATGGTGTTGCAGTAAACTATTTGTAAATTCAAGACATCATATAGACATCAACTAGCTTCCCTCACACAAATTGTATTTATCTTTTTCCAACACGTGCAGTCCACATTGCCAAGAGGTGTATTAAATTTTTAACTCAAATTTCAAAATGAAAAGAAATTCAAGTAAATCTGAGTTAAAATTTACAACTCCAAATAGCATTGGTTGAGATTAACTTGGACTGATTCAAGAACTAGTCGAATGGAATACCTACAATATGGATCATTCGCATTGGTTGTCTTCTCACATTGCCAAAGACCAGAAGAAATCATTGCACAGATATGAAAAAGATAGGAATTCCTAATTTTCTAAGTGTAAAGATATATATAGTGAATATATATGTATGACATTCATTTCACTAACATGATTTATTTATTTGTCTAAATGTAAAGATATATACAGTGAATATTATATGCCTATGACATTCACTCTTCTGAGCTATTAAGTTGTTCGTAAAAATATTGATGCAAAACTTCTACGCAATCTAATCCAAAACTTCATAGCTCAAAAATATAGATTATGGAAATCTAGTATCTTTAATTCATTACCTTGATACTGATGTTAGGAATGAATGATTGGCATTCATTCTGTAGTTGTTGTTGCATTCATGACTATGATTGTCATTGATTTCAACACGGTGATCTTCTAGAGACTTGCAGAGAAGCAGACAGTGTTTGAATTAGCGCACGTGGGATATTGTAGTTGGAACTATGTGATGTTGAGGATATACTCTTTGTTATGTTATATGTTGATGGTTAAGAGTGCAAATAGAAATTCATTTATTCATGGAAGTTATGAGCATTTTGATGGAAGTAGTATTTAGGCAGTGTTCCTGAGTGGCAATTTGTGGAAATTGGATGATATCTCCTAATCAGGATGGAATCTAGTTTTGCGCAGTTAAAGGGAAGTTAGAGACACATTGATGTAGCGTGTGGAAAATTTTATTTTGTAATTGTGTGTTGACTCATTTGTAATTATTTGAGTGTGGTATAAAGGAAGGAATTGTTTTCCTTGTTATATAATGATGAATATGGTTGAATTTGAATGTATGCATGAAGTGAAGAAAAGAGCTAATACAGTTGAGAAAGTGAAATTGTGAAGGAAGACATGCAAAGTATAGAGATCTGAAATAGAGATCTGGTGTAGCAGTGAATGCAGTTTGGCACACTGAAGGAGGTAACATATTTTCTATTATTCTATTGAATAATCTTGAGATCAGTTAGACAGTGTGTTCAGTGATCTTGCCATTGAAGTTATTTGGGCAGTGGGTCCTTCTGTCTTCCATAACTCTTAATAGGGTTAGAATCTTTTAATAGGGATTCAAAATCTCCTAACTGAGATTCATATGTACTGAATGTATTTCATAGGACTCCTAACAAAGTCCATCCTTTAACAAGGAATATTCACATTATTGCATCTTTTGTGGGCATCATTCCCACTGGGGTTTACTCTTTGGTCAAGAGGTTCCCTAGTCAACATATCTCATGTCATTGTGTTATTGTGTATGAATATCTTTCTATGGTTGGTAATTATATTGCTTACATGGTTAAATGTTGTTGAAATTGATAAAAGTTATAATTATTAGATAAATGATTCACCCCCCCCTCCTCTCAGTTATCTTGGTGGACATTACTTTCTAACAATTGGTATCAGAGTAGCAAGTCCTTGAAAGACAAGTTTAATAGCTTAAGGAGATCCATGTCAAATTTTATGAAAGAAAGCCATAATTTTGATGGAGTAAATTTTGACAACTGGAAAGAGAAGATGAAGACACATCTACTATGTTTAGGACCAGGTTATTGGTTGATTACAAAGAATGATAAGACTATCATTGAAGAGGACAATCTTGAGACATGTTATAGCAATGAGAGAGATCTATTCATGTGTAACATACTTGCAAGAGAAGCACTTTTGACAGCCCTTCCAAAAAATGAGTATAGTCAAGTAAAATGTTTGAAGAAATATTATGAAATTTGGAAAGCTTTACACTCTACTTTTGAAGGTGATGAACATGCAAAGAAAGTTAGACTACATAATTGGATATGTGCATTTGAAGATATAAGAATGATGGAAGATGAATCTGTTAGAAGCTATATTGGTAGAATGTCAGAAATTATTGCAGGGATAAAATCTTGTGGAGGAACAAAGATAGAGAATGAAGTGATATGGAAAATTTTGACGACATTGACTCCTGTATTTAAGTAGACAAAACAAATGATTGAACAAGTGATACCTTGTACTTCAAACTTTACAAGAGAGACTCTTCTTAGAAGATTGGAAGCGACAGAAATGAACCTGAGGTTATCAGGAGACTTGCCTAGAATGGAGACAGCATTCAGTACTCTTAGTGTTCACTCTACTTTGTAAAGAAGCATCAATGTGAGTAGAGATTATGCTAGCGGCAGAAGATCTAGAAATGAAGAAGACTGGAAGATTGAAGAAGGTATTGCCTTTCTTGTGAAGAGAGAACCAGACAATAAGAAAATCTTTAAATGTTGGACTTGTCAAGAATATGGTCATTTTGCAACTAAATGTCCTAAGAGAGTTAAAAAGTATAGAAACAATTTTAAGCCTAAAAGATCTAAGGAATGTTATTATGCTAATGATGAAGATCTTGAAACTAGTATAGAAAGAACTCTACGTGAAAGTGATACTAAGAATAATGATGACATAGGATTTTTAGCAATTAAAGAAGAGAATCCTGAAACTAATGTTAAGGAAGAAAAAGCCTTAGTTTACCAAGTTGAAAAGAAAGCTGATTGGATTATAGACAGTGGTTGCTCACATCATATGACTAGAGATATAAAAAATTTCATAACTTTTTTAACAATTATAATGGAGGAGTTGTGAGAGTTGGAAACAATGCACCTTGTTTGATTAAAGGTATAGGATCTATTACTCTTGATGGAAAGACTAATACTGATGATGTTTACTTTGTGGATGGTTTGAAACATAATCTTTTGAGTGTTGGATAGTTAGTTGATAAGGGATATCAAGTTTGGTTTACTGAGAAAACTTGTGTAATAAAGGATAAAGATGGAAATCTGACTGGAACTGGATCTAGAACCAGAGGTAATGTATTTCAGTCGAATCCTATTGAGATGACATGTTTGATTACTAAAATTGATGACAGTTGGTTATGGCATAGAAGGTTTTGTCACATAAATTTTGATAACATTGTGAAAGTGAGTACTACACTTGCAGTAAGGGATTTGCCTAAAATTATGAAGCCTACTAACATAATTTGCAAGGAATGTGTGATGGCTAAGTAGAAGAGAAGTTCATTTCCCAATAAGAAGTTTACATCTGAAGAGAAGCTAGAGATTGTTCATGTAGACTTGAGCAGTCCTACCAGGACTAGAGGATTTTATGGAGAAAGGTATTTTATGATTTTTGTTAATGATTTTACAAGAATGATGTGGATTGCATTTCTTAAAGAAAAGTCTGAAGCATTTGATAAGTTTAAGATCATTAAGAATAAAGTTGAGAATGAATCTGGAATGAAGATTAAATGTTTGAGATCTGATAAAGGTGGATAATTTACTTCTAGAGAGTTTAACACCTTTTGTGAAGTGAATGGCATTAAGAGATAGTTTTTAGCCCCTAGGACACCTGAACAAAATGGTATTGCAGAAAGAAGAAACAGATTAGTGACTGAAGCAGCAAGAGCTATGTTCTTTGAGAATGATTTAGCGAAGATATTTTGGAGAGAAGTAGTGAACACAATAGTGTATACAATGAATAGAGTACAAATCAGAGCAGACACAGACAAGACACCCTATGAATTATGGTTTGGACATGCACCCTCAGTTAAGTATTTTAGAATTTTTGGAAGAAAATGTTATATAAAGAGAGATGATGATATTGGAAAGTTTGATCCTAGAAGTGATGAAGGTATTTTTCTTGGATATTCTTTGAAGAGAAAAGCATATAGATGTTA
Source organism: Chamaecyparis obtusa (assembly GCA_027943335.1). NCBI lineage: Eukaryota > Viridiplantae > Streptophyta > Pinopsida > Cupressales > Cupressaceae > Chamaecyparis > Chamaecyparis obtusa. Next base: position 161,735 of record BSBK01007358.1, read on the forward strand.
CAATAAGAGAACTAAGACTATTGTTGAGAGCGCAAATGTTAAAGTTGATGAAAAGTTCAAAATTTAGGAAAGAATGCTTGATTATGAATTTGATGAAGGAACTCATCCTAAGCCTAACACTGAAACTACTTAACTATTCTATGAGACTGACAGTGATTTGGTGAATGAAAGCCACAGTCAAGTCATTGAAGAACTGAAACCTGAAGTAAGATCTGAGATAGTGATACCTAACAAGAATTTATCAAGAAATCATCCGATTGAGAAAGTTATTGGAAGCATTAAAAGAGGAGTTTTGACTTGAAATAAGGTACAAGAATAGTTATGTTTGATTTCTCAAATTGAACCTAAATCTACTAGTGAAGCTTTTGAAGATGAACATTGGATTAATGCTATGAAAGAAGAACTAGATCAGATTGAAAAGAATAAGACATGGGAATTGGTCCCTAGACCTAAAGATAAGAATGTTATTGGAACTAAATGGGTATTCAAAAACAAGATGAATGAACAAGGAGAAGTACTAAGAAACAAAGCAAGATTGGTATGTAAGGGATACTCACAGCAAGAAGGAATTGACTATGAAGAAACTTTTGCACCAGTAGCAAGAATTGAAGCAGTAAGAATTTTTTTGGCCTATGCAGCTTAGATGAAATTCAAAGTATATCAGATGGATGTGAAGTCCACATTTTTGAATGGTGAATTGGAAGAAGAAGTCTACATTGAGCAACCTGAAGGTTTTCCTTTGACTCAAGAACGAGACATGGTATGTAAACTAAAGAAAGTATTATATGGACTAAAGCAAGCACCTAGAACTTGGTATGCCAGATTGGATAAGTATTTGTTAAAATTGGGATTTACAAAAGGAATAGCTGATAGCAATCTGTACACAAAAGAAATTGAAAATGGTTTGTTGATTGTAGTTTTTTTGTTGATGACATCAGTTTTGGAGGAGAAGATGAAGCTAGTGACAAATTTGCTAATGAAATGAAGACTAAATTTGAAATGAGTATGATTGGTGAGATGAAATAATTTATGGGATTACAGATAACACAAAATAGTGATGGTATTTTTGTAAGTCAGATAAAGTACCTGAATGACTTGTTAAAAAGATTTGGAATGGAGAATTGTAAACCAGTTGGAACACCTATGGTAACTAGACATAAATTATCTAGCACAGATGAAACACTGATAGTTGAACATAAGAAATACAGATCCATGATTGGAGGATTGTAGTACTTGACACATAGAAGACCTGATATAGCACATTCAGTTGGAATTTTAGCAAGATTTCAAGATGAACCTAGAGAATCACATTATGCAGTAGTAAAGAGGATACTGAGATATTTAAGAGGTAGAATGGACTATGGATTGTGGTATGAAAAATCTGATGATTTTACCCTATGTGCATATACAGATGCTGATTGGGGAGGCAATGTTGATGATAAGAAGAGCACCAGTGGTGGAGCATTTTTCCTTGGAGGAAGATTGGTTTCTTGGCTAAGCAAGAAGAAGAATTGTATCTCACAGAGCACAGCAGAAGTAGAATATGTAGCAGTAGCAAACAATTGTAACCGGATAATTTGGATGAAGCAAATGATAAAAGATATTGGAATAAAGTTTGTTAAGCCTATTGTCATACATTGTGACAACACCAGCACAGTTAGTATGTCTAAGAATCCTATATTACATTCTAAGATAGCATATAGAGATCAAATATCATGTTGTAAGAGAGAAAGTTGCTGAGAAAGAAGTCAGATTGGAGTACATAAGTACAAAGGAGTAGATAGTAGATATATTTACAAAGCCTTTGCCTAAGGATACATTTGAGTATCTGAGAGGTATACTTGGGATTATGCCCTAGCATACTTTTGAGAAATGATGCAGTTGGTTGCATCCGTCCAGTGGTATATGAGCCTTATCTTTTCTTCTGGACTGGATGTTGGTACTTCCTCTATGGGGGAGTATGTGTATCTAAGCTGAGTCATGAGGACTCTTGTGAATGTATTTTTTGAATAGTGTCTTTTGACATTGGAGTTATTGTTGACATAATGATGAAAATTTTGTCATTGATGTCAATGGGGGAGAAGTGTACATGAAAAACCATTTTTACCATCTGTTGGAGAGAACTGAATAGGAAAATGAAGCAAGATTTGATTGATGCAGTAGTGCTGTAGTATTGGATTTTTGGAACATTGGATGTTTTTCATCTATGTTACCATTAATGCCAATGGGGGAGATTGTTAGGAGTGAATTCTTGGTAGTCATTTTGTAGTTTTTGTTGCATTCATGACTATGATTGTCATTGATGTCAACACAGTGATCTTCTGGAGACTTGCAGAGAAGCAGATAGTGTTTGGATTAGCACATGTGGAATATTACAGTTGGAACTATGTGATGTTGAGGATATACTCTTTGTTATGTTATATGTTGATGGTTAAGAGCGCAGATAGAAATTCATGTATTCATGGATGTTATGAGTATTTTGATGGAAGCAGTATTCAGGCAGTGTTCCTGAGTAGCAGTTTGTGGAAATCGGATGATATCTCCTAATCGGGATGGAATCTAGTTTTGCACAGTTAAAGGGAAGTTAGAGACACATTGATAGTGGCATGGATGACAATGCAAACTTTGAGCTCGCACGAGTGGAGAATTATTGTTTTTGGAAGCTGACAATTTTGTGTAATTTTGATGTAGCGTGTGGAAACTTTTATTTTGTAATTGTGTGCCGACTCATTTGTAATTATTTGAGTGTGGTACAAAGGAAGGAATTTTTTTCCTTGTTATAGAATGATGAATATGGTTGAATCTGAATGTATGCATGAAGTGAGGAAAAGAGATAATACAGTTGTGAAAGCGAAATTGTGAAGGAAGACATGCAAAGTACAGAGATCTGAAGTAGAGATTTGGTGTAGCAGTGAGTGTGGTTTGGCATAGTGAAGGAGGTAACATATTCTCTATTATTCTGTTGAATAATCTTGAGATCAGTTGGATAGTGTGTTTAGTGATCTTGACATTAAAGTTGTTTGGGCAGTGGGTCCTTCTGTCTTCCATCACTCTTAATAGGGTTAGAATCTTTTAACAGGGATTCAAAATCTCCTAACTGGGATTCATATGTACTGAATGTATTTCATAAGACTCCTAATAGAGTCCATCCTTTCATAAGGAATATTCATATTAGTGCATCTTTTGTGGGCATCATTCCCACCAGGGTTTACTCTTTGATCAAGAGGTTCCCTAGTAAACATATCTTGTGTCATTGTGTTATTGTGTATGAACATCTTTCTATGGTTGGTAATTATAGTGCTTACATGGTTAAATGCTATTGAAATTGATAAAATTTATAATTATCAAATAACTGATTCACCCCACCCTCTCAGTTACCTTGGTGGACTTTACTTTCTAACAACTAAAAATACAATAACACCATTGTTCTTGCATCTTGTACCAAGACCGATCTGTTCAAGTCTTTGACGAATACCAATAGTGTGTGAGAGAGAGAGAGGGAGACAAGAGTAGAGAGGAGAGATAATGAGATCGAGATAGAGAGACATAAATAGAGAGAGATGGGTGGAAAGAGAAAGAGATATATTAAAAAGAAGAGAGATATGGAGATAGAAAGAGGGAGAGGTTTAAAGGGATGAGCAAGAAAGAAAAGAGATAGAGAGAGGTATGGAGAGAGAGAGAGAGAGAGAGAGAGAGAGAGAGAGAGAGAGAGAGAGAGAGAGATGTGTCTAGATGGAGATATTGTGTGTGTGTGTGTGTGTGTGTGGGAGGAGAGATAGGGTTAGAAATAGGGAGAGGTACAAAGGGAAGAGCAAGAGATAGCATAAAGAGATAGAGAGAGGTGTGGAGATGGAGATTGAAAAGAAGAGGGATATGGAGAGCAGAGGGGGGGAGTGTGGATGGAAGATGTAAATATATAAAGATTCTAGAGAATGAGAGATATAAAGATAAAGATAGAGGTAGAAAGTGATAGAGAGAGAGGTAAAAAGGAAGAGATATATAGGGATAGAGAGTGATAGAGAGATGACAAGATAGATATAGATATAGAGGGAGAGATGGGAGGAGAAATATAGACACGTAGAGATTAAAAGGTATAGGAAGAGGGTGATGTAGAGAGGAGTGGGAGGATGGGAGAAAAATAGATAGACACAAGAGATAGATCAAGAGGTGAAGATAAAAAGAGATCTAGGGAGATACAGAGGGAGACATAGAGAGGAAGAGATATCTAGAGATGCTTAGATGGTGAGATATGTTGATACCAAGATAAGGAGATCTAGAGAGGATGAGAGTGAGTGAAAAAAAAGGAAAAAATACTTAAATGAACTTTCCATAAATCTATGGCGTACCCATTGCACACTAAGGTGTGATTTCTAGTTATTTGATATTAGATAGACAAAAACAACTTAAAAACATTAAAAAAATATTAAAGTAAAAAATAAAATAAAAGGGCCTACCTATTTTGGTCGAAAACCTTCCAAGGTGCTCCATTAAATCTACAAGCCGCTCCATTCAAATGAGCCTACCCATTCAATTTTTTGGTTTATATATTTTTTGAGGGTTTCGGCCAGAACAGTTTTGGCTAGAACACCCCCTCCACATTGACACCACATGGTGCCTAGTGTGCACTACATAGTTTTGGCCGAAACTGGTCCGACCATAACCGTTTCAGTTGGAACCATAAAAATTTTCCTCTAGTGTGACTCAACTATGTACTTTTACCCTATATTGTCATTGATGTCAAACCTTAACTGGTAAGATAGATTCTATCTAGTAGAGTACCATATATTTTGATTGATGAAGAGGATTTGAAAAGGGAGATAACAAAAGGACCTAAGGAAAGGTTGATTTATGTGATACTGCAATGGGTACTTGATTAGTTGGCACATTGACAAGGTAATGTGTTGTGTATCTTTAACACTAAGTGAAGAAGTTAATTGATTTGAAACATAGGCTTAACCAAGAAAAAGAGAAGAAATTTAGTTTAAGACAAGTGATGCTAGTGTTGACCAAGTGCCAATAGAAGCTCAGTAAATTTTAGTGTCAACCGAGCATTAGTAATTGTTGAGTATCAGAGAATTAACCAACAGAAGATAGTATTTTTTGAGAAGAAAACTTTTAGCGATGACCGAGTTATCTAGTGATGACCAAGGAGATGAGCATGGTATTAATCGAGTGTTACTAATTTACAACTTTTGTGAAGGAATTGGGAATCCCAGCCGGCATAGTTAAATCTTGGGATATGTAAAACTTGTTAACATTATTAATGAATGATATGGAGCATTTAATGCATGGTAAACAATTTTCTCATGGATACAAGGAGTTTGGAAAAGTATCTAGAAGGATAAGAAGGAGAACAATATGATGGAAGGATTCGATGAATTTGACCTAAAGCTAAGATCTACGGAAGAGATTAAGAGGAAAAAGATTAATTTGCATGATCAAGGAGGTATAAGGATGGCCTAATTGTGAGATTATGTGTATGGTGGAAAAGGTTGATGTTATTGACTGATGAATCTCAGCAGAAGGCTGAGGGGATTTGTGAAGAGCTGAACAAAGTTGAGGTGATTTCTTGAAGAGATTTCTGAGTAGATCAAAGATAGAGATGGTAATGAGGCTATTCTATAAATCAACATACGAGACTATTGGATTTGTATTTTCAAAGTGATTTGTATATTTCATTTCAGAACCTACTTTTATTTTTATCCATTGTATTAGTTAAAATCCTTTCATCAAGGTTGACCTAACAGTCATTTTGTAAACCCTTTAATCAAGGTGACATTCTAATGGAATGTTCTTATGCCTTCTAACGAGGCCACTCTTAATAGGGTTATTAAATCCTTGAATAGGGTCACACCTAATAGTGTGTATTGTAAACCTTTAACAGGGTTGGCTTCTCACAAAGCTCACTTAAGAAGAGTGAAAACTTAGTAGAATGTTATTGGTGGTTTTTTCCATATTGGATTTCCACGTTAAATCCTGGTGTTATATTTGTGTGAATGTTATTTAATGTTTTGTTGAAAGTTTTATATTCTGCAAGTTGATTACTTTTGGACAATGGACTAAAAGTTTTATGTTACTGATATATTCTATGGAGACCAAGGGAATTGATGAATAGATCTAAGTTTGTTGAAGATTTTAAAAGTTGTGTTGGTACATCTGGACTTGAAGATAACTGGTTCACCCCCCCTTCATTTATTCTACAATTATTCTAACATATCTCATCATCTTCTATCAAGGTTCTCTATAGGACTCCATGTAGGATCTATCCCTGGAAAGAGATTCTTCATTTAAATTTGACTAATGTGTGTTTCGTATGTTTTGTTTTCATGAATTTTAAAGTTTATGATCAATAAGAAGATATTGTGACATTTTATTGATTCTCTTTGATGTTCTCTATGATATTAAAAAAATTTAGATGCATTAGGAATCCTTAGGAAGTGACTTGATATGAATTTGATTCTTATTGCATTGTATTTCTCCATTTTGGAACATGGACTTGTGTTTTTTTTGGATTCTAATTATAGATTGATCTCAAGACTATATGAATGTGACATTGGGTGTTTTGGAAGAGTTTTGAGGAGATCTCAATTGGACCTTCCTTGGATTCTTCTTCTAGGACCCTAATTTTTCCTAGTTCTTTCCTTAAGATCAATTAGGAGTTTCATATTTTTCCAAATTTGATAATCAAATCCATTGAACCCTTCTTAGGTTTATGTTTAATCATTTTCTTAAGTGCATTATTTTCCTACATAATTACATTGATTCACTATGTAAATGAATTGTTTTAGTGTCCTAACTATGTTAAATACTTTTTTAAGTGTGTTGAATGCTTCATGAGTATTCTTTGAAAGAAATGCCTAATTATGTTGTTAAAATAATAATTGCATAGTTATGACATGAAAAAGCATTGGTTCAATACCTAGGTAAGTGAAATGATTGTCTGGGAGTTTGTGTAGGATGCCTAGAAGGTTAGTTATTATGTCTTCTTTGCTGATTTTGGGCTTGAATAGGTAGCAGATGATATTACGGTCTATTTTTTTATGCATATGATCTATGTATACTCTAATTAATTTTTTGATATTATGTATGATTCATTTTGATGCCTTCTTCTACATTTTGAATCTATCTAAATGTCATATTAGGTTTTAGGGTTGTCTAGTATATTAGGGATATGTAGTGATCCACTAAACCTAATTCAATGCTATCATGATGTTATAATGGTATGATTTATGATATATGATATGGTTATTGATACATTCATGATTTTATTTGTATCTACTGAACCTAGGTACACTAGGTGAGTGTCTCTCTATGCGTGTGAGTTCCCTAAAGTGGCTAGTTAGGATAACCCATTGTGATTTGTTTAATGAAGCACATAACCTAAATAAATGAATGAGGAATGGGTGAGTTTAAATTCAAAATACTAATTTAGTGCCTCTCACATGCTTCTAGTGAAACTACAGGTTAGGGATAGGAGTGGGAGATGGTTCCAAGTTATGAGATGGCATGATCAAACAATTGTGTCCTTGTGAAAGTTGTTTGGTTCCACATGTGCCTACTTGGGGGTCATGACCTAGAGTGGCTAGCTAGTATAACCCATGGGGTGATTCCTACAAGATGACACTTGCCTAGAATGTAGCCTAGATTTCTTACACTTCATATGTTATGCCTCTGGTAGTCCTATTTGACATGTTTTTGATTATTGGTAAAAACATGTTTTAGGGGGACCCGAAACCACTTAAAATCCTTAAAAAATAGGAAAAGACATAGTCCTATTTGACATGTTGACTATTTGTGTTTCATGCTTTTTTCTTTCTATGAAGGGTTTTACCACCTTAAGTATGCCTTACTTGTTTCCTCTTCTATGGGCCTTGGTGTCTATTTCATAGCTCAGGAGAGTAGGCCTATAGGTTACACACGTTTGGGTAGTTAGTATTTATTATATCGAGGTACTAGTTGTGGTTTCTTGGATGATTCTTGCATATGTTTTTTTCCATATATATAATTTGAATATTTCATGTTGTACCTTTGGTCATGTTGAGTTGTATTGACATATATATCTATTCATGTAAATGTAATCTCTCGAATGGAGCCAGATGTATATGCATATTGATTATGATGTACTTTAAATTCAAAAGTAATGTAATCAACAAGTGTAGTTCTAGGTGAAAAGAAGGGAAAAAGATTATGTTATAAGTATTAAAAGAAGTTGAATATGTTACTTGATTTTGTCCTTTTGTCTCCTTATGTTATCCATTTATAAAGGATATAAAACAAGTTATATATATGTTTTGATGTGCCTAGAAAGATAAGAAAATATTATTATTTAATTTAATGTTCAAAACAAAGTATAATGAATGATAGACTAGTAGTTGGACTTGTGATAAATGGACAGAGATGAATTATGGGTTGAGATGGTGACTTGATTTTCAATGGTAGATGATTTATGTATAAAGAAATAATTAATACTTGGTGCATTAAAATAAATATAGATTAATAAATTCCAAAGGGTAATGAATACATTAATGAATGTTTTTTATTATGTAAAATAGGTTTTACAGGGTGCCTGAAACCCAATACATCAAAAAATAAAGCTTTAAAAGTTCAAGTCATTAGACAACATTAACTAAAAAGTGAAGTAGGCCACTAGCAAGGCTGGGAGATCTACCACCACAAACATAGAGCAAACAAAAAAATAGAGACAGGTAAAAGACACCAGAAAGAAAGTTCAAGAGAGACTCCTGAGCATTATGGTCGCATTAGACTCAAGAAGCTCCATCTTCTCAGCAGCCTCCTTGATCTTTTGGATGTCAGTAGAGTCTTGTTTGTCCATGTTCTTCTTGGATCTATCCCTTGTTCTCTTTCCTATACCTTCATTCGACTTCTTCTCTTTTTCCTCTTTTATTATCTGCACTTCCTTCCCAACCGGCTTTTCTTCCATTTTTTCTATGAGTAGCTTGATGTACTCGTTTGAAGCCTTCAAGATATTGAAGCTCTTCTTTGTTATGCCTTTGAAGGTTTCCTCAAGGCTCTGCATCTTTTCCTCCATCTTGTTAACCTTAGAATCCATGAATGTTAATCTCTCACCATTATTCTTAAATGAAAGTGATATGAAGGATAGTTCATATTAGTTGTGTATGAAATTATTGATTAGTTATGAATTAACAACATGAATTCATAAGTTGAATAATTATGATTTATGTTTGAATGAGATAGGAAAATTTTTCTTTCTATATTAAAATATCGAATGTACATAAATAAAACTCATAATTTAATGTATGTATTTATGAATGTTAATAGGTCAAACAATGTTGTTTTAGTGGATATATTAGGGAACTTATGAGGACTAAGGTTGGTCTATAATCTTGCATTCTAGTTTTTTAAAAACAAATTATTATTTATGTTTTAGAAATAAGAAGTGTAATGATGTATATCACATTAGTTAACTAAAAAAATTACTCACGTCTTATAGTGTTTAGATGTCTTGACCTCATGGGTTCTCTAGGGGGGCATTACATGCATGCTGGAAACATGCTCATTAATCATGACAATGATTGTAACTGCCTCTATGCTGAATATTTTTAAATTTGTTTCCTTTATGATAGTGGGATGAATGCCAATTGTTATTTCCTTGATTGAATCACCATCATAGGAGGATAACATACTAATTTCCTTTGCAACAAGTGATCTACTTATGCCACATGACAATGTTCTCTTTCTTTTAAAATTAGTCACATAATGTATTTTACCTAAATCTTTGATCACATACTATATGGGTCAAGGCTATGGTAGATATTGGACAACTTTGACATGCATCACATGGGTAGACATTATTTAGAATAGTTTATTGATAGCTCCTTCAAGTTCTACTATAAGGCCATATGTTATAGGCATGTGTTGTAAAGAATGATTCAGTATGAAAAGCCTAATCATGTGCATAATGCCACCACATTCTCAGAGAAAGGAATGTCAAATAAAAATATTTGGTCATTGAAAACAAAATATTAAGTTGGTGAAGCTAGCTACTATACAAACCATTCAACAATATTTATTAAATATGTTTACAATAAAAAATATTTAAGCTATATACAACATTTATTAGATAATGTCTCAGCTAGAGGAAATGATCAATAGTGTGAAGGACATCCTTTAGACTATCATGAATCAGAGCCCCAAGAGAATAGAAAGAAAAATGGAAACTATGAAAGGGCTCTGGAGACTCTAGATAAGGTGAATCAAGAGAAGCAAATCATCAAGATGGATCCATAAAAAGGTTGAGATAATTATGGACCCAACAAGAGGACTAATGGAATTCTTTGAAGAAACTAAGAATGCCCCTTCAGAGCTTAAGGACTTGAAAGAGCCTATGCTGGATATGACTAAGCTAGAGGTAGAGGTTAATGAAGTTCTTAAGAGCTTGGCTTAATGTCTTCCATTTTTGTCCTTCTTTTTTCTATTTAGTTTTCTTTTGATTTTCTTTCTACTAGCTTCTGGCTAACATTTTCCCTAATTTTTTGTTTTGGCATGTGATGCCTACATTTGGCTAATTGTTTGTATTGATAAATTTGTACTTCTCTTTTGTTAAAGTGTTTTGGGTCCCTTCAAAAATTACTTTTACCGTAATAAAAAATAATATTTATTAGATAACTTTGAAGTAAAATATATAATTTATATATTAGTAATAAAATTTTATATACACATATATCTTATCGAGTAAATAAACAATATATGGTTTTCAAATAATAAAATTATTTATTTAAGAAACTAATACATCAATGAAACCTTTAAAATTAGACTATATATTAAACTACCATAACTATTAAATTTACCAACTTTTGACTTCATAGATCATGTGAACAATATTAAACTTTAGCGCAACTATATTAATAACTGCATTGTGTGTGTATCGATTCACTCATACCATTTACAACTAAGAAGCTAGACATGTGTACCTCAACTATTTTTTCAACTTCGATAATATCTCGATTGCACTCAATTTTTCATCAATAGCCTAATCCATAAATCATAATCAAAATACGATTACATATATTGCATCATTATTTTTTATTACAGAACAAATAGGTTTTGAAGAGACCCTGAACATTTTTTACAAAAGGTATCTATAAATAGGCATTAAACTAGGAAACCACAAAATAGAAAGTTGCCCTCAATGATAGAAGGACAAAGAACCGACAACAAGGAAACAATAAATAACTAGCTAAAGAACAATAGAACATAGAAATATATTGCATTGTGGTTGCATCTATGACTAATCATTAATTTTAGAACATAAATATGCATAATTAAATCACCATTAAATAATTGTGCATACTTACTATAAAATTATTATATTCTATGAAAATAAAAGTCAATATACTATAATAAGTAGCAATTTCCATTTAAGTTACAATAGTATCGAAACATGCATTAGATTTTCTATTGAAACATACAATAGTTATATTTGATAATTAAATCTAAAGAATATCATGAAATTTAAATTGACATAAATAGTCTATAATATAAATGATTAGACTAGATCAATTATCCACAAGAGATTTTATAATAGTGAATCATATATATTTGATCATGATATAAAGGTAAAAATTCCTTAGCCATTTTCTTTATTGTATTATCAAAAGATATGTCATGATTTCTTTTGTCTAAATGAATGAGTCATAGATACTATTAAATAGAGATTAAAATGTGATGCAATATTTAGATCCTATATATTTTTTTCTTTATTATTTCTCTACAAAATGGTGATGTATAAATCATGTGTCATAGATACTTTTTAACTTGATAATTATACATTTATTGAATGATTTCATACTTCTTTTTATACCTTTTTTAAGGTGTTGAATTATGATTAGTTGCACTACTAGCAAAGTTAAGTTTAGGAATATTTATATTTTATTCTTTTACCTATTTTTTATTTCTTTCACCTACAAACTCAAATGAATTATACCTAGTAGTAAATTAATATTTGTTGATAGATTTCTATCTAGCAATACATTATGAAGAAGTATAATGTAAAAAATTATTCAATGAAATCATTAACTTTAAAATTAAAAGTAAATTACAATAATAAGGTTTTATGAAACTAAGAAAAATATCTACCTTTAAGATAATTATGATTAGCAACAAAAAGTATCCAAAAAATAATAATAAATCATTTAATAAAGCATCATAATCATCATTGAGTTATTCTTGACAAGAATCCTTGACATTATAATGTAAAAGTAATATAGATCATAAATATGCTCTATAAACTCAACAAGATCATCTAATAAATTACCGTCAACAACATATGAATACTTGAGAGGAATAATAAAGTTGAGTTAATACAAATGATTCTTCAGTTTTAACAAACTGATAAGATGAAAATAAGCTAATGAAAATGCACAGCTAGAGCTGCCTAAAGTACTAACTATGAGATATTGACGCATAACCCGTGATTTTATTTCTAGTGCTCAGTGTCTGGCATCGACATTCAATTAATAAGTATTTAAAGAGGCATGTTCAAGTACCAGTGGGGATGGAGAAGAAAGCGAGTCCACTACTCTTCGCATGGATGGCCTCTCCTTTGGCGATGGTCGAGTGCACTGCAGGGAAATCTCTACCACTTTCTCAATTTCATCTCCCCATTTTAGGTAATCGTTTAGAAGATATGGATCTAACAAATCCTGGACCACGTCGGCCTTATTCTTCTTCATGATAGCAGCCCACTCAGCCAATCCTCTGCTCTCTCCTTCTCCCTCTTCCGCATCCACGACTGCTGATTTGCCAGTGACAAGCTCCAGCAGCACAACTCCAAAGCTGAATACATCTTGCTTCGGGGAAGACCTAACTCCATAGCCGCATTCTACAAAGAAATTACCCACATATATTTATTACTATTAAAAGTCGACAAATTTTTTAAAGAAGAAAACCCAGAAAAATCATAAAAGAAAAATCCGTGTGAAAAAATGTGTGGACCTGGAGCCATATAGCCATGACTGCCAACATAAGCGGAGGAGCTACTGCTTTGGCCTTCTGAATACATCAATTTTGCAAGGCCGAAGTCAGCCACATGCGCTACGTACTCATCGTCCAGCAAAATGTTGGTCGATTTAAGGTCACGGTGTACAATTGGAGGTGTGCAGTCGTGATGCAAATATTTGAGAGCCTGCGCCACTCCCAAACCTATATTAAATCGAATCTTCCACCCCAGGTTTTGTGATTTTAGCGCTTTCCCCAATGAACCCTTTGCCATGTATTCCAAGAGCAGAATATCCTCGTTGCTGCTGCCCCCAAACACGAACCCAAGAAAGCGCACAATGTTTCTGTGGCGCACAAACCTGAGAGCTTCTATTTCTCGCATCAAACTTCTTCTCCCTTCCTCCTGCAATCTCAACACCTTTGCTGCAATTGCCAGGCTTTTCTCAGCTTCCCTCAGAAGGACCTTGTACACTCTGCCGAAGCTACCAGAGCCGATTAGATAGTTATCACTGAATCCCTCCGTGGCGTTCAAAATTTCTTCATATGTAATCTTGTGTTTATGGCTTCCGGCGACATCCACCTCGATATTGGGGAATGATCCAGAAAGGATGTCCTCTTCTTCGTTCAATTCTTCACCTTGTTCAATCACCTTGCTTCTGCTCCGGTAATACACAAGACCTATTATGACAAACAAAACAGTAGCCAATCCGGCAATAACAATTCCAACTATGCTGCCTGTCTCCAAACTCTTGTTATTGCCAGTGGTATTCCTAGCTTCGAAGCAGGAATTGGAAATGGGTGGGCCGCACAGAGCATCGTTACCAACAAAGGCGCTTGCGGCACCCTCAGAGAAAGCTTGCAGGGAAGGAATTCGGCCCGTGAATCGATTGAATGAGAAATTGAATTTGGAAAGAAGTTCCAAGCCTGAAAAAGCAGATGGAATCTGACCAGACAGTTGGTTAAAGGAGACGTCTAATGATTCAAGCAAGACAAGATTTGCAATCTCCGGCGGAAGAGAACCAGATAGTCTGTTCCTACTGAGATCCAACCCAGTTGATAGATGCACCAGCTTTCCTATTTCCCTTGGAATTGATCCCTGAAGTCGGTTTCGAGATAAGTCTAACTCTATCAAACTTGAGCAATCTCCCAGAGAGGCCGGAATAGTTCCGGTCAAATTGTTGAAGCTTGACTTCAAGATGAGCAGGTTAGAAAAATTGGTGCCGAGATGTTGAGGAATAGGACCTTCAAAAGAGTTCCCACTGAGATCTAGATCTTCTAATCTCATGAGACTTCCGACTTGAGGAGGAATATTTCCACTGAGTTTGTTGTTGCTCAAATTGAGCCTGCCCAGGTTTGTGAGATCCCCAATTTGAGGAGGAATAGCTCCAGATAAATAATTCCCACAAAGAATGAGATTAGTGAGGTTCCGGAGTTGGCCTATCTCGGCTGGTATTTCTCCATGAAGTTTGTTGAAGGACAGCTCCAGGTAAGCCAGACTAGACAACTTTGAGATTTCCGAAGGAATGTAGCCTGTGAAGTGGTTATTTTGAAGCCGAACTCTTCTCAATGAAACACAATCCTTCAAAAGTGAGGTAATATTTCCTACCAGAGAATTGTTAAAAACAACCAATTTCGAGAGTTGCTTGGCCTTGCATAGTCCAGGAGGATACTCTCCGCTTAGTCTATTGGAATACGCATCCAAGTTCTCCAGATCGCTGAAATTTCCGAGGGATGTAGGCAACTGACCTTCCAATCTGTTTTTGCTGATGAACAGCCCTGTAAGTTTTGGTAGAAAACCAATTCCTTCCGGCAAGGTGCCGCTGAACTGGTTTTCTTGTAAATCTAATGTTTGTATACTTGTAAGATTTGCCAATGATGCAGGAAGCCTTCCAGAAAACCTGTTATTGGAAAGGCTTAAATAACTCACGCTTTTCAACTTACCGATTTCTCCTGGTATGCTTCCAACAAGATTGTTGGAGTACACGTCTATTTCTTGTAGCATTGACATGTTGCCCAGCTCGGCGGGAAGAAGCCCTGAAAGAAAATTCTTGTACAACCATAGAATCTGGAGGTGCTTGAGAAGGCCGAGCTCTTTTGGAATGGGGCCTTGTATATTATTTTTATAGGCAGTAAACACTTGCAGAAAACTGCAATTCCCAATGCTTGAAGGGATAAAACCAGTGAGTTGGTTATCAAATAGATCTAGCTCTTCCAGCTTTCGCAATTTTCCAATTTCCCATGGAATTGTGCCACTCAGATTACAGGAGGCAAAGCTAATATACCTCAGCTTGGTGCAGTTCCCAATTTCAGGTGGTAAGGAGCTCGTAAAGCGGTTACCATACCCTGCCCTTAAAACTTGAAGATTCGAAAGCTTGCCAAGAGAGGCAGGCACTGCTCCAGAGAGATTGTTAGCATGTAAACGTATCTCAGACAGATTTGACAACTCCCCCAGCTCTGGAAGAATGAGACCAGATATATTATTCGAACTGAGGTCAAGGAAAGTAAGGAAGCTGCAGTTAACCAAAGTTGAGGGGATGACACCACTGAAAAAGTTATTAGAGAGATTGAGATGCCGAAGGCGGGTGCAATTCCCCAATTCAGGAGGAACGTGACCATTAAATCTGTTTGCAGAAAGATCCAGCTCTTCCAACCGGCCAAGCTTACCAATCATAGGAGAGAGACGACCGGATAGGTTTCTGCTGGGAAGAGCAAGTGAAATGACGTTGCGCGATGCGCATTTGACGCCTTGCCACGTACAGAAATCAGAGGCGTTGGACCAGTCTGGCAGAGAATCTGTGGCTCCACCTCCCTGTAACGACTCTTTTATCTGTAAAAGAACGTCGCCTTGTTCTGAGAGGCTGCAGGCACTGCTCATCAGCAATGGTATCCCATACAAATACAAACATAGAGTGGCCGAAGACACAAACTTAGTAACTCTCCGACAGGGGGAGATGGTGGGCGAAAGCTTCATTTTGGACAGGAAAGTAATCACCTCAAATACTTTTGGGAGTCGCGTTATGTGAGAATGTGCATAGGGAAACTTTTAAACTAGCGGCGACGCACAAAGAGGTCCAAAGAACAATCAATTAGCTGTTGACCCACAGGCTACAACGATTGCCAATACGAGCTTACTCGTTCGCCTATTGAAAATCGTGGTTAAAAGAAATATTGACCGTTGTTATAAATTTCTGACCTGAGAACATTGGTACACATTATTTATTTTTCTTACGACCTGTTTAAGTGGCTGGCACGAAGTCTTAGTTTGAAATTTGATGATCTCTCGAAACATATTAAATTTTATGTTATAAAATTCCGTTAGATTATATATATGTATATATGACACTTTTAATTTGGAATAGCTTCTTTATTTGTGATAGATTATAAAGAAACATATTTAACTTTATTTTTATAAAATATATAAAAGTTATTATATAATATACATATGTATGCATATTGACTTCAAGAACATTTTTGAACATTTTTAATGGTTCATATATTTTGTTTGAATATCTTAATAAAGTATACTATTTTGTTTAGAAACATAAATATAGATTGGTTGAAGATAAAAAAATGGGTAACCCTTTTCTTAGGGGAATGATGGCTATAGGTTTGTTTTGTATAGGAAACTAATCACCTCAATAAATACTAAACGATGAACTTTTAGAAGATTTTGTGACTTGGCTAAGTAAATGTGCTTAGGAAAATCTTTTAAACTAGTCATTTTGTGCAAGGACTATTGTAGAAATCAGTAAAGAGGAATAAGAGCCAACAAACCTATTTTAAGTGGTGACAAATCTAGTGTAGAATGTAAGAAACTCTAATAGCAATATATGTATATTGTAATAAACATGTACCAAATATCTTATGTATGTATAGAAAGACAGATATGCATAATGTAAAAGGTAAGGAAGGAAAATATGATATATGTAAAAGAGTAAGAGAATGTAGAAAATAAAAGATTAAAGTGAGAAGATACTACATATAAAATTAAATGAATTTATTTTATTTTATTTATTTTGTTGGAATTTATTTTATTTAATAATTTTCTTGATATTTTATGATTATTTTTCTTTATATTTTTTTTTTTTAAATGGGGTTATTTTGTTTCTTTTCTACATGATTGTGTGTAAAATAATGAAATAAAAAATTATTTGCAAAGAATTTGGTCTTTTTAAGAGGAATTTTTTTTCTCTTTGCATATCAATATGTAGGCTCACTTTTTCTATTTATACGCTTATTTATTTCAAATTTCTTACACATTTTATTAGAATAGTGTTATTCTTAAAATAAAATTCTCACATTTCGATCTTATTAAGTTACATGTTATGCTTGAAAATGTCTATCCATTGTTGGTTCATAGTATTAAATGTAAATTGTGAAACAATAAATATTTTGAATATTTTTTCAATCCATGATAGATCTAAAAATACTATTCATTTTGCGCAACTAACAAATTTTATGGATATATAACTACTAAATACCACAAATTCCTTGAAATGGAATATCTTAATGGTAACCAAGTTATCTTGTATCACTATGACCTAGTAATCTATAATTTGGAGATAGTTGATTTCTTTACAACATATGAGAGTTACACTTTGTTTTATCTTAGTTAACGAGTGTAATGTTTATAAATTTGAACACGTAGTTCATAAAATATCTTGGAAGCTAAATGTTATTAGGGTTCTATGCAACTGATTTGTACACGTATATGGTAGTCACGACATCATTGTTCATTTCCAAAAGTTAGGTATAAATGCTAAAACTTTCTTATGTACACAATTGTGTACAAAATGACTAAATAAAATTTTGTTTATAAATAATTTGATCTCCTAAAAATGAAAAGTTTTGTATCTCTATAAGTAGGATCATTTTTTCTCTTTAAACCTTTATTTATTTCATAATTTCTTAGACATATGATTAGAATAAGGCTATCTTTAAGTTTAAAACTCATAATTTCATCTTATACAGTTAGATCTTATGCTTGTAAATGTCTATTCGTCATTGGTTCATAATCTTTAAGGTAACTTATGAAATAAACAAATAATATGTATCAATTCGAGATGTATGATAAATCTAAAAATAATAAACATTTTGTAAAATTAACCACCTATATGGACAAATAACTACAAAAACAACACAAATCCCCTTAAATGGAACATTACAATGCTCACGAAGCTATCTTATATCACTATGAGCTAATAATATATAATTTGGTGATAGTTGATTTCTTTAGTGGAGATAAATTACACTATACATTATTTGAATTATTGAGTGTGTCAAATCACCTAAATATAGTTTAATAAAGATCTTTTGTAGTAATAAAAAAAAAAAGTTGTACACTACGTAAAGAAAAATTGCACAACAATCAAATAGCTTTGTACACCAATACAAGGCTATCTAAATATCGATGTGGAAAAAAATAATTAAGTGTAACCAAACAAAGTAATCAAGTTTCCACAATTCATCTGAATTTGTTAGATAATTTTTGGATTTGATTGTGTAAGTTTTTTTATCATCAAAGTATCAGATCACACTACATGATCCATCATCAGGATGCAAGAGAGCAAAAAGGGAAAAAAATTGTAGATTGCAGATCTAGAATGGAATAAAAAGGAGAAGGAAAGGAGGGAGCACACTAGTCGAGATTGACAAGACCCTTAAGAAATCAAGAAGACAAAAGAAAATATAACAATGACAAAATTACATGTAATAGATAAAACAAAGACCTATATAATAAAATAAAATAAAATTATATACCACAACCTTAATAAAGTAAATATTAATTATATTAATTATTTACACTAAATTATCTATAGTTATTTTTTATTTGTAAATTATGTTACTTATTCTAAAATCTTGTAAATATTGGAAATGAACATTTCTCCATAAAAGTATAATCATAAAGTACCCGAAGAAAAGTAACATTATAACTCTAAATGGGAAGAAGCGGACCTCAAAAGTTTCATAAAAAATTTAAGAGATTAACCATCTTATAACATACCAATACCTAAAAATTACTCTATACAAAAATTTGCGATTTTATATGAGAATGTCCTCAGAAAAAAAATGTGAACACCTTATTTCTTGTAGTCAAGATCACTTGCAACTAGTTTCACACAAGTGTGATTAGGATCTATAATTGGTGGACGAATATGACTTATATTACCCATTACGACACGTTACCTAGTCGAAGACTCATTTTCATAGTGGACGAATGGAAAGGGAAGTGACGAATTTTCCATTTTTGACTGGAAGCAATTGATTATTGGCATGTCATTACCTTAAGACGTGTTTGAAGGGTTGTGGCGGTGGATGACTTGGACTGTTTTAGCCTGTGAAATTGACATTTAACAACAACACATTTAAGGTCTAACTTTCTAGATTGCTCAAAGTCTTAGATTTGTTTCCATTTTTCCATTTCATCGATCATATGTTTTTATCGTTGTCACAGTCTCACGGTTAAGACTCAGTTTCATAGTGGATGAATGCAAAGTCGCGATTTTTCCATTTTGACTGGAAGAAATTTATTATTGACATGTCATTTACCTTGAGACGTGTTTATAGGGCTGCGGCGGTGGATGACTTGGACTGTTTATGTCTGTGAAATTGACACTTAACCAGCACACATTACGGTCTTACTTTCTATTGTCATGTGATTTTTAGTGACGGTTTAGACATTTTAATGTCTTTCCTTTTTTGAAAATAATTTATTGTCAATTTTTTTTCATTTATAAATTATTTAATAAATTATTTTAAATTTAAATATATGTTATAAGATAATATATATTTATATTATTATATATCATAATATGTTGTCTATAATAATTTTTGACGGTTTATTAATAAATTCAAGTGTCATATTTATGATTTTATAAAATATTAGCCTTTCAATCCATATGATCCAATAATTTTGCAACTATCATAGACGGCTCCAAAATGCAAGAACGGTCAATACGGCCATCAAATTCCAGGCCTAACTCTAAGTCTTATTTTTGTTTCATCCATCAGATGTTATTAGCATTGTCACATACTCGTAGTTAAGTTATATTTTCTTTTCAAAAATCATGTTCCAACCTAATTGATAGTCGCTAAAGGCTGGCCACGTCATATGCGTACTCTGGGAAGCAAGTGTAATAATTTTCTTTGTACTGTGTTTTTTTTTCAATTCTCGCAAAAGATGAACATTATTTAGAAATTTTAATGTAAAAATTGGCTTTTCCATTTTTTAACAATTGAACCGCTTATCTCAAAAATCCTATGAGAACTAACATGCAATGTCATTCAAGATTTTGATGTACCTGGCCTGAGTGGTCATTCGTGCTCAATAATCACAATGCAGATCATTGTTTTAGTGTAGACTTACAATCACACAGCAAGTTAGAATAACAGTGCCCCAATCAACTAAGAGGGGGAGAGGGAATCAATTGATGTCAATATAGAGTATTAAAACTTTAACTTCAAACTTATTGTTGATAACAAAATACTGAACTGAAAAGTGAATGCAGCAATTACACACACACATATAGACACCAAGATTTGTTCTTGAGGAAAACCGTATTAAGGGAAAAACCTTGGTGGGAATGGTACCCACAAATATCTGCACTATAGGTATAATAACCCTGTTAAGAGTTCTTACCCTGTTACGAGCTGAGTATTACAATAGGCAGGTACTGATTAAAGGATACACCATGTTAGGAGCCTTTTACAATGTGATCTCAATTAACGAATCGAACCTGCTAGGAGTCCAGCCCTGTTAGAGGTGTACAATATATCAACCTGATTAAGAGATTTTAGAGTCAAAGCCACCCTCAGGTTCTCCAAACCTCGCAACCTTAAGTCTGAGAAAAATCTATTCTGAAACTACTTCTAGTCATCAACTACTGCCAAGAAAGCTCCACCTTGTGCCCAAGTGCACAAGTACTATTTCTTCAAATAGTATCCAATGTATCCTTAAGCTCGCATTCACCTCTGCATCTTGCATATGCATTTCCATGCATATTTTCCAAGGATTTCAATCCTTATATACAAGTTACAATAATTAAATCTGGGTCAGCCTTCATAGGATAAATCCTATTTACAAAATACAAAATGAACCCATGCGAAGATGCACAGGGTGCCTCTTACAATGTTATAACATAATAGTTACATCAATTAATCATTCATATCCATTCATTAATGATGTAGCCCAAACCCTTCAAACAATAACTCAGAAAAAACACAGAATACCAAAGTTTCAAAATACCATATTCTTCATTCAACTAGTCCAACTCTATTCTGCCTCTACAATGAAAAAAAATGACTACTTATTACAATTCCAGAAAATTACCATATTTGGCAGATTTTCAGAAAAATCAAATTTTTACATTTTTTGTAATTTTCAAAACCCATCCTACGAATCCTGATTTTTCCCAAAAGATGATCCCAAATAAGGCAAGATGAATTGCCAACTAATCTACAAAATCAAGAATATGATTTCGGATTTATTACAAAAACAACTTTCTAAAAAACTAAAACTCAAATTTGGAGGCCAAGATGATATTTCAGGATCCCGAAAAAATGTCAAAACGGCCACCAATTGAGCCAAGCTCCATTGGCAATCCAAATAACACCACCTCAAGCAACTGCTTGTAAAATTTTAGCCAAAACCCACATCTGAGTCAAAAGTTATGACCCTCCGAAGTAAACCTCAACCAAAACCCACATCTAAGTCAACAGCTTCGATCTTGGGATGCTCTTGCATCAATTAAGCTCACACATCACATTGCTTGAATTGTGTTCCAAGTCAGCCTCCAAATAGGTCTTCACCAATGCACACACCATAACTGACGTCACTTGTACGATCATGACTCCATATGATCGCAATAAGCTCTCCAGCCAGTGTCCAACACTAACCTATGTTCGCACATTCTAACTTAAACAACCATGAGTGCTATCCACAAAGTTCTACAGTCAACTCTGTGAAAAACACAGTTTCTATTTCCTGAGAAATAGTTACTAGTAAACCAACCATAAATCTATGAAATTAACTCATAAGAATGTGCAATCACAGATGGTGACCCAAGACATCATGAGGATTCTTCCTCTAAGTGCGCATGTGCTAATTCTCTATACAGTGTCTATACAATTCTCTGCAACCTATCTGCAAGCTTCTAATCAATCAATCAATAACATGTGTTGCCATCAATGACACAATCTATTATGAATGCAACACACAACCACCATAGCATACCTCCAACATTACTAGGATACTCCCCCATAGGAATACCATTAGAATTCATGCTAACAATCTCCCCCTTTGGCATTGATGGCAACATAGATGAAAAACATCTAAGTTCCATAATTACCAAACATGCCAATATTGTATCTGCATCAGCATCTTTTCAAATGCTCTTCATCAATCATCAAATCCTCCAAAGGATGATCCTCTCATTCTATTTTTCATGTGTCATTCTCTCCCCCATTGGCATCAATGTCAAAGGTGTTATTGTGTCTCCAAGAGTTCTCAGTAACTCAACTTAAATACATATACTCCCCCATAGGAGAAGTATCAAGCATATAGTCCACAAAATGAAATATTGCTCTGATATTTCTAGACTAATGCAATTACTGCATCAATTATTTCAAGAGTAGGTTGGGGCATGACCCCTAGCATACCTCTCAAATAATCAAATATATCCTAAGGTGGAGATTTTGTGAAAATGTCTGCTATTTTCTCCTTTGTATTCACACATTCTAACTTTACTTCTTTCTCTGCTACTTTATCTCTCAAGAAATGATACTTTATTGCTATATGTTTTGTCTTTGAATGCATAACAGAGTTCTTTGACATATTTACCATGCCAGTATTGTCACAATGGATAGTAAATGAATTTTTAAGACATACTCGAATGTCCTTCAACATCTGCTTCATCCATATGATCTGTGTACAATTGATTGTTGTTGCAACATTTTCTAATTATGTTGTAGACTGAGCAATACTCTCATTCTATTTTTCATGTGTCATTCTCTCCCCCATTGACATCAATGTCAAAGGTGTTATTGTGACTCCAAGAGGTCTCAGTAACTCAGCTTAAATACATATACTCCCCCATGGGAGAAGTATCAAGCATATAGTCCACAAAATGAAATATTACTCTGATATTTCTGGACTAATGCAATTACTGCATCAATTATTCAAGAGTAGGCTCGGGCATGACCCCTAGCATACCTCTCAAACACTCAAATATATCCTAAGGAAAAATTTTTGTGAAAATGTCTACTATTTTCTCCTTTGTATTCACACATTCTAACTTTACTTCTTTCTCTGCTACTTTATCTCTCAAGAAATGATACTTTATTGCTATATGTTTTGTCTTTGAATGCATAACAGAGTTCTTTGACATATTTACCATGCTAGTATTGTCACAATGGATAGTAACTGAATATTTAAGACATACTGGAATGTCCTTCAACATCTGCTTCATCCATATGATCTGTGTACAAGTGATTGTTGTTGCAACATATTCTAATTATGTTGTAGACTAAGCAATACAGTCCTCCTTCTTGCTAAGCCAAGAAACCAATCTTTTACCAAGGAACAATTATCCTCCACTAGTACTTTTTCTATCATCTACACTCCCTACCCAATCAGCATCAGTTAATGCATGAAGTGTAAAGTCTTGTGATCTATCATACCATAGACCAAACTTGATTGTTCCCTTTAGATATTCAAATATCCTTTTTACTGCCATAAGATCAGATTTGTTTAAGATCTACTTGGAATCTTGCAAGAATTCCAACAACATTGGCAATATGAGGTCTAGTATGTGTTAATTACTAAATTCCTCCAATCATTGATCTATACCTTGTTTGAGGTACATTCTTTGCTTCATCTTCCAAATAAAACTTACTCCCAGTTACCATAGGGGTTCCAACAGGTTTACTGTCATCCATGTCACACTTTTTCAACAGTTCTTTAAGATATTTGGTCTGAGATATCAATATCCCTTCTTTACTTTGACTGATCTGTAATCCAAGGAAGAATTTCATCTCCCCAATCATAGGCATTTCAAATTCACTTTTCATCTCATCTGCAAACTTGTTACTCATTTCATCATTTCCTCCAAAGATAATATCATCAACAAAGACTTCAACAATATAGATACCTTCTTTAGTGATTCTTAGGTATAAATTGTTGTTAGCATTGCGTTTCTTGAATCCCAACTGAATGGGATACTTATCCAATCTTTCATACCAACTTCTTGGTTCTTGTTTCAATCCATATATTGCCTTCTTCAATCTACAAACTAGATCTTCATTTCCTGATAAAGGAAATCTATTAGGTTTCTCAATATATATTTCCTCTTCTAAGTCTCCATTAAGAAAAGCTGATTTCACATCCATCTGATATACTTTGAAATTCTTATGAGCAACATAAGCTAAGAATAATCTAATTGCCTCAATTCTAGCAACAGGTGCAAAAGTATCTTCAAAATAAATTCCTTCTTGCTGTGAATACTGTTTACATACTAGTATGGCTTTGTTTCTAACAAGAATGCCTTCCTCATTCATCTTGTTTCTGTATACCCACTTGGTACTGGGTCAATCACATTTTTGTCTTTAGGCCTTGGAACCAATTCTCATGTGTTGTTCTTTTGAATTTTCTCTAGTTCTTCCTTCATGGCTTTGATCCATGATTAATCTCTGCATGTCTCATCTATGGACTGCGGTTCTACTTGTGAGATCAAGAAAATGGCATTTGTAGTTTCTTCTCTATTTTTTAATCTTCTCCTAGTTCCCTTGTTGTTGTCCCCAATGATCTGATTCTTAGGATGGTTTCTTAGAACATTTTTGGGTGTGGTTTATCCCTCAATTCCACACTTATGCCATTGTTAATTTCTAGGACATCCTAAGATGCTTCATTCCTTCCATTCGCATTCTCTGTTGTTTGCATATTGACCTGATTTGTATTCATATTTTCAAGATAAATCTCATAGGGGTTGAAGCCATATTATTTTTCTCTAACTTGAAAATTTTCATCCACTCCCACATTAGCACTTTCAATTAGCTTTCTAGTTCTCAAATTGTAGCATCTATAACCTTTTATTTTAGTAGAATAGCTAAGGAATATTCCTTCATCACTTCTAGCATCAAATTTTCCTATACATTCATCTCTTTTAATATAGCATTTACTTTCAAAAATTCTAAAATAACTAATGGTAGGTGTCTTACCATACTATAGCTCAAATGGTGTGTTTCATGTACCTTCTGTGATTTGTACTCTATTCATTGTGTATACTGATGTATTGACTACTTCTCTCCAATGCACGTGAGGAACCTTTCCTTCTATCAACATGGCTCTTGCAGCATCAAGAACTATTATGTTTTTTCTTTTAGCAACTCCCTTTTTTTGTGGTGTCCTAGGTGTAGAAGTCTACCTCATAATGTCATTCTTTTCACAAAAGGTATTGAACTCATGTGAAGTGAATTCCCCACCTCTATCTAATCTCAAACATTTTATCTTCAAGCCTATCTCATTCTCAACTTTTTCCTTGTAAAACTTAAAGGTTTCAAATGCTTCTAATTTTTCTCTAAGAAATCCAGCCCACATCATTCTAGAATAATCATCAGTGAATATAATAAAGTACCTATCTCCAAAGTATGACCTCGTCTGTGTAGGTCCACAAAGATCTGTATGAATCAACTCCAACTTCCCATTTGTTTAGTATCCTTTTCTTGCAAAACTATCTCTTGTCTGCTTTCCCAAAACACGCTCTCTGGACAACTTCCCATTTGTTTAGTATCCTTTTCTTGTGAAACTATCTCTTATCTCTTGAAGTATAACCTCTCCCACATCTAACCACGACTTCTTAAGGGAAGCTCTATCATAACCACCATCAGTAATCTATTTAATCTTATCCCTCTTTCCCGCCTAGAAAAAAACATACATCACCTCATCAACACTCTTTTTATCCTTGTAAACCTTTCTCCCTTCAATGATGATGTTTGAGACCTTAGCCACTACCTCTTTGTGAATCAATAATTCTAGGTCATAGAAACATATTATGCATTCCTTCCAACTAGCTATGAACATATCTGTTAGCTGGGCATCATCCCCATGGAGAGTCTCTATATGCCCACTCTCTACATATAGTTGAGACCTTTAGTTTTAGCCATGAAAACCTATTAAACATTGTATATGCTTTAGCTAAAATCCTTGGATGCATGCCTTGCACTTTACATTATTCCCATGATAGTGCAATTACACTAGCATTACTATTTGACTATATGCAATGATATACTAAAGTATCATAATGTCTCAGATGTTATTATGAGGTATTGTGAGTAAATCATGGCAATTAAAATAATTATACGTCTCATCTAAACCAACAAGTAACAAATATTTATCATATTTTTCATCAGTCAACATCCATATTTAAATATTAAAATAAAATGAAATGATAACATGATCATCGTCAAATTAGGTGGTTGATGTTACGTCATAAATCAATGTATATGCATAGAAGCTGTAGCAGACTTCTAGTGTTGTATGATCCTTGTTGTATCTTCTTCCTATCCTATCTTCTTGGAGACTTATTCGTATTCTTGTACTTTCTCTATTTTGTACTTTATATTTAATTGTAATTACATACCCTATGACTTGTGTAGTGGTTGTTGAAGATTATTTATACTTTATAATTCAAATATAATTATGATGTAATATGTAAATGATTTAGATGATTATTGTAATTAATATATCTTTAATTATATTTGCGTATTTTCTACATCAAGGAACGCTTGAGATGTGTAATCTAGAATTGAGATTATCTTTATGTTTATGTGTACTTATGGACTTTATGTTTTACTTATGCTTGTTTATTCATCATTGTTTGTAAACACTTTAGAAAAAAAAATATTTTGCAAACTTAGTAATATGTTTTA
The DNA here is from genome assembly GCA_027943335.1 of Chamaecyparis obtusa. NCBI lineage: Eukaryota > Viridiplantae > Streptophyta > Pinopsida > Cupressales > Cupressaceae > Chamaecyparis > Chamaecyparis obtusa. The sequence continues at coordinate 188,636 of BSBK01007358.1, forward strand.
GAATAATATCTCTTGGGTTCCTGATGGGGCATTACAGGATATCCATCATTCCCTTAGTATTCTTATTAATTCTTGAGGTCTCCAAAGTAGAGGAACCCTTCTCAGTATATCCATGGGAATCTCCACATGTATGGTTAGATTGTCTTCTAGATCATTTTTCTTAGGTAAAATGAGAAAGTTAGGAGTTGTGATTGCCATCGACTCAGAATCTTTCCTCCAGGTGGACTTTTTGGTTCTCATCAAAAGGGTCCTAAATCATTTGGAAGAGTCAATAATTATTTCCCTTTTTCCTTTTTTTGTCTCTACTTGGGTCTAGATAATCTGAAATATAATCACCACGGGTACATAATCTAAGCCATCATCGTCAAAGACAACAACCCTTTTGTGGGAAGATGACGTCAAGGGATTTTTCTAACACCCACATAAAATATCTCATCCCCCTCTGAATCCACAAAATTTGAATCCAAATAAGTGTCACAATAGTGCACTCTAAAATTCTTCTTAAACTTAATCCCCTTTCCCAGAGGAGGGTTTCTCTATACATACAGACCCTTCACATGTTCTATTAACAATAAAATTAACCCCTCGTAAACAATAGAGCATTTATGGGGTTTTTTTGCATGGGCTCTCAAACTATGATACAAAAATAATAATAGATGGAATGGCAAGGACATGCACTCATTATGTCAAAAGTGGTTTAAGATGACAAAATGATAACTAAATAGATTTGGAAATTTTCTATCTAAGGTGAGGTACCTTATAATAACCTTTTCCACATCTAACCATGACTCCTTAAGAGAAGCTCTATCATAACCACTATCAATAATATTTTTAACCTTAACCCTCTTCTCCACTTGGAAAAAACATCCATCACCTCATCAACACTCTTTTAATTCTTGTAAAAATTTCTTGCTTCAATGATGATGGCTAAGACCTTATCCACCACCTATTTGTCAATCTATAATTCTAGGTAGTAGAGATACATGATTCATTCCTTCAAACTAGCTATGAAGGTATCTGTTAGCTAGGCTTCAGTCTGTGGAAAGTCTCTATACATCCTGTTAGACCCCCTACTAAAATTTCAGATCAAGTTGCCTCTTTGGTCTGCCAATTATTATAGACAATCGGCTCCAATCTGTTGTGATCACCTCCCATGGTGGATGAACAGAGAAAATCCATGTAAACACTATTCCAAATGTAGAAGGCCTGAATTAAAACTTGCATGATACCCAACTTACTACAAAAAAATGAGGGTTCCCTATGGACACCCATTGTCACGTAGGAAAATATTATTTCCAAGACAAGGAGCAAAAAATCACTACTCAACATCATGTTGAAGAGGCATCTGTTGTCAAGGGGAAGAATAGGTAGTGGGAGCGGGGACATATACTATCTCTATTGGGATATAATCATTTACTTCCCAATTAATAACATGTGAGGAATTAACTCACTAATTTGCCAGTTTGTCAACCACTTGATTTCCGTCACGATAGACATGGGAAATAATATAGGAATGAGAACAATTTAACATTTGTTTACAGTCCTCAGTAATAATCTTGATTGTCTAGCTTTGAGGGGATAAACCTTCGAGACAATTAACAATGTTTAATGAATCACTTTCCAGCCAAATTTTCTCCATACCTTAATCCTTAGCCATTTTTTATTCCATTATAAGTAGCAAAAACCTTAGCGTAGTGGTTCCCATAGATCTCTATATTAATATGTCCACTCTCTACATATACTTGAGACCTTTAGTTTTAGCCATGACAACCTCTTAAATATTGTATATGCTTTAGCTAAAATCCTTGGATGCACGCCTTAACATTTACATTATTCCCATGATAGTGCAATTAAACTAACATTACTATTCAAGTATATACAATGGTATACTAAAGAATAACTATGTCTCGGAGGTTATTATGGGGTATTGTGAGTAAATTGGGGCAATTAAGATAATTATCCGTCTCATCTAAACTAACAAGTAAGAAATATTTTTCATCCGTCAAAATCCATATTTAAATATTAAAATAAAATGAAATGAAATGATAACACAATCATCATCAAATTAGGTGGTACTGTCACGTCTTAAATTATTAATGCACCTACTACAGCCCTTGAAAAACGGAAGAGAAAACCCACTACTTTGACGGGTTAAACACGGCAAGTCGGTTCAGAGTTTGAAATATTCCAACTAGCTGAAAGTCACGGTAATGAACTTTCCACGTCCAGTGATAAGCGTATTGTTTTAGGGAAAACCCACTACTTTGACGGTTTAAACACGGCAAGTCGGTTCAAAGTTTGAAATATTCCAACTAGCTGAAAGTCACGGTACTGAACTTTCCACGTCCAGTGATAAGCGTATTGTTTTGTTATATATGAATAACAATCTATGACGAATCCCATCACATTTATTTCAGAGTAGAATGGTCAGGCGCTCAGCTCTCACCGTTGTGAAAATGTTGGCGTTAATGCATCTATAAGTCTGCCGTCTCCTTGGTAATTCTTTTATTTTTTGTTTGCTCTAGAATTTTTTATGCATCGAATGGTTATTATGACGGTTTATTGACATCATTTTGATGGCTGCGCTGCATATACAGAATATGATACATACGTCAGCCCTTGAAAAACTGGCTCAAACTTATTGTTTTTCTATATATACGATTCTCCATTGATAGAATGAATAACAATATATGAGAAATCTCATCACATTTATTTCAGAGTAGAATAGAATGGCCAGGCGCTCAGCCCTCATCGTTTTGGTAATGTTGGCGTTAATACTTCTTTCAGACTGCCGTCTCCCAATTGGTAATTCTTTTATTTTTTGTTTGCTCTACAATTTTTTATGCATTGAATGGTTATTATGGCAGTGTATTGACATCATTTTGATGACTGTACTAAATCTGCAGAGTCTAATACTATCGGGGCAGGAGAGATGAGGATGACAAAGGAGGATAATAACTTAATGGTTTTAAATACCATGAGCCCAGTTTGTTCATTTCATATTTAAGAATACTATAAAAGCGTTCTTAGAGGGGGAAAAAGAAATAATTTTCATTACGGTGTCTTTTGTGATGAAATAGGTTGCAAAGGAACGAACAGTCGAAGAGGAAGAAGATTTACATCTCAGGAGAGAATTGCAGGAAGGTGGGCATCACCACTCGCTAAGTGGATACGTTCCATGCTGTCAATAAATGAATACATCGTACACGTTTTACGGGTCGTAGGGGAGGAAACTACCGAATTTACAATTCTTACTAGGCGGTCCAGGAGATTATTATTATTTTTATTTTGTATTTTTATTAAGTACATTCTCTAATGTTTAAGCATTTTTAAATCTTTAAAATTGTGTAAAATATACAATAAGAGAAATTATATCGGCTCATACTTATTTCTTTCTTGCATAATTTCTATTTTGTTGAAAGTTGAAGAGAAGAAATAAATCAATAAAATCTCTGCATGTTGAGAGAGGAAAACACAAAAATACTATTTTTTCATTAACAAATATATTATTTTAAAAATTTATTGAGTAATTTATAATATGGAGGAACCAAAAATTTTAACAAATGTCAAATATGTTATATTTGTGATGCAAACGAAATGGAAAATAAATTTTTTATTTGAAGGAAGGTGAACCATACTGCCCTTCACACAAATGACATAATTCTTATTAATTATTCCTAAAAATGAAGTGAAAATAAAAATTTAAAAAATTAAATTATAAAGTATTTTAAGATCTATTTTAATTATTTATTAAAAAAAAAGAGATGTCAATTATGTGGTATCATTTACAAAATAGATGAGAAAGATAAACATGAAGAGAAATAAACTTTCAATATAAAATATTCAAGGAGATATGATTCTTTAGAAAGCTTTAGGTTAGAATTTTATACCAAGGTTATGTTTACAATTATGATTATTGTTACAATTGATAATTGGTTTATGGCTAGTGTTACAATCAAGCTTATATTCAACATTAACATCAAAATTATGGTCACATGTATTATTAGAATTGAGGTTAGTATTAGTTTTAATATTTTGATTAGGTTTATGGTTAGAATTGTAGTTACAATTAGCATATAGTTAGAGTTAAAATTAGAGTAAGGCATACAATCAAAGTTACGCTTAAGATTATAATTATAATTGAAATTAACATATAGTTAGAATTGGAATTAGGAGTGAGATCAGTATACAATTAGAATTAAAATTATAATTAGGGTAGGGAAAATGTTATATTTGTAATAGTTGCCTATAAATACTGTGAAAAGATGAAACAACAAAAATACAAATAAACTCATGAAGAAATTATAATTGGAATTAATTAAATGATCACATAATGAATACACATTTATAAAAAATAATTGGATTTGAATTTCTTATTTTTTAGGGAAAAGTAGCTAAGCCTACCAACAACCGTAGTCAACGAAGCATACAGAATTTGATCTTTTAATATTGTGGCCATCTCATTTCTCTTCTCCATTTCAATTCATTCAGATGAGTTTACAATTTGATATGAAAATTTTTCTAATTCATTCCATTTTGATAATAGATCATATAATAGATCCAAAAGAATGTGAATCTTTCAAAAAAAATTATATTACATTATAAAATGAAAAATCAGAAGACAAAATTATGAAAAAGAGTGCTAGCTCAAAGGAAGAGCACCTATTTTTTAAGCAAGAGGATGGTGGTTCAATTCCATCATGCCCTAATATGATTGAATATATGACTAAGTAGGCTACTAGATATGTGACTAAATCTATGACTAAATATGTGACTAAATATATGACTAACTATGCGACTAAATATATAACTAAATTAATTACTAAATCAACGACCAAACCAATGACCAAATCAATAACCAAATCAATGACTAAATATGTGACAAAGTATATGACTAAATATGCTACTAAATATATGAATAAATATGTGAAGTTAAATATACTACTAAATATGCGACTAAATATATGATTAGATGAATGACTAAATCAATGATCAAAATTAGCGAGTAAATAAATGACTAAAATCATTTAGTCATAAATTTAGTTGGGCTATAAATGACTACAAATAACTACTAATAGGCATGTGCCTAATTTTAGTTGTTTATATACAATTTTTAGTAGTTTTTTTAGTCACGTATTGCTGATTTTGTACTAGTGGCATCATCTACTCCCCTGGCAAGCCTATGTCCTTGAAATGGGATTTTTTAATTGACTTGATGCTCATAGAAGGGGAATAATTGATATCCTTGGATAAACATTCAAAATCTAACACCTAATTATTAAGCTTTCTAAAGACCTAATTGGAATTGTCCATTGTAGGCTTACTAACTGCCACCACAACTTTAACGTTATCATACATCTTTTTAAGAGTATCCTATAATTTTTTAATCCTCTATTCATGGTCCTCCTTCAACTCACTAATTCCCCTCACCAAGTTATTAGTAGTCTCTATAATAGCATCCGACTATTGTTTGGAAGAAGGGATACTCTCTTTCAAACTCTTAGTTTTTGCCACAATCCAAGATAAAATTGAATTCTGGATATCTATCATAACCTTAATATCCTTATTAATTCTTAGGGTCTCCAAAGAAGAAGATCCCTTCTCATTATATCCACAGGATTCTCCACATGTATGGACGGATTGTCTTCTAGATCACTTTTCTTAGATAAAATGGGAAATTTAGGACTCATGACCACCACAGACTTAGAATCTTTCCTCCATGTGGGATTTTTGGTTCTCATCAAAAGGGTCCCAGTTCGTTTGCAAGAGTCAATAATAATTTTCCTTTTTCCTTTTTTTTTCTCTACTAGGGTCTAGAGAATCTTAAATGTAATCACTAGGGGGGACATAATCTAGGTTGTCATCGTCAGAGACAACAACCCTTCTACAAGAAGATGACGTCAGGGGATTCTTACTAACACCCACATAAAACATATCATCCCCCTCTGAATCCACATAAATCCAACTTGAAGAAGTGTAACCACAATGCACTCTGACATTCTTCTTAAACTAAATTCCCTTTCTTAGAGGAGGGTTTATCTCCACATGCAGAACCTTCGCATGTTCCATTAACAATAAAATTAACCCTTCGTAAAGCATAGGGAATTTATGGGTTTTTTTGCATGGACTCTCAAACTATGATAGATAAATGATAATAGATGGAATGGCAAGGAGATACACTTATTATGCCAAAAGTGGTTTCTGATGACAAAATCATTACTAAATAGACCGGTAAATTTTCTATCTAAGGTGAGGTACCTCATAATAACCTTTGCCACATCTAACCACGACTCCTTAAGGGAAGTTCTATCATAACCACTAGCAGTAATCTTTTTAAACGTATCCCTCTTTCCCACTTGGAAAAATTATACATCACCACATCGGCACTTGTTTTATCCTTCTAAAACTTTCTTCCTTCAATGATGATGTTTGAGACCTTAGCCACTACCTCTTTGTCAATCTATAATTCTAGGTCATAGAGACACATGATGCATTCCTTCAAACTAGCTATGAAGGTATCTATCAACTGAGCTTGAGCCCATGGAGAGTCTCTATATATCCTGTTAGACCCCCTACTAAAATTTTAGGGTAGGTTGCCTCTTTGGTCTACCACTTATCATAGACAATCAACTCCAATCTATTGTAATCACCTGGACCATGGTGGATGAACAGAGAAAATCCACAAAAATACTATTTGAAATGTAGAAGGCCCAAATTAAAACTTACATGATACCCAACTTATTACAAAAAAATGAGGCCTCCCTATGGACACCCGTTGTCATACAGGAAACCATCATTTCCAATGCAAGGAGCAAAAAGTCACTACTCAACATCATTTTGTAGAAGCATATGCTATCAAGAGGAAGAGTAAGTAGGTGAGAGCAGGGCCATATCCTATCTCCATTGGGATATAATCATTTGCTTCCCAATTAGTAACTTGTGTGGAATTAACTTTCCAATTTGCCAGTCTATCAACCACTTGATTTCCCTAATGATAGACATGTTAGGAATGAGAACAATGAGAGGGGGGGTGGGTGAATCAGTGTTCACTATATTCAATCTTTTCTTTTACTCTTTAATCTTAACTTGAATGCTTAAGTACTGAAATGAACATTAACATAAACAAGATATATGAACACAACGCATAACACCAATATGGTTATGGGGAAACCCAAATAGGTAAAAACCCTGGTAGGAATTGACAACCACTAATATTCTGTACTAGTGTCTTATGATCCTTGTTAGAAGATCTTTAACCCTATTAGGAGTTGTCTTTACAATGCTTTTAGTGCAATGACCATGTCAAGGGTCAGACCCTATTAGGAGTCTTTTATAATTAACCATGTTAGGGGTGAGAACACACTGTCCTAGAGCTCACTGCTCAAGTGGTGAAGGCTACAACCTTCTAATCTCATATACACACTATATCTATTGGATGAACTCACACCATGACACTGCTTGTCTAATCAGCTCCTTTGATGTGATGATGCTTTGATCTCTTTCAAAACTCTAATAAATCTTAACTACTCTTCGCATACTTCTTCTCTTCTTTTCTAAACTTTATATCAACTTTCATACCTAATTACAAAGGCGCATCTCCTATTTATATGCACTACCAAAATGATTAACTAGGTCGGCCTATAACGGATTACATACAACACTTCCAAGTGAATTGGCTCAAGTGTGTTTAAAAACAAACATAATTACATGTCTACAACATAATTACAATAGGTGCATAACCTTTATAAAATAATAACATCATCGCTAATCAAATTGCCAATAGTCAGCTGCATACTTTGTCTTGTTCTGGCATTCACTGGTTGTACCTCTTCAACTGTCTATATATTTGTCATACGGTCTTATCTGATCATGCACTCTTAGACTTAGCATGAATAAATACATATAAGCTTAACTTCAAGGGTGCATACCATAACTCAGTCATACACATGTGTGCTAACGCTCTTATCTACTGGTGCTCTGTTAACTATCCAATCTTTTGTACTTAGCAAAATTCTAATCTTCTAATGAAGTGCGCTGACTCCAAAACACTATATGACTTTGTTGCCATAATGACAACACTATATCTAGTCATATACAATATTATAGTCAACTTGCCAACAATCTCCCCATTTGTCATTGATGGCAACAAAGGCATATGGTAGAGTTACTATCTATAACCTTATACAAAAATCTTTCTAGCATACTTTATCTTATATCTCCCTTAGACTCTATATTATACATCTTCTTTACATATATGTAAGACTCCATATTCTATGCAATACTCCCCCTTTGACATTAATGACAAAGGTGCTCCAAAAAATGTATCTACAAGTACTTACAATGTTAGAACATTCGGATATGCTATATGTAAGATTTGGATCTATTGCTTCCAAATTGCAATTAGTGCATTAACAATCTGTAGATGGGCGCATAATGCATATTGCAGCTTCTCCATCTTCTCCAAGTCTGTACTCAGACCTTGATCATATGTCACCATGGTGGCATCGATCTCCTTGATGTTTTGATTTAGAATGTCTAGAGAGGGTGCAAGAGCATTCTTGAGTTGTGTCTACTTTGCCCTTATCTTGGACATCTCCTTTTCTACCTTTTCTATCTTGTCAATCTGCCCCTAGTACACATTGTTGCACATTGTCACATCAGTGGAGGGGTCTTCTACTGATTTCCTTACTTTTTCTATCATTGCTTCTACCTCTTGGATCTTCTTGAAATGATCATCAGTCAACTTATCTTGGTCCATACATTCTGCAATGATCTTCCTTCCTTTTGTAGCAAACTCCTTCAAAGATGCTTGATCAATCTTTAGTGAACCTAGGTCAACTGAAAAGTTGCTAACCAATTCACTTAGCCTCTTCTTCTTGTATTTATCTTCTACAACTTGAGATGCAAATTCTTCCAAGCTAGAAACATTTGTCTTGAAGTTTGAAAGAATTGTGCTCACATCATCAATTGAATGGACCTTAGACACTTTCTTGTCAGAAGGTAACAAGTTGTTCAAGATGTTGACTGATTCAACAAACAAAGGATTCCTCATCACCTATTTTTCTTTTTCTTTCTCCATGGCTAGGACACTGATCTTCATCAGGTCTTCTTCTCCCCAAGAGTCCAAGCTAGTGGTGTCCGATGTCAAACTTGACAACAATGATATAGAAGGTAATGGAGTGAGAGGAGTGCTATCCATTACTTCTTATTTTACTCTAATTGGTATCTGAACAGATGGCTCATCTTTTTTCTCACTTCCTTTTACCTCTTCTTCTTCTTTATTTTCTTTTATCTTTTCATCTTCTTTTTCTATCTCTTTCTCTTCTTCTTTACCTGTGAGATCTTATATCAATTTTTATTCTTGTAGCTGGGGTGAGATGTCACTGCATAGGATTTTAGCTTCTTGTGTGCTCACAAAATCTTCTTCAAATTTACCCAAATCAATATATGTGGCCTCCATAGCAATTTATACATTGTCAATAAAGATTGTATCATCTTTTTGAGTCTCTGTCATGGGCACAAAATTTTCTGGGCCTCTATAAGTGTTTCAACTGTAGGTGTTGAATCCTGAGGACCTCTAAATGGTGCATTTGTGGTCTCTAACTCCTTGGCTACCTTTGTGGGAACTTGTGTTGTGTGCGCAATGGGTGGATACATGTTCCTATTCAAAAAAACTTTCTCAAATGCTTTCTCTGTTTCCTTTGTAACCATCTCATAATTCTTATCCATGATATGCACTATTCTTGTCTTAGTTCAGAGGTGTGGTTTCACCAAATCTAACAACAAGGTTTTATCTTCTAAAGAACGTACTAGGAGGCTTTCATCTAGAGTCTTTTCTCTTATCCTTAGATTATCTTCAATAGCCTATCTCTTCAAGAATTCTAAGATATTCCACACATTGTCTGGAATCATTGTTTTTAGTTTTAGGACTGTCCTTTTAAACTTTAACATATGTTTGATAATCATTACATGAATTTCAGATTTTTCTATTTCACTGTATTTCTTATGGAATTTTCCTACCTGATCAATTATGCCTTCCTCAATAATCCTTGTACTTAACACACTAAGACTAGGTTTGCAACCTACTTGTGTAGGTGCTTGAGTGTTCTTACTTCTGGTTGCTCGTGAGGATGGATGACTTGTTCTACTTTCTTTCTTCCTCTTAGGCATTGCCTTATACTCCAGAGGAATTGTAAGATCAATTTTTTCTCTAGGCCCAGGAGGGGCAACATCAAATTTGTCCTGTTTATCTTCAGTTTTCTCAATCTTGACCTTCTTTAACTTAGGATCATCAGATTTTGTTTCTACTGCAGGTGCGCTCTCAATTGCCAAAGAAATATTTTCTTGTCTTTCTTTGTCAAGGTCTGCCTATGTTACTCCATGAATTATGAGTATCTCAGAAGTAACCTTAGTTACTTTCCTCTTAGTTGTTGCAATGTTCAAGACTGCATCAACTTCTCTTGTCTTTTCTTCATAAGTCCCCCATCTTTGTTCATTAGGGTCCTTAGGTGCTGATAGAAACACTTGTGCATATGCCTCAAGGATTGGTTCCTCAACCTCATATCTAAGTGGATGAATCCACTTTGTTCTAGGCTCCACTGCTTCCATGCAAGTTGTATCAGTTTCTACCATGAAGAAAATGTTGTCCTTGTATTTCTCAATAATACTCTCTGGTATTCTGTATCTCATCTACATTTTGGCCCTGAATGTCTTCGATTCTAGTGTTATGTAATCCCTTAGTGTACTCTCAGTAGATGCCTTAAAGGATATATGTGGCATTATAGGAATACTTTTGTCTAAATACAAAATCTGAGACCTTTCCAACTATATGGAAGTACATGTATATGATCAAAGACTCAAACCTGAATATTTTGGTCTTATCATACTTAATGGATCTAATGTTATCAATCAATTGTGCGTGCAGGATCTCACAAAGATTGAACTCTCCATTTTCTCTGACAAGTCTTATTGCTGCAAGAATAGTGGCTGTTGATACACTATTCACCCTGCTAGTGTGTTGAAACCTATATCCCAATATCATGGACATCAATTTGATGTCTTTCTCCTCGATAGGCTCTATTGTCATTCTATGCCTAGCACTTCTTGACTTGCATGTTTTCTCAACAAGTTTTCTTACATCCTTTCCTATTAGAAGAATGACAGTTTTCTTAGAGCGACCTATCATCTCATGAATGAGATCTCCTATGATCCTTACTAGTACTTCACCTATCTAGAATAAGTCATCATGAATTCTTCTAAGAAAAATCTTTATCCATTCAGACTCATAAAACTCATATGTCGTAGCATATTCAACTATGGGATGGTTTTCCAACTGCGCAAACTCATCAAGGAAGGTTTTATCTAGTTTCATCATGGTCTCAATGTGTGCTCTAATTCTATCAAGACTTACTGGTTCTTTCTTACAGTAAATGTATACACGGATGTCTTCAACATGCATAACACCCATAAGGGTTTGGGAGAATGCTCCTTCTAAATCATCTAGGGTTGATTTGAAAGGGTACCTCTTGAAAATGTATCTCTTCTTCTCTCCAACATCAAACACAATAGGAGTAGCCATAACTTACTTATTTATCACTTTAATTAGGTTTCCAAGAACTTCTGAATTGTTGCGATGGATTAGGGCTTCCACAAATGATCAAATACACTTCTCGCTGGTAAATCACGCTTCAATATTTCACAATCAATTGTTAGGGCTTCTATGCTCTCTAATCACTCAAACTCGAATGTAATGTGTGATCTGCAAGTCTCTGAGTACTTTAAAATGAAAAAATTTTCCATTAATGCTTGCCACGTAAATGAAACTTTCACTAAACATTTCCAACTTTCTTTCTACAATCTACCAGGTAGTGCGCTCTTGCACATAGGTTCTACTAGTCTCCAAAAGGTTAAATACAAAGGTGCATACTTTGAGGGTGAGTATACCAGCCGCACAGGGGTCTAGATCTAAATTAGCTCCCCCTATGACCTTGAGGAACATTCATCCAGATGTAGAGGGTGCATCCATTGTGGATGCATCCAATACATACTTCTCAACCTTGTCTTTCTTCGCCTCTCACCAAATCATGCTCGCATATTATGAAGCTTTCACAAACTTGACTTCACCTTCGGTATCTAAAATTGATTCTTTTGGCTTTTTAGGGCTTTCTTGACTTTGCGTTCTTGATCTACAAAACTTTGAGATGTGTCCATCCTTGTTACATGAATGAAAAATAACTGGAGGCCTTAAATTCCTCGACGTATTGATATGAGTCACCATTTTACACTGTCTAGCTGAGTGACCATTATAATTACATATCTGACATGTAACACTCTGAGAACTTCTTGTATTTGTTTGATTCTAATTTCTCTGATTATTTTGAGTCTTGGTTTTCTAACTTGTTTTACAATTCATAGCTCTGTGACAAAATTTATTTCATGATTAACAATATCCATTGAAAGGTATTACCTCTTTACAATTCCTTTCTATATGTCCATGGTTGTTACATGCATAAAAAGTTTGGTCTAGTGGCTTGCACTCATCCTTAGATGGTTCAATACTATTTTTAGTCTATCTTCCAGTCTCCTTATCATCTGTGGTGTCTTCTAGTACTTTCATTCTTTCTCGCATGTTGTCAATCTGATTTTGTGCTTCATTGAATCCAATGTCGCTGGTATCTCCTTTAATTTTTTGAGCATATAACTAAGATTCAATTAGATCCTTTCTTGTGTGTAATTTATCAATGTGATTCTTTGCTTCTTTCAATTCAGGTTCTAACTTTTCTTTGATGTTCCCTAGCTCCAAGATTTCCATGTTTGCTTGCCTTAATTTGTCATTCAGTTGAAGGTTCTCTTTGATCTATTCTTCATAGACATCTTGATTGTTAGTTACCTTATCATCCAATTCTTCATTTAGTTCTTTCAGAGATGAATTTTCTTCATTCAACTTTTTTTATCATTATCCTTAAATCACTGGTAGAGCATTATTTCAAATATTTTCTTAGTCTTTTGATGACTTCTTGAGAATCACTGACTCTTTCTTTTAGTTCTTCAATTTATTTTTTAGATCTATCAAAGTCTTCAAGAGTAGCTTCAAGATTCTTTTTCAGATGTTTCATTTCTACCTTGTCCATGATCTCCTCAAGTGGTTAAATTTCTTTGCTGAGGACCAAAGCTTTGATACCAATTATTAAGAATGGGAACATTGATAGCGGGGGAGGGTAAATCAGTGTTCACTATATTTAATCTTTTCTTTTACTCTTTCATCTTAGCTTGAATGCTTAAGTACTGAAATGAACATTAACATAAACAAGATACATGAACACAACACATAACACCAATATGGTTACGAGGAAACCCAAATAGGTAAAAACCCCGGTGGGAATTGACACCCACTAATATTATGTACTAGTGTCTTATGATCCTTGTTAGAAGATCCTTAACCCTATTAGGAGTTGTCTTTACAATGCTTTTAGTACAGTGACCTTGTCAAGGGTCGAACCCTGTTAGGAGTCTTTTACAATTAACCCTGTTAGGGGTGAGGACACACTGTCCTAGATCTCACTACTCAAGTGGTGAAGGATACAACCTTCTAATCTCAGATACACACTATATATATTGGATGAACTCACACTGTGACACTGCTTGTCTGATCAGTTCCTTTGATGCATTGATGCTTTGATCTCTTGCAAAGCTCTAATACATCTTAACTAATCTTCACATACTTCTGCTCTACTTGTCTCAACTAGTCTATATCAACTTTCATACCTAATTACAAAGGCGCATCTCATATTTATATGTGCTACCAAAATGATTAACTAGGTCGGCCTATAACCGATTACATACAATGCTTCCAAGTTAATTGGCTCAAGTGTGTTTACAAACAAACATAATTACATGTCTACAAAATAATTACAATAGGTGTATAGCCTTTATAAAATAATAACATCATCGCTAATCAAATTACCAACAATTGGCTGCATACTCTGTCTTGTTCTGGCATTCACTGGATGTACCTCTTCAACTGTCTGTATCTTTGTCATACGGTCTTATCTGATCATGTGCTCTTAGACTTAGCTTGAATATATACATACAAGCTTAACTTCAAGGGTGCATACCATAACTCGGTCATAGGCACATGCACTGACACTCTGATCTACTAATGCTCTGTTAACTGTCCAATCTTCTATACTTGGCTAAATTTTGATCTTCTAATGAAGTGGGCTGACTCCAAAACACTATATGATTTTGTTTCCATAATGACAACACTATATCTTGTCATATACAATAGTATAGTCAACTTTCCAGCAAGACATGGGAAATAACATAGGAATGAGAACAATTGAACATTTTTTTATAGTCCTGACTAATACTCTTGATTATCCAGCTTTGGTGGGAAAAACCTTTGAGACAATTAACAATGTTTAATGAATCACTTTCTAGCTAGGTTTTCTTCATACCTTAATCCTTAATCCTTAGTCATTTTTATTCAAATGTAAATGAAAAAAACCCCAGCGTAGGGGTTCCCCTATATCTCTATGTTTTTGAAAATAGCAGGAGCAAAAAAGGGTGTTGACCCGTAGGACAATAGGCTAACTAAGGAATTAAAAAAGAGTTAATCACCAAAGAAAGAAACATGAAGCAGAGAAGTCTACCATGATCAAAAACAAAGAAATAGAAAAACAAGCACCACCACATAATGAGAGTTTTGAAACAGTTCAGCTTTAACCAAGCCAAGTGCCACATAGGGCTAAAAACCCAAACCAAAGTATAGAGCATACGAAAGTAAACATAGAAAAACCAAAAAGGAGGCAAGGAACCAGCAGTACTATCCATCCTCCCACTCATGAGAACCCACAACGCTATTTTCTAGTCCATAAGCACTTCGACAATAGAATATTGACCCACTCCTCATTGAGGAAACTGAAGAGCTCCCAGTTACTTTTAATAGCTTATGTATCCTCTGTGGCCTTCTCATATAGAAGGAAAAGAGTAGTGGTAGAGGCATGCACAACCTTAAGTGCAAATTTACTCACATCCTTCAACTACTTGTTTATGGCTTCCAGGTCCTTAGTGGGTTCTGAGACTGTGCTTTCCATGGTATTGACCTGGAACTTAATTTTTCCCATCAGGCCGCTACCAGTGTGACCTTTGTTCTCACTAGGGTCTTTCTCGTTCACATCTTCCCTAGCCACATTGGTTTGGGTATCTCCCTCGAGCTTAATTTCCACCTTGACAGTGTCATTGCCAGGGCTCTCTTTACTAGGAGAACCAACAGAACCTTCATCCTGGATAGAAACCTCCTCCTTGGACATGATCTCTCTGATGGCTCTTTTTCCCTATTCTTTGGCAAGGCGGGAAGAGCGGTGAGTAGAAGTAAGCAAGGGCTCAGAAGCATGGTCATAGTCGTGGTCAATCACAATCTTTTTCTACTTCTTGGGAGGGGCAGAGAGTCATCTCCTGGGTTAAGGGAATGCTTCAGAGAGCTGGGGGTGGGCTAGATTTTAGCAGACATAGGGCTAGAAGCAAGGGTCACATCACCCTTAGACTCAGTGGGAGTGGATATGCCCTAGTTAAGGGAAATTGAAGACGATGCGGGATGAAGAGAGGTGCGAGAAACTTGCAGAGGTAGAGATAGGCAAAGGGCAAGGTGAAAGTTATAAAGGCAAAGGATGAGGCCCTGATGAAGATAAACAGGGTTTTTGCCGAGGGAAATGGCTTCATTAACAACCTTCACATTAGCTTCTAATGAATGCATCAGGAAGAAGGGAAAAGAAATTAACAACTTGTGATGGAAATGATTTAGGAAGGGGAGGTGATAGTTATAAAATGTACCAAATTGGCCCTCCAGAGTAAAGTACTTCATCATGAGCTTACACATTTTTGGCCAAAACTCTGGGAGCTCTATCACAGTGTAGCCACCATTTATCAGAGTGGGGGTGGGACCATCCTTGAAGAATTGCACAAATTCCATCTTCGCCTAGGTCTTAGCCATCTTTTTCCACTTCCTACTAGTCATTGGCATACCTGTAGCCTGCCCAAAAACCTCTTCATTGACCTGGAAGGTGATGCCATTGATGGTGACTTTCCTATCATTCCAAGTCTTGGACACCTATCTAGAGATCATCTCATCATGGCCATGGAGGTGTTCCATGAATGGAAGAATACCTCCTTCCTTGCAGAAGTACATAACCATGGGATCCGAGGAGAACTCATCCTCAATCTAGTTTGGCTCGATTCTTTTTCTATCACCACCCATAATCTTCCAAACAGTCCGTCTGTAGAGAAAAACTAGAGAGAAGCCCAGGGGATGATTTCTCTTACCAACCTCAACTCTTCGAAAAAACCCACAACACAGGTTATGAAAGCTGAAAGGAAAGCCAAATAGGGGTTTAGATGTCATGTCAATTTGCAAAGAGTGATTAAGGCTTTGAGTGTCTTGGAGTTTGCAAAGCCTAGCCATGAGTGCCACCGAGGTTAAAATGTGAGAAGTACACATTAACCCACACTTATAATAATAAATATCCTATGAAAAATCTACATCGTATCTTTTTCCAACCTCCATAGATTTATTGCCCCAAGCCCAATTGAAATAATGATTGTTTTAAGAAGCCCGATTCGTGGCCACCAGCCACATTAGCCAAGTCATACCCATATCAAACTTAGAATTACACCCCCAATGATCCATGTGGAAGTTAAAAAAATCTGTGCAAGTTGTCGTAAGAATGCACTGGTACCCAGCCCCACCACAAGGCGTCCCACCCAAGCTTTCCTTTTTAAACATCATGAGTTTGAAAATCAATTTCTCTCATTTCCCGCCTTAGTAGGTCTTGAGTGTTCTGGGGTAGCTGACTAACAACTCTCCAACATCTAAGCCCCTCCAACTATAGACCAGTAGCTACCATGGCGTCAACAACCGCATTTCCTTCCTTGTAGATGTACTTGATGATAACCCTATGCAAGCTATCCATAATTCCCTAGATATCTCTCAAAATGTTGTCCACTTTCCAGCCAACATTACAATCACCCTTGGAGGTGTCAATTATGACTTTGGAGTCACCTTGAATGTTAATGTTGGTGCAGCCAATGGACACAGCAATTCTCAGTCCCCAGAGGAGAGCCATGCCTTCCACTTGGTTGACAGTGTGGTTTTGAAGGGAACCACTATAGGCCATCAATAAGCAGCCATTGTGATCACGAATGACACCCCCACCATCTTGTAGCAGATTGTGAACCGACCCATCAAAATTCAACTTATGTCACGTCACACCAGGAGGATTCCAGATAGTAGCATTGCGAGCAGCCATTTTGGAGCCATCAAACTTGGCAAACCCCTTACCCAATCCCCAAATCATAGCATTTTTGTGATCCCAAGTTGAAGGTGGAAAATAGGGAGTTTTCCAGTGGGCGACAAGTAAGCTTTCCTAAAGTAATTTCAGTCCAATTTGAAACACTTTCATGCTATTCAACTCAGTATCTATGAAGATCATGTTATTGCGTTCCTTCCAAAGGGACCAATAGAAAATAGGTAGAGCCTAGTTCCACAAGATCTTTATCAGAGGGTTGTGTGAGGGAGAGAGGTAGTTATGGAACAGATCACCTATACCTTTATTAGGAGTCCACTGGATGCCAAGGTGAGTTAAAATGTGCTACCACACCTCAGACGCAAATTCACAGTGAATAAATAAGTGGTTTATATTTTCCTCTTCTTTCTTACATAAGCAACATCTGTTGGCCAGATTAAAACCCCTCTTAGTGAGGTTGTCCAGAGTAAGAATTTTCCCATGTAGCACCATCCACCAGAAGAAGTTGACCTTAGGGATGAGTTGTGGTTACCACACATTTTTCTAGTAGGTAGTGTCAGCAAGAGCCGTTGTAAACTAATTGTAGGTAGTTTTGACAGTGAAGCCACCATTAAGGGTATAATGCCAAAGGAGTCTATCAGGCCTGTCAAAAATGGGAATGTGGATAGGATGGATTAAGGTAATGAGGTTAGTAGCCAAATTGTGGAGATTTGGTCTATCCCTCAGGAAAGGGGTAATATCAATCCATCTGTCATTTGTTATGAAATTAGAGACTAGGTTGCGCACTCCCTGGGTAAGAGTGTTTCTTAATTGGGAGAAATGAGTGGTAGCAAGAATACCATCAAAAAGCCAAGGGTCCTCCCAGAATCTTATGTCCCTACCATTACCTAATTGCTAAAGAGTTCCTTTCTCCAGAATACTTCTATTTTTGAGGATATTGTTCCACATTTTGGAACCTCTCAGATGCCCCTATTCCATAAAGACCTTACAGAAGTGTCCCCCATCAAGGTATTTGGCCTCCATGATTTTACACCAGTCAGCAAAACTCAAAACCATTTGCCAAGATAACTTAGATAGCAGGGCTCTATTGAGGTTGTTAATTCTTCTCAGTCCAAGGCCCCCCATATGTTTAGGGTGATAGACTTTCTCCCAGCTAACCAAAGGAAGTCTTCTCTTTTCTTCAGACCCCGACCAAAGGAAGGTGCGCTGAATCTTTTCCAAATTGTCAGCCATGACACCAGAAATTTTTAAAATGGAAAGGAAATAGACAGGAATTCCTTGAAGAGAAGCAGCAAGAAGTTGAAGCTTACCAACGCTGCTAAGAAGTTTACCTTTCCAACCAGCTAGCTTCCTTTAATTTCATTCAAGGATGGAGTTCCAAAACTCATTCTTCACTTCTTTGAAAGTAAGAGGGAGACCAAGGTAAGTCACAGGAAGCGAATCATCCTGGCAACCAAGAATTCTTAGGATCTTAGATTGGACCATCAACTCAGTATTAAAGAAGAATATTCTACTTTTATCATAGTTTATGTGTTGTCCTAAACCAGTAGCATAACTATCAAGCATATATTTCCACGCGCTAGCTTCAAAAATTGAGGAGGTACCGAAGAAGAAAGTGTCATCCACAAATTGTTGCAGGACTTCAGGGGGAAGGCTGGAGGCAGGTTTGATTCCCTCAATCTTTTGAAGTCGTGCCAGGTGCATCATGTTACGGCCCAGAACCTCAGCAAGAAGGATAAAAAGATAGTGGAATAGAGGATCCCCTAGGCGGAGACCCTTAGCAAGGGAAAATTTAGTGCCTAATTTTCTGTTGAGCAGCACAAAGAATTTGACAATTTTAGTGTAGGCTTTAATCAAAGTTAAGAAGTCTTGAGAGAACCCAAAGGAGGAAAGGACCTTATAGAGAAAGTTCTAATTAACGTTATCATAGGCTTTAGAGATGCCAAGCTTAAGTACCATACCGGTAGCCTTTCTGTGAAAGATAGAGTGCAAGATTTCATGGGTAGTGATGGCAGTGTCCAAAATTTTTCTACCTGGGATAAACCCTTTCTGATTGGGGTTAATAAATTTATTGAGAAGGGGTTTGAGTCTACTGACCATAATCTTAGAGAAGATTTTGTACAAGGTGTTACAGAGGTTGATGGGTTTGAAATCATCCATAGTTTTGGGCTAAGCACATTTTGGCACCAGGACAATGAAAGTTTCATTGAGCTGTTTGAGAATTTTCTTAGTTCTGGAAAAATCCCTGGCAGCATGTATCATATCATACCCAATAATGTCCCATAAATCTTGAAAAAAAACCAGGGGGAACCCATCAAGGCCAGGGGCTTTGAAGGATTTCATGGAGAACATGACATTACAGACTTCATCATTAGTGACTCTTGAAAGTAGGGATTTGTTGTCGCTGTCGGTGATCACCTTTGACAAAATAGAGGTAAGCTAATTTTGGAGGGTTTCAGAATTACCAGTATTCACATCAGCAAAGGAGTTGACAAAGTAATCTGTAGCTAGATTCCCCAGCAAGGTAGGGTCAGAGATCCCATTCCCTCTACTATCCTTAAGAGTGCTGATAGTATTCCGCCTCTTGTGCTTGTAGGCAGATTGATGGAAGAAAGAAAAGCTCCTATCTCTCTCTTTGAGCCATAACACTCTGGACCTCTGCTTCCAAAAAAATTCCTCGTTAGCTAGAGTAGCTTTCCAATCTTTCGTAACCTATTCCTCCTCATTGAGTAAGTCGGGTGATAAATTCCTAGTAGCCATCAGCCCTTGGAGGTTTTTCAATTTCTCATTCAGAGCTTTCTTTTTATGAAAGATATCACCAAAGGTGGTCTTACTCCAACCTTTAATAGCTCCCCTGATGATTTCTAGTTTAGAGGCCACTTTGAACATAGCAGAACCCTTGATCGGACTAGACCACCATTACTGAACCCTGTCCCTGAAATTGGGGTGTGAATTCCACATAATTTCATATCTGAAGGGGGTAGGGTAGGAGTGCTTCCCATCCATCCACTTGAGTAGCAAAGGATTATGATCCAAGGTGGTTCTAGGGAGGGCAATGAGAGAGCAGGAGGGACCCAGGTCCCAAGCAAAAGATATTAAGACCCTATCCAACTGCACCTGAATCAGGTGGTTGCCTTTCCTGTTGTTGGTCCAAGTGAAGGGATTACCTTTAAGATCAACATCCTGAAGCCCATTCAAACTGACAAAGTTGGACAGGTCCCCCATGCTTTCAGTAAAATCCACAATACCCCCACATTTTTTAGAAGGGTATAGAGGGGAGTTGAAGTCCAATGCCACCAAAAAATTAGAGCCCTAAAGGAGGAGAAAAGAGGATAAAAGCTCCTCCAAAAGATTATTTCTGCCCTGACAAGAGTTAGGAGCATATATATTAAAATAGTGCCAGGTAGCCGTTGGGGAGGTGAATGAAACAACAAGATGGTGGTGAGAGAAACTAAGGGCATTCCCATTAACTTTAGAAGGGTTCCAAAGGGTAGTAATCCCACTAGAATCCCCACACACCTCAGAATAAAAGAACATGGCTCCAGGCCATAGCCATCCCACAAGAGAATCAAAGTTACGATAGGTCATTTTGACTTCTTGAATAAGGAGAATGTCTACTTTATAATTAACAATATACTGTTTAACAACAAGTTGTTTCTATCGGTTGTTTAAACCCCGAATGTTCCAGGAGAAAACAATCATTACTTACCTTTGGGTGTGAGTTTGAGGGTTGGCTACCTGCCCATAGCAATCTCCATCATTGTGCTCCTATGTCTTCTTGTCTTGTCTGATGGACGTCTTGGTTTTGTGTCCACACCTACATCAATTTTTTTAGTCCTTGTTTTCTTCTGCTGGGTTTTCCATTCTCCATCTCCGCCTTTCAAAGCCTCAGGTGGCTTAATCGGGGTGCTACAAACAACCTGTTGAGGGCTGATATCATAGGTATTCAGGACCACTTCCATCACTGGGCTGACCACCAGTTCCGGTGCCTCAAGCCGCACTTCTATGTTACCTATGGTCATTGGGTCGACTTGGTCTTGCTTATCAATTGAATCACTATTAGGCAGGCAAATTCCCACCTCATTAGAGACTCCACCCATGTGTATTTCTCCCTCTTCCAGCAGACTACTCAAGGGGACCTTCTCCAACATAGGGGGATCATCCTCAGTAACATGAGTCTATAGAGTAGCAGCAACCTAGGGCTGTAGATCAGCAGCATCTGTGGTCTTCGGGGGGAAGGAGCAGCAGTGCCCTTAAGTTTTGGCTCTGGTAACTTAGGTGCTTTGCAATCCTTCCTAGTGTGTCCTTTAGAATTACAATCTTGACAGTAGAGGGTTGCATTCTCATACACGATGGCCTGAGACCATTTCCCCAATTTGGACTTAAGGACATCAAAGTTTGGTAGTGTCTTGTTAATGGGGACATTAACACAGAAATGAGCAAAAACAAGATGAGACTTGGAGAGGGTGATCAGATCAGATGCAATATAATGACCAGAGTTACCTATTGACCGAAAGACCTATTCATCCCAAAACTCAAGTGGGAGACCGGGCAGCCGGATCCAAAGAGGGGCCATCTTATTTAGGTTAGCAGAAGGGTCGAAGTCAGGCTTCCACTTAGCCAAAGTGAGGAGGTGATTACCATACAGCCAGGAACTCGCAAGGATAAGGGCAAGGTCCTCTACCACCATGAATCTGAACAAGAAAAGACCACCTAGCATCATAGAGGTCGCCACACTACCCTTCACCTTCTACTTGCCTCCAACCCATTTTCTCACCATATCGATGGTAGCTGGTCTAAAATTGAAAAAATGTCCAACCAAGGCTTGATGAAATTCTGCCATAGTTCTATCAACAATGGAATCAGGAAGGAGGATTTTTGTTTCTTCATCCGTAATGCTAGTCACACAACAAAGAGAATCCACCTTAGCAGTTTAGGTCCCCACAAGCACGCCTTTCCAGTCTGGCTTGGGCCTAGAGGTAAGTAGAGAATCCAAGGCCTCTGACTGTAGAACAATGACAGAGTCAAACAAGGGTTGAACCTGTGGTGACAATGGAGGGTCACTAGGGGGAGGGGGTTGCTCCCCAAGCGCTTCCTCCATGCAAGGGAATTTTGAATTTTTAAAACACACCCAAGTTGCAAAGCCAAATTTTTTTGTTGCAATATATCTCTATGTTTATATGTCCACTCTCTACATATAGTTGGAACCTTCAGTTTAAGCCCTGACAACCTCTTAAACATTGTATCTACTTTAGCTAAAATCCTTGGATGCACGCCTTGACATTTACATTATTCCCATGATAGCGCAATTACACAAGCATTACTATTTGACTATATGCAACGATATAATAAAGTATCATTATGTCTCAGAGGTTATTATGAGGTATTGTGAGTAAATTTGGACAGTTAAAATAATTATACGTCTCATCTAAACCAACAAGTAACAAATATTTATCATATTTTCCATCAGTCAAAATCCATATTTAAATATTAAAATAAAATGAAATGCGTAGAAGCTGTAACAGACTTTAGACATCAAGTCTTCACACTTCACACCTTTTAACTTAGTCAAGGAGAGACTTGGGGCCATGACAATCTATGATTATTATTATTTGTAAGAAAAGACTTTGTTGTTTTATTATTATTATTAGCTGAAAGTCATGATAATGAACTTTTCGTGTCCAGTGATAAGCGTATTGTTGTGTTATATATGAGTAACAATATATGACGAATCCCATCACATTTGTTTCAGAGTAGAATAGAATGGCCAGGCACTCAACCCTCATTGTTTTGGTAATGTTGGCATCAATACTTCTATCAGACTGTCGTCTCGTAATTGGTAATTCTTTTATTTTGTTTTCTCTGCAATTTTTTATGCATTCAATGGTTATTATGGCATGTATTGACGTCATTTTGATGGATGTACTGCATCTGCAGAGTCTAATACCATTGGGGCAGGAGAGATGACGATGACAAAGGGGGATAATAACTTAATGGTTTTAAATACCATGATCCCAGTTTGTTCATTTCATATTTAAGAATACTATAAAAGCGTTCTTAGAGGGGAAAAAAGAAACAATTTTCATTATGGTGTATTTTGTGATGAAATAGGTGGCAAAGGAACGAACATAAGAGGAAGAAGATTTACATCTCAAGAGAGAATTCGAAGGTGGACATCACATCTCGGGAGGTGGGCGTTCTCACAAACCATGCTGTTAATAAATGAATACATCGCACATGTTTTACGGGTCGTAGCGGAGGAAACAACCGAATTTACAATTCTTAGGAGTCCTCACCGAAGGTGGGTGAGGAGATTATTATTTTTTGTTCCTGCCAAAGGCAGGAAAACTACTACAATCATTCAGTTTACTTTTTCATTAATCCAACTAATCAAAATAAAGAATTAAATTTTTGAACAAAGTTACTATAGTTTTATTTAATTTTTTATTTTAATGATTATAAAGATTAGTATTTTTTGTCTTCGTATTCGCCTATATTGAAAATTGAAAACAGTAGGGAGAAAAATATTTTTTTTCCATTTTAAATCTATGCCCACATGTTGTACATCTCCACCGACGGAAGCCACGAGAAAAGGGCACCGAATATGGATGTGTCCCATGCATCCATACCAGTGTACATGGGGAAGGATTAACTTCTATCTATAGTACATGTTGTAGTGGCAGAAACGTCAAAAGCATATCTTATCAAGGGACACTTCATTTTTTTTTAAGTATATATTACCTATGGTTAAGTTGGCTTGTGGCTGCATTTAAAAATTATATTATATATAATATATTAATTATTTTATTTATTTTTTAAATTTTTTTAATATATTATTTTTTATATATCTTATATTAAAATAAATCATAATAATATAAATATTATTTAAATTATATATAATATTAAATTTATACAAATTAATTTTTTCATTAATGATATAAATTAAAATCTATATAATTTTTACATTCATTTTTTAATATAAATCAATTTTATTTATTATATTTAATAATTTATTTTGATCATAATTGTTAATTTTTAAATTATTTCATTTAAAAATTAGTGGAATAGAAAATATTTGATAAAATTTAATACTAATATTAATTCTATTTTTTTTTTCACTTTTATGTTTTTAGAAAAAAAACTAAAAGCATCAAGAATTTATAATATTAAGATACAAATCTTTCAATATGACTTGGATGCTTGTGGATGCTTAACATTAAGATAGACTAATTTTTTTATTTCTAAACATTTTTAGAGGGTTTTGACTTAACACAATTGTTTATTATTGAATTATTTAATGTTGAATGAAAATAAAAATTATTTCATCAATTTGAAAAATAACTCTTTTAAACTCTTTTTGTTATTACATTAAAAGATAATAAATATAATATTTATAAATAAATTATCTTTTAGCCTTTTCATAATTTATATGTTCTAAAAATAAATATATTAGTAAATTATAATACGTTTATATTTAAATATCTTTACTATCTAATTAAAAAATTAAGCCATTAATATATTATATTTACTATTGTTTTAATATGACTTTAAAATGTGTAAAAGTAAATAATAAATTAAATTAGCTAAAATAAATTATTTTAAAAACTAAAAAATTAATTTAACTATCTTAAGTATTAAAAAAATTATAATTAAAAAGACTTAGGTAGGTAGGTAAGTATAAAAAATTTGAAATAACAAAGTTTCTTT
Source organism: Chamaecyparis obtusa (assembly GCA_027943335.1). Classification (NCBI taxonomy): domain Eukaryota; kingdom Viridiplantae; phylum Streptophyta; class Pinopsida; order Cupressales; family Cupressaceae; genus Chamaecyparis; species Chamaecyparis obtusa. Next base: position 213,643 of record BSBK01007358.1, read on the forward strand.
TGCATCACAATAGACATGCATTTACCATAACCGGTGCCCAATAATAACTTGCCATGTTTATATGTCTCATACATTCAGCAGTGACAAACTTTTCATTGTGTAATTTTGTTTTTTTTTTAATGGGAAAAATTGAATTTTATGTTTACAAAAAATTAATGTAGACCAGTCAAATCAAAGAAAAATAAAATTTATATAATCATGTGAAATAGATAATAGATATAAACTATAAAAGTTTTATTTAATTTTTAAAATTTTGTGATATGATTGGTAAATTTATGGACAATGTTTTTTCCCGTAGCGAAAAGGGCGTCCCAATTAGCCATGGAGCAACATTCTTCCCATTAGGGAATGCTAGCCATAATTTAAAAAAATTGGGGCTCTTACAACCAATCATATTCGTAGAGCAATGAAAAGAGATTTATGATTAGCAAAATGAGAATAACTTATAAAAACAAACCAACATATAATTATACTGCATGCTTGTAGGTAGATAAAACAACCCTACAAAATCACTTAATATAAACAGATTTAAAATATATTTAAACATATATTGATTAAAAATATTTACTAAAAATTAAAAAATTATTTATATTTTATACTTATTAAAATTATAGTAATATTATGTATATTTTTATTTATATAAAGATTATAAATTAATATTAATGTCTATATAAATATTATAATTATATTTTTAATTGTGTTTAAAAAGTTTATATATTAAACAATAAAACTTGTATTATAATATTAAGTCAAGTGCATACTAGAAGCTATTGATATCTAATTTAAAGCAATTATTTTTTCCTTGCATTTATGCTTAATTTATTAATCTTCTAAATCTTCATTCCATGCAAGAAGCCCTCTCAATGCACTTGACATGCTTCAAGCCATATAGTTCATGTTCGTCACAAACATTTATTTCACGATTGACAAAAGCTTGGGGTTGTTGTAAAGCAATTTTATGTACTAGAGTTTCCAAATAACATGAAAATTGTGTAATTATTTGTCATGAACCATCAATGACGAGGACAATGGTGGGATTTATGCTCTTATGTTTATAGTAGCTATCAGTGCAATCCATAAATTAAGATTCGACCAAGTGGAAAACTCTAAATTGAGATTTGGCCAAGTAGAAAACTATAAACATAGGACACACTAAACAAAAATGTAATAAATCTTGTCTAAAGGCAATAAACTGCACACCACTTCTTATATAACTATTATTACTTTTATTTGGTTCAATGTGCCATGCTATTTCTTCCTTCTTCTACAAGGGGACTATGTTTGTTTTCCTAATCTGTCCAAAGATATATAAGGCTTAGTTTGAATGCATTCTTAATTCTAATGTACAAGCAGTTTACCTCTTTTGCACTCCTCCAAGTTTCTTATTTTTCCCACTTCATCTTAACTCTATAACAATTACACTATTGGCAGGAACTATGACGCTTTGTGTCTCTTGTCATTTTGTATTTTTATTAAGTACATTCTCTAATGTTTAAGCATTTCTAAATCTTTAAAATTGTGTAAAAAGAGACGGCAATAAATTTTTAATTTGAAGGAAGGTGAATCATGTGGGCCTTCACACAAACGACGTAATTATTCTTTATTATCCTTAAAAATTAAGTGCAAATAAAAATTTAACAAATAAAATTATAAAGTATTCTAAGATCATTTTTTACTATTTTAAAAAAAATAAGAGATGTCAATTATGTGGTATCATTTACAAAATAGATGAGAAATATAAACATGAAGAGAGATAAACTTTCAATATAAAATATTCAAGGAGATATGATTACTTCAAAAGCTTCAGGTTACAATTTTAGACAAAGGTTATGTTTACAATTATGGTTATTTTTAGGGTTGATAATTCCTTTATAGCAAGTGTTACAATCAAGCTTATGGGTATGTGTAGGATCATGGTATGCCAAACTAGGCCCTTAAGTGGCAATGAAAATTTAGAAAATTAGGTTTAGGAAAGTTGACATAAAAAATTGAACAAGTTATAAATATTATATCAAAAATATGTAAGAATAGAATTTGTAGAAAATTGAATTTAGTTTCTCAGATACTAGGCCTTTTTTGAAAAACAATTATTCTGAATGTTGAAAATATCAAATTTCAATGTAGTAGTAGAAAAATTTCAGGAAAAAATAAGAAGTAGGTGTATGTCTGACCACCTTAAACACAATCAAATGATAATTTTTTTTTACAAGATTCTAGATATAAGTAGTAGACTCATGTCCAGATGTGACAAATATTTTTTTGTAAATTTTTTCCATGTAAATAATTAATTATGATTTTTCTTCTACAACTTTTCCAGAATACAAAAACTCTCATGTCTGACCACGTTAACTTAGTCTAAACTTTATCAAATTGAAAAAATTTATTATTTTTCTTGTAGTAGGAAAATCATAGAATGTGACAGTTGTTTTGGATTTCAAAAATGTTATAAAGTTTGAAAGTTATAGCTATTTTTCAATAAGTCTATCAATCAAGACTAGAAAGATAACAAGTAGGTGTATGTCTAACCACATTAAACAAAATCAAATGATAATATTTTTTTATAAGATTCTAGATTAAAGTAGTAGACTCATTTCCAGATGTGATGTATATTTTTTTGTATTTTTTTCCCATGTAAATAATTAATTATGATTTTTCTACTACAAATTTTCCTGAATATAAAAACTCTCGTGTCTAACCACTTTGACTTAATCTAAACTTCATCAAATTGAAAGAATTGTTTATTATTATTGTATTAGGTGAAAGATAGAATGTGATGTATATTTAAAATTTTAAAAATGTTATATTGTTTGAAAGTTATAGTTATTTTTCAATGAGTTTATCAATCAGGGCTTCTTTTTCACATATCCACTTTTTGGCATACCATGATCCTACACATACCCTTATATTTAACATTAACATCAAAATTATGGTTTGTATGTGGCTTTGGTACTAAAGTTGGTGCTATGGGTGGAAATGAGATTCATCCCTTGGTATTTGTGTGTATTTCTTCCTTATATTGTGGCCTCTATAAATGGTTTCAGATTCTATATAAAAAGGTTAAAGGTATTTTCGTTGTCACCCTAATGTAGATAAATAAATTTCTATTTTGATAACAACACAAAGACTTACAAAAGGGTATCTTCTATGCAGCACATGAGCACCTCCCTAGATCACTAGTACATTAAAAACTTGGGAATTATAGTACAAGGAAACTCAAACAATGTTGAAAATTTATTATAAGGTACTTGGTTGCTGATGCAAATTCCCTTCTAACTTCCCATAGCACAACAATACATTGACATAAAGCCACTTCACTTGTTCAAGAATGATAGGTTGCCCTTGGTGGCCTAATGGGAGCAAACACATAAATTTTTCATAGAACCTATTCCAAACGCTAAAAAAAAAAACCTTTCATAATTACAAAAGACACTTTGACACCCTTTTCATGTCATATTAACAATTAGGCCACCCAAACATTGCACTCACACTTCATACCCTCAATGCTAGTGACTAATCTTGACATTACAAGGCATGAAAATATGAACATTAATTTAAATTAAAAAAACATGCAAGGAAAGGCCTAGAAAATCCTTGCATCAATTATTTATATTCCTAATACCATACACTACTACTCATCAAACCTAAACACAAACACAACATACCAAACCCTCTTTAGAGTAGACTCCATTAAAGTTTACAACCCTACAAGTATGAGAATGATCATTTAAATAACTCTTACAAACAACCAAACTTAAATATATTCCTTTGAGTCATGATAAAGGTCATCAAGATAGACCTTCAAACCAAACCACACATTTTTCCAAAGTTGAAATTTTGAGATTTCAATAAAAACAAGCTCACTGAAAACCCTAAGTAAGGTTTGTCCAGCTTTTTTATTTAAATTATTATCACTTTTCCACATAACCACAAAAATTAATGAAACTAGATTCAAAAGAATATAATATCATTTAATTTTTTCAAAGCACATATTCAAGGCCATATCTGTTACAATGGTGAGCAAGACTGATAGCACGCTTGGTCTCCTTAGCTTTTCCAACACATCACTGGTTTGTGACATGGTTTAACAACCTCCTATGTCTTCTATAAGTATAGTGGTTGTATCATACATTAATAGGTTGATCTTTTCATGCAACAAAAACTAGAATTTGTAACAAGTTGTATTAGATCTTGATCACAAGTTTGAACCCCGCGCTTTCACTAGGGAGGATTGTTATAATGTTGAGCATGACTAATTATGCCCTTGGTCTCCTTGGCATTTCTAGTGTAGTGGTGGTCTGTGATATGGTTTACAAGCCTTCTATGTCTTCTATTAGCCTAGTGGTTGTATTGGGCATTAATAGGTTGATCTTTTGTTGCAACAACAAACACTAGTTGTAACAATGAATAGTACATAAAATCCATACAAACCAAAACTTTGAGACTATAGAAGCAAAAAAGAAAACACAAAAAAATATACCCGCTCTCACTAAAAATAACATAATTCATGAAAATGTTAATAAATTTGTATTAAAAAAATGAGAAATTTATAACTATTATCCAAGTTCTCCAACTAGTTTTTAGGTTGTATCAATTCATATAAGGTTGTACTAATTAAATCTAGTCTACAATACACAAAACAAATACTAGGAAAACATGATAGAAATGAAGTTTTTCACATTTAATGGCTATCTAACCTTATTTTTTTATGGATACATTAATTTCACATCCTTTTTCACTCTTTTCTAACTTCCCCAACCGATTACATTTCTCATTGTTACTCTTTTATAAGTTGACAACTTTTTACTTGACAACATGACAATATTTCAAGACCAAATTTTAGAAACATTTACAATTAATCCCCCAAACTTTTAAAAATGGTTGTTCATGACTCCAATTGGTCTCAAATGCTTTTATTTTATGAAAATTGAAAAAATAACTAAAAAATCAAAAGTTATCATCACGACCCTAAATGCATCTAAGGATGCCCTTGATTCACCCATCCACACTCTATCACTAAGCAAGTGGCCTCCTGTATTTCTTCTATTATTTTACTTGCAAGGAGAGAGATTTTTATGGGGTCTATTTTGGTTTCTAAGAATATTTTTATTGATTGTCTCTTAGGTATTTCACTTTAGAAGAGAAAGGATACATAGAACAATATTTTGGATATGTGGAAACTTTCTTGGAATTACTTTGAAGTGGAGGATGATTATGTTCTAGACCCCCTAAGGATACTCCATGTAGAGATGTCTTATTTTTATTACATGATGATTTTGTAACATTGGGTACTAGTTCCTTTGAGGTTATTTCTCCTTCCATAGGCTGTGGTATTCTCGAAGAGCCTAGTGCTTCTCCATCAAAATTGATGAATATCATTTCTTTTAAGATGGTATTTTATGTTGATTGATTCATTTGTATGACTAAAGAAATTATTTGTTGTTATTATTTTTGGAAATCTTCCTAGAATTAATATTATCAACACATGACATTCTCATGTCTATCACGTGAAAGGTCATGTTAAGGTAAGTACTTGGTTGAATAAATTATTTTCATATTCCTTATTTCCTTATGAGGACTGTTGTAGGGTTTTGGGTAGGGGTCCCTAGTTCTTCGTTTAGAATGGTCTCTATCTTTCTAAGCGGACTCCTTGTTTTAACCATGTGTACAACTTCAAGTTCCCTATTAGGGAATATTTACCTAGGCTAGCTTTGGATTACTAGAGTGAAAGGGATCCCATGGCCATGATTAACACAATTGGGAACCTTCATGTTATTAAACTAGTTACCAAATTAATAAAATATATATTATGGGTATGTGCAGGATCATGGTATGCCAAAAAGTGGCAATGTGAAAAAGAAGTCCTGATTGATAGACTCTTTGAAAAATAACTATAAATTTCAAACAATATAACATTTTTTAAATCTGAAATATACATCACATTCTATGCTTCACCTAATACAATAATAATAAATAATTATTTGAATTTTATGAAGTTTAGACAATGTTAAGGTGGTTAGACACGAGATTTTTTATATTCAGGAAAATTTGTAGTAGAAAAATTATAATTAATTATTTACTTCAAAAAAAATTACAAAAAATATATATCACATCTGGACATGAATCTACTATTTTTATCTAGAATCTTATAAAAAAATGTTATCATTTGATTTTATTTAATGTGGTAAGACATTCACCTACTTGTTATCTTTCTCGTCCTAATTGATAGACTTATTGAAAAATAGCTATAACTTTCAAACTTTATAACATTTTTGAAATCCAAAACATGTGTCACATTCTATGCTTTTCCTACTACAAGAAAAATAAATAAAAAATTCAATTTGATAAATTTAAGACTAAGTTAACATGGTCAGACACAAGAGTTTTTATATTCTGGAAAATTTGTAGAAGAAAAATCATAATTAATTATTTACTTGGAAAAAAATTACAAAAAAATATGTTTCACTTCCAGACATGAGTCTACTACTTATATCTAGAATATTGTAAAAAAAAATTATCATTTGATTATGTTGAATGCAGTTAGACATATACCTACTTCTTATTTTTTCCTAAAATTTTCATACTACTACATTGAAATTAAAAAGTTTTAACATATAGAATAATTATTTTTCAAAAAGGCCTACTATCTTAGAAACTAAATTCAATTTTCTACAGATTCTCTTCTTACATATTTTTGATATAATATTTATAACTTGTTCAAATTTTTATGTCAACTTGCCTAAACTTGATTTTCTGAATTTTCATTGCCACTTAAGGGCCTAGTTTGGCATACCATGATCCTGCACATACCCTTGTGCATGGACATAGTTGCAGTTCTATGTGTGGTTCTATACAAGAATCATAGGAGAATAGATCTTTTATAAATTTGTTTTGGTATTAGGGTTTAATGTATTATATGGTTTGAAATATGAAGAATTCATTTTGTTCGGATATCATTTGAAGGGTAAAATGATTGTTCATTATGCACTTGTTTTTGTATGTGTACCATCTTAAAATGGACACACTTGTTATTTAAGACCTTTTAGCTCCCATCCCTTTACCAACTTTATGGACCATGGATTAATTCATGCACGACCCCATTCTTCTCTTGTTCTATCCCATTTTTACCCTTTTCAAATGTGTAGTCTCTAAGAACCCAGGGTTATCTCCTTGTGGTCCAACCCTAGAATAGGTTAACCTAGTTGACCTATTCTAGAATAGGTCAACTAGGTCGACCTGTACCCCAAGGAATTTAAATCCTAGGGCCGGTATTGTCTTAGGGAGTTAAATTGCTAAATAGGGTGCCTCGTATGCTTGCTTTGTTTTCTCACCTAGAAACTAGTATAAAAGGAAGCCTAGGTACCTCATTTTGGAATTGAATTTTCACTATAGAAATCACAAGTGCGAGCTCAAAAATTCAAGAAAGCATATTTTCATCAAGTATTCAAGGCATTCAAATATTCAAGGATCGTTTGTGAGCATTTCCTCTTCAAGATCTAGCACTTTGTGGGCCATCAAGGGAGGAGATTTACATTGACGCATTCATCATCTTCTTCATTGGTGCACATTTACATCCATGGCTCCATGATGTGGTTCTAGTAGATCTATTACATTTTTGGAGTTTTCCTACATTAGTTATTGTAAATTCAACATCTACAACATACAAGCTCCACAAAATATTTATTTACAAGGGTTTTTGCAAGAAAGGTGAATACTTACATTTTTCTTGTTTTCTTTACCTTTTTTCATTTCAAGTTTAAGGTTGATTCCTTAATCTAGCACTTGACCAAGGCAATCCCTCATCCTCCCAAACCCAAAAATAAGTTTTTTTGTGTGCAGGAACTGGATATCAGAATTGCAACCACAAATCTGGAAACTACTTGCCGAGATATTTCTAAAGAAGTGTAGTTGACTTTGTTATAGTATCTCGAGAAAATGGTGACCTGTTCAACCTATTCCAAAACACGGTGACTTGGTCAACCTATTCTTGGAGGTTTAGGAAAAAGAACATTTTTTAGGTTTTATGTTGTGATTGTGAATCATAGTTGGAAGTTATGTCACAAGTTTAGATATGCATTTTTTAAATAAAAAGGGAAAATTCCTCATATATTTCAAGGTGAGTAATTTATGATCCATTTTATTTCTTAATCTAGACATATTTTCACATCTTAATTGGGCTAAATTTTTACATTTAGCATCTAGATATATCTTACTTTCCTCATTAAATCAGTTGGTTCAATTTCATATTTACTTTTACACATATTTAATTAAATCCAACATTGCATGAGAGAGGACTTGCTTGTGTACTTCGTTAATATAGTTTTGGTTTAGTATTGGCATCTCTTTGTCTCCTTGGGTTTCGCTAATCTAACTTTGGGTATATTGAGTGTAATATTTAGATGCTCCTCTTTCTCTTGTATTTTGAATTTTAGTGTGGAAGTGGTTAGTTAAAGAATTCATCTCACATAGTTTATATTGTTAAATTTATTAGCACCCATTTTCCCCCTAAACATTTTTGTGAACCCGACGTGTTACAACATCCTTTTGATCTTGGAGTTAGATTTCCCTTTACATTATCTTGTGTGTTCACCTTCACTAAACATTTTGGTGAGCTAGACTGGTGCCCATTTCCTTTTGGAGTTAGATTGTTTCTTTGCATTGATTGTTTACCTTATTTTGGTGAACCCAACACATTACCTCTTTCTTTATTGATAATTGTTCTAGATCTCATTAGAGTTTCCTCTTGTGATCTCATCTTTTTATGAGATTTATTACACTAATTCCAACCTCTAGCATTAGCATTAGGAGAAGTCATAGACTTGTGGGTTCTTTTGATCATGATTCCTCTTTCCTTCCTAGGACCCATGATGATACTAATATTTTTCCTCAAGATCCTAATCCTATAGTGGACCATAACTCTTCTCACTCTTCACATGATAAAGATGAAGGCTTGAGATTTCCTCCTTCCCAAGTTGATAAGCTCTCTCATGAGTTTGATAAATTAGAAAATTGGCTTGTACAAGTGAACAGAAATCCTACTAGGGTTGTCGCTATTCAGGCTATTAAGAATCTTATCACTCCTAATAATAATAACATCTCTATTTTGTGTGGTATATCACAACTTATCAATACTCATGACAATCCTTTGAGGAAATAATCTCAACAGTTAGGATATATACCTCCTTCCACAACAATTGAACCTTCTATTCCTATTTCTATAACTATTCCTAGCATTCCTACCTATGCACCACCTCTCATGATAACTTCTACACAAGTCTCTAATCCTCTAAATTATGGTCTTCCTAAACCTTCACTTCCTTCAAGTGTTCCTCCTACCTCCATGCCTCCTTCATTACCTTGATACAATGTTATTCCTTTAACATATTCCAATCCTCTTCTCATTCCTTCTAATCCTCCACCAACATTCTTACATTTTTATTCTAGTTCCTACAAATTTCTTGGTACATCCAATATGTCTCTACCTAGTGTTGCATCTTCTAATCCTACAATTAGTAGCTCGATTGAAACCTTCACCTCTTTGCAATAACAAGTGGCTCAATTCACTCAATCTAAGTACAAGATCCCTACATGTGACATTTCTATTTCCCTTTCCGTAGATACCCTTTGTGTTGTTATCCCACAATATATTGAGATACCTCTTCTTGAGACTTATAATGCTAAAAATGATCTTGTGATTCATGTTAGGAATTTCAAAACAATATGTAGTGATATTTCTCACGACTATAGGCTCATGGCTATGTTTTTCACATGTACTTTTAGGGATAAAGCTTTCCAATACTATTTATCTTTACCTCATTATTCTATTAATTCATTTCAAATGCTTTCTAATACTTTCATTCAACAATTTCAAAAATATTGGTCCTCATATTTCTTTGACTGATTTAATGCATTGTAAGAAAAGTGTTAAATATAAAGTTGGTGACTTTATTGGTAGATTCAAACACTTGTATACTCAAATTTCTTATCCCATGCTTGATCACATGATATTTAATGTATTTATATTTCAAATTTAAAAAAATATATTAGAGATAAGATTCTCCTTAATGAGTATACTTCCTTCTCACATCTTTGTGCAGTGCTTCACCATTATCAATTACAAGCGAGCCACCTTGAGATCTCAAATCCAATGGCTCTTATTACTATTGATAAGATTTTCACTATTGTTCATCAAAATAAGTTCTCTAAACCTAACAATTACATTAAGATTCACAAGTCAACCAACACAGTTGATGATTATGTGGCTACTACATCCAAAGTTATGACTACTTTTTCCTTTGTGTATCATCCTAATCGCAAGTAAACTTATTTATCTGGACCTTTACATGTGGTGATGATGAATTTGATTAATTTCAACATTCTTAAACTTCCTCCTATCCATCCTATTGACACTAGAAATCCAATGCTTAAGTCTTTTGATTAAAAAAAATTTTGTCAATATCATCATCAACCTACTCATGACACTCAAACGTGTTATGCTCTAAAGAATAATATTCAAGATCTTATTGATTCCAATTCTATATCTATTATTGTTGAGGTTAATAGTACAAACAAATCCATAGTATCTCATAATTAGAAAATTCAAGTTTACACCAACCCCTTACCTTCACATTAAACAAATGTCATTAATCAACCTTCTTCTCATGTTACTAACATTAGTAATGATGACAAGTTAGAAAAATCTAATCATGTGGTTAATTATAATCTTGAGTCTCAACCTCAACCTTCCATTTTACCTTCCCAAAAACCTAAACCTAGACATCCTATTACCTTTAATCATTCAGATATGTTTATTGAACCTAATGGTCCTTTTTACATTACTTTTAGGGTAGCTCATAGCTCTTCCCATGTTGTTTTGATTGATCCTTCTTCCTCTTTGAATGTTATCACTAAAGAGAATCTCTTTAATAAAGGATTGCATAAGAATACATACAATAAATCTAGTTTTTGGATTCAAACTTGTAATGGTTTTCTTTATTGTTCTCAAGGTTCTATCAATCTTCATGTGACCCTTTCTGGTAAGGTTGTTCATACTACCTTTTTTGTTATTCCTACTTCCGATCAATTTCAAGTTAAGCTTGGTATTTTGTGGCTCTCTTCCATGCAATCTATAGCCTCTTCTATTCATAAGTGTATAAAATTTCCTCATAAAGGAGAAGTTTTCACCATTAATCATTCTCTTTATAAACCTTCACCTCCTTGAGATTGTGATGATATAGATTTCTTTTGGCCATATTTCCCTCAAAACCCACCTAACTGTCTTGATCATCTTTCTCAATCCTATCAACAATACAAGGTAGAAAATATTCTTGAGCTTAGCCTTGCTAAGGTTGATACTCCTAAAGTTGTCTTACCTAGCCCACCTATTCCTTCGCCTGTCATTTTTCAACCCATTGTTGTTCTCTCCTCAGAACCTATGATTTTTGAACCTAATCCTTCAATTTTATCACATAAAACCATTTGTAACCAACATGCTCATCAGCATCTCTAGAACCTTCAAGCTAAGGCTAAGGCCCATTCTCTTTCTTCTCAAATTGATTCTTCATCTCAATCCTTGTCTTCCTTCAATCAACCCATACTTGAGCCTTTAAAGGAAGTGAATCAAAATAACAATATGCAAATAGATAAACATGATGATTTTGTTCATATTTTAGATTCTATTAATCTTGATATCGAAGATAATCTTGATATGGAAGATAATCTTGATATGAAAATATTGATATGGATTATGATTTTCCTAATATGCTTTCTATGCAGATAACACTCACTCCTAGTTAAGAGCACAATGACTCCCCCTAGAGTCCTTGCATGGATCTAGTGGTGGTTCCTACTATGTTGGATGTTGTTCCTCTTGTGAGCTTCTCACCTCTCACTGATCTTTTAGACCAAGATGGGGACAACATGCGACATGCTTGAAGTGGAATTCTCTAGCATGGTAGTCTTTGTGTGTTCGTGTTATGTTTCTCTAATGTTGTTTTCCTTGTTATATTTTTGTCTAGATTACTTTAGATGACTCTTGTTTCTCTATTGGCACAAGATGATAAATTAATCGAGCATGTCACACATCTTCTTGTATTTGTACCTCTCTTCTTTTATTTGTCATTACATATTATGTTATCTATGTACTATTATTCATATATGGTCCCTTGCGTAGTATACTTGGATGCTCACAACATAGTAGCACTGATTATTTTTGGTCTCTATGTCACTGACCCAAAAAGACTTTTCTTTGTACCTGGGTATGTGTAAGATCATGAGGGGCCAAACTATGCCCTTAAGTGGCAATGAAAAATTAGACAATCAGGATTAGTCAACTTGGCATGAAAAAATGAACTAGTTATCAACCTAATATCAAAAAGTTGAAACAATATAATTTGTAGGAAATTGAATGTAGTTTCTAAACTACTAAGCCTTTTTTGAAAAAAAATTAATATGATTGGTAAAAAGTATAGATTGCAATGCAGCACTACAAACATTTCAGCAAAAAAATAAGAAGTACGTGTATGTCTAACCACCCTAATCAAAAGCAAATGATAATATTTTTTTATAATATTCTATATATAAGTAGCTGACTCATGCCCAGATGTGACGCATATTTTTTGGTATTTTTATTCCAAACAGATAATTAATTATGATTTTTTTGCTACAGTGCTTTCAGAATTTAAAAACTCTCGTGTCTGACCACCTTAACTCATTGAAAACTTATCATAATTCAATTTTTTTTTAATTTTTTCTTATACTAGATGAAGCATAGAATGTGACGCATCTTTCGGATTTCAAAAATGTTATACCGTTTGAAAGATATAGTCATTTTTCAATCAGTATCTAAATCAGCACTTTAAAGGTAGCTCGATTAGAAAATAACTAATAATTACTTAACGAATTCAAAATTTGACAGCAATTATATCGATAGAAAGCTGATAATCTCCTTAAGATACCCTTTTCATTTTATCAAATTCGGGTGAAAAAAAGTCGTCAGCTACATGGTCGAAGTCTGGAACTGAGAGAAATAGAAGAAAAACACATTTTTGTGACACTTGAAGAGTTGACCAGGTAGGTTTGGTGCACAGACCAATACCGAGCCTAATCAGGTACCAGATATTATCAGGTACCCGAATCTGGCGGCAGAATTTCAAATTTTTGCTTTGCCTCCACTTTCTCTAATTTCTAATTTCAAAATTTGGTTCCACTTTATCAATTATAGTTATATAATTGATAGTTATATATTTGATAGTTATTAGTTATATATTAAATATTATATAATATCAATTATATATTAATTGTTATATATTAGTTATATATTAAATATTATATAATATGAATTATATATTAAATGTTATATTTAATATTATTTAATAAATATTAATATTAAAAACTATATATTAGATTATATATTATATATAATATTATATATTATATATTAAATATTATATAATATACATTTTACATTTTAAATATTATTTAATATGATTCAGAGCACGAGCATGAGTCCCTACAGTGGCATAGTAGTGCCTTTTACAGGTGCCAAAAACCCTAGCTACGCAGAAATGGAGGCTTTGAAGAATAGTTCACTGGAGGCGGATTATAGAAGCAGAGGGCAAGAGAATCACTCTGTTTCCACCACTTGTGGCTATGAAATGGTATCTTTCCCTACTTTTTCAACTAAAATGCTAAATTGTAAAGGTTCTTGAAATAGATTCTAGTCGTGCCAGACAATTGTACCATGCCTATTGATAATCCGGTAGCTAAACAGAATCATTGGGAGGTTAAACAAGAACAACCGGATAGATCTTTGAACCGGTCGAAGATTATGGAGAGCGGGGAAGGGTTTGGTAAAATGAGCAGTTGTAATAGAAATGATGCACGTGCCGTAGAACTGACCGCATTAATAAATTTAAAGAAGAGATCAGTGGCGACACGACATTATGAGGAAAGCCTTGCCCTTTCGATGGTGCCCCCCGCCCCCCCACCCCCCAACCCCCCCCCCCCCCCCCCCCCCCCCACGATATTATGAAGAATGTCTTACCGCTTCAATGCCGGCACCACCTCTGTCTCAGAATTTTGCCATTGCTTCTCATCAGTACTCTGAAATATGGCAGGGATTGCGGGCACATTATTACCCCTAGGGATTGGGATTGAGATATCACACGTTAGGACCCCTAGGGAGTCCCCATGACCCCTTATGACACATTGGAACACTCAAATGTGTCTTAAGAGGTCTTAGGACCCCTTCAAACACACTTGAACATTCCAATGTGTCCAAAGGGGTCATTGGGACTCCCTAGGGGTTCTATTATGTCTTATCATGCATTTGGACCCCTAGGGAGTCCCCATGACCACTTTTGACACATTGGAATGCTCAAGTGTGTCTTAATGGGTCCTACAACCCCTTAAGACACACTTGAGCATTCCAATGTGTCAAAAGGGGTCATGGGGATTCCCTAGGGGTCCTAGTATGCTTTATCACGCGTTAATATCCATAGGGAGTCCCCATGACCCCTTATGACACATTGGAACACTCAAGTGTGTCTTAAGGGGTCCTACGACCCCTTAAGACACACTTGAGCATTCAAATGTGTCAAAAGAGGTCATTGGGACTCCCTAGGGGTCCTAGTATGCCTTATCACGCGTTAGGACCCCTAGAGAGTCCTCATGACCCCTTTTGACACATTGGAATGCTCAAGTGTGTCTTAAAGGGTCCTACGACCCCTTAAGACACACTTGAGCATTCCAATGTGTCAAAAGGGGTCATTGGGACTCCCTAGGGGTCCTAGTATGCCTTATCATGCGTTAGGACCCCTAGAGAGTCCTCATGACCCCTTTTGACACATTGGAATGCTCAAGTGTGTCTTAAAGGGTCCTATGACCCCTTAAGACACACTTGAGTGTTCCAATGTGTCAAAAGGGGTCATTGGGACTCCCTAGGGTTCCTAGTACGCCTTATCATGCGTTAGAATCCATAGAGAGTCCCCATGAACCCTTTTGACACATTGCAATGTTGTAGTGTGTCTTAAGGGGTCTTAGGACCCCTTAAGACACAATTGAGCATTCCAATGTGTCAAAAGGGATCATGGGAACACCCTAGGTGTTCTAATACATGATAAGGCGTACTAGGACCCCTAGGCAGTCCCCATGACCCCTTTTGACACATTAGAATGTTCAAGTGTGTCTTAAGGGGTATTAGGACCCCTTAAGCCACACTTGAGCATTCCAATGCATCAAAAAGGGTCATGGGGACTCCCTAGGTGTCCTAATGCGCCTTATCACGTATTAGGACATCCAGGGAGTCCCCATGACCCCTTTTGACGCATTAGAATGCTCAAGTGTGTCTTAAGGGATCCTAATACCCCTTAAGACACACTTGAACATACCAATGTGTCAAAAGGGGTCATGGAGACTCTCCACGGGTCCTAACATGTGATAAGGTGTACTAGAACCCCTAGGGAGTCCCCATGACCCCTTTTGACACATTAGAATGCTCAAGTGTGTCCTAAGGGATCCTAATACCACTTAAGACACACTTGAGCATTCTAATGTGTCAAAAGGGGTTCTGGGGACTCCCTAGGGGTACTAGTACACCTTATCATGCATTAGGGCACCTAGAGAGTCCCCAGGTATGTGCAGGATCATGAGGGGCCAAACTATGCCCTTAAGTGGCAATGAAAAATCAAACAATCGGGATTAGTCAACTTGGCGTGAAAAAATGAACTAGTTATCAACCTAATATCAAAAATTTGTAACAATATAATTTGTAAGAAATTGAATATAGTTTCTAAACTACTAAGCCTTTTTTGAAAAAAAATTAATATGATTGGTAAAAACTATAGATTGCAATGCAGCACTACAAACATTTCAGCAAAAAAATAAGAAGTATGTGTATGTCTGACCACCCTAATCAAAATCAAATGATAATAGTTTTTTATAATATTCTATATATAAGTAGTTGACTCATGCCCGGATGTGACGCATATTTTTCGGTATTTTTATTCCAAACAGATAATTAATTATGATTTTTTTTCTACAGTGCTTTCAGAATTTAAAAACTCTCGTGTCTGACCACCTTAACTCATTGAAAACTTATCATAATTCATTTTTTTTTAATTTTTTCTTATACTAGATGAAGCATAGAATGTGACGCATCTTTCAGATTTCAAAAATGTTATACGGTTTGAAAGTTATAGCTATTTTTCCATCAGTATGTCAATCAGGACTTTAGACGTAAGTGAACTAGAAAATAACTAATAAATACTTAACGAATTCAAAATCTGATAGCACTTATATCGATGGAAAGCTGACAATCATCTAAAGAAACCCTTTTCGTTTTATCAAAATCAGGTGGGCAAAAAGTCGTCAACCTAATGGTCGAAGTGTTGACATAAGAAAAATAGAGAAAAAACACATTTTTTGCACACCTTCAGCATTGACCATGGAGCTTTGGTTTCCAAAGCTATTACCCGATTTTGCTTTAATTTCAAATTTGAAAAGTTTCCCCCTCCCACTCTTTTTTTATTTCCCTTTAATTTTGATATTTTTTTCTTTCACCCTGACAATGAATAATTTATATATTTTATATTTAGGTTTTATATTTTATGTTTTATATTTTATATTATATAGTATATATATTATATATTATTTATTTATATTATATATTTGATAATATCAATTTAAACGGCCTAAGTATATAGTCTGTTCAGATTTATATTAAATGCAATATTTTTATATTATAATATAAATGTTACATAATATATATATATGTATATATTATAAATTATATATTAAATATTATTGTGTATATAATATAACAAAATATAATATAATGTCTAATATATATAATATATAAAATGAATAGGACATTAATATATTGTATATTTGATAATATATATTAAATGTAATATCTAATAGATCTTATAATATATATATTATATATTTAGTCTATTAAATATTGTATTTTTTCAAATATTTTATATATTATTTTAATATTTAATTTAAGTTATAACAGATCCTCTCATGAGACAACAGGTTGAATCGGGGTCGCTAGATGTCTTAAGGGGTAATTAGGGTTTGTGAGGCAACTTCAAATGTACAGTGACCATTTGGAAGGCAATAGGGCATGTCCGAGTACCAATGTACCAAATTTTAATGACTTTTTCCTAGTCCAACTTGAAAAGGGTCCATGGGGTGCTCTCAGGAGACCACATGTCCAATCAGTGTGGCTAGGTGTATTAAGGGGTCATTAGGGCTCATGAGACAACCTTTGATGCACGGTGACCATTTGGAACGCATTAGGACATGTCAGAGGACCTAACTCCATAATTTAGATAAATTTTGATTAGTCAAACTCGAAAAGGGTCCATGGGGTGCTCTTGGGAGACCATTGTGCGATTCGGGGTCTATAGGTGACTTAAGGGGTCATCGGGGTTCCAAATGAAACTTTCAATGAATGGTGATCCTTTGGAATGCATTGGGACATATCAGATGACCTACGTACCAAATTTGGATAACTTTTTCCTAGTAGAACTCGAAAGGGGTCCATGGGGTGCTCTCGAGAGACCACATGTCGAATCAGGGTCGGTACCTCCCTGTTAAGAGGTCATTAGGGTTCCAAATGAAACTTCGATGGAACGGTCACCCTTTGGAACACATTAGGATATATCATAGGACCTATGTACCAAATTTGGATGACTTTTTCCTAGTAAAACTCAAAAGGGGTCCATGGTGTGCTCTCAGGAGACTACATGTCGAAATGGGGTCGATAGGCCTATTAAGGGGTCATTAGGGTTCCAAATAAAACTTTGATGGAATGGTGACCCTTTGGAATGCATTAGGACATGTCATAGGACCTACGTACCAAATTTAGATAACTTTTTCTTATTAGAACTCGAAAGGGGTCCATGGGGTGCTCTCGGGAGACCTCATGTCGAATCGGGGTTGGTAGTCCTATTAAGGGGGCATTAGGGTTTGAAATGAAACTTTGATGGAATGGTGACCCTTTGGACGCATTAGGACATGTAAGAGGACCTAATTCCATGATTCATATGACTTTTTCCCAAAATAACTCGAAAGGGGTCCATGGGTTGCTCTTGGGAGACCTCATGTCGAATCGGGGTCGGTAGGCCTGTTAAGGGGTCATTGGGGTTACAAATGCAACTTCAATGGAATGGTGACCCTTTGGAATGTATTAGAACATGTCATAGGAACTACGTACCAAATTTGGATGACTTTTTCCTAGTAGAACTCGAAAGGGGTCCATGGGGTGCTCTCGGGAGACCACATGTCGAATCGGGGTGGATTGGCCTGTTAAGAGGTCATTAGGGTTTGAAATGAAACTTTGATGGAACAGTGACCCTTTGGAATGTATTAGGACATGTCATAGGACCTACATACCAAATTTGGATGACTTTTTCCTAGTAGAACTCGAAAGGGGTCCACGGGGTGCTCTCGAGAGACCTCATGTCGAATCAGGGTCGGTAGGCCTGTTATGGGGTCATTAGGGTTCCAAATGCAACTTTGATGGAATGGTGAGCCTTTGGAACACATTAGGACATATCATATGACCTATGTACAAAATTTGGATGACTTTTCCCTAGTAGAACTTGAAAGGGGTCCATGGGGTGCTCTCGGAAGACCTCATGTCGAATCGGGGTCGATAGGCCTATTAAGGGGTCATTAGGGTTCAAAATGAAACTTTGATAGAATGGTGACCCTTTGGAATGCATTATGACATGTTAGAGGACCTATGTACCAAATTTGGATAGCTTTTTTCAAGTATAACTCGAAAGTGGTCTATGGGGTGCTCTCGGGAGACCACATGTCGAAACGGGGTCGATAGGCCTATTAAAGGGTCATTAGGGCTCCAAATGAAACTTTGATGGAATGGTGACCATTTGGAATGCATTATGACATGTCATAGGACCTATGTACCAAATTTGGACTATTTTTTCCTAGTATAACTCGAAAGGGGTCCATGGGGTGCTCTCGGGAGACCTCATGTCAAATCGGGGTCGGTAGGCTTGTTAAGGGGTCATTAGGGTTCCAAATGCAACTTTGATGGAAAAATGACCCTTTGAAATGCATTAGTACATGTCAAAGGACCTATGTACCAAATTTGGATAATGTTTCCCTGGTAGAACTCGAAAGGGGTCCATGGGGTGCTCTCGGGAGACCACACGTAGAATCAAGGTCAGTAGGCCTGTTAAGGTGTCATCCAAATGAAACTTTGATGGAATAGTGACCCTTTGGAAAAAATAAGGATATTTCATAGGACCTATGTACCAAATTTGGATGACTTTTTCCTACTAGATCTCGTAAGGGGTCCATGGGGTGCTCTCGGGAGACCACATGTCGAAACAGGGTCGTTAGGCCTATTAAGGGGTCAATAGGGTTTGAAATGCAACTTTGATGGAATAGTGACCCATTGTAACACATTAGAACATTTCATAGGACCTATTTACCAAATTTGGATGACTTTTTCCTAGTAGAACTCAAAAGGGGTTAATGGGGTGCTCTCAGGAGACTACATGTCAAAACGGGGCCGGTAGGCCTGTTAAGGGGTCAATAGTGTTCGAAATGCAACTTTGATGGAATGGTGACCCTTTGGAACATATTAGGAAATGTCAAAGGACCTAATTCAATGATTCAGATGACTTTTTCCTAGTAGAACTCGAAAGGGGTCCATGGGGTGCTCTCGGGAGACCACATGTCAAATCAGAGTCAGTAGGCCTGTTAAGGGGTTATTAAGGTTCCAAATGAAACTTCAATGGAATGGGGACCCTTTGCAATGCATTAGGACATGTCAGAGGACCTACATACCAAATTTGGATGACTTTTTCCTAGTAGAACTCAAAAGGGGTCCATGGGGTGCTCTCGGGACACCACATGTCGAATCGGGGTCGGCAAGCCTATTAAGGAGTCATTAGGGTTCCAAATGCAACTTGCATAGAACGGTGACCCTTTGGAACCCATTAGGACATGTCAAAGGACCTATGTACCAAATTTGCAAGACTTTTGCCTAGTAGAACTCAAAAGGGGTCCATGGGGTGCTCTCGGGACACCACATGTTGAATCAAGATCGGCAGGCCTGTTAAGGTGTCATTAGGGTTCCAAATGAAACTTTGATGGAACGGGGACCCTTTGAAATGCATTAGGACATCTCAGAGGACCTATGTACCAAATTTGTATGACTTTTGCCTAGTAGAACTTGAAAGGGGTCCATGGGGTGGTCTCGGGACACCACATGTCGAATCGGGGTCGGCAGGCCTGTTAAGGGGTCATTAGGGTTTCAACTACAACTTTGATGGAATGATGACCCTTTAGAATGCATTAGGACATGTCAGAGGACCCCTTAAGACACACTTGAGCATGATAAGGCGTACTAGGACCCCTAGGGAGTCCCCGTGACCCCTAGGAGTCCTAAGGCATGATAAGGTGTACTAGGACCCCTAGGGAGTCCCCATGACCTCTTTTGATGCATTGGAATGCTCAAGTCTATCTTAAGGGGTCCTATGACCCCTTAAGATAGACTTGAGCGTTCCAATGCATCAAAAGTGGTCATGGGGACTCTCTAGGGGTCTTAACGTGTGATAAGGTGTACTAGGACCCCTAGAGAGTCCCCATGACCCCTTTTGACACATTGGAACCCTCAAGTGTGTCCTAAGGGGTCCTATGACCCCTTAGGACACACTTGAGGGTTCCAATGTGTCAAAAGGGGTCATGGGGACTCTCTAGGGGTCCTAACGCATGATAAGGCTTACTAAGACCCGTAGGGAGTCCCCATGACCCCATTCGATACATTGTAATGTTCAAGTGTGTCTTAAGGGGTCTTAGGACCTCTTAAGACACACTTGAGCATTCCAATTTGTCAAAAGAGGTCATGGGGACTCCCTAGGGGTCTTAAGGCGTGATAAGGCATACTAGGACCCTTAAGGAGTCCCAATGACCCCTTTTGACCCCTAGGATCCCTTAAGACACACTTGAACATTCCAATGTGTCAAAAGGGGTCATTAGGACTCCCTAGGGGTCTTAACGCATGATAAGGCATACTAGGACCCCTAGGGAGTCCTCATGACCCCTTTTGACACATTGGAACACTCAAGTGTGTCTTAAGGGGTCCTAATACCCCTTAAGACACACTTGAGCATTCCAATGTGTCAAAAGGGGTCATGGGGATTCTCTAGGGGTCCTAACGCATGATAAGGTGTACTAGGACCCCTAGAGAGTCCCCATGACCCCTTTTGACACATTGGAATGCTCAAGTGTGTCTTAAGGGGTTGTAGGACCCCTTAAGACACACTTGGGCATTCAAATATGTCAAAAGGGGTCATGGGGACTCCCTAGAGGTCCTAGTATGCATTATCACACCTTAGGACACCTACAGAGTCCCCATGACCCCTTAAGACACATTGGAATACTCAAGTGTGTCTTAAGGGGTATTAGGACCCCTTAAGACACACTTGAGAATTCCAATGTGTTAAAAGGGGTTATGGGGACTCCCTAGGGGTCTTAATACATCTTATCATGCCTTAGGACCCCTAAGGAGTCCCCAAGATCCCTTTTGACACATTAGAATGCTCAAGTATGTCTTAAGGGGTCTTAATACGCCTTATCACACGTTAGGACCCTTAGAGAGTCTCCATGAACCCTTAAGAAACATTGGAATGCTCAAGTATGTCTTAAGGGGTCGTACGACCCCTTAAGACACACTTACGCATTTCAATGTGTCTTAAGGGGTCATGGGGACTCCCTAGGGGTCCTAGTACGCCTTATCACATGTTACGACCCTTTAAGAAACACTTGAGCATTCCAATGTGTCTTAAGGGGTCATGGGAACTCCCTAGGGGTCCTAGTATGCCTTATCATGCGTTAGGACCCCTAGAGAGTCCCCATGACCCCTTAAGACACATTGGAATGCTAAGTGTGTCTTAAGGGGTCATAGGACCCCTTAAGACACACTTGAGCATTCCAATTTGTCAAAAGGGGTTATGGGGACTCCCTAGGGGTCTTAATATGCCTTATCATGCCTTAGGACCCCTAAGGAGTCCCTAGGACCCCTTTTGACACATTGGAATGCTCAAGTATGTCTTAAGGGGTCCTAATGCACCTTATCACATGTTAGGACCCCTAGAGAGTCTCCATGAACCCTTAAGACACATTGGAATGCTCAAGTGTGTCTTAAGGGGTCGTACGACCCCTTAAGACACACTTGAGCATTCCAATGTGTCTTAAGAGGTTATGGGGACTCCCTAGGGGTCCTAGTATGCTTTATCACGTGTTAGGACACCTAGAGAGTCCCCATGACCCCTTAAGACACATTCGAATGCTCAAGTGTGTCTTAAGGGGTCATAGGACCCCTAAAGACAAACTTGAGCATTCCAATGTGTCAAAAGGGATTATGGGGACTCCCTAGGGGTCTTAATATGTCTTATCATGCCTTAGGACCCCTAAGGAGTCCCCAGGACCCCTTTTGACATATTGGAATGCTCAAGTATGTCTTAAGGGGTCTTAATACGCCTTATCACACGTTAGGACCCCTAGAGAGTCTCCATGAACCCTTAAGACACATTGGAATGCTCAAGTGTGTCTTAAGGGGTCGTACGACCCCTTAAGACACACTTGAGCATTCCAATGTGTCTTAAGGGGTCATGGGGACTCCCTAGGGGTCCTAGTATGCCTTATCACATGTTAGTACCCCTAGAGAGTCCCCATGACCCATTAAGACACATTGGAATTCTCAAGTGTGTCTTAAGGGGTCCTATGACCCCTTAAGACACACTTGAGAATTCCAATGTGTCTTAATGGGTCATGGGGACTCTCTAGGGGTACTAACATGTGATAAGGCATACTAGGACCCCTAGGGAGTCCCCATGACCCCTTAAGACACATTGGAATGCTCAAGTGTGTCTTAAGGGGTCGTACGACCCCTTAAGACACACTTGAGCATTCCAATGTGTCTTAAGGGTTCATGGAGACTCTCTAGGGGTCCTAACGTGTGATAAGGCGTATTAAGACCCCTTAAGACATACTTGAGCATTCCAATGTGTCAAAAGGGGTCATGGGGACTCCCTAGAGGTCCTAGTAAGCCTTATCATGCGTTAGGACCTCTATAGAGTCCCCATGACCCCTTAAGACACATTGGAATTCTCAAGTGTGTATTAAGAGGTCAGAGGACCCCTTAAGACACACTTGAGCATTGCAATGTGTCAAAAGGGGTCATGGGGACTCCCTAGGGGTCCTAGTATGTCCTAGGACCCCTAGGAAGTCCCCATGACCCCTTTTGACACATTGGAATGCTCAAGTGTGTCTTAAGGGGTATTAGGACCCCTTAAGACACACTTAAGTGTTCCAATGTGTCAAAAAAGGTCATGGGGACTCCCTAGGGGTCCTAGTAT
Source organism: Chamaecyparis obtusa (assembly GCA_027943335.1). Taxonomy (NCBI): domain Eukaryota; kingdom Viridiplantae; phylum Streptophyta; class Pinopsida; order Cupressales; family Cupressaceae; genus Chamaecyparis; species Chamaecyparis obtusa. The sequence goes on from BSBK01007358.1 coordinate 237,042, forward strand.
GCCTTATCACACATTAGGACCCTACAGAGTCCCCATCACCCCTTAAGACACATTGGAATACTAAAGTGTTCCAATGTCTCTTAAAGGATCATGGGGACTCCCTAGGGGTCCTAGTATGCCTTATCACGCCTTAGGACCCCTAGGGGTCCCCATGACCCCTTTTGACACATTGGAATGCTCAAGTGTGTCTTAAGGGGTCGTAGGACCCCTTAAGACACACTTGAGCATTCCAATGTGTCAAAAGGGGTCATGGGGACTCCCTAGGGGTCCTAGTACACCTTATCACACCTTAGGACCCCTAGAGATTCTCCATGACCCCTTAAGACACATTTGAGCATTCTAATGTGTCAAAAGGGGTCATGGGAACTCCCTACGTGTCCTAATACATGATAAGGCGTACTAGGACCCCTAGGGAGTCCCCATGACCCCTTTTGACACATTGGAATTCTCAAGTGTGTCTTAAGGGGTCATACCCCTTAAGACACACTTGAGAATTCCAATGTGTCAAAAGGGGTCATGGGGACTCCCTAGGTGTCCTAATGTGCATTAGGACACCTAGGGAGTCCCCATGACCCCTTTTGACACATTGAAATGCTCAAGTGTGTCTTAAGGGGTCCTACGACCCCTTAAGACACACTTGAGCATTCCAATGTGTCAAGAGGGGTCATCGAGACTCCCTAAGGGGCGTAGTACACCTTATCACGCATTAGGACCCCTAGAGAGTCTCGATGACCCCTTTTGACACATTGGAATGCTCCAGTGTGTATTAAGGGGTCCTACCCTAGAGAGTCTCAACATCAGATAAGGTGTACTAGGACCCCTTAAGACACACTTGAGCATTCTAATGTGTCAAAAGGGGTGATGGGAACTCCCTACATGTCCTAATACATGATAAGGCATACTAGGACCCCTAGGGAGTCCCCATGACCCCTTTTGATGCATTGGAATGCTCAAGTGTGTCTTAAGGGGTCTTAGGACCCCTTAAGACACACTTGAGCATTCCAATGCATCAAAAGGGGTCATGGGGACTCCCTAGGTGTCCTAATGCGCATTAGGACACCCAGGGAGCCCCCATGACCCCTTTCGACACATTGGAATGGTCAAGTGTGTCTTAAGGGGTCCTACGACCCCTTAAGACACACTTGAGCATTCCAATGTGTCAAAAGGGGTCATCGGGACTCCCTAGGGGTCCTAACATGTGATAAGGTGTACTAAGAACCCTAGGGAGTCCTGATGACCCCTTTTGACACATTGAAATGCTCTAGTGTGTCTTAAGGGGTCCTACGACCCCTTAAGACACACTTGAGCTTTCCAATGTGTCAAAAGGGGTCATGGGAACTCCCTAGGTGTCCTAATGCGTGATAAAAAGTACTAGGACCCCTAAGGAGTCCCCATGACCCTTTTTGACACATTGGAATGCTCAAGTGTGTCTTAAGGGGTATTAGGACCCCATAAGACACACTTGAGCATTCTAATGCGTCAAAAGGGGTCATGGGGACTCCCTAGGCATCCTAGAGTGTGATAAGGCATACAAGGACACCTAGGGGGTCCCCATAACCCCTTTTGACACATTCAAATGCTCAAGTGTGTCTTAAGGGGTCGTAATACCCCTTAAGACACACTTGAGCATTCTAATGTGTCAGATAAGGTGTACTAGGACCCCTAGGGAGTCCCCATGACCCCTTTTGACACATTAGAATGCTCAAGTGTGTCTTAAGGGGTCCTACGACCCCTTAAGACACACTTGAGCATTCCAATATGTCTGAAGTGATCATGGGGACTCTCTAGGGGTCCTAAGGCATGATAAGGCATACTATGACCCCTAGGGAGTCTCCATGACCCCTTTTGACACATTAGAATGCTCAAGTGTGTCCTAAGGGGTCCTACAACCCCTTAAGACACACTTGAGCATTCCAATGTGTCTTAAGGGTTCATGGGGACTCTCTAGGTGTCCTAATGCATGATAAGGTGTACTAGTACCCCTAGGGAGTCCCCAGAACCCCTTTTGACACATTAGAATGCTCAAGTGTGTCTTAAGTGGTATTAGGATCCTAGGACCGCTTAAGACACACTTGAGCATTCCAATGGACCCCTAGGGAGTCTCTCTCTGCCTCCAGTGAACTATTCTTCAAAGCCTCCATTTCTACGTAGCTAGGGTTTACGACGCCTGTAAAAGGCACATTTAATACAAAGATTTAGTCGACGACCTTTAAAGACCTAAAAGAAATGAGAAAAAAATTTAGGCCAAAAATACATACCGCATTTATGTATGTAGTACCGTAAGCTTGAACAATCCAGCTGGCTTCCTCTGCTAAGGCACGAAGAACTTCATTAATGTATGCTCTAGGAGGAAGATTATAATTTCCATATTTCTGCAAGAGTTTCTCCTTAATTTGTAATATTATATATAATATATCAGTATACATTAGTATATGTATTATATATATATATATATATATATATATATATATATATATATATATATATATATATATATATATATATATATATATATATATATATATATATATATATATATATATATATATATATATATATATATACATGTTAGTATATATTATACATTAGTATATATATAATATATTATATATATTAGTATATTTAATACATTAATATATATAATACATTAGTCTATTATAATACATTAGTACATATATAATATACATTATATATATCATATGCCTCTTTTTTATAGATATATTATATACATAAATATATGTAAAAGTTCAATTGTTTTCATTTTCTCCCGTCGGTTTTTCATTGGCAGGAGAATATCGGGTACTTGATATTTTCGGGTACCCGATTTTTCCTAGGCAATATTTGATGAAAATATTCCCTATGCCCATAGAGCAGACAATCACGGGATTTTATACTTTTTTCACGCATTGCAAAACAAAAAACATGATTTGGGGCCCATTGTTTGATTTTTGTCGACTTGTGGTCTCACCATGGGAAGCACCAGTCATCGAAAGGCTAAACGCAAGAGGAAGCTGACAGATGACAAAATTCAGGCATATAGGGAAAAAGATAAGGAAAATCACCAAAGAAGGAGAGAAGGTATGTTAAACATTAATCAAGGTGACCCCGTAAATGTAGTTGTAAGTGAAGAGGATGTTCAATTTGAAAATGCATAGATGGAGATTGAAAATGTAGACTTTGGGAACGAAAATGTTGCACAAGAACCACATGAATGTTATACATCTCCAAATTATATGCGAAATGAAGTCCCTTGCAATAAAGATAATCAATCTTCAAATTTGGGGCTTTCAAGAACACCTAAATGGTTAATTGAAATTGAGGAGAACATTATGAATAATTGGGAAGGAAAGAGGTCACATAGAACCATTAGGTTGTGGGCTTCAAGACTTTATGATCAATTTTTTTGAAACAAGACATTGGTTGAGAAATGTCAAATTTTTGTGCAGTTGTTAAAGATGCAAAAGATGAGACCTGTGCTTGTGAAATTGAAGATTCGTGTGAATAAGAAAATGGAGAGAAATTCCATTGTTGTGAAGAATCTTTTCAATGCTCTCAATAGCATTGGAAGACTAGCAGAGAAAAAGACAAGAGAGTTGCTCGGAGGGTTATTACAACCTCCTTAGTAAGTCATCAGTTGAGAAATGCTCGTTTGATGAGACAAACTTGTGTTGACTTCAATATAGACCGTAAAACTTTGGGTAGAGCACTTGCAAGAAGAGAAGGACTTGATGATCCCCTTCAAATTGATACATGGGCTTATGGCGGGAGACTTCCACGTTTTGATTAGAAGCTAACAGATGTTGTCAAGGATGAAATTCAACAATTTTGGGATGCTAACTCAAGAGTGTCACCAAATGTGAAGGATGTCTTGAAGTTGAGAGTTGGCAATCAAGACCGCACTCCACATCCTAAACATTATGTGGAGGTAAGTCAAACAATGTTGTATAAAACATTTTGTGAGACACATCCAACATTGAAAATATCACAAAGGTCTTTTGAATCCGTGAAGCCATTTTATTGTGTACCCCTTAAGATTCGAAATACATGTTGTTGCAAATATCATGTTGAGTTTTCAATGCATCATGAATTATTACGGTCCATTCGTTCTACTTTGCATACTAATGAAATGCTAGAGGATTGTGGTGCAAGCGGTCTTCCCAAATCATCAAGAGACTTGCTAGATCAATTTTTATGTCAAAGAGATGATGGTTGTTTATTTTATAAAAAAGATTGCTTAAATGCCAAGTGCTCAGAATGTGGTGGCTTGTCCAAGTTTAGAACATGTTTTCATGAGGGTTTGGAACACAATTTTGGAAAGATACTCGTCCAAAAAAAGGTATATGAAACAGTGAAAGATACATTGAAGAGTGGAGGTGAAGGCTCTAGATGTGAGTTAGTTGCAAATGAATACAATGTTGCTGATTTTATCTCAAATTTCAAGACAAATCTTTTTTACAAGTATGCAAGGCATAGTCACAGGTCTCAATGGTTGGATCAACAATTCAGGACATGTAAGGACACTTTCCCCATTGGAACTATTATATCCGTTGTAGACTTTGCGGAGAACTATACATTGCCGCCCCAAAATGAGACTCAAGCTCAATATTACAATTTGATTCAGGTTGCTATTTTTGTACACATCACATATAGACATTCCCCTGATAGCACAAAAGATGAGCGAAAGATAATCAGAGAGTACCATTTTTATATGAGTGATGACAGGTCTCACTCTCATGAGTTTGTTCAACATTGTTTCCAGAACTATTTTGACTTCTTGTAGGAAAATGGTATTGCTATGGATAGGCATCTCATTTGGTCAGATAATTGCACCGGTCAATTTAAGAATGCCAGAATGTTTTATTGGTTGTGTAGAATGCATGTGGAGAGAGGTGTACCTCATATTTGGAGTTTTTTTGAGTCAGGGCATGGGAAACGGGAGCATGACGGAGCAGGTGCGTGTGTGAAGAGAGCTCTAGTTAAGGAGCAATTGAGGATTTTAGGTGTTGTACTTCTTGATGCTCATTCCATTATTGATTGGTGTACTTTAGCATTGTCACAGGGGGGGACTCTTTATTCTACAGTGCGTAGATTCTTTTGGTTGGTTGAGGAGGGAACTATAGGAGATAGATTGGATTGTCAAACAGTGAAAAACTCTTCAAAAATGCATTCATTCCAAAGCTCCAATAGTAGTACATGGACCATTTGGACATGAGAGTTGTCTTGTTTTTGCCCCATGTGTTTTCAGTATGATTGGGATCATTGTGAGTCAAGTGAGTGGGTGGATACATGGGTTCCACAATATCTGACTCCTTTATCTTTGACACTCTCTATAAGAAATGATGACATGGACACTTCAGTTGACTATGACCATCTTTCAGATCTTTTGAAGCTAGGAGATGTTTTTGCATTGGTTGCACCACAGGGGAATGATGAGAGGTCAGATTATTGGTTAGCACATTGTGTACAAGGTAAACAGAAGCTTGTAAAATAGATGACAGATGGTGATGGGTTCACATATCCTACTGGTTCAGTTGTTGTTGCAGGAACATGGTTACGAACATACATGATTAGAAAGAATGGAGTTCCTGCATTTGAAGACTATGAGAAGCACAAAACTATTCTGATGTATTCACACCTTGTTATAGCAACAAATGTCAAGTTTTCAAAGCATCATGGAAGACCAAAGACAAAAGAACTTTGGACTATTACTACTATTGATCATGAAGCACTATTGGAGACCCTGAAGCAAAGAGATGACCCTTCAGGAACACTTAGCTAGGTAATAAGTTAACTTAGTGCATTATTTTCTAAGTTCGTTAAGCTTAATTTCAATACATTAATTTGACCTTTCTTAGATTGTATTTTGAGTCAATAAACTTGGTTTTGTATGTGGCATGTAACTTGTGTAGGAGCACCTATGAAGATGCCTATGGTCACCATGGATCCAATCAGAGATAGAAGGACAAAAGGATCATTAATGGTTAATTGAGATCTTTTGAAACCTATAATGGCAATTTGTAACAATCAATTTGATTTAAAAGTTAAATGTCCTTAAACTCTTCATAAGGACTTATGACCAAAATCATGTATGGGTGGCCAATAGTGCCAAGAAGAGATATTACATGTCATATACTTATGTCATTTGCATGGTTTGAATTCTTACATGTTTGATTGTTGTTTGTAATGCTTTAAGGATATTATTTTTTATCATTTCAAAAAATCTATAAAAGTTAAACCTCAAACATAATAAGCTCCACAGTTCAAATTTAACAAGCTTAATCATGATTAATTTCATAGTTCAAATTTCAAACATACCACTAACAGTCAGTTGAAAGTTGCTCATATCTCAGACCTCATGAGAGGTATTGAAAAACTATTAGGTGCTACAGGATCATGTTTTCGAGTTCTACAATAACCTCTCTCAGTTTTGGGCGATTCGACTTCATTTGCATTTGGCAAGGCAATCTCAGTCGATGCCAAAACTTGCAATGAGGGTTAGTTGAAAGTGGCTTAGCAGCGTATCTTTCAAACCGTCTAACCTAGCATCAAACCATCTACTCCATCAGCTCCAGTTGGCTGGTTAAACACCAATGACAACCCCATTCTGCCCACAGAGTCACCGGAACGCTCGTGACCACGCTCGACCCAAGTGACCCTAAGGTGCACTAAGCATGATTGGGCCGTGATCTTCTGGGGCTCGTATCTTGGACCTCATGAGAGGTATCGAAAAACTATCAGGTATTACAGGAACATGTTTTTGAGGTCTACAATAACCTCTCTCAGCTTTGGGCAATTCGACTTCATTTGCATTTGGCAAGGCGATCTCAGTCGATGCCAAAACTTGTAGTGAGGGTCAATTGAAAGTGGCTCAACAATGTATCTTTCAAACCGTCTGACCTGGCATCAAATCATCTTCTCCATTGGCTCTAGTTGGCCAGGTAAATGCCAGTGACAACCCCATTCTACCCACAGAGTCACCGGAACGCTCGTGACCACGCTCGACCCAAGTGACCCCAAGGTGCACTAAGCATGATTGGGCAGTGATCTTCTGGGGCTCGTATCTTGGACCTCATGAGAGGTATCAAATAACTATTAGGTGTTATAGGATCATGTTTTTGAGGTCTACAATAACCTCTCTCAATTTTGGGCGATTCGACTTCGTTTGCATTTGGCAAGGCGATCTCAGTCGATGCCAAAACTTGCAGTGAGGGTCAGTTGAAAGTGGCTCAGCAACATATCTTTCAAACCGTCTGACCTAGCATCAAACCATCTCCTCCATTAGCTCTGGCTAGCTGGGCAAATGCCAATGACAACCCCGTTCTGCCCACAGAGTCACTAAAATGCTCGTGACCACACTCGACCCAAGTGACCCCAAGGTGCACTAAGCATGATTGGGCATCGATCTTCTAGGGCTCGTATCTTGGACCTCGTGAGAGCTATCAACAAACTATTAGGTGTTATAGGATCATGTTTTTGAGGTCTAAAATAACATCTCTTAATTTTGGGTGATTCGACTTCCTTTGCATTTGGCAAGGCGATCTCAATCGATGCCAAAACTTGCAGTCAGGGTCAGTTGAAAGTGGCTCAGCAGCGTATCTTTCAAACCGTCTGACTTGGCATCAAATCGTCTACTCCATCAGCTCTAGTTGGCCAGGTAAACACCAGTGACAACCCCATTTTTCCCACAGAGTCACCGAAACGCTCGCGACCACGCTCGACCCAAGTGACCCCAAGGTGCACTAAGCACAATTGGGCAACGATCTTTTGGAGGTCGTATCTCGAACCTCATGAGAGCTATCAACAAACTATTAGGTGCTACAAGATCTTTTTTTTGAGGTCTACAATAACCTCTCTTAGTTTTGGGCTATTCAACTTTGTTTGCATTTGGCAAGGCGATCTCAGTTGATGCCAAAACTTACAATCAGGGTCAGTTGAAAGTGGCTTAGCAGCATATCTTTCAAACCGTCTGACCTGGCATCGAATCGTCTGCTCCATCAACTCCAGTTGGCTAGTTAAACGCTAGTGACAACCCCGTTCTACCCATAGAGTCATCGGAATGCTCGCGACCATGCTTGACCCAAGTGACCCCAAGGTGCACTAAGCACAATTGGGCAGCGATCTTCTGGGGCTTGTATCTTGGACCTTGTGAGAGGTATCGACAAATTGTTAGGTGTTATAGGATCATTTTTTCAAGGTCTACAATAACCTCTCTAAGTTTTGGGTGATTTGACTTCGTTTGCATTTGGCAAGGCGATCTCAGTCGATGCCAAAACTTGTAGTGAGGGTCAGTTGAAAGTAGCTCAACATTGTATCTTTCAAACCATCTAACCTGGCATCGAATCGTCTTCTCCATTGGCTCTATTTGTCCGGGTAAATGCCAGTGACAACCTCATTCTTCCCACAGGGTCACCGAAACGCTCGTGACCACACTCGACCCAAGTGACCCCAAGGTGCACTTAGCATGATTGGGCAGTGATCTTCTGGGACTCGTATCTCAGACCTTGTGAGAGCTATCAACAAACTATCAGGTGCTACAAGATTGTGTTTTTGAGGTCTACAATAACCTCTCTTAGTTTTGGGCGATTCGACTTCATTTGCATTTGGCAAGGCGATCTCAGTAGATGCCAAAACTTGCAGTGAGGGTCAGTTGAAAGTGGCTCAGCAGCGTATCTTTCAAACCATCTAACCTGGCATCAAACCATCTACTCCATCAGCTCCGGTTGGCTGGGTAAACGCTAATGACAACCCCATTCTACCCATAGAGTCACCGGAACGCTTGTGACCACGCTCAACCCAAGTGACCCCAAGGTGCACTAAGCACGATTGGGCAATGATATTCTGGGGCTCGTATCTTGGACCTCGTGAGAGGTATCGACAAACTATCAAGTGTTATAGGAACATGTTTTTGAGGTCTACAATAACCTCTCTCAGCTTTGGGCAATTTGACTTCGTTTGCATTTGGCAAGGCGATCTCAGTCGATGCCAAAACTTGCAGTGAGGGTCAATTGAAAGTGGCTCAGTAGCGTATCTTTCAAACCGTCTGACCTGGCATCAAATTGTCTTCTCCATCAGCTCTGGTTGGCCAGGTAAATGCCAATGACAACCCCGTTCTTCCCACAGAGTCACCAGAACGCTCGTGACCACGCTCGACCCAAGTGACCCCAAGGTGCACTAAGCACGATTGGGCAGCAATCTTCTGGGGCTCGTATCTTGGACCTTGTGAGAGGTATCAAAAAACTATCAGGTGTTATAGGATCATGTTTTCAAGGTCTACAATAACCTCTCTCAGTTTTGTGCGGTTTGACTTCATTTGCATTTGGCAAGGTGATCTTAGTCGATGCCAAAACTTGTAGTGAGGGTCAGTTAAAAGTGGCTCAGCAGCGTATCTTTCAAACCATCTACTCCATTGGCTCTGGTTGGCTAGGTAAATGCCAGTGACAACCCCGTTCTTCCCATAGAGTCACCAGAATGCTCGTAACCATGCTCGACCCAAGTGACCCCAAGGTGCACTAAGCACGATTGGGCCGCAATCTTCTGGGGCTCGTATCTCAGACCTCGTGAGAGCTATCAACAAACTATTAGGTGCTATAAGATCATGTTTTTGAGGTCTATAATAACCTCTCTCAGCTTTGGGTGATTCGACTTCATTTGTATTTGGCAAGGCGATCTCAGTCGATGCCAAAACTTGCAGTCAGGGTCAGTTGAAAGTGGCTTAGCAGCGTATCTTTCAAACCGTCTGACCTGGCATCGAACTGTCTACTCCATCAGCTCTGGTTGGCTAGGTAAATGCCAATGACAACCCCATTCTACCCACAGAGTCACCGAAACACTCGCGACCACACTCGACCCAAGTGACCCCAAGGTGCACTAAGCACGATTGGGCAGCGATCTTCCGAGGCTCGTGGATCAAGTAGAAATTTTTTTGAGAAGACATTCTCCTATTTGGTACGGTTATGAAGGTAGACTAAAATGGTTGGAGAGGCTATCAATGCCACTGTCTATCCAAGGACATGCCATCATCCTTGGGGTCGGTTATAATTTTAACTCTTGAGTCCCATAAAAATTGTGACTTGGAAGCATAGACAATATATGTAAACTATTCAACAGAATGCCTGCAAGCAGAGCATGGCATATGGAATTGCAGATAGGAGTAGTAGAACTAGTAAAAGGTATCCAAAAATGAAGTTTCCAAAGCTTTGTCAGGTTAGACTGGTCGATGACAATGAGAATTGGTTTTGCACATCGACAGTATTGGCATTCGAGAACATGATAATCTATAACGCAATTTCAATATTAAGACATTATCATTTCCTGAGAATGCCCCAACACCGAATGTCAAGGAGGACCCGACATCTTCCTTGATGGACAGAACCTTGTTTCATGCTCGGTTGTTGGATTCATAGAGGTCTGGGACTATATCAGTGGGAAACTTAAGAGCAATTTTCAATACCAAGCTGATGATGTCTTCATGACGCATGATAATGCAATTCTTTGTGTTGACATCAGTCATGATTCAGAGATGTTGGCTTCAGGTTCACAGGGTGGGAAAATTGAGGGGGACGTGCTCGCAATTGAATCCCAAAATACATATGTATGATGGCTTCGACAAAATGTTTCTTGGTGTCACTTGCATGAAGCGGTATGTTTGTGGAGAGCTAGAAATGAAACACTCTAGTTATAGTACCAAGCGTCCAATCAAAACACAGAGGCATTAACACTTGTGTTGCAATAAGATCCAGATGGCACTATTCTATAGGAATAGATCCATTTTGAAAGATGTAGAGCACCAAGTAACATGGACTTTCATAACAAAATATTACTAAGGCACTCACAAAGGGATACTTTAATGTATTCGAGAAAGAAGATGTGTATAGACACGTCCTCAAGAATTAGTTATTATAACAAGAAAGAAACTAACCGAAAGGGGAAAATAAGTAAGGCTCGTAGAGGAGATTTTGGGGGTTCCGGATTCCGCCTGACCCGAGAGACTTTGTCCCAGGGGAGGGATAGATTAGGATTTTTATTGTAATGCAGGGAAAGAGGGATTTTATTTTCAAATAATGATTAATGTATAGGAACATCAGAATCTTTTTTGTTTTGTTGTGTTTAAAGAAGGATATGTCAGCATATTAAAACTTTGATTTTAGATGCTCACTTTCTAATTGATATTCATCTTTGAATGATATTGGTTTCTTTTGAATGCATATCTGTTACGTCTGATCATCAGCACGATCATCTGTGGACTTTATGCTATAGTTTTTCATGTATTTGGAAAGAACCATTCATCTTTCTCTCTTAGTTTCTTTCTGTAATGCATTGTTTAGGCAAATGAAATTTGTAGCATTTACTGTCCTTTTCTTTTCAGTAAATTAGTCCCTTTGCGTCTATCTCATGTTTACGAATAGATGTTTGTAAGCCTTTATTGCTTTTAGGTTAAAAGCATTATCATTTATAGTTTAGTTGATTCATTGTAAATCCTGCACGGGGAGCTATACCCGAATAATTCAAAGGGTGCTTACGCTTCTCAATAGTGAAGTGACCCAACTGTTGGTGTTGGTTGAGTCTTTTTGTTTGGGCTTTAAGGGTCATTTTGTAAGCATTTCTTTCGAAGACAAATCTATTCACCAATAAGAAGTTAAACCTCAAACATAATAAGCTCCATGAACAGGGTATTCCAGAGTAAAGAAAAACAAATGTAACTTCAACAAGATATAATTTAAATCATAATGATAATCATAGTCAAGATATAACTTCACCATTCAATTCCATAAACATGAATAATAAATATGTATATACAAAAGATGACGCAAATATAACATATAAATGAATATGTTCTATATATGTATCAAATGTATCAAAAGTATGTCCATATACAAATATGGCACATGCCATTTCAAAATGTCTACAAAATCAATATTTTAAGGTGTACAATGTGACATATATGCCATCTCAAAATGTGCCAAGTGTCATCTCTAAATGATCACAAAACTAAAACTGCATCCTATGTTGTAGGGGGATCATCAAAATGTAGCCTCTTTGAAGGAGTGTTGGGCTCTGATTGATCCTGCATAAAAAATGAGTTTAAACCAAAGTTAGATTGCTTACTTTATATGATTTGTACATATATATATATATATAATTCATAATTTTCAAACACTAATTTAATTAAAATTATAATCGAATATAAATAAATTTGTACCTGGTCTCTGGATCACCTACCACGATCAGGTGTCCTAGCATAAGTCCTGGGTAGTGAAGGGACCATGCCAACAATATCAACTCTAACCTATAAATATATATTTGCAATAATGAGATTAGTAGACTGGTGCAACATAGAGTAATAAATCTACAAAATAGGATGATAGCATAATAAAATTACAAATTGATTGAACTAAAATTAAAACTTACATCTGGTGATCCCACCTCTGGAATAGTGAGCTAGGTCAACAAAGAAACAAAAGATTCTCGTGGGACCTCCCTCATAGTCAGAGTAACCTATGAGAGTAAAAAGATTGTCAATTATATATCAATGTACTTCATCATAGCAACCCTAGTTACAAAATACAAATAACAATATGTAAAAGTCTACGTACAATCAGGCTATCACTCTGAATCGAGACGCTTGTAACCCTACACCACCGAACCGGTGTCGGGACATCATCAATAGCCACACCCTATACAATAAAGTGAAAGTAAAATATTTATTACTACACACAAGTGGCATACATATGCATGCATAATTAATCTTAAACAATTAACTACCTTTCCTTTGTCAACACCTGATGAAGGAACCCCCTCACGCCCCCCACTAATGTCGGCTGTAGCCTGCAAGAACACAATAAGATGACAATATATATTAGTAAATGTATGAATTTTATTGCTCTAATTGATAGAGATTTAAGCATGTACACCAAATGATATAAAAAAATACTAATGGGTACATAATTTATAATATACCATATAGTCATCAAGGCCAAATGAAATGGCCGAAAGTGTGTACTCATCCACTTGTCTCACCTCCTCCTATGTCATCGACTGAACATAAATGGAAAAAATATATATACATAAGTGCATGCAATCATTAAAACTAATCTAAATAAATAAATTATTTTTAAATTAAATAAGTCATGTGACAAATTTATTCATAATATTTACTCTTACCATATCAATAGGAGTCAATGGCTCTACGTGCACCTCCTGAGCACTCTCATGAGATGTAGATGCTCCATGAGGTGTTGCAGCCTCTACAACAGCCTCTCCTATATCTCCCTCATCAATATCATGAAACTGATATATATCAGAATCAGTAAGTGGTCCGAGGCACATATGCCTACACATAATGCACATATGGGGCTTGCATACATGTGAACTCCGATGAGATTTCGATGCACCAGCAGCATCCACAGGAGGCAACACTGACCTAGTCTATGTGATCAACTGATCACTCAGTAAATGAATGGCCCTAATAGTCAGTTCAACAGCCTCATAAATGATATCGGGATGCTGCACTGGAGGAGGGGGTGTGACATCAGTGGGGGGGACAAAGGTAGTGGCCTTTCAGCGCTAGGAAGATGGCCTAGTCTGAGGAGCTCCTCTGCCTATGCCCATGTTGGGCCTCATACTCCAATAATCAACATGGTGACCAAGCACAAACTCAGCATACAATTTTTTAAGGAAATAAAATGGGACCTCCAAATTACTATGTGGTGGTTTATCAAAAACCATCCACTAGCGATCGCAAAAGTTTGTGCGCATTGCTTCATTTGTGCACCATTTTATTGATAATTTGGGCTTTTTGGGGTCAACTAGTATTCCAGTTTTAGGATCAACAAAAATAGCGGCTATATCTTCCTTACTTATATTAAGGGCTGCAATCCCATCATGGTCAAGCCCATCATCAAATTGGGCGTGCATATCATCACGCCAATGAAGAGTAGCATTATGTTGCTGCGTGAGTGTGTCAATATTTCCAACAATTGTATTTAGTGTGGCAAGCATGGGACCTAATGTAGGTATATTTTGATACATGTTTTGGAAACCTCGTATTGTGTTCAAATTTTCTTCTATCAAATCTTGTAAAGATTTAGGGTTTAGATATGGGGGATTGTTTTTGAGATTGTTATTTGGAGGGTTATTTTCTTCATTGTTGTTAGCCATGCCTGATTAAATAAAAAACAAATCTAAGTTTCAAATATTATTACAAATATAAATACAAAACCCTATTTTTTTTTAAAATGCTACATTTATAATGAAAATGAAATAAATTAATAAAAATATGCAATTCACTACTTACTGAATATGCTCGGAGTCAAATTTGGGGTTTCCAATATCAGGTATCTGAAAATATATCAGGTATCAGAAAAATGTGGTTAGAAACTTGAAGAAATCACACTAGGAAATGAAGAATAGAGCTCACGAGTGTCGGATATATACCACAGTTATCGGGTACCTGATATTTTTGGGTACTCGATTAGGTATGTGCTTTGGTGGCAGCTTTGCCCAGGTGTATTGACACCCAGGCCTACTAAAAAGTCAACAAGTGCTTTCATGCACTTTTGGACGAGTGAAAAGTGAATATTTTTCACATCGCCACTTTTTGGCCCCTCATGATCTTGCACAGACCCACCTCTTACATTCTTTTTCCTCCATTATGTTGTATTTATACTTCCTTTCAGGAATGATGACATTTCATACTTGATATAATATTACATATTATCATATGATCATACTAACCCCATAGTTAGTATATTCCTTCATGTTCTCTCTTTTGTCATGTGTTTGTTTCCCTTGAAGTGTTCTCTCTTGGGGGAATTTCATAGTGGAAACATTCTTCGTGGATGCATTTAAACTTTTGTTAAATCGATTTATCACATTGAGGTATTTTGTAATTGCTTTAATGTGGGGGCATACACTTTGCTCACTTTTACAAACACACATATTGAGAGTTTAGTTTCCTCTATCAGACTAATGATAGTTCATGGGGGCTTGGTCTTTGTTCTTTTGGATCTCTCTTTGGATTACTGATAGTCCGTGAGGCTTGATCCTTTATTTTTTACCCCTCTTTGGATTACTAATAGTTTGGGAGGCCTGGTCATTGTTTGATCCTTCTTTGGACTATTGACAATCTAGGAATCATGATTGTGTTTCTCATCTCTTAAGGACACACACATCCTTATGCTTAGGTCAACTTTTGATTCTTCTTTTTTGGACATGGAGTTTTGTTGAGGTTGAATCCTTTTGAATAATTGACTAGCATGCCACACAGACTTTCTAGACCACTCAATTCATCTTCGATGGGTTAATTAGAATGAAAAACACACTTTCTAGAACATTCAATGCCATATATTTTTGTAACACACTTTTTTCTTTTTCCTCAGTAGTTCACAATAAGGGACACAAACCTTATTGGGTGAGTTGGATACACTTTCTTGTTAGTGACATCTCTCTTATTTTGGCTCTAGATATGATGAACACTCAACTCCATTAGAGGCTTGATGGTTTCTTTGTCTCCTTAGTCATGATAAGATCAACTCTTTTTCTTTGATCTAATTTACCGTGAGTTTGAGGAAACTCATACTCCCGCTAAAGTGGGGGCTAAATGTACCATCTTAAAATGGACACACTTGTTATTTAAGAAGTTTTAGCTCTCATCCCTTTACTGAATTTATGGACCATGGATGATTTCATGCATGACCCCCTTCTTCTCCTGTCATGTCCCATTTTTACACTTTTTAACTATGCAATATCTAAGACCCTAGGGTTAGATCCTTATGCGCCAAACCTAGAATCAGTCAAACCAATTGACCTATTCTAGAATAGGTCAACCCTAGGTTGACCTATTCCCTAGGGATTTTAAATGTTGGGGTCGGTAATGTTTTGGGGAGTTAAATTTCCAAATAGGGTGCCCCCATCAGCTTGCTTTGTTTTCCCACCCACAAAATAATATAAAAGGAATCCGATTCACCTAATTTTGGAATGGAATTTTCACTATAGCAATCACATGTGCAAGCTCAAGCATTCAAGAAAGTAGATTTTTATCAAGCATTCAAGGTATTCAAAGATTCAAGGATCCTTTGTGAGAATTTTCTCTTCAAGATCTTGCACTTTATTGGCCATGAAGGGAGGAGATTCACAGTAGGTAATTCATCATCTTCTTCATTGGTGCACATTTACATCCATAGATTCATGATGTGGGTTTGGTAGATCTATTGTATTTGTGGATGTTTCCTACATCTGTTATTATAAATTCAACATCTACAACATACAAGCTCTACGAAATCCTCATTGACAAGGGTTTCTACAAGAAATGTGAATATTTACATTTGTCTTGTTATCTTTACATATTTACATTTTAATTTCAATGTTGATTCCTCAATCTAGGGCTTGACCAAGTGATCTGATTTATGAAAACCAGATTACAATACCTAGTGTGATACTTGCAGTATTGTAGAATTCAACACGAAAATTGAGAACAACAAGATTGCAAACCAAAAACTGATCCATTCTATTCAAATATTTGAGTTTATACAAGTCTGATGGATCCGAAGGGTCATCAAAATCCCTTGGAAATGAAATGAAGAGCCATCATAATATTTATTACAAATAAACTATTCAAACTATCAAAAATTATTAAAAAAAAACTATATATATAAATTAGGGCCACTTGGAGAAGGCATAACTTTCTAGTTTATTACAAATAAACTATTCAAACTATCAAAAATTAGGTCCGTTACTACTTTTGTACTTCATCCAAGCCCAGAAATGCATCGAAGACCCTCAAAAATGCAATTTACTAAAATATAGTAAAATTTGAAAAATTAGATTTCATTTTTTTTTCCAAATTTAATCCTATGCATTCCTCCCCCCTTGAGAGGCAATGGGACCCATTGTACTAATCTGCTGCAATAGAGGAAGAAATTGTTCTTCAATTTGTTCCTTAGTAAACCACTTGCCTTGATGAGAATATTGGCCAGCTCGAACCACCCGATACAGAGGAATGTTTTGATTTCTCAAAGTCTTTAAAATGACTTCAGTAACATGGTCACACTAGACTGGAACAGTAGTAGATGGATTTAACTCTGCAGCTTGAATGCATGCAGTAGCTTGGGAAATATCCAACAAAGGAGGAAAATAGGGTCTCAACAATTCTACATTGAAAACTGGATACAGTCCCAAAAAAGATGGCAAATTAAGTTCAAAAGCATTCTCACCAACTTGTTTCACAATAGTATATGGACCATAACAAAGAGAATGAAGCTTCCTATTTGGTCCGTGCAGGTGCTCTTTCTGAAGATGTAACCATACCTTGTCACCAATCTAAAACTTATGATGAGTTCTATGTTTATCATGCCTTTCCTTATACTTCTGATTACTCTACTCCAAGATCTCATGAACTTGTTGTTGGAGGTGTCTAATGTTATCAATGAATTTTTCTGCTTTATCTACCTCCTTGTCACCATTCAATGGACTATTAGATTGTAGAGATGGTATTGCTACATCTATAGGTGCCAGTGGTTGGTACCCAAGAGAAACCTCAAATGGATTGTGCCCTATAGTACTATGGAGTGCTCGGTTGTATCTATGTTGGATATAGGGTAAGCTTTCATCCCATGTGCAAGGATGTTTGGAATGATACATCCATAAACTATGAATAATCATTCGATTCACCACTTTTGTCTGCCCATCTGTTTGGGGATGGAATGTTGTGGACTTTGTCAACTTGGTGTCCATTTTAGCCCATAGTGCAGACCAAAATTTGCTGATGAACCTGCTATCCCTATCAGAAATAATGGTTTTTGGCAAACCAAAATGAACCCAAACATGATCAAAAAATAGCTTGGTAGTATCTTCTGCAGAAATCATCTTTTTACATGCCACCATGATAACCATTTTAGAAAACCTGTCTACCACAACATATACACAATCATGCCCTCACCTAGTAGTTGGAAGTCCAAACATAAAATCCATTGAAACAGACCGTCATGGCTTATCAGGAATAGATAATGGTAAGTATAGACCCAACTTACGGTTTGATGGCTTTGCAATTGCACAGGTTGCACAAGCTTGTATATGTGAAATGATATCATGCTTCATTTTTTTCCAATAGAAATACTTTTGAAGGATAGCAGTAGTCTTACCAATACCAAAATGTCCTGCAACACGAATGTAGTGAGCTTCCCATATCATTTTCTTCCATTCCTCGGTGGGTACACATATGTGACCGTTATGGCAAAGAAACCCATCCTGCAAGTGAAAATCTGGATAGACTTTCCTTCTACCAAATTACCATAGATGTTAGAAAAATCAGGGTCAGTACCATATAGTTGTTCCCAAGTTGATATGACCACATGAATCCAACACTATTGTCAAACCTGCAATTGGAGGCCTACTCAAACAATCTGCCACGTTGTTACTGCTTCCTTTTTTATGAAGAATGTTGAGGTAAAATTTTTGTAGATAGGATGACCACCATTGATGTCTATCATTTTGTAGCTTCCCTTGTGTTTGCAAGAATTGAAGTGGTTTATGGTATGTATGTATAATAGTTTCCTTTCCCAGTATATAGTGTTTCCATTGTTTTAAGGCTTGAACAATGGCATACAACTCCTTATCATAGGTGGGATACCTACATACTGTATTAGAAAAAGGTTCACTATGATAGGCAATAGGATGCCCATGTTGTGTGAGTACCACACCAAGAGCATAATTAGATGCATCTGTTTCTATCTCAAATGCTTGGTGTAGATTTGGAAGGACCAATACTGGTGTTGAACATAGTCTTTTCTTTAACTCCTCAAATGATTGTTGCTTTGCCTCTGTCCACTGAAATTTTGCTTGTGCTCCACCCCTTAGTGATTGATTAAGAGGCCATGATATGTGTGAGAAACCAAATAGAAATCTGTGATAGAAGTTGGCTAAGCCCAAGAAGCTACGAAGCTCTATGAAATTTTTAGGGGATGGCCAATCTTAGATTATTTGAATCTTTGCTGGATCAACATGAACACCCTCAGTATCAATGATATACCCTAAGTATTGAATACTCTGAATACCAAAAGAATACTTCTCAATGTTGGCATAAAGTTTGTGTTTTTGCAGAGTTGAAAAAACTTGTTCAACATACTGCAAATGCTCAGACCAAGTTCTGCTAAAGATGAGTATGTCATCCAAATAAACAACTATGAAAGAATCAATGAATGGTCTAAGCACATCATTCATCAATCTCATAAATGTGGCTAGGGCATTTGTTAGGCCAAAAGGCATGACCAACCATTCAAACAAACCTTTCTTATATTTAAATGCAGTCTTCCACACATCTGCTGGATCAATTGGTACTTAGTGGTATCCAGACTTCAAGTCAATTTTTGTAAAGAAATTAGCCCCCCTAAGTTGGTCTAACAAATCATCAATTCGAGCGATTGGATATCTATTTTTAACATAGATTTTTTTTAATGCTCTATAATCAATACAAAGCCTCCATGTCCCATCTTTCTTTTTAGCAAGGACAATTGGGCTTCCACAAGGTGAAGCACTTGGACGAATGTGTCCTTTCTGAATCAACTCCTGAATTTGTCTCTTAATCTCATCATTTTCCAAAACTGACCTCCTATATATTGGCTCATGTGGTAGTGGTGTGCCTTGGATTAAATCAATAGAGTGCTTGACTTGATAGTGTGTTGGTACTCCCACTAGTGGTTTAAACACACTATGATATTCTTTCAAAATTTTATCCATTTGATTTTTTTGATTCTCTATTACCTTAGCATGTGTATTAAGAACAACTGACTTTGTTTGTTCAGGGCGAATCATGAGTAGAACAAAAGCTCCAGTTTGAGAAATCAAGCGTTTACATTGTTTAGCACTAATTAAAGAAGCAGTTTGTGTTGGACATACCTCTGGTATTCGATACCTCTTCCCACCAAGCTTGATTGTAACACTACATGGCCTGGACTCATACACCCCATGCCTCTAATACATGTATGGCTGCCCCAGCAAGACATCGCATACATCCAATGGTGCTACATCACATATCACTTCATCCTTGAAAGTCTTGATTGAATATGGCAAACGACGCTGCTAATTTATTTAAATATCTTGTCCCTCATTTACCCATCCCATAGAGTATGGTTGTGGGTGTCTTGTCACTTTCAGATTTAGTCTTTTGACTGTCTCCCTAGAGATCAAATTCTTTTGACTCCCACTGTCAACAATAAAATGCAGACGCTTTCCATCAACCCACATCTGTGAATGAAAAAGTCTCTCTTCATCTTCACGGGGCAATACTTTAGCAGTTCCAACTACGGCATATGGGTTTGCTTCTATGATGGAATCATTCTCCTCTTTCTCAGAATTATTTACTGGTGACGATTTAGGTTCAGCTTCCTCTCCTCGTATTTCTGTCATCAAATTTTTAATACTTCGACAATCCTTTGTGTTATGGGTTGGGGACTTATGCATCTCACACCACATGCATGTGTCTGTTTGTGTCTTTTTAGTAGACCACCATGTGTTCTTGGGTTAATTTGAATGAGGTTCCTTGGTCACCTATTTTCCTACAAATTTATTGCCACCTTCAACCCTTGGCTTATTGTTTGCAAAGTAGTCCATCTTCCCTTTCTGCTTGAATTTATCTTCAATTTTTGTAGCATATTTATAGGTAGTTGTCAATGTCTCAATATTCAAAAATTCCATCTCTATTTGAATATACCTGTGAAGCCCACTCCGATATTTCAAAATTTGATGCTTCTCTGAATCATCAATACCGAGTTTTATTGAAAGTGAATGGAATGTATTGGTGGAATCTTGCACAAACTGATCCCTCTTTTGTCAAAGAAGCTACCACTCTATGTATTTTTGTTCATAGACATCCTCCAGAAGGTAAGCTTCTTTTATGTATTCCACAAATTCTCCCCATGTGGGCTTCTTATCAAGAGAAATTTCAAAACCATCTTCAACAAATGATTCTCATTCTTTATTTGTGACTTTGGTTTCCCATGCTAATTTCACATGGGTTTCAGCTTTGAGGAGAGAAAATGTTATCTTTTTTGCATCTGACA
This sequence comes from Chamaecyparis obtusa, assembly GCA_027943335.1. Taxonomy (NCBI): domain Eukaryota; kingdom Viridiplantae; phylum Streptophyta; class Pinopsida; order Cupressales; family Cupressaceae; genus Chamaecyparis; species Chamaecyparis obtusa. The sequence goes on from BSBK01007358.1 coordinate 258,095, forward strand.
AATTATTTACAGAAAAGTATCTATCCAACTTTGATAACCAATTATCAACAGCTTCAGAATTGACCTTTCCTTCAAAATTCGAGATGTCAAAATTGACTTGCACTTTGAAAGGGGTATTTCCATGAAATGATGTTTCTGATTCAGAGATTTTTTGATTATGTAGGAGTCATGAAAATTGACTCATCATCTCCTCTCATTGCTTATTTAAAGCTTCCTCGACCAACTTCTTAACATCATTGTCTGACATCTTCGATCATGTGCATCTCAAAGGTGGGTATTTTGACAAATCTTGTGTATCCAATCCTAATATTTGGTAGGAAGACCTTGTGTAAATTGGCATAAAGGAGTGTTCCCACTCTAATACCACTAATCTAATTTATGAAAACCAAATTACAATACCTGGTGTGATACTTGCAGTATTGTAGAATTCAACATGAAAATTGAGAACAACAAGATTGCAAACCAAAAACAAATCCATTCTATTCAAATATTTGAGTTTATACAAGTCTGATGGATCCCAAGGGTCATCAAAATCCCTTGGAAATGAAATGAAGAGCCATCATAATATTTATTACAAATAAACTATTCAAACTATCAAAAATTATTAAAAAAAACTATATATAAAAATTAGGTCCACTTGGAGAAGGCATAACTTTCTAGTTTATTACAAATAAACTATTCAAACTATCAAAAATTAGGTCTGTTACTACTTTCGCGCATCATCCAAGCCCAAAAATGCACCGAAGACCCTCAAAAATGCAGTTTACTAAAACATAGTAAAATTTGAAAAATTAGATTTCAGTTTTTTTTCCAAATTTAATCCTGAGCACCAAGGCAAGCCCTCATCCACCCAAACCCAAAAACAAGAATTTCTATGTGCAGGAACAAGATATCATAATTGTAACCACAAATCTAGAAACTACTTGTTGAGAAATTTATGAAGAATTTGGGTCAACTTTGCTACGGTATCCCAAAAAGACTATGACTTGGTTCACCTATTTCATAACACAGTGACCTAGTCGACCTATTCCTAGAGGTTTGGAAAAAATAACATTTTTTTGGGGTTTTCTATCATGATCGCAAATCTGTAGTCGTAAGTTCTTTCATGGGTTAATATCCATAATTTTTAGAGTAAAAGAACACATTCCTCTACACATTTCAATGTGAGTACCTTATCATTCATTACATTTCATAATCTAGACCTATTTTCACATCTTAATTGGGTTGATTGATACATTTAGCATCTATATCTATCTTACTTTCCTCATTAAATCAATTGGTTCAATTGCATATTTACTTTTACACATCTTTAATCAAATCCTACATTGCATAAAAGAGGAATTTCTTGCGTACTTCCTTAATATAATTTAGGTTTAGTATTGACATCCCTTTATCTCCTTGGGTTTTGATAATCTAACTTGGGCTATATCAAGAGTTATATTTGGAAGGTCCACTTTCTCTTGTATTTTGAATGTTAGTGTGGAAGTGGTTATTTAATGAATTCATCTCACATATTTTATATTGTTAAATTCATTAGCACCCATTTTCCCCATAAACTGTATGACATATTTGTATTATGGTATTTTTCATGAACATTCAACAAGACTAAGGGGGGGGTGAATAAGGCTAGACCACAATAATAAGTTCAATTCAAATATTGATATACTTCATATCACCATGATCATCTTATTATAATAGAGTTATAAAACACAAAGCATAGTGAACACAAGAACACTAGATTTATGTTCCAAACCCAAATTTGTAAAAAATCAAATTGTGAATCAAACTCACAATATATATAAGATTGAATTACAATCTTTAGGCTTATTTCTATGAACTCCGCAACTAGGGACAACTTCCTTACGGAAAGATACACATGACTTGTACAACTGAAGCTCACTATCCTAAGACAAGATATAGAAATATTTCATGAGACTCACTATTGTCTAGTGGAATGAATCTCAAATTTAAAACACTTGAAAAACCTCTTTAACATCATTTGACAACATATTATGTCTAAAAATACTTATTTTAGGTTCAAAATTCCTTCACTTCTTTCTTTTTCCTTGTTTCACACAATGTACTCTTCTACACTTCTACTCTTCTACAACACCACTCTGATAATTATAGCCTTGAATTTATTCCATAAATATGAGATAGATCATTAGAATCTTTATTGAAGGTTAGCCACAATCAAGATAAAACATTATTACATAAAATAGGTCATCTAGACCAAAGATACATGAAGCAGTTCACTCTAAGAGAAAGAGGGGACCAAAATATACCATGACACATTCTCCTAAGGTAGATAAAATGGTCTACACTTTAACCAAATTTATGTCCCAAATGTAACATGTAGATAGGCATTGAGGCTTATAGAATAATCAACCAAGAAAACATGTTTTGAAGCAATCTTGAAGTATTAAGATCTCCATGTTCCAAGGTGATAAGCAGTCAACATTCTAACATTAATTGTAAAGCATTTTTTAACCAAAATAATGATCCCAATTAAGGTAGCACATCAAAACAAACAAGATGATATAATGACTAAACACATTAGATATAGATTATCAAATCTCACTTTCAAAACATAAATATCACCAAAAAACATAGAACATGACCAAATATGATTAATATCATCATTTAGCCATTGTATCATATCGAGAGGACACCAAAGATATGTTTCAAAAAACCCTCTACTTATCACTCTTAGCAACAACAACTTTTTGATCAAGTTTGTATACATCAAAACCTAGCATAATAAAAGAACCAACCTTTCTATTGGTAATACTTCATACTTCCAACAAGTTTGACATCAATGACAACCAACATGCCATATTTACAACAATATTCTCCTTTGTCACTAATTGAAACACTTGTGAACTTTAGAAGAACCTAGCACCCTTTAACATCAAGGAAAAAGGAAAAAATGCCATTCTTCTACCATAAAAAATGTTTTTACTCCCCCTAAGAACAAGATCCTTCATCTGTCCAAGAACATAAGATAAATATTTTAATCTCCCCCTAGAAAGATGCATCACTTGAGTGCATCTCTAGTAGGTAAAAGGAGGTTCAATGACCCCAAACTTCTCCCTAAGGTATTTAAATGTATTCTTTGCTAATGCCTTAGTCTAAATATCTACAATCTATTCTTTTGTAGAAACATATTCCATTTGAAATTATTTCTCTATAACTTTTTCTCTTAAGAAATGATAATAAATTTAAAATGTGTTTGGTCCTTGCACGCATCACTAGATTGTTCAAAATGCTTATAGCACTTGTACTATCACATATGATAGGGACAACATCATTATACATTACTAGGTATGTGTCAAATCATGGTAGCCCAAAGTAGGCCATTAAGCGGAAATAGAATTTTAGAAAAATAGAGTTAGGCAGCTTGACATAAAAAATTTAATAAGTAGTACACAAATTTTTGGAAATGGATAAAAATTTGGTGTGTGTCTTCCCACCCTAACCAAAATAAAATGATAATATCTTTTTTATAAGACTCCAGATATAAGTAGAAGACTCATGTCCAGATGAGACACATATTTTTTTGTATTTTTTTTCTAAGTAAATAATTAATTATAATTTTTTCACAAATTTTTCAGAATATGAAAACATGTGTGTCTAATAACCATAACTTGGTCAAAACTTTGTAAATTTCATTTTCTTTTAAATCATAAAGTATAGAAAGAAAAAAAATGTGATGTATGTTTTAGATTTGAAAAGTATTATACCATTCAAAAGTTATAGATATTTCAATCAACCTATCAATGAAGACTTTAGACATACTCCAATTGGAAAATAAATAATAATTATTTACTAAACCCAAAATTAGACAAAACTTATCTTGACCAAAATTTGAGAATCTCCATAAGATCCTTTTCATTTCATCAATTTTGTGTAAAGAGAAAGTCGTCAACTACATGGTCAAAGTCTTGAAATATTAGAAAATCTCATACACCCATTTTTTGGATTGACTTTCCAGGTTAGGCATCCCGAAGCCAAATTCCTTAGCAATCCAAAGGCAAATCCCAAGTCTACAAATTTGTATTAGAGATATCAGATATCTAAAATATATCAAATATATGATGTGTTTACTATATTATTACACTATATAATATATCACATAATACATAATACTGTATTATGCTATGTAATAGATATCATACTATATTATATAATTAATATAATATATTAAAATATATAATAAACTAAATTATTGTATTACTATGTGTATGATGTGATATATTTTATTAAGTATAGATATCTTATGTTAAATATTACTCTCTCTCTCTCTAGATGTGCCCCCTAAACACCCAAGAGAGAGAGAGAGAGAGAGAGAGAGAGAGAGAGAGAGTTCTAAAACTGGTCATAATTCTAACCATGGCAACCTAATTCTTAACACTAACTCTAACCCTAACCTCAACCTTAAACTCTAATTGTAAAATTTATCGTAACCTTCCCTCAAACCTTAATCATATTCATGTACTCTAATCCTAATCCATAATCATAATTATATCCCTAACCTTAATTTTAATTTTAATTCTAATTGTTAACATAATAATACTAATTGTCACTTTAATATTAATCTCACCATACCCCTAACCCTAACTATAATTATAACCATTAACATAATATTACTCCTAACTTTAAATCGTTTGCCGTAACCATAACCATTACCCTACCATTGACCCTAGGTAATATGCTAAGGTTAACTATGATACTAACCCTTATTGTAATCCTAAACCTAACACTATCTCTAACACTAATCATAATTACACCATTACCATTAATTGTTATCCTAACACTAACCTTAACCATAATCCTAGAACTAACTGTAACACTAACACTTATATAATTATAGAATATTTAATTCATATAACATCCTAACCTTCCCTCTAACCTTAACATTAATCTTAACTGCAACCCTACTAGTAACATTAACCATAACAATGACACTAACTATAGAAGTAACTCTTACCGCCATATATTCAAATATTAAAAAACATAAAATGTATTCCATGTCGTGTCGTGATTGCTACTACCTTATATATACTTATCTATATAAATACGTCGAGAGTAATCCTTCTCGAAATGCCTATTTTTTTTTTTCAAATTGCAAGGTGCAATAGGCACCTCAAGAAGGATTACTCTTGGTGTATTATATATATAAGTATATATAAGATAGTTATAATGAACATTCTCATGGATATATATTTGCAAGCTAATATTGTTTTACTTGAATTTCTCAAATTGAAGGACTTCTTGACCACTAATGTACTGAATGTTGTATCTTTGTGAATATTCTATTGAGTTCAACTCCTAACATGTGTCAATCATCTCCTTGACAATGTCAGTATGGTTGTATACATAATGCATGTGATCGTAATTCTTTGATAAATATTATTCTTAGCCACCTAAATGCAAAACTCATTGTTACAATGCTTATGATTTATTCCAATCTTCACGTTCACCTTTAATCTAGTGGTGGTGGTGTAATTAATGTACTATTGGACAACTCTGTACATTGGACAACTCTTGTAATTTGTTTGATATCTAAGGGCCTGTTTGGTGCCTGGAATTAACCTGGAATATAAATTATTTAATGTGAGAATAAAGTAATTCGCTATTTGTGGTGTTTTTTGAATTCTCGAATTAGAAAACTAATTCCCATTTTCGACCCAATGCTTGCATTAATTAATTCCAAAAAAACATGGAATTCGTTTCTTATTCCAGAATAAGCTTTTCATGGATTCAAAATTACAACAAAATGTATAAGTTTTTCGGGTCCGTGCGTGAACAATTAAGGGATTATAATCTTTTTTTATATAATCTTATTTTTTTAATAATTGTTTTTTATAAAAAAAAAATTATAATTTTTTTATTTTATAATTTTATTTTATAATCTTATTTTTTTAAAAGTTAATAATACATATTTTAATTTAAAAATATATATATTTTTTAATTAAAAAACCAACATAAAAAATGATAAGTTTAAAAATTAAAATTTGTAAGAATTTTTTTTTTATAATTATAATATTTTAATAAGTTAAAAATACATATTGTTCAAATTAATTTAAAAAATGAAAAATAATCCCTATTCCAATTTCGCATTATGAGATCCAAATGTGGAATAGATAATTCCATCTTTCATTTTGAGGATTAATTAATCCGAGAATAGGTCCTTATTCTAGAACAGGCCTATTCTGAATAAGTTAATTACATGCACCAAATGGGCCCTAAGTTATTGCTATGAGTAATAATAATAAAGAGAACAACATTACATGTTGAAAAACAAGTTCAAATGGTGTAGATCTTCCCAATCAGTGAGACAAGCCTAATAGCTAAGATTTGTCTCCTGAAACTACTAAATTTAAAACTCTTAAATGCTTTCTAAACCATTTATAATATATAATTATAAAGATAGCATTACATAAACGTGAGCTATAAATTTCATACTATACTTTAATAAATATGTTGTAATATGATCATTGCATTCTGTGTCTTTGCTCTGAGCTTTCCATCTATCATGTCACATTTACTGCAGGATTTTTCCTTTAGGGTTAGCTTTTCGTATGGCTCCAACCAACTTCGGCCTAGTAGTTGATGCTGGTGTTCGAGTTGAAGCTTCGAAAAGCCATGGTGCCTCCTCTGAACAAACGTCCTCGCAAGTTCATCCTGAAGGTCTTTCATGAGGTAACCCTGACATTATTCTTAATCTACAAGAGTTTAATTCTGCACGTGAATGGTTAGAAAAGCATACTTTGATTGGATATTTTGTGGGTCGCACTCCTCTTGAAAGTATCCTCAAAGATTGGGTAAATAAGAGTTGAACCCCTCATGGGGTCCACCTTAACGGTCTGCAAAACCTCACCAAATGTTTTTTCCAGTTCCATTTTGCTAACCCTTCCCAAGCGAAAGCTATTTTTAACCATGGGCCCTAGACGGTTAGGTCCTCCCTTCTTGTTTTTCAGAGGTGGTCTTGAGACTTCACTGTCTCAGATGACAAGAAACTTAGGGTTCTCATTTGGGTTGAGTTTCTTGGTCTCCCTTTTTCATGTTGGCCTTTTATTGAGTCTATTGCCAAAACCCTTGGCAAGATCATTTTCATGGAGCATGACAAGTTTTTTAATGCCCGCCCTTAGAAGTGCGTCTGCGTTGAGGTCGACCTTTCTAGGGACCTCAAAGACACTGTTGAGATCCAGGTTGGTTCCCTCACCAGCTCTCAAAAAGTGTTTTATTTGAACATGTCAAACACCTATTAGAATAACTAAGAGGGGCGGGGGGAATTAGTTATCTAGTGTCCCAAAAAAAAATGTATAAACCAAAACAAATTCTTCAACTTTTGTCACTCGGTAAACATAAAATACTTTCACTATCTGTGCTTTTACCGATTATTAGTCTAAAACTTATAGTAGTTACCGATCAAATCTAACATGCAATATGCAAAGTATGATAACAAACAAATATCACAATCAACACATAACACAAGAGATTTAACGTGGAAACCCTATGAAGGGAAAAACCACCTGGGACCGACAACCCAAAATGTTCAATCTTCTGAAGTGAGGTCGGTGAAGACCCAACCCTGTTAAAGGTTACAAACACACTGTTAGGTGTGACCTTGTTAGAGGATTTTAAACTAGCAGTTATCATCCAACCAGCAATCACTCTGGGGTTGACAGGATAACAATGTTCATTCTATGAATGAAACATAAAAAGACTATCTTAGTCCACTCGGTTAAGAGATTTGACTGTGTACAATGGTTAAATATGTAATAGTAGATGATCTACCTTGATACAACTTCAATTGTAGTTTACAGATCAATATCCAACTCATACAAATCTTTTTGATCAATAAATCACTTCAAATTCAACACTATATCAACTTACTGTCTATCGGTAATTACTCTCTGTAGCTCGGTAATTGTTCTGCAGTTTGGTTCTCACTAACCAGTATGATTAGAATGTATGAAAACTTGTTCATGCAATAATTCTACAATATCTTCTTCCTCCGGCATAGTTTCAACAATGAAACCAATATCTCTTATATAGACGAGTAAATCATTTTCTTTTTGTCCATCAGATTTTGCCGCTTAATCTCATTCATTGATTTTTACACTTTAACCTTCTTCGACTGATGTGTTAGTAACACATTTCAATCTACTCCATTAGAGCTTCCTTGAATTATGTTAGCCGTCGATCTTTATAACAAACCTTATCTGTTACCTAGATTTCATACACTTTCCATCTCATCAATTTTTTGGCTAAACTAATCATTTAATTCTTTTTTGTTATGCTCAGTTAACAAAGAAATGTGTCAGTGAACACAAGCTCGGTTAACACTACATTCAGTATACACTGCACTCCGTCAGTGTATACTGGAATGCTTCATTTACTGACAACACTGCTTTGTGTCTTTCAGCTCTATACTTCATCATAGATGAATGCAACATAATAAAGTCAATATCATAAAGTCATAGACTCATCAACAAGTTACTCAGTGTATTCCTTATCCTCATCTAACATATACATCTTCCTCATGTAGATACTTATGTTCTTCATCTGTTTCACATTTCTTCAGATGTTTCGGTATAGTAACTTACAAGATAAGTATTGTCAAGATATTTGACATAAATGATAACATAATACTGATTTAATCATCTTACATATCTAAGCAGCAACTCTTCAGTGATCTTTAATCCCAGATTCTTCATCCAGGTTCTAAATCAATTGTAGTTCATCAATCTCTCCCTTTGGCATTGATGGCAACTCAAGTAATATGACGTGTGCCATACACATACAAAACATGTATTCTAAAACTCTATGAACAAATGTTGTGCAAGCTCTCCCTAGCTTAATATGTTTAATCGCTACATTACTAAACAACATTATAAAATACAACTTTGTCATTCTGTAGATATGATCTTTTCAGCTCTCAAGTTCCTGCTTCTGTTCTTTGTAACCGATCTTCAATGTTCTATTTCTTTCAGATTATCTCTCCCTTAGGTAGTTTTCATCAGTGCATGTTTACTCTCCCTTTGACAACAATGCCAAAGAAACAAATAAATAATCAGCTCTGTAGTAGCTAAGTAACTCTTTATTGTCCAATACAGTCTCTGTATCTCTGTATATTGATATCCCAATCTGTTTTAGTTCTTCAAACTTAATTGTGTGTGTGAAAATTGTACCTGATCTGTAGACACAACACTTCAGTAAAACATTAGAGGTTAGCTATAATCGAAATCGTGCAAAATTGAAAACTATCTAACCAAGCGATTTACTGCCTTCTAGTAGGTGCGAGATTGATGTTCTCAGATTGTAATCGAGATCAGTGACCTAGACGACACCTAAATGAAGGATTTGAATGCAAAAGATGGATATGAAATTGAATGCAATTAATCTATATTTTTGATATTTTCTATGCAATAAGAATGATAAACTGATATGCTATGAATGCTATTGAAAACTGATATGAAATGAATGCTAAATGATCTAACAATGAAGATTCTAACAATGATATGAAAACTATGAAATTCTATGCTAAGATATAAAAACTATGCAATTGAAATTGATCTCACAAAGCTTTGAATTCGCAAGTTGATTCCTCAGCCTCCAATTCTCTAGCGTGATTGTGCAAAAATATGAGATGCTTTGAGATGAGCTGAGGCTTGTTTTATAGAAATCCAGGGCTTTGGAGGTGCATGGATAAAAGCCATAAATCACTCAAATAACTCAGTTGATTTTTGAGTTATTTTTAAATAACAAATAATTAAGTCACAAAAACATGCAAAAGCTAAGCTTTAACTCAAAATAGAGTTTAGCTTTAATTGATAATTGATAGTTATCTGCTTTTATGATTGTGCATGTTTTAATTATGAATTAATTTAATAATAAAGTGATTTATTTCCAACTTAACTGCTTTTAAAAATAAAATAATTGATTTATGGGTTAATCAATTATTTAAACAAATTTTTATTAAAAACTATATTATTAAATAATGACAACTTGCTTTAATTAATTAAATAAGAATTTAATCAATTATTCATAGGAATTTTGATTTATTGTCAAAATTAAATAATACAATTAATAATAGATAGAATTAAATTTAATTAAACAATTAAGTGGCAAATATTAAATCTAATTAATTAAATATGAAAATATTTAATTAATCAAACTTAGGATAAATATGATTTATTGCCAAATAATTATAAAATTAAAGATAATTATGATGATTAGGAATATTACTAGGAATATTCCTCAATGCAGAATTTAAGATAATCAATTATGATTCGATGATGTTTAGATGTGCCTTAGATTAGGACTTTGATGTCGATTTCATATGATTTGTTGATATAGGAGATTAATGAACATATAGCCCATTTTTGGGGTATTACATTTTGCCCCTCTTTGAATTACTGTGCGAAGCGCAGTGGTTCAAACATAGTCTGTGTTTGATAGAGATATGAAACTGATGTTTGAAATTGATAATTGATATGAGATAGAAGCTGATTGATATTGATTTGATATGAAGATAATAGGTCCTGAATGATCAAAGATAATGTTCACTGTAGCAGCAAATGAACCTATGATTGTGAAAAAGTGTCAAAACGTCTGATTCTGAACCTTAGGATTGATAAGAAGTGAGTGACCCGTTCTAGACTCGATTGTCTTAGCAGAACTAGCAGGTATCAATCTGAATCCTTCAGTTGCCGAAGAACCAAGGAAAGAACACTATGATCCGATGGTTGCAAAAACTAATATAGTTTACAAGATTAGGAGAATACCAGATTGATATGGATCTTGATGAATCTGATATGCCCCAAGTGATGATAGATTTGCCCCGAGTGATGAGGTCTTTTGATGAATCAGTAACTAGACGTGGTTGTTGTCTTGATTACTGAGGAAAGATTGATAGAATTTGATTGATAGAATTTTGATTCACAAACTTTGAATTGATGTGCAATACCATGCCCCCTTCGGGATTAAAATTGAAATCTGACAAGAAAAGTCAGCGTTGAGAGTTTAGAAGCATGTTAATTAATTTGAGAAGTGGTTAAACACGTCCGGTGAATGCATTCTGCATCATTTAGAGGTCCTGGAGACTAAGTTTGACTAGGTTTGACCATGAGTTGACCATGGTTGACCAAGTTGAAATTTTGATAGTTTGATGTTAGATAATCAGTTAAGTTGAATACTGGATTTTTGTGATGATTGAAGGTCGATTAAGTAGTTAATAATATGAATGATCTCAAATTTGAATTTTGATCCCGAAAAAGGATTCTACTTGCTGCTTCGTTGGAGGAACCTTCGTGTGAGATTCAGCTCTTGTTAGATTTGAAGAATTGATTTGAAGAATCATTTAAGCATTGAAGTTCGTTTAGCCATTGTGAGATCATGCAACATGAAAAATGCAAAGAAGCATGCAATATGAAATGCAACCTAAGACCTAGGACCTAGTCACTGATCATGTGTCGATTTGTTATCATCATTGAACTTTTAGGTAACCGGATAAATCAATACAATGCCCACTAGCTATGAAACCATAGACATATGAATATCGATTTGTATGCGCAAGAATCAATACAACACCCACTGGTCAACAACCATGGATATATGAATATTAATTTGTTTTCAGAATGTCAGATTAGATATAAGCACCAAGGCACAAACGCCAGGATGACTTGAATATCATGTCCATTTTGATATAGCAATTTGTATAAGCATCAAAACATAAACGTTGTGATGACATGAATACGCCTTGCGTTGCAAACACATCAAACAGTCAAGAGATCATTCTAAATCCAATGTGAATTACCCGTAGTGACCCTTTATCGTTCACATCCTTAGGCAAGATCACGTTCCACAGTAGGAGAAAGAACTTACTCAAAAAGAAAATAGTTAGATCAAACTTCCTTGAATTGTCTGGGTATCAATGGTCGAGGTACGCATGGCCATCCAATTCAAGATAGAGGCTCTTATAGTCGGACACCATTTCAATCCAAAATTTCTAAAGTTGTTAGATTTTCACATACAAGCAGAAGACAAAGAAAAGATTATGCCCCCAGTCATCACTCTCTAAATTCTGTAAAGGACATCATCGAAGAGCTCAAAAGGACACAATATGCAAAAATCTCAATGCGAATCAGTAAGCATACAAGGAGATAAAAGCATGTAAAAAGCATAGATTGTTTTCAGTTGAGTTTTGATGTTTGATTGCATTGTTGTAGATGCAAAATCCTTTCTGGAGACAAGACAGACTTGACTGACTCAAATGAAGCTTCAAAGGACTCTGAGTGGATATGACATGTCTAAGATACATTGGAGACTATAAGATATGACATTGATTGCCCCCAAGTGTTAAACATTGATAGGATACAGACGCTTGAGCTGGTTGGTGTACAAATCGACTTATTGAAAACTGGAAATGCAGAAACAAACCGGGAGATATGTACAAACTAAAGCAAGATTGAAAGCTAGGAAAGACCAAGATTACACTGATAGATGGAGCGTTTTGGAACAAGTGGCACCTGTTTGCCAGGTTTTCACCATCTTGGTAGAGATTCTATTTTTGCTACCAAGGCGCCTGTTTCCAGGTTTTCACCAAGGCACTTTTTCTTCTTTTTCATTTTTTTGTATTTTTCATTTTTTCAATTTTTTTGAATTTTTGGATATTTTTTTATTTTTTTGTGAATCATCAAGGCGCCTATTGCTAGGTTTTCACCAAGATGTTCATTTTTTCAGGACTTTTTCTGATTTTTTTTTTAAAAAATTTGGACATTTACCAAGCATTGAATGCCTTAGGCCTAGAATTTCTTCAGATGGAGAACATTGATTGGTTCTCAGAGCTATTCTCCTTCAGTTGTTGAGAGTTGATAGGCACTAGAGCCAAAAGTAGCAGTGATAACAAAGGGACCCAACCAATTGGGTTCGAACTTCCCCTTGCGTTCTCGATGTGATTGATTTTTAGGATTTTCTCTCAACACTAGATCACCATCCTGAAATTCTTTGTGTCTGACTTTCTTGTTGTAGCCTCTAGACATTCTTTTTTGATACACTCTGAGATGATCATATGTTGCTTGCCTACGCTCATCTAGTAGTTCAAGTTCTTGTAACCTAGACGCTCTATAGTCATCATCAGTTACAAGACCATGCATTCTAATTCTTAGTGATGGGATTTTGACCTCAATAGACAGTACCGCTTTAGACCCATAAACTAAAGCAAAAGGTGTAGCCCCAGTAGGTGTTCTGATACTTGTTCTGTAGGCCCATTCTAATACTTGTTCTGATACTGGTTCTGATACTGGTTCTGATACTGGTTCTGATACTGATTCTGATACTGATTCTGATACTGATTCTGATAATTGTTCTGATACTGGTTCTAATATTGATTCTGATACTGATTCTAATAATTGTTCTGATACTGGTTCTAATATTGATTATGATACTGATTCTGATAATTGTTCTGATACTGGTTCTGATGCTTGTTCTAATAATTGTTCTGATACTGGTTCTGATACTTGTTCTGATAATTATTCTGATACTTGGTATACTTGATAGCATCTTTTTCCATTTGCAAACTCCCAAGAAAGATCATATCGTGCAGTCCCAATGTCTAGCAAGGTGGAGAACAAGAGGGAGTAGCAAGCTGGTGGAAGAGATGGAAGACAAGAGAATGAAGGAGAATGAAGGGAAGAAATCCTCAAGGGAAAACTCCTCAAGAATACTCAAGCTAGGGAAAAATCATCATGTAAAGCATATTTGGATAAGTAGGGAAAGGCTAGTATAGGATAAGTCACAAAAGCGTAGTGCAAGAGCAGGAAAGAATGCAATCCAAAGGAGTAGACATGTCAAGAGGCTTCATAGCACTGTGTTTTACTTTTTCTTTCTTTTTTTATTAGATCAAGACCAAAGGGGAAAAGGATAGCGATAGGCAAAAATGAATGGAGGAAGATGGATATGAAGGCTAAACATGGAAGGAATGAAAGCAAGATCACTGTAAGATAGCTCACAAAATAGCCAAATATTCATGTATAGATCAACATTGTCAAGATCAAAGAGAGAAGATGGAATGGATGAAATATGTAGAAGAACTACGCATGATGCTTGATTGCCAGGTTTTCATCATGGTACTTATCCAAGGTGCCATAAGGAAGTGGTTTTCACCATAGGATGAATTTATTTCTCTTTACTTTTGCTACCAAGGTGCCTGTTTCCAGGTTTTCACCATGGCACATTTTCAATTTCTTTTCATTTATTTTTTGGAAGAAGGCAAGCTTTTTAGATAATGCTCCTTGAAAGGATAAACCATGATATGCCAAAGATTCAAAATGACATGCTCAAAGATGCTGATAGGGAAAGGGAGATGAAAGAGAAAAATGGAGGATAAGGTTTTATGTAAAGTGAGTGAGGTTGGAAGATAGGAGGAATAGGCAAGTGAGGAAAAAGGATAGGAGGTAGAAGGATAATGCATGGAAGGATTGTGAAAGGGTAGATGGAAAGGAAGGCAAGTTCAACATCAACACATACCTTGAAGGGTGGTGAGAGAATGGAGGAATCATGAATGAAGGAATACGTGAAGGAATATGGCGAATGGATAGCAGAGGTTGTGGTTTAGGCACATGAAATGGAAGAATATTTTTGGAGGGAGATGAAGTGGAAGCCTTTGGAAGCTTGAATGTCAATTTCACTTTTTTCTCAACACCAAACTCTTTCAAGAGAGACTTTGGAATCCATATAGCCGTAGGATTTTTATTTCCTTTTGATGATCTAGAGAGAATATCTTCAATGATGGATTTTGGAACCCATACTTGTCTTGTAGTTTTTTTCTTAGATATCTCTTTTGACTTTATGCCTCCGTGTCGATTAGAGGAGACATGGTGATCTTCTTTTTTTGATGGATTCTTGCATTGCTTCTTTTTCTTGTATTGAACATTCAAGTTACTTCCAAAAGACTTGGAATTTGTGGAAGAGGGAGGATATGACTGGTTTAGATGGGTGGGTGGATGAAAAGGATTCAAGGGTATGCATCTATGTTGATCTTGAGGAAAGATGGGAGATGGAGGTATGTAAGGACCCAAGATGGATGGCGAATCAGGAGAGTTAGGAGGGGAAAGTGAAGGGACATAAGGACCCAAGATGGAAGGAAGGCATGAAGCCCTTAGTAGTGGTGGAAGAGTTCCAAGGATGGAAGTGGAAGATGCAAAAGGATAATCAATAAGTTCATCAGCATCTATATGACAACCAAGGATATCAACATCTTTAGAGTGAGCATTAGAATTTTCAATAGAATCATGGACATCTTGAATATGAGCACCTTCTTTGATAGGATTGTTCAAAGCTTGCAAAGACTTAAGAAGAGTAGAAAGTGGAAGTGAACATGGAGTGGTAGAACAAGAAGATGAAAGACTTTGATCTTGACAAGGATCTTTGGATAACACAAGCGTACAATTTTTTTCTTGGTTTTCAATAGGCTTCACATTGGAAGTAACAACACCATTTTTACCAACCTTAATGGAAGTATCATATTCAGAAAGCGCAAGTGTAGTAAGGCTATTTTGATTGTCAATAAGCTCAACAGTGTAAGTAGTAGCTTGATCTTGCTTAGGAAAAGACTTAAGACATGGTGGAATGCATGAAAAAGGGTGTGCAGGATCAGAAGAACCCTGAAGTGGATAAGAGACATCGTGAAAAGGAGTGGATGACATGGAGGGCTCTTGATCTTGATCATTCTTTATGTTCTTTTCTTTATCATTTTTAGAGTCCTCTTGACATGGAGCCACTTCTAAAGACAAGCAAGCATGTTGGAATGGTATGGAAGACTGTTGCAGAGATGGTGAAGGACCAGCTGAAGTAGGCATTGTAGCGCATAAAGGCTTAGGCTCTTTAGGTTTATCATTATTGAAAGTATTTGCAGCCAAGTGAAGGTTAGCTTGAATTTCTTGAAGAGGTAGCCCTGGAAGATAACTATAGGGAACTGCATTAAAAGTATCAGGGCTTGTGTCGGATGAAGGTTCTGTGAAAGATTTGAAAGACTCGGAAGCTTTAGGAAATGTACGGGTATTGGAGGAAGTAGGGGATGGAAGGGAACCATCACTAGACAAAGGTTCAACATTAACATGATCTTGCTTGAGAAGATAATCTTTATTTTCAGCAAGAGAGTTCTTAGAGGAGAGATCCTTATAGTATTGACGTTTCAAGCTAGCACGATGCATTTTATAGTCCTCAGCAGTAGTAGATGGATCATCATCAAGGTATTGTCCACAAAAGCCATCAAAGTCTCTTTCAAAATCAGAATCATATGGATCACCATCACGATCTATCCAATGTGACGGCCCATTTGTAGTAAGCAGGAATGAACGATGAGGAGGACTCTTAGGAACAGAGGTGTCATAGGTATCATTACATTGTCTGTCATCATAGTCATCATAGTCTCCAAAGCTAGATGTGTCACTCTCTGTGGAAGAGGTATCATATTGCTCAATTTTTTTCCAGGGGCATGGTGACATGTACAAGTCTTTATCAAATGGAAAAGAGTATAGAGGTTCCTTTTCTTTCTCAATTTTTCCAAGCTGGACTTGCATAGCTTGCAGCTGCTTCATCATAACGGCGATCAGAATTTCTTCCTCATGTGTACTGATTCTTTGAGACATGTGTACTAATTTTCAATAGCTACTGATTTGTTCTTGACACAATGATATTTTTGACAGATTCTGGAACTAGGCTGGAAACATTGGATATCTTGCAATTTGACAATTTCTGACAACTCTCTCAAATTTTTCCAAACGACACTCTGCAGACTCGTACGACACTGGGTAGTCTATGAAATGATAGTTGCTAAACTCGTACGACAGTTGGGTAGCAATGAAATGACAGTTGACAAAACTCGTACGATAGTTGCTAACAGGGTTTTGACTTTCTTGAATTTGCTGGTTTGAAAACTCGTACGATACTGGGTTCTCAATCGTACGACAGATGGGCAATACTGAAATGACACTTGACAAAACTCGTACGACTTTTGACTTCTTGAAATGACTTTTGACTCCAGAAAGATTTTACGTCAATTTTTGCAAAATTTAAGGTCTTTAGTTTTGGATTGTTTGCAAATTGTACTGTCCAGATTTTGAAGGTTATACCAGATTTGATCATTTTTAATAGCCAAGTAGATAAACAAGCATGCAGAACAGCAAGCAAGTGATTCCAAGCACATTTGAAAACAATGAACAAGGGCAAAAACAACCTTGCGCATGAACAATCAAGTGACCAAATTGTGCTAATCCCTGAGAGTACTAATTGTGTATGTTCTGAAAAGTTTTGCAATAACACACATATACCTGAGAATGAAAAATTGGCCTCTCTAGGGTTTTTAGTAATGGTTTGACTCTGCAACTTTTATGATTCAAAGGGGTGAACTCCAATCCCGGCGCACCAGGGTTTTGACACAGTCCGAGAACTTAATCTTCAAGAGCTGCTAGGGAGATCTGACAACCCAACAATGAACCATACCCGTGGAGATTTCTTCCACAAGGACATTTATATAGCGGCTGTCACTACCATGGCAAAAATGGCTATTACCGCTTGAGGTTCCGTCAATGCAGTTTTCCCTGTGAAGGGATTGTCCGCTACGGTTAACCCTCTCTAAAGGTGACTCACAGATTTATACCACAAGGGGACTTGGCTCTAGATCCAAGGTTTTTGACACCTTTTCACTTTTAACCCAAACAAAGCAAGCAGATTAATCTGACACGCTAAAACAAAGTTTTTTTCCACCAAGGTCTGTGATATCAACTCCACGTGATCTATCAACCTCTCCGGGGAGAGAATGTATCAATCAATAAGAGAAGATGCACTAACCAATTTTGATTCACCAAAGCTCATGATATCAACCCCACGTGATCTATCAACCTCTCCGAAGAGAGAATGTGTCGATCAATAAGAGAAGACGCACTAACCAAGTTGAATGTGAAATGCACTAAATATCCTCCCTACCTACAAGGATTCTGTCATCAAGAAAGATTTTGCTAGGAATCCAATCTCTCAAGAATCACGAATAGTGTTCATAGGGCCTAATTACTATGTGAGCACAGATATATTCCCAAAAGCAAATCTACCAAAAGCATCCAAAAAGTAGAAAGAGAAACACTTAACGCTTAAAGCAAATATGAGATGAGTCCACAAGGTGGAACACTTAACACCTCACACAAGCTAAAAATGAGTCCCCAACTTAGAAAACAAGTGAGTTCCTACAAGCACAAAAGGGTTTCCAAGTGGAACACTTAACGCTTCTGTCCTGTTGACCCCTCCCCTTTATGGCGCTGAGATTGCAACCACGGGGCAGAAATGAGGGGCCGGTGGATTAGCGAGTCCAATAACCCCAGATAGCAATCAAGATTAATCACAAGTATCTAAGACTACTTAATGAATCATTAAGGGGTCACAACCTAGTATCAATTATGCAAGTGTGTAGAAATAGATCAAAGCATGAAAAGATGCACACAAGCCAGACACATAAGAGATTTGTTTTAGGATCCAAATTGAAATATTATTAGCTTGAGAAGAATACCTTAGATCCAATGCTCTGCAATCCAGAATTTAGCACACGTTCGAAAGTACAAAACCAAGACAAATCAACAGCAAACTGTAAGCGTTAGAAATCAATAATCTAAAAGTACAAATATGCAAATTATGTGATCAAATGGCAAAATTTGAAAATGAAACCAACATGCTTGGATTTGGCTTGGAAAGAGCTTTCCAATGATATATCACACTTAAACTTTCAATACCATATGTGAAAATTTCACAAAAAAATTTCAAAAAAAACAAAACAGAAAGCTGGCATGATCAAAATAGGCATAGGCGTGATTGAAATGAGCACAGGCGTGACTGAAATGTGCCCAGGCATGATTTAAATACTCATAGGTGTGATTTAAATACTAATAGGCGTGACTGAAACTGGCAGATGCATGACTGAAACTGGCAGATGCGTGACTGAAACTGGCAAATGCGTGACTGAAACTGTCAGATGCATGACTGAAACTGGAAGATGCGTGACTGAAACTGTCAGATGCATGGCTGAAACTATCACATGCGTGAGCAGAATGCTTGTAGGCATGAGCAGAATGCTTTTAGGCGTAAGAAGAATGCTTGTAGGCGTGAACAAATTTCTCGTAGGTGTGATCAGATCACTTGTAAGCGTGAACAAATTGCTCGTAGGTGTGAACAGATTGCTTGTAGGCGTGATCAGATTTCTCGTAAGTGGTGTTAGATTACTCGTAAGTGGCATTTTTCCTGTTTGCGCAAAAATGATGAAAAAGTGATGCCAAAAATATATAAAATTAGATAAAAATGAAGAGAATGAGGCTCAAGGCCCCACGGTGGGTGCCAGAAATGTGTGTGTGAAAATTGTACCTGATCTATAGACACAACACTTCAGTAAAACATTAGAGGTTAGCTATAATCAAAATTGTGTAAAATTGAAAACTATCTAACCAAGCGATTTACTGCCTTCTAGTAGGTGCGAGATTGATGTTCTCAGATTGTAATCGAGATCAGTGACCTAGATGACACCTAAATGAAGGATTTGAATGCAAAAGATGGATATGAAATTGAATGCAATTAATCTATATTTTTTATATTTTCTATGCAATAAGAATGATAAACTGATATGCTATGAATGCTATTGAAAACTGATATGAAATGAATGCTAAATGATCTAACAATGATATGAAAACTATGAAATTCTATGTTAAGATATAAAAACTATGCAATTGAAATTGATCTCACAAAGCTTTGAATTCGCAAGTTGATTCCTCAGCCTCCAATTCTCTAGCGTGATTGTGCAAAAATATGAGATGCTTTGAGATGAGCTGAGGCTTGTTTTATAGAAATCTAGGGCTTTGGAGGTGCATGGATAAAAGCCATAAATCACTCAAATAACTCAGGTTGATTTTTGAATTATTTTTAAATAACAAATAATTAAGTCACAAAAACATGCAAAAGCTAAGCTTTAACTCAAAATAGAGTTTAGCTTTAATTGATAATTGATAGTTGTCTGCTTTTATGATTGTGCATGTTTTAATTATGAATTAATTTAATAATAAAGTGATTTATTTCCAACTTAACTGCTTTTAAAAATAAAACAATTGATTTATGGGTTAATCAATTATTTAATCAAATTTTTATTAAAAACTATATTATTAAATAATGACAACTTGCTTTAATTAATTAAATAAGAATTTAATCAATTATTCATAGGAATTTTGATTTATTGTCAAAATTAAATAATAAAATTAATAATAGATAGAATTAAATTTAATTAAACAATTAAGTGGCAAATATTAAATCTAATTAATTAAATATGAAAATATTCAATTAATCAAACTTAGGATAAATGTGATTTATTGCCAAATAATTATAAAATTAAAGATAATTATGATGATTAGGAATATTACTAAGAATATTCCTCGATGTAGAATTTAAGATAATCAATTATGATTCGATGATGTTTAGATGTGCCTTAGATTAGGACTTTGATGTCGATTTCATATGATTTGTTGATATAGGAGATTAATGGACATATAGCCCATTTTTGGGGTATTACATTAATCACAACCTTGAACATTATTCAAAGTGTGAACTATGCTGCATCAACATGTGTGATCTTCTGATAAGATTAATCTGACGCAACATCTAGATCACATTAGTGACTAGTAGACAGGGGACAGACCCCAACTCTAGTCCTCAAGTATTCAAATGTGTCCTTCGGTAGAGGCTTTGTAAATATATCTGTAATTTGTTCTTTAGATGTAACAAATTCTAACTTCACTTGCTTCTCTTGCACTTGTTCTCTTAAGTAGTGATACTTAATTGATATATGCTTTGTCTTAGAGTGCATCACTGGATTCTTTGAAATATTAATAGCACTGGTGTTGTCATAGTATATAATCACCGAGTCAGTGATTACCTCATTCATTCCTTCCAACGCTTGCTTAATATATGAAATGTTTGAGCAATTAGTAGCAGCAGAAACATACTCTACTTCAACTGTAGACTGAGAAATACAAGCCTTCTTTTTACTTGTCTAGGTTACAAGTCTTTCACCAAAGAAAAATGCTCCTCTGGTGGTGCTTTTTCTATCATCCACATTTCCAGCCCAATCAGCATCGGTATAGACCTTCAATTCAAACTTACCTTCCTTAGGATACCATAATCCATAATCCTCTATCTTTTTTAGGTATCTTAAGATTCTTTTAGTAGCAATCATGTGTGATTCTCTAGGGTTAGCAGAAAATCTAGCAACAATTCCCACATGTGCTATATCTGGTCTATTGTGAACTACATACATTAGCTTACCAATCATGGATCGGTAAAGTGTCTGGTTTACCTTTGTAGTTTCATCTTCCTTTGTCACTTTACATGCAATAGCCATCGGTGTTCCCACAAGTTTAGCATCTTCCATGCCAAATGTCTTCAAGACTTCCTTTATGTATTTAGATTATGTGATGAATATCTCATCACTCTGTTGAATCACTTGTAGTCCTAGAAAGAATTTAATCTCTCCGAACATAGACATCTCAAACTCTTTTCTAATCTCATCAGCAAAAGATTTACATACATGATCTTGACCTCCAAAAATAATATCATCAACAAATATCTTAGCAATAATAATAGTGTCATCAGTATCACCTTTCATGTACAAATTGTTGTTCTCACTAGTTCTAACAAATCCAATACTTAACAAGTAAGTATGCAACCTTTCATACCAGGCTCTCGGTGCTTGCTTCAAACTATATAAAGCTTTATGTAATCTACATACCATGTCTTTGTTGTTTGGATCAATGAATCCTTCAGGCTGTTCTATGTAGACCTCTTCTTCAAGTATACCATTCAGAAATGTTGACCTCACATCCATTTGATAAACTTTAAATTTCTTGTGTGCAGCATATGCAAGTAGCATTCTAACTCCTTCCAATCTAGCAATAGGTGCAAATTGTTGGAAATTGAAATTGAAATAATTATTGTATTATCATTGATGTCAAACCTTAATTGGTAAGACTATTGCTACTTAGGAAAGTACTATATCTATTTGAGTGTTGCTAAGGGGCTAGGCAAGGTTGGTAACAATAGCACCTAAGGAAAGGTTGAGTTATCTTGATACTACAAAGTGTACTTGACTATGTTGCACAATGATGAGACAATCTATTGTTTATCTTAGTAAGACTGAAGACTAAAATGGTAGGCTTGACCGAGCAAAGAATGGAAAAATCATGTTTAAGCTGAGTAATGTTAGTGTCGACCGAGTCAATGTATGCCGAGCAAAATTCTAGTGTTGACCAAACAACAGTTAATTGTCGAGGAAGATAGTGTAAGTTGAGGAAACATTTTTAGTAATGACCGAGCTTTCTACATGAAGACCGAGTAGTTGATCACAGTATTGATCGAGCATCAACAATTTTATATTTGAAGAGAATTTAATATTGGAGCTAACATTGTTGAATTCTTGGATTATGTAAAATGTGTTGACTTTATTTATTGATTGTTTGAAAGCATTAAATGCACTGTAAAATATTTTATTGTAAATCTTTAAGAGATTTAAGATGATTCTAGAAAAGGAGCCGAAGAACATGAAGTGAGTAGATTCAATGAATCTAACCTAACCCTAAGATCTACGAATGAGATTGAGCGGCATAAGATGAGTTAACCTAATTGAGGAAAATATAAAGTGTTGGATATGCAAATGCATGGAAAAATAGAGAATGCTGGAAGAGTAAAGTTTTACTGACTGTTTAAGCAGAAAAGGCTGAAGGAGAATTGTGGTAGTTGCTTGAAGAAAAGTTCCGAGAAGATTAGAGATGGAGATGGGAAAGTTTCAAAGTCAATAAATCAGCATTAGTGTATGAAATCAAATTTGATATTTGCAAAGTGAGTTGTATATTTTTTAGATAAATATTGCTGCTACTTTCTAACCATTGTAACAGTCAAAATCCTTTTAAAAGAGGTTGACCTAACAGTCATATGTTAAATCATTTTATCAAGGTTGCATTCTAATGGAGTGTATGTAAGTCCTATGACTAGGCTCACTTTTAACAAGGTGATTGAAATCCTTTAACCAGGTCACACTTGACAGTGTGTATTGTAACCTTTAACAGGGTTGGATTTTTACCAAGCTCACTTCAGAAGAGTGAAAATAATAGTAGCATGTTACAAAGTGGTTTTTCCCAAATTGGGCTTCCACTATAAATCCTGGTGTTAATACTTGTGTGAATGTTTTGGTTTGAACATTACTATATTTTACAAGTTAAGTTACAATTGGGTAGTGGACTGCATTATTGTATGTTTCTATTATTAAATTAGTGATGACCAAGTTTGTTTTGGTTATTGGATCTGATTTAAAGAAATTTTTTTGAGATTGTTTTATACATCAGGACCTGAGAACAACTGATTCACCCCCCCCTCTCTGTTGTTCTAAATCATATTAAAAATTGGTATCAGAGCTTTGTTGCTTATTATTAGTGTTGATAGAAATCAAATTTAAAGGGGCTTGAAGCATATGATCGGGATGTATAAGCAGGAGGTACTGAAGTTGAACAAGGAAAACTTTCCTGCATGGCAAAGCTTGATGAAGCTACATCTGGCCAATATTGGTGACTCTGCAAAGTACTACATTGAGAATAGCTATGTCTCACCTGTCGCACCTTTGACTACCAAAGAAATGAGAGCTAAGCAAGAACATAATCAGGCAATGCTAGAAATTGCATCTGCCCTAAGCTATCTAGAATTTGAGGACATTAAGGACCGCACAACTGCTAAGGATACGTGGGACACTCTTGCAAGGATCTATGGTGGTGACCTAAATGTGCTGAAAGCAAAGGCCAAGAGTCTTAGAGGTAAGTTTGATGAAATGAGAATGCAAGAAGGTGAAAACATTGCATAATATTATGGTAGAATAAAAGAAGTAGTGAATGCTATTAGAGGAGCAAATGGGGCTATTGATGATGAAACTATAATTGGGAAAGTACTAAGAACCCTACGTCCTATATATGCTATTAAGATCTCAGTTATTCAAGAATCTAGATGTAACTCTGCTAATGTGCTTACTTTGGAAAGTTTGGTTGGTAAGCTCACTGCTTTTGAACTCTCTAACTATGATAATTTCACTGTTGGAAGCATTGGTAATGTTGAATCTGCTTTCAAGTCACAACTAGTTCTGAATAAGCCAAAGAAAGAAAAAGAAAGATGCATCAGTGAAAGTGAAAGTGACAGTGACACTTCTGATGAAGAACTAGAAGATCTAGAAGCTCTTATGGCTAGAAGACCGAAAAGGGAAAAAGGAAAGTACAAAGGTAAACTCCCTATTATATGTTTTGCATGTAATAAAGTTGGTCATATAGCTGCTAGATGTCTTGACAAGAAGGATAAAGATGATGAAAGAAAAAGAAAACACAAAGACAGAAAAGATGACAGAAGCTACCGATGGAACAAAGACTACAAAGGAAAAGGTAAGAAATCTTGTTACATTGCTGAAAAAGAAACTGACACTGATAGTGATGATTTTAAAATTGAGGTAGTCTATGTTGCAATGAAAGATGAATCTAATGAAGATGAGAAAACTGCATTGATATCCTATGTGAACAAGAATGATAAATGGATTATTGACAGTGGTTGTTCACATCACATGACTGGTGACAAAAATAAGTTTGAAACCTTACATCATTACAAAGGTAAAAGTGTAAAATTTGGTAATGATGCACCATGTCCTGTTAGAGGAAAAGGTTTGATTAAACTGACTGATAAGATATCTTGTGAAAATGCATATTGGGTTGAAGGTCTTAATTTTAATTTGTTAAGTGTTCCCCAGCTTAACAAAACTAGTTACCGAGTGGAATTTCATCACAAGCAAGCTAAAATATTTAATGCTACTAGAGAACTAATTGAAAGTGGAGATCAGACTAGAGGTAATTTTTTCTATCTTGACCTATCTGAAGAAACATGTTTAATTGCACAACTTGATGATATTTGGTTATGGCATAAAAGGTTGTGTCATGTTAACTTTGACAATCTGGTAGAGATAAGTAAGAAGAAAAAGGTAAGAGGTCTACCTAGATTGAAGAAACCTAAGAATGTGATGTGCAAGGAATGCCAGTTAGGAAAAATGACAAAGTCAAGTTTCAAGAGAAAATCCTTTACTTCTGAAAACATTTTAGATTTGGTTCATACTAGCCTTTGTGGACCTATGGGTGTACAAAGTTACTATTGTGCTAGATACTTTATCTTATTTGTTGATGATCATACTAGGATGATGCATGTAATGTTTCTAAAAGAAAAATCTGAAGCTTTTCAATTCTTTAAGTGGTATTTGGCTAAGGTTGAGAAGGAGACAGGTGGGAACCTAAAATGTCTTAGATCTGACCGAGGTGGATAATTTACATCAAATGAATTTAATCTATTTTGCAATGATAGAGGAATTAAAAGATAGATGTCTGCAACTACAACACCTCCATAGAGTGGTATAGCAGAAAGGAGAAACAAATCTATCTTGGATTGTGCAAGGACATTGTTGATTGAAAAAAATGTGGCACAAAAATATTGGAAAGAAGCTATAAGCAATACTGTCTACACTCTTAACCGGGTACAGATCAAGAAAGGTACAAATCCGACACCCTATGAATTATGGCATGGGCATGCACTGAGTGTTAAATACTTTAGAATCTTTGGAAGTAAGTGCTATATATTAAAAGACACTAGGAATGGAAAGTTTGATGCTAAGAGTGATGAAGGCATATTCCTAGGGTATTCCACTAAAAGTAAAGCTTACAAGTGTTTGAATTCTAACACTAACAAAATTGTGGAAAGTGTGAATGTAAAAATTGATGAGTATGCAGAAAGAAACGAAGCTAATAGAAAAAGAGAACTAAAAGATTATAGATCTTTTGTGTACATTGAGGAAGAAGAAGAGGCAAGCAACAGACTTGCACCTGATGCCGAGTCTCGGGTAAGCAATGCCAAGCGACAGACAGATGTTGCCGAGCATCAGGAAAACGGTGCTGAGAGAGAACAAGAACATGCCGAGCTACAAGAAAATACTACTGAATATCAGGAAGAGGTTTTCGAGCATTCTGAAGTTGAATCTGACAATCTTGTTGAGGAACATGATGAAATAGAGGAGAGAGGAGCTAAACCTATTTTGGAAAAATATGTAAGAAGACATCACAAGCCTGAATAGATAATTGGAGACAAAAATATTGGAATTTAGACTAGAAGTAAGACTAAGGATCCAACATGCCTACTGTGTGAATTTGAACCCAAGTCAACTAGAGAGGCATTGGAGAATGAAGACTGGATACAAGAAATGAATGAAGAGATTGACCAGATTGAGAAGAATGATACTTGGACTCTGGTGCCGAGACCTGAAAACAAAAATGTTATAGGAATGAAGTGGGTGTTTTGAAATAAGATGAATGAAAATGGTGAAATCACTAGGAACAAAGCTAGGTTGGTATGCAAAGGCTACACACAAGAAGAAGGAATAGATTATGGGGAGACATTTGCCCCTGTATCTAGATCAGAAGGAGTAAGAAATATGCTTGCATATCCTGCTTATAAAGATTTTAAGGTATATCAAATGGATGTCAAGTCTACATTTTTCAATGGTATACTAGAAGAAGAAGTTTACATAGAACAGGCATAAGGTTTTATTGACCAAATAGAACACACATGGTGTGCAAATGAAACAAAGCATTCTATGGATTGAAGCAAGCTCCCAGAGCATGGTATGAGAGGTTACACAACTACTTGATACAGATTGGATTTTCAAGAACAAATGACACAAGCAATTTGTACATGAAAGATGAAGAAGGTAAAGGTATCCTGTTAGCAAAAAAATTTGTGGATGACATTATTTTTGGTGGACAAGATGCATTATGTAAAAGTTTTTCAAATGAAATGCAAACTGAATTTGAAATGAGTATGTTTGGTGAGATCAAATTCTTTGTTGGTTTACAAGTATATTAGAGGAAGAATGGAATTTTCATTACACAATCTAAGTATGTTAATGAAATACTGAAAACTTTTGGGATGGAAGATGCTAAACCAGTGGGAACTCCTATGGTTACTGGACAAAAGTTATCTAAGAATGATGATGCTGCAAAAGTGAATCAGACTTTGTACAGATCCATGATTGGAAAATTACAGTATGTTGTACATAGTAGACCAGATATTGCACTAGTTGTTGGGAGTGTGGAAAGATTCTCTGCAAATTCTAAGGAAACACACATGATGGCTGTGAAAAGAATTATGAGATATTTGAAAGGAATTGCTGACTATTGTCTATATTATAAGAAGGATGAAAAATTTGAACTCAGAGTTTATACAGATGTTGATTGGGTAGGAAATGTAGATGACAAAAAGAGTACTAGTGGTGGAGCTTTCTTTCTTGGATAGAGATTAGTTTCCTGGAAAAGAAAGAAACAAAATTGCATTTCCTAATCTACTGCTGAGGCCAAGTATGTTGCTGCTACAGTAAACTATTCAAATTTGGTATGGATAAAATAATTGTTGATAAGCATGAAAGAAGAAATCACTGAACCTGTTGTTATTTTCTGTGACAACACAAGTGCTATCAATATTTCTAAGAATCCAGTGATGCACACTAAGACCAAGCACATTGCAATCAAGTATCACTACTTGAGAGAATTAGTACAAGATAAAGAAGTCCGAATGGAATATGTGAATACAAAAGACCAATTAGAAGACATATTCACTAAAGCTTTACCTAGAGAAGCTCATGAGTATTTGATAAGTCAGTTAGGGGTTCTTCCCCTAATTGAGGCTTCCTAGACTAGCTAGGAGCACTGCATCAAATGTACTACAATAGAATATTTGAGAAATTGATGCAGAAGATTGTCACACTTTAGGGTTGGCCTAGAGTTGTGAAAAGAAGCAAAGACAAGGAATCATTCATAAGCAAGATGACAGAGGGAGAAACATTGAGCTGCACAGATATTATCTACATCTGCTAGATGTATGTTTTAGTTGATGCTCTGGCATTTTTATCAAAGAGGGAGATGAACTAATATGATAACACATGACACTGAAAGGTAAGAGGGAGATGAACTAAAATGAAGGATCGGGATAGAGGGAGATCTAAATACTTCTGACGGTTACAAAAGTGAGGCTTATAGGATTCTGAATCAGAATGAAGCTAAGGATATTATAAATAACTCTCTGATGGACATATAAGTTTTGGATTGGTTAGTAATCCATGTGTTATCCAGGTGATATCATATGGTGTTGCCATCAATGCCAAAGAGGGAGATTGTTGGAAACTGCAATTGAAACAATTTTTGTATTGTCATTTATGTCAAACCTTAACTGGTAAGACTGTTGCTACTTAGGAAAGTACTATATCTATTTGAGTGTTGCTAAGGGGCTAGGCAAGGTTGGTAACAATAGCACCTAAGGAAAGGTTGAGTTATCTTGATACTACAAAGTGTACTTGACTATGTTGCACAATGATGAGACAATCTATTGTTTATCTTAGTAAGACTAAAGACTAAACTGGTAGGCTTGACCGAGCAAAGAATGGAAAAATCATGTTTAAGCCGAGTAATGTTAGTGTCGACCGAGTCAATGTATGCCGAGAAAAATTATAGTGTCAACTGAACAACAGTTAATTGTCGAGGAAGACAGTGTAACCCGAGGAAACATTTTTAGTAATGACCGAGCTTTCTACATGAAGACCGAGTAGTTGATCACAGTATTGACCGAGCATGAGCAATTTTATATTTGAAGAGAATTTAATTTTGGAGCCGACATTGTTGAATTCTTGGATTATGTAAAATGTGTTGACTTTATTTATTGATTGTTTGAAAGCATGAAATGCACTGTAAAATGTTTTATTGTAAATCTTTAAGAGATTTGAGATGATTCTAGAAAAGGAGCCGAAGAACATGAAGTGAGTAGATTCAATGAATCTGACCTAACCCTAAGATCTACGAATGAGATTGAGCAGCATAAGATGAGTTAACCTAATTGAGGAAAATATAAAGTGTTGGATATGAAAGTGCATGGAAAAATAGAGAATGCTGGAAGAGTAAAGTTTTATTGACTATTTAAGTAGAAAAGGTTGAAGGAGAATTGTGGTGGTTGCTTGAATAAAAGTTCTGAGCAGATCAGAGATGGAGATGGGAAAGTTTCAAAGTCAGTAAACCAACATTAGTGTATGAAATCGGATCTGATATTTGCAAAGTGAGCTATATATTTTTTAGATAAATATTGCTGCTACTTTCTAACCATTGTAATATTCAAAATCCTTTTAATAGAAGCTGACCTAACAGTCATATGTTAGATCATTTGAACAAGGTTGCATTCTAATGGAGTGTATGTAAGTCCTATGACTAGGCTCACTTTTAACAGGGTGATTGAAATCCTTTAACCAGGTCACACCTGATAGTGTGTATTGTAACCTTTGACAGGGTTGGCTTTTTACCGAGCTCACTTCAGAAGAGTGAAAATAATAGTAGCATGTTACAAAGTGGTTTTTCCCAAATTGGGTTTCCACTATAAATCCTAGTGTTAATACTTGTGTGAATGTTTTGGTTTGAACATTACTATGTTTTAAAAGTTAAGTTGTAGCTGGGTAGTGGACTACATTATTGTATGTTTCTATTATTGAATCAGTGATGACCAAGTTTGTTTTGGTTATTGGATCTGATTTAAAGAGAAAAATTTGAGATTTTTTTATACATTAGGACCTGAGAACAACTGATTCAACCCCCCTCTCTATTCTAAATCATATTAACACAAATGTCTCACCATAATCAATACCTTCTTCCTATGCATATCCCTTGCATACCAATCTAGCTTTATTTTTTGTCACCTCACCATTTTCATTCAGTTTGTTCCTGAATATCCACTTAGTACCAATAACATTCTTATCTTTAGGTCGGGGTACTAAGGACCAAGTTTTGTTCTTCTCTATTTTTTTAATTTCCTCTTTCATTGCATTAACCCATTCTTCATTCTCTAATGAATCTTTCACATTTTTTGGTTCAAATTCACAAACTAGACATGTACCTTGTCTTGCTTTGCTTCTTGTCTACATGCTAGCTTGTTTGTCTCCAATAATTTGTCTCAGGATGATGTCTCCTAACAAAACTAGCCAGTACTCGGTTTCTTCTTTCTTGTTCATCCTATTCAGGTTCATGTGCTTGCTCAGTAGCTCCATCTTGTTCGTCAGTTTCCCTTTCCTATTCCTCGGGGTTATTTTCCTGTTGACCGGTTATCACAGGTTGTGACTTCGGTAGATACTCAAGATGTTCAATGTAAGTGAATCTACCATAGTCTTCCAATTCCTTTCTAATTTCCTCTGTGTTCTTGTCATCAAAATCATCAACACTGACATTAGTACTTTCAATTATCTTATTTGTAACCTTATTCAGACATTTATATGCTTTAATCTTAGTAGAATATCCTAAGAATATTCCTCCATCACCTTTAGAATCAAATTTCCCATTTCTCTCATCTTTCAGAATAAAACATTTGCTTCCAAAAATCTTGAAATAACTTATAGTAGGTTTGTGTCCAAACTATAGCTCATAGGGCGTCTGGTTGGTGTCCTTCTTTAGTTGTACTCAGTTAAGAACATATATAGCTGTATTGACAGCTTCCCTCCAGTATGTCTGAGAAATATTCTTTTGCAGCATTAGTGTTCTTGCACAGTCAATTATTGACCTATTCCTTCTTTCAACAATCCCATTCTGCTGAGGTGTTCTCGATCCAGAGACCTGTCTTTTGATACCATGCTCATTATAGAAATTAGTAAATTCATCAGAGATAAATTCACCTCCTCTATCAGATCTTAAGCATTTTAATTCACCTCCTCCTCTAACTCATTTCTCAAAGTACTTAACTCTTCTAATACAAAATAATATTCACTTTGATCCTTTGTAATCTCTTTAGGGTGTATGTCTTATTTTCTAATGCTTCTCTTAATTGCAAATTTAGCACCAGGACCTTTGTATATGAAACACGAATTTCCTCTCTTTCTTGAAGGGGTGTATTGAGAAACCTTTCTTGCAATTGAGTTGCATCCCTTGTAAGCATGATTATATGCATTGTTCTTAAGTGGATACCTCATATGCGATGGTTTCCTTCAAAGTCCTTAAATAATTTCCACATCCTCAACTCTCTCTTCTACACCAATGAGAAATTGAGGTCTACTTGTACTTGGAGCTCTTACCCATTATGAAAATTCATTCAAGGTTGGATTGTAGCCTATCCCAATGAGTCCTCCTTTTCTACATCCTTTCAGACTTAGAAATAAATAATGGGTACTTTTATTGTATTATTTGGTCCAACAAGAACACCTCTTCTAAATTCCATCCAGGAATTAACAATATACCACTCTCCAAGTTACAATTCTCCTAGCCTTGTTTAGATTTAGATGGCTTAAATCAATATAATCTAGAGTTGTACTTTCTAGATACCTTATGATGACCCTCTCACCTTTAACTACAAAGCTTTAAATTATGGTTAATTTATAAATTTATCATTAGAAATAAAAACTTGAGCATCCAAGGCTCTATCATCATCCTCATCTTCTAAAGGAACTTGATTATCTAATTTTAATTTAATTTCCATTCTCTAGGAGGTGATCTCAGTAGTTTTTCTACCTCCTTCTCTCTAATATTGAATTTCACCAATACATATTTCTCTTCCTCTGTGTCTCCTCAAGCTTGAGAAGCCTCATCAAGAGCCAATGGGGGAGCTTGAGCTACAGTTTCTCCAGGAACAGAAGGAGGAAAATTCTCTCTAGATTATTCAACTGCCTACTCTTTCCCTTCCTATTGAATCTTCATATTTCCTTAGTAAATGTCCTCAAAATTATTCATTATATTCTCAATCCTTTTAACTTCATTTTTTTCCTTAGGCTAAAATATCTTGAAACAAAGATATCTCTTTCTCATCTTATCTTCAATTATTACAAGGATCACCCACTTGTTTCTTCTTTGGATTACTAATATTGAATCTATGCAATTTCTAATTACATATTCATTGTAATCCACTTCATGGGAATACAGTCCCCTATCCAAATGATCATTATTTAGCCAATTCATGAACCCTCCAGGATCATAATTACTTTTATATCTAAAATTTAAAGAACACCTTGCAATTTAATATAGTTTTGGACTTTTTCAAAATTTGTGTCCCTAATACCAAAATCCCAATATCTAGTAGACCCTAGAAGAAAGGAACCAATTTTTTGCTGTTTCATATACACTCTATGTGTCTACATTAACTACCACATGAATTTTACTAAATCCAATCTTGGGGAAACATAGTAGGCGAGCTGATGAGGGTGATGAGGAAATCCATATACCCTAATGATTATGTAATAAAAAAAAGAACTAATTTGTAAATTTGAACATTCCACCTTCATTAATCCTCATCTTCTTTAATCTCATCATTTATATAACCTTCACTGAATTTTTTTTGCAAGGAAACATCCATCCATTCATAAATCTTCATAAAAAAATATCGATGAAATACTAAGTAATTGGGTTTATCACAAATCTTTCCCCATAAATATCACCATCTCTGAATTTGGAAATCCTTTGATTGGCTATCATAAATCTTCAATTTTAATTTATTATTCCATTTATATTTTTGCTAGAACAAAATTAGGTGGCACACCAAAGATGAGTTATATTTGATCCCTAGAAAACCCTCATGAATATTATTTGAATGAGGCAATGTCATATTCTAGATTAACATATTTGTGCTAAATTCTCATGGAAATTAGCATCACCCATATTATTGGGACTCAATCCTTTGCATCAATTCCTAAAATTTTACATAAGGCATAATAAGTTTCGATAAAATAGTGCTCAAATTTCTTAACCTCAAAATGCTCTACCTCAAAAGAAGGATTGGGAATAGGATTGAATTGTCAATCATTTAGTCTAAACAATGGAACCTCCTTTTCTCCGTAGGTCCTTTTCTTCATTCCATAGCCTACTTCAAATTTTTCCTTATCAATCTCAATTAGTGCATGTCTAATCAACCCAAAACATTCATTCATCTCCAAATTTTAAACATAAATGCCATTTTTATGTCGTTAAAGTTAAAAATTTTGTGTGTTGTTGACCTTTTCCTTTATAAAAGTGTGACACAGCTTTGTACTTTTACCCCTTTATACTATACTATTCTAGATCTAAGATAATACCTCAGTGCAAGGTGTCTAATTCAATCCACCTCAATAAAAACATCTAGCATAATCAACTTGTCTCTATATAGTTACCATGGGTTACACTTAGGGATAGGTTCCTCTCCGTTCTTATAGAAGTATGAAATAATGACCATCCCCTTTCTGGGTGTACTACATATTTACATTGTGCACAAGCATCTATAAAATTCTCCCCATCCTTGGAACTCAAGGTGGATGCCAAAATAACCCCCAAAAGTTCATGTTGAAAAGAAACTTTTGTAACAGTGGTCTGAGGTGCTTCTACATTGACCTTTGGTGCCTAGGAAAAATTCCTCTAATTTCTCCAAAGGTGCTTGGTATTTAACGCCCAAAGCTTCATTACTTTTCTCCCCTATCATGGGTTCACTTTCCTTCTTCCTAAGACTGATAGGTTTATTTTCTCTTGGTGTGGGTTTTTATCCTATTTTAGCTTTCCTTTTCCTCTATTCTTTGGCCTTCACAAGTTGACAAACATCTTTTATTTCTACTTGAAAAGATTCCCCTAACATGGGTTGTGAGGGTTGTGTAGGTTGATCCTCGACTATTATTACTGCACTTTATTTCTCACTTTCTCCTTCCCCTTACAAGAAAGATCCTCTCATTGACTCTTCTTTCATATTTTAGACACAACTATTTTGCAATATAATACAACCTAAGGCCTCTATATTTCCCTTGTAACATAGCCCTTAGAAAATTACAACTGTAACCCTTAAAATAGTAAACTCCTTTCTTTCATAATGCAATTGGTATAGATGATAATAACTTTTTTTTTGCTTGGAAGTTAAAACTTTCTTCATGTATCCTCACTCATAATATACAAACCCTTTGCTTCAATGCTCTCAGTAGAAAACACTTTGAAATTCAATTGGAAAAGTGAAGAAAGAATTTTCCCAAAGAAGAATTTATTTCACATGAATTTGTGCTTTCATTCTATCAACTCGACATTAATGGAAACAACTTAAGATTAAATTATGTGGCCATGTATGATTTTAAAAAGAGTTTTCAATGTGTTCATATCATCGAGATCTAGCATCACGACTATGTTTGATCTCCACCATGGGATATAGAGGAAAACAAATAAGTGGAACAAACCATACCTTGTAGGCCCACATAACACTTCCCTCTTTATGGTTTACCCATGAGGAATGCAGGGTCATCAATATACCATGAGTTACATTCATTATTTTTCTCTTCTACAAACCCACATTACTTCAATCATAAAGCACCAAACCATCACGAGCATGTGGGGTTCCAGTTGTTACAGTATCTTTATTAAAATATTCGCACCCTACTCACCAGTGTTTAATTTTATTCTTGATGGTACTACCCTATAGGGAGGTAGGTTCCCATGAATACCTTTGAATTCTTTTTATAATTTAACCCCACTCACCTGCACCTTATAGAATTTGGGATGTGGGACTACTATGAGGATGTGATATTTAGGTATCACTATAGATCACCACTTGATTTTTTTAGGTATCAAACTTGAAGTTATGTTTGTGGATATGCAAGGCCTTAATATTGCATGTGCACTCATTTATTTTTTATTACACCTCTCACCCACAATTCACTTGCTACACAGTGATGTTTCCTTGCACGAAGGAGGGGTCCAAAGAAAACCCTTGAAATGTATATTATATGCACTCATAAGATAGATCTTGATAGATTTCCATATGAGATACTCCTTGCGGGGATGTTGGACCAAGTCTTTTCCTTTTTGTTACCACAGTTGTTGGTACTTAGCACACCTACACATAAACTTTTAAATTTTTGGTTATCACCACAAGGAAACCATGGTAATATGCACCAAAAAATGGTTCAACACCTCTTACTCACATGATGCTCAATTTGAAAATAAAAATAATGCAGAGAAGTAGGGACACAATAAATCTAATGGAAAATGTGATTACCTACAAAGCCAATAAAACTCTAATAGGTAACATAGGATGGTTCAATTTCCTAACGAAAATACACCACTCTCAAGTTACATGCAACTGGTTACAATAGTCAACATTCAAACATGAAAATCCCTAACAAGTTTAAGGAGAGAGCAACACAATAATTTTATGAAATCCTCAGAAGGTAACGCTATCTAAGAGACCCACTTTTATGAAATCCATCTGATAACATTTTTTTGGAATTGTGATGAATTTTAATGAGAGGTCATAGGTGGTTTTGATTCTAGTTGTCATTGATGCAAACATTGTCATATAAAATGACCAGGACAATCGATAAGGTCAGTATTACATCGCTAAGAAGGAATCACCTAAGTACAGTGAGCAGTGTACATGAAGAACAATTATAGATGGATGTTCTGGTATTGGTGATGGTTGAGAAGGAAATAAGTAGCACATTCTTAGATATTGCATGTAGTTGATTTTAAGACATCATGGTTTGAACCATAACTCACTTGGTTTATAGGTGAGCAAACATCACAGTGACAAAAAAGGTTATAGGTTGAAGATATTATGCTCTTGAGCTACCAATGTTAGATCTTTGATCATTGAACAATATGGATATTGTGGTGAGTATAGATTTTATGGTGACATATCTTAAATGTTAAGGATTTATGAGCTAGATCACTTATTTTATGGAGGTAATAAATGAGGTGGATTTAAGATGATACATTGGATAAGTCACAATGTGTTTGAATACCTTGGATATATAACTTGTAAATCCTATTTTGGGCCGACATAGGTATGATAAAATGTATGTTACATCATGATATGTATTTTGGTGAGATTTATTTGAGTGGGGAAACCAAATTTTGGTCAAGGTTAAGGTGGTGTAGTCGTGTATATAATTAATGTTTATCATATTGAAAAAGGTTGTTATTGTTGTTAATGTTTTAAAAGGTTGATTGTATAAAGAAAAAATTATGATTGCTAAGGTTGCAATAAGGGTTTGTTGTAACATAGAGAAGAGAGTGTATTGGATCTAATAGGAAAGCAATGCTACATCCAGATCATTTCTTTTTGTTCCCTAATAGTTGCAACAAGAAAAACCCCTTAACCAGGTGGACTTTAATATGCCTTATATTGTAAATCCCTTAACTAGGTGAAATCACAAAAAGAGTTTTAAATCATATAGCAAGGTAGATCTTAGAAGATCTCATTATACTCCTAACAGTATGCTAGTAATTACTAATAGGGTGAACCCCCAGAAAGCACATTAATTTGTAGCTCCTTGGGGGGAAGACATTTTTAATACAGTGAAGGGCTTGTGGGTGTCATCCCCACTATGGTTTTCTCCCTCTAATTGAGGCTTTTCACGTAAAAATTATTGTGTTATGAGTGATGCATGTGTGAATGTTTGATCTTATTCGCTTTTATTTCATTGCATCAGTTTAATATTTTTCTAAATTTGGAAGATTTTTGTTAAATTTAATTATATTGGTGGTTGAATTAGTAGGTTATCTATTTGTACTATTTCACCCCCCCCCCCCCCCCTCTTAGTACCTAAGAATTCCAAAAATTGATATTAGAGTATTCGTCCTCTTGGTGATAAGAATAACAGCTTGAGGGAAAGATCTACAACTATGGATAATTACATGTATGAGATGGAACTTGGAAATGTACACAAGATGATTAATGAATTGAAGGAAAACCTGAAGAAGTCACTTGCAAAAAGGAGAGAGCTTACTGAGAAGTTAAGTGAGAGACAAGATTACATTGATCAACTATATGAAGGTAGTATGTCTAAAGAATCAATTGTAGATTTGTCTGTTAGGATGTGTGAATACCTTGAAGGAAAAAGAAAAGTCAATGATGCAAGGAAGCGTGCAGAAGATGCCAAGAAAGTTGCTAAGGATGCATTAATGGAAATGGAGGAATAATTCTTCAGAATATCTCAAGAGAATGATATCGTGCATGAGCATCTTCATAACACAAGTGAGGAGAATCAACAAATTATGAGTGAAAACGAAAGGCTTAGAGAGTAGAATGAAAAATTGGAGAAGGAAGTACAAATTGAGAAAGAAGATAATGAAAAGATGAAGCAATATAATGAAAGCATGGAAAATATTGATGAAAAATTGAAGAGATGAAGAAGATACAAAGACCCTACCAGACTTGGTTACATAGGTCAAGGAACATTTGAAATTGGAGAGTCATCTAAATTTGAATCTAAGGAGCTACATACATATCAAAAGGTAGATCCAAGTAATGCATGTAAGAAACCTATAAGACCTACTTGTTACAATTGTGGAAAGCCTGGTCATACAACAAATATGTGTAGGAGCAAACCGATGAATAAATCTTATTCATTTGATAGTTATTGATATAATTGTCATAAGTATGGTCATACTTCTTATGAGTGTAGATCTAGATCTAGCAGTAGATCCAATGGTGGTGGTAGATTTCGTGGATACTATTATGCATACATGTAACAAATATGGACATAAAGCTGAGGATTG
Source organism: Chamaecyparis obtusa (assembly GCA_027943335.1). Classification (NCBI taxonomy): domain Eukaryota; kingdom Viridiplantae; phylum Streptophyta; class Pinopsida; order Cupressales; family Cupressaceae; genus Chamaecyparis; species Chamaecyparis obtusa. Next base: position 295,762 of record BSBK01007358.1, read on the forward strand.
TAGAATTTTTGTTTTATAGTTGTTTATAATAGAGAAGACTATAGAGGATAGTACATGTGCTTAGCGATCTTTGAATTGATTATTTGTTTGATATTTGGTTTCAAGGTTGTACACATTTTACTATCTTATTTTGGACTAATAGAGTTATGATTTTGAGTTTATGATCACATATATAAGATCAATTTTTGGAATGCAATGGTGGTATGAAGTTACATATATGATATGGTGTGTGAAATTAATATGCAAAGTATATAATCAAATTATAATGTTTGTTGACCTTCATTGGAACTATATTGGCATACTTGATGCTATCAGTCAGTTTATTTTTGGGATTGTAAGTCCAATCCATAAATCTCATTGTAATTAAAAATAGATCGGTGAACCAGACTGAGGGTCTGATCTTTGTTTTATATTGAGCAGTGTGTGCTCTATGCTATAAGCCTTATGTAAGGTTAATTTTGCACAATCTTAATGCCCTTTACTCTTTAATACATGTGCATTCTCTCTCACGTACTATTACCTTTAATAGGGTACTTATTATTGCAGTAGTGAGATATTTTAGTGGGTAACATCCCCACCTCTCTTTTTTTTTCCCTTGATAGGGTTTGCATCAAAAAAAATCATGGTGTTATAATGTTATGTGTGTTCATGAACTATATATTTTTTACTTTCAGTTATTTTTTCTTTCAAGTTTTGATATTGGATAAATAAAGTTGATAATACCGATTCCCCCCCCCCCCCTTTTGGTGCTTCCTAATCCTAACACAATAAATTATGGGAGCCATTATTTTTTTAAATGTCTCATTTATGATATTGACCAAACAAATGGATGGCCATATCCTTGAAATACATTTTTGGCATTCATTTTCTCTCTTCCCACTAAGCTTTACAAAAGTCATATGAGGCTACATTACAAACAAATCCACCTCTTTTTAACACAAATATAGTAATAAAAGGTGTTGTAACAAATAAATATGATAGAATGCACCAAGCTACATTTAACAAGCAATTCCAGGTATATGAAAAAATAATTTGGTAATCTTTTAGTTTCTAAATACTACTTGCTTTCTTAAATAATTGTTTGTGTTTCAATGTTTCTCTACCTCTTCTTAATTTTTCCCTTTACATCAATTGTCCCTTTAATATGTTGAATTCTAATACCATTTTTTTATGTTGTTTTTTCTTCACGTTTCTATGAACACTACCACAATGAAAGCAATACAATAGACATCAACAACTACCAATCTCTATGTCTCAACTCAAATTTTTAAACTATAATTTATTATTTCCAATTTATAGTGCAACACATTACATGCGCCTATTATATAATTTTGACAATATATTATTGTGTATTCCAATGAATGAGAAAAATAACAAAGAATTATTTCTATCATAATTTCTAATTTAGACTACAACATTTTACATGCACCTTTTATATGGTCTTAAAATTATTGTATCATGTCTTACCAAAGACAACACACAAATAACTACTTTTTAACCTTTTTACATAATAATTATACTTTAATATGTTATAAGTCATTTGGTACATTATGTGCAATTAACTTAACATTCTTTTATACAATGTTTCTCTACAATGTCCATCCTATAATATAACTTTTTCCTTCACACATTTAAATTCAATATTCCCATTACAATTTTCTCTACTGGATATTAATAAAGAAGTTTTTAAATTTTTTCTAATTATAAACTATCTACTGTAATTGAATGATACTAGATTGTGGTGTTAAAGCTTCATTTTAAAACTTGATATTAACCTTGTTTAAACTTTAGTAATTACAAACCATCTACTACTATTGGATTTTAAATAATGTGTTGCTCATAATATAAAGTACAATTGTGCTCTTATTAGTGATAGCGGAAGAGAAGTGCTTAGTTTTGTACTTGAATAAATTACTATTATTCATTAAAAACAATAAAATTTATGCATCTCAAAATCTATAGATTGCCTATATAGTTGGACATGTGGGTTAGAATCAAATTATTTTATTTTCTCTATGCTGGTTCAAGTATTCTATTTTGGATCAAGTTTGCAATTGTAACTTCATTATAGAGCCATGCACTTAATCTATGTTGGTATTTAGATTTCATCTTGTGAATTTTCAAATAAACAAACTTCTAGGTAGTGATATTATATGTTACATTCGTAATTTTGGTATCAATCTAATGATATTTAAGGATGCCTTGATAGACCAAAAAAATTCAAACATGTAAGAGAATTCTAGAATAATTCCTATGTGATTCACATTATAACATGAGTCTGATCAAATATGTTAATTCTTTTCTTGATTTAATAGTAGTTTTGAAACAACTTTATTTGTGATAATTTATGGTATTCAATGATTCTTCTTTTGTAAGTGAGTGCAAGTTGATATCTTTTATTACATAATGTTCACACCAAATTACGAAGACTTGTCCAAAATTGGCTTGGGATCGAAGTTTAAGATGGGGCAACTCAACTCAATGTTTCATTTTAAATTTACAAGTAAAATAATAAATATCTTAGCTACGAGAACAAAACCACACAAGTAGAGACAACCTAGGTCACAACCAAGGTAAATTTGTATTCCATAGCATAGATTATGGATAAAGATTAGATTAAATATTAGAAAAAGACATAGTAAAATTGGACTACGAAAAAAACACATCATACATAATTATATAAATGCATTAAAATGCTTCTCCAAATTAAATGTAACATACATCAAAAATAAATTTTTCACAATTATACTAATGATTAATCAATTTATCCTATGAATTTTATATTTAACATTCATGCTTGTCTTCTAGTATAATAATAATTAAAATAAAGAATGATGTCTAATGTTAAAGCTTCATTTTATAATGTGATATCGAACCTTTTTTTTATATCTTGTTTATTCATTTATCTTTAAATATATTTAACAATGTAAAATGTAAATCCAAAATTTTAACTAGATAAATACTATTTTTTTACAAAATAAGTATATGGTATAATCAATGTCTCTCATATCTTTCCAAATTATTAACTATATAAATACACAAATTTTATATTATAATTTTTCTTCCATACAAATAATCTTATATTTCACACTTATTTTTAACATATCAATATAATTAACAGTAGTTCATAGCTTTAATTATTCACTCCATCACAAAATACCTTTAATAAGAAATTAACATATCAATATAATTAATAGTAATTTACTATAGCTTTTAATAATCACTCTATCACTAAATACATTTAATAAGAATTTAATAACAAAAAAATCAGTTCACACAAAAATTCATTTGCAAAAAACTTTACTCTCTCTCGCATTTATAACAAGCAAACAAAAACAACAAAAAAATGAAAAATTATATATATTTATATGCTCTCATAACATAAACAATATTTCAATTAAATGTTACCAACACATTTAATAACAACATCCTACACTTCACCACATATTGCATTACTATTGCGACAACCTCTTCTATTTCACCTTTACTTACCCACATACTTCTTACAACCTCTTCTATTTCCCCTTTACTTACCCACATCCTTCTTATCAGCGTTATACTGCACGCGTTCAAAAACGTACATCTGTTAATTATTTTTATTGCTATTATTAGTATTACAAATATTTTTTAATAGATGTTTAAATATAAGATACTCCCCATCAAGTAATCCTTAATCTTTATCTCGCTCGTTTGTTACTTCATATTATCTTAGATGTTAACAATGTGACATATAATTTTCTAAATGAAAGAGTACATAATCGGATTAAATATTTTTTAATCACACCGGTCCCAGAGATCACGTCTGAAATTTCATTTTCCAAACGGACTTCAGTCAAAATGACTTATGAAAGATGTAAATTTTTGACCTGAGAACATTGGTAGACATTATTTATTTTTATTACGATCTAATTGAGTGGCTGGCACGAAGTCTTAGTTTGAAATTTGATGATCTCTCGAAACATATTTAATTTTATGTTATAAAATTTTGTTAGATCATATATATATAGTAATAGAACATTTTTAATTTCAAATAGCTCCTCAAGAATAATATATCATATTTTATTTGTGATAGATTATAAAGAAACATATTTAGCTTTATTTCTATGAAATATATAAAAGTTATTTTATAATACACATATACATGCATATTGACTTCAAGAATATTTTTTACTATATTTGCTCTTGTCCTTCTATATGTATATATGCTAGTAATATCTATAATTTGAACATTTTTAATGGTTCTTATATTTTGTTTGAATAATAACATTGTAATACCTTAACACACATAACATTAGGAGTTAAAAAATGTTTCAACAATCCTTGAAATATGCAATATAGACGAAAGCATCTAAGAAACAATGCATTATTTCATATCCATTGAAGTATATATGTAAGAATAACATCAAATATTGTTTATCTTTTCATAACTTTATCTTTTGTTCTTCAAATTTCACTTGTCATGATGCCTTTTTACTTTGCTTATCTTTCCATAATGCACATATATAAATTGGCATTATTCTTAGATCTTTTATTAACTTTACACAAGATATAATCCTAAACTCTAATCATGTCTTTCCTTTTGTCCTACATAATTAGTGACTTTTGAAAGAATCATGCCTTGTGATTTGTCTATCATCAATTGCAAATCAATAATAAGGGAATTTGGATTGTTTGACCCTTTCTAGTAGTTTAAATAAAATTATATGTGGAGTTTTATCTTCAAATAACATGTTTTAATTTGTAGCTCCATCATTCTATATGGATTTTTTTATAATTAAAATTGTACCACCTTCTTCTTAAATCTTTTAGGCATCTCTAATTAGAATTGAAAATATGATATATTTAAAAGAGTAAAAGAATGTAGAAAATAAAAGATAAAATTGAGAAGATACTACATCTAAAATTAAATGAATAAATACATTTAGATATTAATAGCGATTCAAAGTATTGTTTGGTTATTGTCTTGTGTATATATAATTCATGTTAAGTACCATATTGAAATACTTTATACCATTCCATTTCTAAATATTCTATTATTATTTACACTAAAATACATAGATCACCCTTAAAAGTTCTTATGGATCAAAACTTTGATATTTGAGTAAATTTCCTTAATAATACTTTGTTGTATAAATATTATATGTTATAGCTCCTTATGTATCATTATGAATAACACATTTTATTGTATTTTCTAATGTATCCTTATCATCCTTATGAATAACATATTATGAGCTAGTGATAGATGATTTGGCTGAATGTTATGTACATTGAAGGATTTATTTCTTAGCTAATAGTATCTAAAGAATTGATCAAAGACAATTAATATTTCATTATTTCTTATTCATATGAAAAATTGTTTATCCATATTGTAAATAATCTCTTACATCTAGTAAGCCCTATAAAGCTTGAAAGTAGTATAGATAAGCTTCTCCCATTATTAGATCTTTAAATCATTGTATTATATAATATCTTTCTTCAAATTTGATAAATGTTCATATACATTTTAGATAAAATTATTTAATGACACTCATGTAGGATGTTGAGTATTAAATACAAAAATCTCTAATGTACACAAAATTTTAAAATATTTGCAATGCATGAACATGCATCTATATCAAATACAATAATAAGGTTATCTAGAAGCATATTTTCATATTAAATTGTTGTGATGAGCAAGGTTATATTATATGTTGCTATGCAAGCTCTAAAAAAAACATTTTGAAGGTTGTGGAATCTTTGTTGGAATTTATTTTATTTAATAATTTTCTTGATATTTTATAATTATTTTTCTATATTTTTTTTTTCCACAAATGGGTTTATTTTGCTTCTCTTGGATTTTTATTTTCAACTGGAAAGTTGATAAATTCAAAATAGTAGTTCATTAAACATCTTAAGAATTAGATGATGTGGGGTTGTATGCACCTAATTTGTGCATGTATATTGTAATCACTATGTCATTCTTCATTAGTAACTATCTTATAAATCCTACACCTTTCTTTTCTACATGATTGTGTGTAAAATAATTAAATAAAAAAATATTTGCAAAGAATTTGGCCTCTTCAAGAGGAAAGTTTCTATTCTTTGCATATCGATATGTAGGCTCACTTTCTCTATTTATAGGCTTATTAATTTCAAAATTTCTTATACATCTTATTCGAATAGTGTTAATTCTTAAATTTAAAACTCACAATTTGATCTTATTAAGTTACATGTTATGCTTGCAAATGTCTATCCATTGTTGGTTTGTAGTATTGAAAATAAATTGTGAAACAATAAATAATTTGAATATTTTTTCAATGCATGATAGATCTAAAAATACTATTCATTTTGGGCAACTAACAAATTTTATGGATATTTCATGCAACTAACAAATACTATTAATTTTGTGCAACTAACAATGGTTAAAAATTGGAATGAGGGGAGTGTTAAAATTGATGGGGTTGAGTTTAATGTGACGGAGGAGGTTATTTCTGCGGTGACGGGCATCCCCATTGTTGGGAAGTAATTCTATAGAGATCGTCGCATTTCTGGTTAAGTGATGGTGGAATTTACCAAAGGAAAGGAGGAGAAGAAGGCCCTTGAGAAACATGGCACTTACTACCTGTCGAGGTCCATCAAACCACTATGGAGGTTTGTGCTGAGAGCGATAATCAAATACATATCCCTGGACACGAAGTTCGACCGCATATACTCCTACCACTTCATGCTTCTCAACCATTTCAGGTCTGGGACTAAAATCTCTATCCCTTTTTACCTTTACTCATCTATCAATGAAAATATTAATGATTATAGGGAGAAGCCCATCGGTAATCCTACTTTCCACGAGGGGCTATTGTTGTTGATTTACAAGTTTTTCAAAGCCAAAACAATAGGTAAAGAAATAAAGCAAGGGAAAGGGGGGAAGGAAGGATCTGATGAAGAGCTCGACTCAGGTGAAGAAAAGTACATCCCTTCTGACACCGAGGAGAGCCAAGATATGCATTCTGATTCGGATGTTGATGCCTCCCCTCACACCAGAAAGGGGAAAAAGAAAATTAAGAAAGAAAAATTGGAAAAAAGGAGAAACCTGAACCTAAGCAGTGCATTGAGGTCTCTTCCGACAGGGATTATGATGAGGAAGCGGAAGGCATAGACACTGAGGGAGACAACACTAAAGTAGAGGAAGAAACAATCGGGGAGGAGGAGGAAACTAAGGAGAATAAGAAGGGGAAGAAAAAATTCATAATCAAAATGCCTGCGAACAAAGAAGAGGTTACGGATTCTAGCAGGAAGCAGAGGAAAAGGAGGAAAATGGAAGAGGAGAACAAGGAGGAAGGACAAGAGGAGAAGGATAGCGAAGAGGAAGAGGAGAGTCAGGGGAGAGAGGACGAACACGTGCAGGCTGGTGAAGATCAAGGGACTAACCAGTACGCCTGTAAGATAACAGATAAAGAGAAGAATGTGGTTTGGAGAGACTTCCACAATGTGTCTGTCAGCATGGGCCTAAAGAAAGAAATGATGAAAACCCTGGTTAAGGAAAACAAGGATGGCAAAATTCAAATGGAGGACATCATAGACCCCACCCTGGTGATTCTGAGTGACATCACTAAAAAACACCCTCAGATGGATGTGCTCAATAATGCCAAAAACAGTGTCATTGATGGCTACAGAACCACCAAATGGACATTCCATGAAATTCAAGAGTTAAAATTTCAGGTGGGAATGCTGGAGAGGGAGGGTAACAGCAAAAAGATCACACTAACGGAGGAGAAGAACGACATGGAAAGCAAAATGGAGGAAGTGAAGAAGAGAATGCAGAGCTTGGAGGGAACTTTACAGAAAATTGCGGAGCAGAGCCACAACATCCTCAAAAATTCAAATGACAACATAAAAGTCTTGATCAGTAAATTTGAGGAACACGAGCAACAAAAAGGAGTCTCCAAAGAGTAGCAAAGATAAATCTCTAGAGGAAGGACCAAGGAAGAGAACTAGGTCCAGCACCATGAAAAAGGACATGCAGGAACTTGACAAGGATCTGGCTGACCTTAAGGATGTGGCGGGCAAGGTGTCTGAGCTCGAGATTCGAGTAGCGGAGATCCTCAGAGAGTTTGCTTGAGCTGCTCCCTTGATTTTTGGGCCTGGCCTGGATTTTTGTTTTCTGTTACTAGTCCTATTTTTTTATTTTTTCTGTTCGCGGACTGTGTCTGGCCTTTCTTTTCGCTATGGCTATCATATCTTTGTGAACTGTAATTGCTGTATCTCTATTTATGTTTAAAACTAATTGGGTTTCAAGACCTCTTTAAAACCTATTTTCCTTAATCAAAAACATATTTTATGGATATATAACAATTAAATACCACAAATTCCTTGAAATGGAATATGACAACGATGACCAAGCTATCTTGTATCACGATGACCTAGTAATCTATAAATTGGAGATAGATGACTTCTTTACAACATATGCGAGTTACACTATGTTTTATCTTAGTTAACAAGAGTAATTTTTATAAATTTGAAAATGTAGTTAATATAACATCTTGAAAGTTAAATGTCATTAAGGTTCTACGCAACTAATTTGTACATGTAATGGTAGTCACAACATGATTGTTCATTGTCAGGAATCAAGTATAATTCCTAAAACTTTCTTCTGTATACAATTGTGTACAAAATGACTAAATAAAATTTTATTTATAAATAATTCAATCTCCTAAAAAGGAAAAGTTTTGTATCTCTATAAGTAGGATCATTTTTTTCTCTTTAAAACTTTATTTATTTCATAATTTCTTACACATGATTAGAATAAGACCTTTTTGTAAAAACTCATAATTTGATCTTATAAAATTAGATCTTATGCTTGCAAATGTCTATTTGTCATTGGTTCATAATCTTTGAGGTAAATTGAGAAAGAAATAAAGAATATGTACCAATTTTAGATGTATGATAAATCTGAAACATTTTGTAAAATTGACCACCAGAATGGACAAATAACTACAAAAATAACACAAATATTTGGCCTTTTAATGTTTGAGCACAAAAGAAAAATTTGTAGCAGAATTCGGTGCCATGTAGCAGAATTTGTAGCAAAATTCGGTGCCGTGTAGCAATGCATTTTTCGGTAGAAACTTCAATGAAGTAGCATAGGGAGGAGCAGCACATAAAAAAGAGATTTCTGAAAAGAAAAAAACCAGAGAATGCAGCAACATCTGAAAAGAGGAGGAAAAAATCTAACACAGCGGTGGGGCTGAGGCCGAAAAAAGGAGCACAATTGAAGGAGAAAAGTCAGAGAAAGTTGCATTGGTAAGGCCGAGGAGAAAAATATCCCAAGTGAAGGACAAACTGCATCTGAAAAATGTTTCGTGGATTAGACACGATGAAATAGTTTTTCTAGAAGAGATTCCTAACTGGAAAAGGTAACTCGCTCCGGGATGCTCTTTTGTGTGATAATCTCAACGGACGATTGGAGAACAATTAACACACAAAAGAGCATACTACAGTAGATTTATGCATGGCATGCTCACCGATATGTGCAGGTTCTTTCCCCCGTTCACCCCCTCCATCTTGGCCCGTTGCAATGAACACCGCAGAGACAATGTTGGCAGCATGGGCATTGAATCCTCCCATGGCACCTGCCATTGCAGATCCGGTCAAGTTCTTCAGCATGTTCAGCTCCAACAATGTTGGAACTGTCATCTTCAAACACCTTCACAACCTCCTCTGTTACGACGGCCTCGCACACCACCGATTTCCCACGCCCTTCAATCCAGTTCACTGCCGCGGGCTTCTTGTCTGCACAGAAATTGCCTACAAACGAAACCAATTTGAAAAATTAGCCCACCCATTAGGACTATTTAATTCAATTGTATGGTGTAAAAGTAAAACCCCCCAAAAAAATAAGTGATGAAAAATCGGAGGAATTGAATTACCAGAAACGCTGATAACATCCATGTTAGGGAATATAGTTTGAAGATAATCCAACACATTCTGAACACCCTTGGAGACCATATTCATTCCCATAGCATCTCCTGTGAAGCATGAGAATCTCATGAACAAATTCTTGCCCGCAATTGCACATTTTACATCTTGTAGTCTAGCAAATCTGCTTGTCCTGATGGAAAAAAGTGCACCCAAAAGACGTATCAGTTATCTTGATAATATGGCTTTATTTCATTACCATTCAGCCAATACCCATATAATATTGTGAACAGTTGTGCATGCAAAATGAAAAGGAGGATCTAGAAGAGAAACATCTACCTATTGAAGATGTCAGAGAGGTTATCAGAGTTTGCAGGATCCCCAAAATAGAACTTGAGCTCTACAGCCCTGCTTGGCACTCTGAAACCTGACAACAGGGGCCCTAGTCATGCCATCCCTGAGAAGAATGCCTGTAGCCCCACCGCTCATAAGAATGGCCTTGCAACCTCTGTTGGTGCTGGCCACCAGACACCCTTCTGTAGTAGCCATGGGTACCATGATCTCACACCCATTGCCTAGTAAGGGCCCTGCCACACCCACAGGGATTCGTACATAACCCACAGGCATCTGACAGCACTGCCCAAGAATGGACTGATAATCAAATCCCTCCAAGGGCAACCCATCAAGGGATCTCCTAGTCATGAGCTCCAAGGCACTCCTCACAGAGGCAGCTCTCTTGCAGTCCCCAAGGGAGGATTCAAGAGAATAGGAGGCCACAATCCCATTGCACACAGCAGCTGCAATGTCTTGATCTTCATTGTCACCAAGGGCAGTTCCCTTAAGCTGTACCTCAGGTTTCTTAACAACAATTTCTTCTTCTTCTTCTGCTATCCCACAGGTTGTTGGCGGCATGTGGAGCATAATCTCAACGGACGATTGGAGAACAATGATCACACAATAGGTGCGTAGATTGAAAAAAAGATTCAAAGATGTGAGGAAGAAACTTGAAGAGCCAGGTTTTAAAATTACCAGTAAAATTTATAATTTGTCATATAAAATATGGGGGAGAGAAGAAGAAGAGAAAAATAAGAGTAGGAATGAAAAGAAAACCGGGAATATACAGGCAGAAAAGGAGGGCATCTTTGAATTTTTTTTCAATCTACGCACCTTTTGTGATATTTTTTTCATTGTGTCTAGTCCACAAAACTAACATTTTTCAGAGGCAGCTTGTCCTTCACCTGGAATATTTTTCTCCTGACTTTTCTCCTTCACTTGTGCTCCTCTTTTCGGCCTCCGCCCTACCCGCTGTGTTTGAATTTCTCCTTCTCTTTTCAGATGTTCATGCATTGTCTGGTTTTTTTTGTTTTTTTTTCAGAAACCTCCCTTTTGCTCCTTCTTATGTCGCTTCATTGAAGTTTCTGCCCAAGAATGCATTGCCACACAGCACCGAATTCTGCTAGAAAAAATTTTCATATGCCGCTAAACGTAAAAAGACCAAATATTTTACCTTTAGGGTTTGGGATTTAGAAAGAATGGGACGCGTAAGGTTACGTGAATGTATCTAAATTGTTCATTTGCTGCTGAAAAGACAATATGACGAACACGCATCCTACCAAATTAATTGCTAAATTAATTTGTTGGATCAACACTCGTACCTAGTGTCGTAAACCCATTATTACTCGGTTTACTTAGCGTATAGCTTACAAAGTTTCCAAGATATTCTTATCATTTCAAAATATCTACGGGTTTTCCAAGGACAGTACATAGTTTAGCAGCGCTAGGTTGGTATACTGTACAGCTCCAATTGTACACCGTGACGTTAAATCTGCTAACATTTTGCTCGACGATGAGTACGTAGCACATGTGGCTGACTTCGGCGTTGCAAAAAAATCCATCCAGAAGGCCAAACTAGTAACTTCTCCTTCAATGGTGGCACTCATGGTTATATGGCTCCAGGTTCATTGTCTTTATTTTCACAAGGATTAATGCAGGATGTTGTTTATTCCTTTTTGTTTTTCAATTCGTGGGTGTTTATTGTAGAATGCGGTTATGGGGTGAGGTCTTCCCCGAAGCAAAATGTGTTCAGCTTTGGAGTTGTGTTGCTGGAGCAAGCAGAAGTTTGGCTGAATGGGTTGCAAACATGACAAAGAAAGATGACCAATTTGTCCTGGATTTCATAGATGGAGCGATGAAATTGAGAAGTTGCTTGAGATTTTCCTTCTGTGCACTCGACCATCGCCAACAGAGAGGCCATCGATGCGAAAAGTAGTGGACTCGCTTTCTCGGCAACGGCTATCCAGCTACGTACCCTGCTACATACTGACGTTGACCGCTCCACATAAAACTAAAACATATATTTAATCAAGGGGACACTTAGGTTTTTGTTTTCAATTTAATATAAGCATAAAATAATTAAAATAAAAAGTTTAAAGTTTAAAATTTTTTAATTTATTTTTACTTAATAAATTATACATATTATTATATACATATTTATTATCTATTATGTGTATAATATGTATATGTATAGTTTATTAAGTAAAAATACACTAAAAAATTTTAAACTTTAAAAATTTTAATTTTTATTAATTTATACTTACACTCTAAATGGCAAAAAAAATATTATGTTCTATAGTTTTAAAAATAATTTGGTTATTTATTTATTTTTAGTTTAGTAAAATAATAAATTAAAATATTAATGAAACTTAATTTTTAATAATATTTATATATTTAATTTTTTAATGATATTAATTATTATTATATTATAACAATTTAATGTAATGATTTTAATAAATATATTGTATAAAAAATTTAACAATTAATATTTTAAAATAGAGAATATTAAATTTTCATATAATATATAATATATTTATTTTAAATCAATGATGTATAATTTAATATGAGCTCCAAAAAATAATAATACATCTCAATAATCATTATCTCTTTTTTATTCAACTATTTTTTATGTTTAATATTTTACATGTAAGGTTTTCATGCATACATATGAATCTTAATTTCATTTTACCGTGTTATAAAATTTATAATGTATGTACTTTGATAATTATCTTTGTTATATTATTCTATGTTTGGTGCTACTATCATTTTTCAAATTATCTATATTGATGGACATTCAAATTTTTCGTGATATTGATAGGCATCAAAATTTGATGTGTCTTTACATATACTTTTTGTGAAAATATTTAATAGATGATACCAAGTTTAATATAAATAATATAAAATTTAAATCAATACAAAGTAAATTAAATTTAAATGCATTATCAAAATTTATATTAATATATAAATTCATAGATAATTATAAATTTGATATATATCTATAAATTATAGATTTTTTCTATTAACTATAGAGAGATCAAAAAGTTACAACGAGTTCACCGAGCAACAAAAGAGGAGGCAGAGCCTCAAGCCGGGATCAAAGTATCATAGTAACAAAAAGGAACAAAACAAGGACAGCAAGAAGACTAGTGCAGAATCTCAAAGTAAACATCAACCCACGCGGTCCACCCGAGTGGGCCTTCCATCCAAACAATATTCTTGTGCTCCTGGATCTAGTTTAGCATAAAGAGCTCCTCGTTCCTGGTATTAAGGTTCCTCCTGATTTTTTTGTTAAGTCTCTTGCAAGTGTGTTCAAAAAACCGCAGATCATCAAGGGTTCTCCTCCATTGATAACCATGCTTGAGCTCATAGTAGAAGAACGTGGCGTGACCATCCTTGAGAAACCTTCTTAGCTTCTCCTTTTCGACCGTCATGGCAGTATGAACCTGCAAAAAAATTTTAAAATAGGTGAGTTTTCGAAAAAACTCAGTAAGAATCCTCGGCTTACCTTGATACTTTTCCTCGTTCTTGCATTTCCAGATCTGCCAAAGAATGTTAGAAGATAGCATATTCCAAAAGAAATTAGCATCTTTACTAATACCGTTAATATGACCAGTAACAATTTCAATAATATTCACATTAGCAGGATAACAAATTCCAAAAAGATTCCAGATTTCTTTAGCAAAAAGATAGTCAAAAAGAATATGTCTACCAGTTTCAGGCATCCTGCATAAATTGCAAGTAATCAGAATTATGGTTAACTCTTTTAATTGGGAGTCTATCAAGTAAGACCAGCCAATTAAAACATCTTATTTTAGGCTCCACGGGACTTTTCCAAATATTGTCAAGGAGTTTATTCCAGATTTTAATATCAAAAGAGCAATACCACATCTTGTTAATATGATCAATAATATCTTCATTGTGATCAACGATCTTGTAAATATTCTTAGCTTTAAGCTTATCCAAAATGGTCCCATCCGGCCACTTACATTTTAAGTGTCTATGGGAATCCACATGGCAAACAGATGGCAGGTCTTTAGAAGCTTGTAAAATCATATTGTACATCTTTTTATGAGAATCAGGAATATTAAACTTAACCTTGAGATCTTCACAAGGAATAAGCTTATCCTGATAAAAAATATCAACTAATTGAGTGATACCAATCTTAGCCCAAAATTTGGCAGAACATCCTTGGGATAAGGTAAGGGGCTTGCCATTCAGGTTTAAATTCACCAAATGGATCTTTCACCATGGATTTGCTTGTCGTTAAATAATTCCTTATTGGTGATAAAGTTCTGGACATGGTCCCAAGCTCGCCATATAGATTTGAATACAGCAGAACCTTGAACAGTAACCGAGAAATTACCAACAATAAGGTCACAAAAGGGAAGATTTTTCCAAGTTCTGGCTTTTTTGGGGGAAACCTCTTTCAATGTTATGTCTAACAAGAACTTTCCAAGGGCTATCACCCTCCAAGGAGTGGAAGATCCATTTGGCGGAGAGGGCAATACCTTGCAACTTGAGATCTTTAAGCCCCAGCCCTCCCAAGATTTTATCAGTATGACACCAATCCCATTTAACAGCATGAAACTTTTTATTGCCTTTACCATCAGACCAAAGAAAGTGTCTAATAGCCTTTTGAATTTCTAAAATTTGATAATTATTGAACATCCAAGTAGAAGAATAATAAATACTATAAGAAGACAACATTTTTTGACAAACTTGAATTCTACCAGCAAGAGATAAAGACCTGTTATGCCATTTATTAAGCTTATTCTCAATCTTAGACTTAATCCAAGACCACATATCCTTAAGAGAAGGTTCAACAGAAAAGGGAATACCAAGATACTTGACAATTTTATTAGGACCTCCCCATTGGAAACTATGCTGATTAAACCAAACAAGGGGCTGCTCATCCCAACCTAGGCATATGGATTTAGCTTGGGAGATGCGAGCACCAGAGATGGTGCAGAACAGATCCAACTTGATTTGCAGGTTTTTAAAATTGTTATCAGTAAGTTCAAAAAATAAGGCAGTGTCATCAGCAAAATGACTGTTTATAAGCTCATCATTATTAGGAAGGTAAATACCTCTAACCTCAGGAGACAAAATATTATCTCTAAGAATATAGAACAGAGCTTCAGCAGAAATAACAAAAAGAGCAAGTGCCAGGGGGCAACCTTGCTTGATGGAGCGACCAAGAGGGAAGGGTTCAGAGAGGGATCCGTTAACTTCAACTTGAGCACAGGCATCTTTGAGCAGAATCTGAACAGCATTGCAGAAAAAAGGTGGGAAACCAAAGGATTGCAGCATCATAATAATAAATTTCCACTCAACTCTATCATAAGCTCTCTCAAAGTCAAGAAGGAGCATAGCAGATTTCTAATGAGACCATTTAGCCCATTCCATAACCTCCCAACCAGTGATAAGGTTCTCCAAAATATATCTACCCTTTATGAAACCAATTTGAGTAGCACAGACAAATTTAGGGAGAATGTGAACCAACCTAAGAGCTAAAACTTTAGCTAAGATCTTATAAGAATTATTAAGGAGAGTAATCGGCCTCCAATTTTTAATAAAAGTTTTGTCCCCTTCCTTAGGAAGGAGCTTAATGATACCATTATTGATCTCAGGACCCAGAGAACCGGAGGACATGGCCTCATTATACAGATCAAGCATATCTTTACTAATCCAGCTGATATTAGCTTTATAAAATTCAATAGGGAACCCATCAGACCCAGGGGCCTTATCATCCTTAAGGCCTTTTATGGCATTCTTAATCTCATCAATGGAAATAGGATTAGAAAGGCTGCGAACATCTTCAAAATCCAATATATTGGGAATAAGAGGCTTGCAATTGTTTCTAAGCTCATCGGCCTCCATCGAGTCCTCCGACGTGAAAAGCTTTCTATAGTAATTAGCAAAAGCCTGAGTAATATAGTTAGGATCAGACACTTCCTAGTTGTCAATAATAAGTTTATCAATAGACTCCTTAATATGCTTTTGTTTAAGAAGGTTAAAAAAAAATTTGGATCCACGGTCCCCATAATGAAGCTAGTTAGCCCTAGATCGGATCTTAGCACCTTGAATTTTGGTTTGTTGATGTTTACTCAGGGCATCCTTAGTAGCAATAACCTGAACCATGAGATCCGGATTAGAAGTATCAACCTGAACATTGAATTCAGCATTTTGAATTTTAGAACACAGATGTTTTTCTTTGAATCTATAATCCTTGGCACACTTTTGGCCAATGGTTTGGAGAAGGCACTTCCAAGCAGGAAGATTAGCCTTCCATCTATCGATCATAGAGAGATCCTTAAGGTTAAAACAATTGATTTCTAATGATTTGAATGGCACAGAGAATGTCTTCATCCAGAAGAAGCTTAGAGTTCGGTAAAAATTTGGGACAAGCAGACTTATGGCAGACCGGAGCAAAGTCGATGTTGATACAGGTGAAAATAGGATGATGGTCAGACAGGGTAGTCGCAGTGACCAGAACAATATTCCCAAGGTTATCAGGGAGAAAGGAGATGGAATCCTTGTTACCATAGAAGCGATCCAATCTAGAATATATCCGGGAATGACCTTGCTGGAAATTGCACCAGGTGTGCCATATTCCAAGGTTAGCTTCTTTATTATCAAAAAGAGGATCGAATAACTTTTTAGAGTTTATAAGTTTAGACCAGTGAAAATTTTCATTATCTTTCCATCTGAAAGGATTGCCACCCGTTTTATCGTTATGGGACTCAATCATGTTGAAATCCCCACCAAAAAGCCAAGGAATATCAGGAAGGGTAGTTAACCAGTTCCAAAGAGATATTCTTTCTTTAGTATCATTAGAAGCATAAATAGAGCAAAAACCAACAGGATTACTATCAATGTTCATGATAAACCAAACGACTCTTTGACAAGGAGAAACACCATTAGCAGTAATGAGTTTTTCCCCATTTGGGATTAACCAATAGAGCAATTCCTCCTCTACCCCTGGTGTGGTTAGAGTAAAATTTAATAGCATCTTTCCAAATAAAATTAAGATTGGTTTCAAGAGTAAAACTAGTAGCTTTAATTTCTTGCATCATAAAAATATCAACAGAGTTAAAAGAATTCAACAAACACTTGATGACAAATTTTCTGTCCGGGGATTCGAGTCCCCTAATATTCCAAGATAAACAATTCATTGGGACACATTGATAGGGGTAGGGGATGCAATTTCAGCAGACGACAGGGATTTAGTAGCACTATCCCCAATCTTCTTACCCGAGGCTTTATTTTTAGACCCAGGCGGCCTCCCCCGTCTTTTTGTGGTAAGGCCATCAGATCTAGAATCATCATCAAAATTAGAAGAATCCATATCCATATTAAGCATATTCTGAGAAGAGTCGATAACTGTAATGATTTCAAAAACACAATCATCATCAATTTCTTTAAAAACCTTGGGAGGGATTTTTCGAGGAATCGACATAGGTTTATCAATTTCAGCAACAGGGGTAGGGCACCCAATCTTTTCAAAAATAGGAGGAGGATCAACGGGGGATTGAGGAGTGACAAGCTTACCAATGGGAAACTTGGGTTTGGGGTTACCAATGTTGTTCCCCTTCCTTTTCTTCCTTTTTCTGACCATCGTGAAACCATCTTCACTACCAGACACCGGCTCAGGGGGCAGTAAGTGAAACTGACTGGAAGGAGGAGTGGAGGGAGGAGCATTGGAGGTATCAGATGGTTTTAGTGATGGAGGAGCATTTAAATCAACAGAGGGGTTAACCTGAGATGCAGAGCTAGAAGAAGGATTAGGGTTAGTTTTATTAGTGGTCTTAGTAGAAGCTTTATTAACAATAGGGCCATCTTTCCTGAGATGACCCTCTTTCCTACAAAGAAAGCAAGCATTCAGTCCTCCTAAAATTTCAATAGGACAAACAAAGTTATCATTTAACACTTTAACAGTGATATCTGCAGGGATCTCTTTCCCGGGAAGGAGCGAAATGAGAATCCTAGCATCCATGTGAGGCACAAGCCTAACAATGTCATCCATCCAGATGGTCTTACCCAACGGTTCAAGTAATTGAGGCAAAAAATGCCATAAAAAAGGGGGGATATTTTTCACAAGTATCCATCTAGGGGCTGAAAGAGCCAACACTTCCTCATGAACGGCTTCAAGGGTCCAAGCCAAGGTGTGGAAGGATGTTGACCCTACAGTCCAATACTATTTTTTGAGAACTTCTTTTTGGGATTCTTAATTAGCAAAGAAAATGACAAATAAGCCTTTCTGAACTTGATGACAAAATGAAATGTGAAACCCTAACTTAATGTTCCAGTAATTGTGGAACCAATCATCAAGAAATTTGTGAGGGGGACATTTATCAACTTCAACCGCAGAAAAGAAAATAGCAGTATCTTTTAATCTGTTCTTTTCTTTAACAATTTTGGCAATCATTTCCGAATTAGGAGCTAAGGAAAAGGGTACCGAGGAGGTCGAGGAATCCTTACCAGCATTGGCAGCTTCATTGAGCTCAGGACCAGCAACAACAAACCTTGCCTTTGCGTTAATGACCTCAGCAGAACGAGCCACCGCTTCCGAAAAGGATTTGGCTTTGAAGGCGGTTTGGCAGACGAAATAGGATTGCCATTAATAATGGCATTAGACAAATCTCTAGTTGCAGACGATGGAGGTACAGGAGAAGTCGAGTTGCACAATGGGGAGACTGCCAAAAAGACAAATGAGCTACCTGAATTAAAGAGAGGGGGGGAGAAACAACACCTAGCGAGGTCGTACGTGTGGGGATAGGCTGCTGTCCACCGCCATCGACCTCCTTACCGTCTAACGACACCACCTTCACCGTCGATGTCAACCCCGGGAATGGAAAATAGCAGTTGTGGCCAAAGTTCGCAAAAAAACACAGAGCACTCCAAAAAATTCTCTTATATGAATCCTGATATTCATAAATTATAGATTTGATATATAATACAGTGTAAATAAAAGTATTTAAATTAAAAATAATATTATATTATATTTATTCAATCAATATATAAATTGATTAATAATGTATAGAATTTGTCCATAATGATAAATACATATACAACAATTGAGATTTGGAGTAGAACTTAGTGTAAATTTTAGATTTTAAGATCTTATAAGAGAAAAACTTTAATAACATTATTTATATATATGTATATTTTAAAAAATTAAATAATATTTTTATCTAAATTTTGTATACCATATATTTATTAAAATTATTAAATAATATAAAAAAATAAACATATAAATAATATTATAAAGATTAAAAAAAATTTACTTTGAAAACTGTAAAAAAAATTATTTAGTCTCCCGTGGCTATTCGTAATTAAAAAAAACTATCTAAAAATTTAGAGTGTTTGAAAAAAAAACCCAAGTGTCCTCCTAGTTAAATGGTATTGGCTAAATCATTGTATAAAGGAAGTTAAATATGTGTTTTTGTTTTCTATGCATGTCAAATCGGTCAGTATACTTCAGGGGCCTATGGTACGGTACGAGCATCGATAAGCATGGACATCCAGCCATATCGAATGATATAGCTGGGCTATGCTTGGCGACGGCTATGCAGCCATATGGATAGAAAACTTACCAAGGGGAACTCATACACTTAGTTTTTTTTTTGAAAAGTGTCCCCTTGGTAAGTTGTCTAACCATATGGCTGCATAGTCATCGCCATCCTGCTTTCTCCTCCATCTCCACTAGTACTTGTATACTTAGATAGTACATAATTGAATATCTATGTCAAATAGGGTGCACTGCCCAACTACATAATTCAATATCTATGTCAAATGGGATGCACTACCCAACTGTGGGTGCACATAAATTGTATGCTTCTTGGGGCTTTCACAATACTGATTGTAAGCTTTCAAAGCTATGCTTATTATTAGTAATCTTGATATTGTTAGGCAATCCAATTTCTGTAATCTATATGAACTCAATTTGTATTCCAGTAAAAATATGACAAAATTAAAAAGAAATTAACTATTGGTTCATACATTCAAATTAGGTAGTTATAGTTAATTAAACAACAAATTGTATTTATTTGATTAAATGTTATTATGTCATGTTTTACTATAACACTGCACTATATTTAATTAGATAGTTATCATTAATTAAATAAAGAATTGTATGTATTTGACTAAATGTTATTATGTCTTATTTTAGTATAACACTACATTATATTGATTTTAATGAAATTTTCTATCATTCCAATAAAAGAAAAAGTATACATTTACATATATTTTATTTTATAATAATTATTTTAATTAAAATGGAGTAATATTGAAATATTTAATATGGACAAATTTTTTGAATACAAGTGAGTATTTGATGCAAAAACATCTTTGAATGTTAGCAATCTGAATCAACCAAAAACATATTTCCTTTATGCTTGCATCTTCTTTTTCTTTTTTCTCTTTTTAATTTTGACTCTAATAGCTTTTGTAGATACCAGAATAGCCACGATAGAACTTGTATTGCAACCTTATAATGAACATTGACACGGACCTTGATATCTAGGCAACGACTATGCAAGGATCAAGATGTACCATTGATAAAAAAAAATCCATTAATTAAAAATTTAAAATATTTGGTTTTTAATTTTTAACACTTTTGTTTGTAGAATGTTAAATTTGTTGATTAATTTAAGAAATTATGAATAAAAATGCTATTATTTTTAATTTTTAATTAATCAATTCTTTGTGAATAGTGCACCTTGATCCTTGCATAGCCATTTCCCAAAGTTTTAGCCTATTTTATATGTCTCAGATTGGTAACTATGCTAGGGCTATGGGGGGGGGGGGGGGGGGGGGGGGGGGGGCATGATAATGCCATCAAAAGCATTGTATTAAGTTCTATCCACACCATGTAATGAACCTAGGATAGGCTATTTTGAGGAGATCACGAATCTAATATATTTTTTTTCACAAAACCTTATAACATCATTTTTAAAATACTTGGATTATAAATTATGACAAGATGACTTTCATGTATTCTAGATTGCATGATCTTTGTATTGGGATATATTTGTGTCTTTGTTTATCACTATAAGAGGACTTGCGTTACTAGGGTAATTCATTTTTTCCTTTATGATAATTGAGCTGCAATGCCCCTTATTAATATTAAGGGGAGTATTAGAACATATTTTATTAGGGGTTACACCCTTATAACATTTACTTATAATGTTCTAATATAAGGTTAGAAAACCTTAAATACTATATGCTTTATAACCATATCTCATGAAATAATTATAATCTAATAACTATTAGATTATTAATTATTTATGACTAAGGGTTATTGTAAAGGTTTGCCTAGTGTCAGTCACTTTTCCTCCTATTTATATGGAGGTTCTCTCACATTTGAGAGGTATGTGAATTTGGAGAATTTATTGTGAGTTATATCAATATGTACAAAAGGTATAATGTGTCATTTTGAAGTAAGGAGAAGTATCCCTAGGTTTTAGTCTAATTTATGATAGATTACATTCATAAGTGTTTTAGTATAATGATGCTTTACGAGATTTTTTACCCAAAAGGGTTCTCCAATAAATCTTGTGTGATGTGTATATTTATGCATATGTGATTCTCATCTTATTTATTTATCTCATTTATAATGATTAGTATTCTTTGATCCTAAATTATAACACATTCCCATGCATAAGAGATTTCAAGGGAAGTACAAGCATTATGTTTAGCCTATGAATTATGGCTAGTGTTAGTCACTTTGGTTATGTGAATTGGTTTCCAATTGGTTATGTTATTTTCAAATTTGATGAACTTTGAAAGTGATGAAGGACTAGCTTGAATTTTTTATTTTAAGTTTTCTTGTGACCATCTAGCCACCAATTTTTTTTGTGTATCTATCAAATGTGGTTCTTGTTCACATTTATTTCTAATGATTGTGCACATCTTTGAGATTTTGAATTAAAATTTGTGAACTTGGATTTTGATATTTCTTATCATCTTGAGGTGGTTATGTTGTGTACTATTTATTTCTAGTCATGTGATGTGAAGTGATGTTATCTATCATGCTCAATGTGGAACATTGATAGAATGTATAAGGGAGTAGATTGCGAAGAACATACCATTATTATTCTTGCATTCATATTTTACTTGAAATATATTTGATCAATTATGAAATGATCTACTACATTGGCATACACATTGTTGTGATTATTAGAAATGCATTGTAAGAAATAATTAACATTGATCAATATTCTTTGATGTGAGTTTTTGATGCTATGAGGAGCATTGCATGGATATTCATGAGATGATGGAATCCATGTGAAAAGTATATTTTATGATACTAATATGATATTACCAACACATGGGTAATGATGCATGAGACATTGTGAGAAATTATACTTAAGGTATTTGAACTTGATGTTCGAGAACTAGATCGCCATTTCTTGATAATAATGAACTAGAATTATTTTGTAATAATGCACTCATGAAATTCTTGATAGAATGGTCAACACCTCATTCTTCTTATATAATAGCTTTTGATGTATGATATTGTAGAGGATGAAATACATAATTATTTTGGCTATTGTTAGAATAATAGTGTCTCAATCAACTGAGAGGGGGGGGTGAATAAGTTGATGCTAATATAGAGTACGTAAATTTTAACTCAAAACTTGTTTCTTATAACAAAATAATGAACTAAAAAATAAATGCAACATACCCATAGACACCAAGAATTATTCTCGAGGAAAACCCTGTTAAAGGAAAAAATCAGTGGGGATGGTACCCACAAATATCTGCACTATAGGTATAATAACCCTATTAAGAGTTCTAACCATGTTAGGAGCTAAGTATTACAATAGGCAGGTCCTGAATAAATGACAGACCTTGTTAAAAGCCTTTTACAATGTGATCCCAATTAAGGAATCTACCCTGTTAGGAGTCCAACCTTGTTCAACACAATTACTCTGTTAGGGGTGTACAATACATCAACCCGATTAAGAGATTTGAGAGTTAAAGCCACCCTTAGGTTCTCCAAAACCTTGCAACATTAAGTCTGAGATAATTCTACTCTGAAATTGCTTCCAGTATTTAATTACTACACTAGTACATTTGACCTCATTTTTCTACCAAAATTTTCGACCATCAATTATAAAGGTTTAGGTTGGTCGGATTATAGAAGGAAATCTTTCTTCTTCTTTTTTAATCCATGCTCGTGTTGGTCGAAAGTTCGACCAATACCATGTAGGTTGAAATTTCGACCAACACGGGCATAACTTTAAAAAGAAAAAAGATTTCATATCTCATTTCATTATTTTGTTTTAACTTGGAGTGCACGAAGGAGGAGTGCCTGCGAGGGTTTTAACTGTTATTTGGTGAGAGTTTTAGGATCGAAGGACCGCCTGCGAGCTAGGGTTGCCACTATTATTTGATGTAAAAAGAGGACCACCTATGGGTTGCCACTGTTATTTAGTGTAAAAGGAGAACCACCTATGGGTTGCCACTGTTATTTTGTGTAAAAGGAGGACCGCTTGTGGGTTGCCACTGTTATTTGGTGTAAAAGGAGGACCACCTGCGAGGGTTGCCACTATTATTTTGGTGTAAAAGGAGGACCACCTGTGAGGGTTGCCACTGTTATTTGGTGTAAAAGGAGGACCGCCTGTAAGGATTTTCTTACTCTGCATTTGTCTGGCATTGTTTTATGCTTCTATGTTATTGGTACTTGTTGGTTATCTACTTAGGGCCCATGAGCAATGTGTTAGGGCATCATGTATTGTGTATTTACTGGCACATTTTTTATCACTATATAAGTGTTTGAGATTTTGATCTCTATTTATATACATTTGATTCAAACTCAGCGACTCAGCAAAAACTTGCAAAACCCTAAATTTTTTAATGCTAAACCTGAAGCACAAAAAAATGCCCCCCATTTTTTTAGAAACAACTCATATTCATAAGGAGTAAAATTCATATGAACTTTTTTAATAAAGTGGTAAGTATTAGTTTGCCTTGATAAAAACTTAACTCAATAACTATGCAATTAATTCATCATATAAAGTATCACATAAATCACTTGATTTAACATATGTGAAGAAACCATTAAAATACTTGACCATCAATCTCAATTCTACCAAAACTTTGTACAATAAAATTGAATAAATCCTTAACAAAAAAGTTTCAACATATAGCTATTTCTTTTAGGGGTCTATTTATCCTTATTTGTAAAAATTCCAGCCTATGGTTGAAAATTTTGTTTTTATATGTTTACAAGCATGAAAGACTGCATTTACTGATGGAGTTTTTAGGTTTTGTTTATTGTGTTGTATATATAGAAAAGTTTCTCTTTTGACTAGATTGGACCCTTCTCCTATCATATAGGTTGGTCTTGTTATCATTTATGTATGCTTTCATTTTAGTTTCCTTTAAAAAACTCATTATAAAAAGAGGTTTAAGAACCTTTAATATTCTTGTGCAACAACAATGGGTAAAAGCAAAACATCTTTCACTGCTTCATCATGTTTCAAGCTGATAGTTGTCACTTGTCTGTATTTTTCCTACTGTCCTTTTGTTTCTCTACTCTCCTTTGTGACTTTGGGGTCTTTTTTTATGCACATTAATGACAGCTAGCGTTGTTTGAAAATCTTTATGTAATTATTCCACTTTCTAGTTTACACATAATTTTATCTTTTTCCAAGAAAAAGTTGTTTAACTTATGATCATATTATTGAAAATTTATCTTCATCATCATACCTTTGAAAATTGATCTAATGGACTAGCAGCATGCTAAATATAAGTAAACATGCTTATTCATATGTTCACTAATACATTTAAGTTACAATGAAACATTTTCCAACTCTTTTATCTTCTCATTAGATGCTTGTTTCTGTCCAAAAAAAATCAATATTACTTCTAAACTATACCAACTTGGTCTTTATACATATAGACCATGTGAAAAACATGCTTTTAAGGTGCTTGGCTTATTAGGATGGAATTGGAGAAAATAAAGGGCATCTATGCCATATTTTTGTATCTTTTAAGAGTGGACCCTCATGAATGCCTTTAATATCTTACTCATTACTGACCATTCATCAGACATCTTGACCTATGAAGAATCTTATTTCTATGACATTGTCACCAACATTACACTTCATGAAGTCTACAAAGTAATGTATTTGTTATCTCAAAATTGCCTAGTATGATACACATAACATTCCTCTCAAAAGAACCTATGGAATTGTCACTTGTTTGGTATTCTTACACTTATGAATCTTAATTTGAACCTCTCCTTGTAACCATTATCCTTTGAACTGACCTACAACATTATTTATGTTCCTTGCATAGTGACATAAGAGCATGCATATCATCTATATTTGACCATATCCTTGCATAAATCATGATATTTCATTATCTTTGTTGCTTGCATACTCTTTCATTGTGAAATCCATTCCTCATAGTGCTCACTGACATAAGGTCTCATGACTGTGGTATCACTTCGTGTTGATCATGCCACATTTTTTTATGAATTTCTACTCATGCTTTGGGATGTCTTCCTTTTCTTAATGAATCTATTTATAAGCTAACTAACTACCCTTGCATTCCACTTGTACTTAAGACTAACCTTGTCACATTTTCTTAAGTCTTTTATATATTCACAAGACTGGTCTAACCCATATGAAGACTGTCACCTATGCTTCTTTTAATGACTTCCCTCAAAAATCCTTTGTCACTCAATTGTCAATATGGAAACCTTTGCAATAATGACATCCATTTATCGTATGCTCTTGTCTTTTATAACCACACCTTCATTGCTTAATTAACCATTGATAGATCTATCATATCACTGCAATTTGTTGTTGTTTACTATCATTAACTACAGGCTTTTTTAGGCCATCTCAACTGATAATTCAGCAACAACCATGATTGTTCCTTTGTTGTATTCCTTAAGCTATCCTCAATGTATTGTGACCATGACATGGAATATTATCACAATCAAAATCTTCACAATGATCTGCTTAAACCTCATTATTATTTCTTCTACCATCAAATTCCTTGGTTTTTTGATATGACCACCCCTTCTCTTATAATTTATTTCATTATCACTATTATACATCACAACACTTGTTTATTTGAATCTTAGTAGTGGGATGTCATGTTTTCTTTTGTTGTCTTTCATGACTGAAAAATTTGACACTTCTTCTTCATGACTATTATTTGCCTTTAATACAATGCCTAAGAATCACTTTTCATCATTCATTCCATAGGCCTACATGGAAACTCCACCTTGCAGTTTCCTTAGCAGTCTAAAGGATTGTTACTTGTAGGATCAATTTAGATCTCACAATCACCAACTCAGCCCTTAGACTAGTCGGATCTTGTTCTGAACAATCACTAGGGAAGAACAAGTTTATACTAGGTTAGTAGGCTTTGAACAATGGCCTATAAAGGTCCATAATAATTGTCAATGGCCAATAGAGCCTTAAGTTTGATGTTAAAAGCACTTAGAGTGCTAAAGTTGTAAAATGCCCAAGTTGGAAAAATCAAGGCTTATATGAGGTTTTTAAGAGGGATAGGATGTTTTGAAGTTGGACAAAACTTGAAAAGGTTGAAGGCAATAATATAAATTCCTTAGAGGAAGAATGTTGTCAAAGTTGACAACTTGATGTCAACTAGACTACCAAACTTAACAAGTAACTAATTGTCAATAGACTCTTCCAGTTAGTTGGTGGTTACAACCGGCCTTGAAGAGGCTTATTTGTGGTTGGATGCATGTTTTAGAGGCAGAGAAGAGGGAGGACCAAGTTAATGATAGATTCCAAATCATAACAATGAATGTAAACTATTTTCAAGTAATGAAAATGTAAATTCATTGGTAATCTATCAGTCACTGCCCGTGAGGGTATAGTCTGACTATTCTATTGAAAAATGTTTATTTTTATGGTTGATATGGATCCAAATGATTTCTAGGGTATGGTGTTTCATGTCATTGGAGTTATGAATAGTCTTGTGCAGGTTTGAAAGCATTTTTGGGTCCTCTGGACGTGACTGTCCCTGTACACTCAGGATATACACCAGTTAGATTAGATAGATACAAAGATTGGATTTAAGATTGTTTCCTTTTCATGCATAATGAGTATGTTATAATGGTTGTTTTTTATCAAGTTTAATCCATTCATGAGTGTCTAAGGGTGTAGAGGAAGTTGGTGTTTTGAAACATAACCAACATTGCACCAATGAAATACCATGAGGATAGGGTAATGAGATAGTACTTAATATTTTACATTAATGGAAGGGAGTAGTGAAGGATGGATCTTCATTATGTTATGTGTTTCAAATGTTCTTGAATGCAGGGTAGACAGTGAAGTGGAAGAAAATTCTCAGATTGCTTGGATAGCCTGGTTTAAGGGTCACTAGAATATGTTGTCAATGATGATAGCATTCATTAAAGTTGCAGGAACTCTTGTAATTTCCCAAATTCTATTTCATACTTCTCTTATATAATACTATATACCACTACCATTATGCCATTCTTTTGAATGAGAAGTAAGGAATTTGAAAATCAAGGATTAAACTATCTTAGTAGCAAATATGGTAATAGCTTAGGCATTCAATACATGTCACCTTTGAAATTATGTGCAGTGATTTTGTATAATAAAAATTTATATGGTTTTCATTGAAGAGTCATACTTATTCCTTTTTTATTCTTTCTTGGGCCATTTGCACTTTGATATAGCTCTCAGCTTATACCATTCACATTTTATTTTTTTGCCAAGCACATTCGATCTATTGAGCTTGTCAACCCACTGGGTATGCTCTTGGGTCTCAGATTATACATTTCATGTAGCACTTGTACAGAGAGAAGGGAAGTTTATACATATGTAAGGCTTCTAAAAACCAATACATTTTCAAGAACTTTGACAATATGTCCCATAATCATGTACTCTCTACAAGGCACTATCTCCTCAACTATTACTCATTAGGTGAAATGAGTAGTTTCTTATTTTGATTTTCATAAGATTTTTAGAAATTGCCAATGGTTCCCATGATGTTTGACAACTTGTAGGGAAAATGAAAGTGTAACTGTAGGCTTTTTGTGGAGTTGTCTCTTACATGTATCTGATTGTATCCTAGAGAAATTTAGAGTGGTTAAAAAGATGAAGTATGCATTCACATTTATGATTGGTGTAATAGATACTTATGCAATCATTTTCCCTGTGCAAGTTGCAGCTCCCAGAGAAAGTCCATCTAGAAGCTTTAGAAGAAATATTGTGTACTAGGTATGGAATCACCTCCACTACAATGCCAAATTCTGATGTGTTATTATCTTCAATTGAAAGTTTCTTTTGCAAAAATATATTGTATATCTTTATAGACTAGACAATGTGACTGTACAACTCCAGAATATATTCTCTATAATCTCTAATTACAAATTGAAGTGTAAATTGAAGTAAAGCCTTCCTTGGATAAAATTCCAACCCTTGTCTACTAATTACAATACTTACCTTTATAGTTCACATGACTTCCCTAGGGATTTGTTAGAACTAAAATAAATTTGTTATATGCTAGTTGGCCAACTATGCCTAGTCAGCCAACTAGGAGACATGTCTTTTGGGAGGTAAAGACTCATATAAATGAAAGATGAAACTCTTCATCCAATAAAAAAAAAAATCAACACAAACATCTGTGAATTATATCCAGATAGAAGCGAACTATATATGGGTAGCAATGAATTAGATGTAATTGCTTCAACTTCACATTCTTGATTTACTTCAACATCAAGAATAATATCCACAGATTTAGTAGTCTAGTGAGGAGATTTGTGTAACTCCCAAAATACTTATCCTTTTGAATATTTCATGGTCTAGTGCTCATGATTTGTGTGTATATATGTAAATCTTGTATAATCTTATAATACAAATATATTTTTTATATACAAGATACTACTAATGTTTTTATGTTTACATTTTGTATATTTATAGTCTGTGAAGAAAGTCCACACCTGGCAATATGAACCAAGAACAAAATAATGAGATAATTACTAGATTGTGGTCTCAGTTCCAAAGAAAAGATGTTGATAAATGTAATTGTCCTTGCAAAAAGTGTAAGGGCTTAAAGAATCAAAGAATTCTAATCAAATCAGCACAGAGTCATTGTAGGCAATATGGTCACATTGAAGGGGGGCACGATTTTTGTCGATTGGTGAATGTGGATGTCCAATTGGAGGAACATGGAGGTGTGAATATCCAAGCCGACAATAACGCTCCCATGGAAGAAGATGATCCTGTGGTAGAGAACACAATTGAAGACAATGGTATTGGTGTAGATGATAATGTGCTAGAGGACATGATTGAAGAAGATGGTATTGGCATAGCTAATCAAGATGATCATGATGATGGTACTAGCACATCTGATAATGATGATGAAGATGGTCTTGATATATCTATACTTGAGAAGGCATACAAGCCCCTATACCAAGGCTCCCAAACAACTCTTCTCTCCACTATAGTATTGTTGGTAAACTCGAAGGTTCTGAATATTTTATCCAACGTAGCAATGTCATGTATGCTAAGGTATGCCATTTTTGTCATCTTCAATGTTAGCATACCATTACAATTCATTATATTAACAATTCATATTTGTTGTTGTAGTTTGATAGGTGAGTTTTTGTTACCACCATCAAACATTTTGCCTCGTTCGTACCGAGAATTATCTTCCATAATGAATCCAATTGGAATGAAGTATCAGACAATACATGCATGTCCCAATGATCACATTCTATATCATAAACAACATGAATTTGTAACAGAATGCCCTAATTGTCATATTAGTAGATATTGGTCGGATCAAATAATAAAAAAGTTGCCTCACAAGACTCTTCGGTACATTCCCATTATTCCACATCTTCAACGATTATTCAAGTGCACTACCTTGGCACAATTTATGGATTACCATGCCTGCAATAGAAGTCAAGATGACATTATGTGAATGTCTGCGAATGGTTTTGCATTTAAAGACATAGAAACAACAGGGCCACACTTTAAAGAAGAACCTCGTAATCTCAAGATTTCAGTGGCAATGAACAGTGCCAATCCATTTGGAGATATGAGATCTGTTTACTCAGTGCGGTCTATTTTTGTTATTAACAATAACATTCCTCCTTGGATGTCCATAAAGAGAGAGCACATAATGTTGTCAATGATTGTACTAGGTATTTTTTCATTTAATAGTTATGTAAATTAATTTATAAACACCGCATCAAGATGGTCATAATAATTATGTAATTTTTTTGTTCATTCAACTAGGTAAGTACCAATTTAAAGATATGAATGTGTATATTGAGCCCCTTATTGACGAGTTGTTGATTTTATGGAATGGGGTCACTATGTATGACATCTCTAGACCAATAGGACAAAGAAAATTTCAATTCCATGCAATGCTTGTATGGACAATACATGATGCCCCTGGGCTAACTCCTTTTTGCGGTATGTTATATATTCATGTTAAGGTCATGTATTTTTGGTATGTTATACTGCTTACACATTATTGTTATATGTTTAAGTTGCGCATGATAATTGTACCTGATCCAATTGTACGGTATCTTTTAGGTCTTTAGACAAAGGGTAAATTTGCATGTCTAGTTTGTAGTCTGAAGATGAAATCTCATCATTTAGGAAGTTTAGGAAAGCAGGTGTTCGATGAGTTTAGGAACTTTCTCCACAATAATCATAAGTATCAAACTATCAAAAAATATCTTTTTAATGGGAAAGAAGAGACAACATCAAGGCCACAAAGAATGACCCCTGGTCTATGGAAGTTGGAATACAATAGACTAAATCACCGAGGTAATGTCATTCCATCTAATGATTTTTGTTTGAAATTTATATTTTGATATTGTATTTTATTTAATAATGATGTTATTGATGCTCATGAAGGTCGTCAAGGCATCAATGACCAACTTCCTATAGGAATAAAAAGTTATCCTAGTCAATTTAGTAGGTTGTCGTACAACAAGGATCTCCCAATCGTATATTTGTTTGATGCTATGCATATTGGAAAGAATGTAACCGAGACACTACGGAAAATATTGGATGGAAGGCATGACAAAGAAAAAATTGCCAAAATTTGTAATGACATTTATGAATCCAATCATGCACTGAAAAATTTCATTGAATCAAATAGCAATGGAGACCGCATAAATACGAGTGCCCTACCTTGGTTATTAACTAAGCAGCAAAGTGATGCATTAAAAGAAGTCATAAAATAAATAAAAAAATTCCAATAGGATTTTCTGCAAATATAAGCAGTCTTGTATCAAGGAAAGGTGATTTTGGGCCAAGGTTGAAAACACATGATTGGCATACCTTCGTCAAGGTAAGTCATGTTCTCTATTTACAATATATTTGTAAAATTGCATGTACTTTTTATTGTATTATTTTACAATATATTGAAAAGATCATTTTTTAATCATTGCAGTACATCCTACCTCTATCCCTCCTAGACCAGTTTGACAACAGTGTTAAAAAAGTTATATACGATCTTGGAGAATACATGAGGTTCGAAGTGTTATTTTTTACACTTGTACAGATATTATATTTATGACTTGCTTTAATTTTTATGTAATTTATTGTATATTTTTATCTAAAATCTTATTTATATGTTCTCGCAAGTTGAATCTCTTTTAAGTGGTTATCATCTAAAGAAATTGATTAAAAAGATATTAAATATTAGAAGAGAAAAATTCCCCATCTTATGTGTGAAATGCAAAAGTGTCTACCTCCAAATTTTTTCAATGCTCAAGAACACTACCTCATATAGCAAGTTGAGGAGATTGAATTGTGTGGACCTATACAAACTAGGTCAATGTGGATGGTTGAAAGGCACTTGAAATTTATGAAGGGCTTGGTTTGACAAAGAGCACGTCCTGAGGGTTCTATGGTGGAGGGATATGTGGTATACCAAACCACGGTGTACATTAGTGAATGTCTTCCCAAGTTTGCAGCAAATATCCATGTAGATCGCATTTGGGATCCCAACTCTATTAACAAATACGAAGGGGAGTACTTGATGGGGAAAGGTAGATTAAGGAAAGTGAGAGGTAATTATATGATGTTATTGTAATTTATTAATTCTTATAGATCTTCAATATAAGTTGTTTCTAAGCGGTCTATTTATTTTCTTTATAATTGTTCGTGAGTGGGATGCACTACATTTTTATATTGCAAACAATCTTGATTGGATGACGGTATGGATTCAACAATCTCAAGAAAATAGTTGCTCATTAACATGGGATGGTGTTGCATCATTGGTTAAAGAAGCTCATCGTAATGGAGATCCCAATGTTACGCCAATGGTACTTGATCTAGCATATGGTTTAAGAGGTAGAAAGGTACGCATAAGTTTACTAACCATGACCCATAAGTTTAATATCAACTCACTGATCAATGAAAATAATCTTGACATGTTTGAATAATTGCAAATCAAACACCACAAAGCTATGTACTACCATGGTCGTAAATTTCACATAAAAAATTTAGACGACATGAAGAAAACTTATGATTCTAGGATAAGTGCAGTCTTCGAGGTCACTAATATTTCATCTAGAAATGACATACATCCTCAACAATCTAAAAATTGATATTATGGCATTTTGGATGATATACTTGAGTGTGACATCAACTCATTCAAATTAGTTCTATTTATCGTCAAATGGTACAAGCTATGGATGAATCAAAATGATCCTGATAGGACTATTATTGAACATGATAGTGGATTTACAATGATTAATACAAGGTCATTTGAGCCAGTTGGAGATGAGCCCTATGTTCTTCCAAGTCAATGTGAGCAAGTGTTTTACTTTTCCGTTCCACATAAATCGGGTTGGCCATTTGTTGTTAGACATGTTCCAAGAGGAAGGCTGGTACAATATAATGTGATGGAAGAAGAAGATACTGAAGAATTAGAAGATGAAGTAAATGATGACCATAGATGACTGTTACACAATGAAGAAGAAGAAGAAGAAGAAGAAGAAGAAGAAAGTGATGATGATTCTAGTGATGCTGACGATATTGATGGTGATGATCATGATCATGGTGATGAAAATGGTGTTGATCAAGGCGATGATGGTCATGATGATGATGGTTATGATGATGATAGTCATGATGATGGTGATGATGATGATGATGGTGAAGATGATGATGATGATGATAGTCATGATGATGACATGGATGAGGAGGATGATCAATAACATGATCAATGAAATGTATGTCAAGGTATGATCAATGTCACGTATGAGGTATTGATTTATTTATAGAAATTTGAATTAAGTTATTATGTGTTGAACTCTATAGTCATGGAGTATATTTTGCATCATGTAAATTTTGTCTTCTATGTAATTTGTAGCTTACATATCATGTAATTTTTTACTAACTTAAGATACATGATTTACATATGCAGGAAATTTAACGCATTTGACATGGATCGACGGGTATAATTTATTATTTGGTTTCCTTCTTTTTAGTTAGCAAAATATATAGATCCTACTATGTCTCTCATTTGATGGATTGCAGGTATCACCAAATAGGTATTTGTATGATATGTCTTCCTCAAGTGAGGAAAATGCGGGAATAGAAGACAAAAGTGAGACATCTAGTAGGTCTAAAATAGGGAGATCAACTAGAGGTCAAAAGATTAGAAGAAAATTTGATAAACGAATGTAATTTTTCCTTGCTGAGGGGGGGTCATGTTCTTATGATAATGAGACCAAAGGCAACATAAAGGTTCCATTAAGGTACACACATCTTCAGAAAGAATGGGTACCCAAGGAACTACCTCCAGTTAACACTAATTTTTCTGTTAATAGAACGAGCAGGGACCCACTGGCAACAAGTAGCAGAATGAGTGTGGACACGTGAAGATAAATATCTAGACTAATCACTAATTAGGATGCCGCTGGTGATTAGTCTGGATATTTATCTTCAATTTTTTTTTAAACATTTCATATTTCGTCAAACTTTTGACTCACCATGGTCGACATTTTGACTCACCATTGTCAAAAGTCTGACCTAGTTTTGTCTAAAAATTGACCATTCTATGTCAAAATGTGCTGTCGTGGGTTTGGCATCTTGGTCAGAGCCACCAAATATTTCGACCAATATTGGTCTAAAGTGCGATGAAATTTGGTCAAAATATGACCGTCGTGAGTTTGGCATCCTGGTCAGAGCTACCAAATATTTTAAACAATATTGGTCTAAAGTGCGACGAGCTTTGGTCAAAATATGACCATCATGAGTTTGGCATCCTGGTCGGAGTGGCCAAATATTTTGACCAATATTAATCTAAATTGCAACTAACTATGGTCGAATGATCGACCAATATATCACCAATTTCCAATGTTATTTTCAACCAAGATTGGCCTCATTTTTTACCAAGATTGACGTCGAGCATTCTATGATTAAAGAGATATGTCAATATTTCAATAACAAAAATAGTGACCAATCAGTTGGTCAAGTATTGGACCCATTTCGGTAGAAACTTCGACCAATACTGAATCGAAAAAAGGTGCAAAATGTACTAGTGCTACCAAGCAAGCTCCATCTTGTGACTAACTATACAACTATTGTTCTTCCAAAAGTATCCAATGCAGACTTAAGCTTGCATTCACCTTTGCACCTTGCATATGCAATTCCACACTTATTTTCCAAGGATTTCAATCCTTATATAAAATTACAATAATTAAATCTAGGTTGGCCTTCATAGGATAAATCCTATTTACAAAATTATACAAATGGATTCATGTGAAGATGCACATGACACCTTTTTACAATGTTGCAGCATTTTAGATCCATTGATTAATCTCACATATCATATTACTTGAAACTTGTTCCAAGTATGCCTCCAAATAGGTCTTCGCCAATGCACATGCCATAGATGGTGTCACCTATACAATCATGAATCCATATGATCACAATAATCTCTTTAGCTAGTTTCCATCACGAACCTATGTTCACACATCATAACTTAAACAACCATGAGTGATATCAACAAAGTTCTACAATCAACTCTATGAAAACACAGTTTTTGTCTTCTGAAAAATAGTTGCCAGTAAACTTTTCATAATTCTATTTAATCAACTCATAAGCATGTGTGATCATGGATGGTGACCCGAGATATCATTAAGATTCTCCCTTTAAGTGTGCATATGTTGATTCATTGTATGGTGCTCATACAATTCCCTGCAACCTATTATGTAGGCTCTTGAACAACCAATCAATAGCATATGTTTCCATCAATGACAAACTCTGTCATGAATGCAACACACAACTAATGTAGCATTCTTATACCATTACTATGATACTCCCCCATAGGAATACCATCAAAATTCATGCTAAAAATCTCCCCCTTTTGCATTGATGGAAACATAGATGAAAAATACCTAAGTTATATAAATACAAAAGCATGCCTATATTGAATCTGTATTTTCAAATCCTCTTCTTCAATAATCTAATCCTCCAATCCTCCAAGGGATGATCCTTTCATACTATTTCCATATTGTTTTTCATGTTTCATTCTCTCCCCCATTGACATCAATGTCAAAGGAAATATAGTATTTCCAATATTTCTTAGTAACTCAGCTCAAATACATATACACCCCCATAGGAGAAGTATCAAGCATGTAGTCCAGAGAATGAGATAGCACTCTGATGTTTATGGACAAATGCAATTCCTGCATCAATTACTCATGAGTAGATTGGGGCATGACCCTTGACATACCTCTCAAATACTCAAATGTATCATTAGGAAGATATTTTGTGAAAATGCCTAATATTTTCTCCTTTTTTTTGACATATTCTAACTTTACTTCTTTTTCTTCTACTTTATCTCTCAAGAAGTGATACTTTATTGCTATATGTTTTCTTTTTTAATGCATAATAGGGTTCTTTGACATATTTACCATGGTAGTATTTTCACAATGGATAGTAACTTAATCTTTTAGACATACTCCAATGTCCTTCAACATTTATTTCATCCATATGATTTGTGTACAACTAATTTTTGTTGCAACATATTCTGATTTTTTTGTGGCCCGACAAATGTAGTGGACTACTTCTTGCTAAGCCAAGAAACCAATATTTTGCCAAGGAAGAATGCTCCTCCACTAGTACTTTTTATGTCATCTACATTCCCTATCCAATCAGCATTAGTGAGAGCATGAAATGTAAATTCCTATGATCTTTCATAACATAGACCAAAGTCAATTGTGCCCTTTAGATATCTGAATATACTTTTTACTGCCATAAGATGAGATTCTTTAGGATCTTCTTGAAATCTTGCAACAATTCCAACAACATTAGCAATATCAGGTCTAGTGTGTGTCAGATATTGAAGACCTCGAATAATTGATCTATACCATGTCTGAGGTACATTCTTTGCTTCATCTTCTAAAGACAACCTGGTTCTAGTTACCATAGGGGTTCTAACAGGTTTACTATCATCCATGCCAAACTTTTTTAATAGTTATTTAAGATATTTGGTGTGAGATATGAATATTTCTTCTTTAATTTGACTGATATGCAATCTAAGGAAGATTTTTATCTCCCTAATCATAGACATTTCAAATTCACTTTTCATCTCATTTTCTAGATGTGCAAGTTAGAGGGGGCTTACAATAATAAATCATGTAATGGGGGGCTTAGAACACTAGTATATGCAAATTTCATTATTTAATAATAATAATATATTAAAATGTTTGCAGTTGCCTCATTTAACTAGTTGAGGTTTGTCCTGTATTATTTTGGTCATTATGACCCTCCTCCACTCTCTAAATTTATTCCTTATCTATGGTCTTTGGATCCCGCAGTGTCAACTTGGAATTGGAGGAGCAGAAGTCGCTCTCCATCGTCTAGGTATATAGCTCAATTATGTTGTCTCCAAAAAAATGTGACCATGATGCCTACATTTATGTTTCTCAGCTATTGTGAAATCTACATTTATGTTTCTCAGCTCTTTGTAGTACGCTTCTTCAATCTGTGTTTGACGATAAGCATCTTCTTCTTCTTACTAATTGTAGCTAGAGCTTCCTTTTCATCAAGATTCAACTCCACTTCCCCCATCTCATCATCCTCATCACCTGTAGCTTCCATCCTAAGCCCTTCTTCCTTCTCCATTTCTTCAAGCCTCTACAAGATATCTGGATCAATAAAGTCTGCAACATTGTGTCCATCCATGATCTCAGGAATATCATCTTCTTTCCACTCTTCATTTTCCAAAATATACCACTTCTTTAAGCTTGTAGAGTAAACTCTGACCCCACCATTTTCATTCTCAATATCCTTCTCCAGCTTCATGGCCTCCTTGACAGCACATGCCCTGGCATCCAAAATAGCTTGAGGAATACAAGGGGTTCCCATCTCACAGCTTGGGCATTGCAACATGAATCCTATTGAGACAACTACTAATCTTCTTCGACTTCATCTTAATTTCCACTCTCCGCTCCAACAACCTCTTGAATTTCACATTCTTCACTGCAATCACCCCTTCTTCCTTCAAAGCACTCATAGAGAGTAGCATGTCATCATCCCCCCCCCTCCTGATTCCCAAAGAACCCACCCATATTTTTCCCAGCCTCAAATCTCATCTCGGCAACCAATTTTGCATCCTCCTTCGGTAGTGTCTCTAGTGGTTGCAAATCAATCTTATTACAAACTACAATAAGAACTCTTGCCCATCAGCATAAGGAAGTCATGAGCAAGCATGAGTAAGCAATGGAAGGGGCATATATCATCATCAAATCAGAGGAGAAAAGCATCAAATCTGCATATTAAGGGAGGAGTACATCATGGATTTCAAGTAAAGATCATAACATCACAACATGGTTGGCAGCCCCAAGGAGGCCCCATTGCATGTAGTGAGTAAGCTACATCAAAACAAAGAGGTACACAAATCTGCATCATCTATACATTAATGCTATGGCATGGAGTATATTTGAATCTACATTTTAAAGGATAAGTAAGAAAGCTGCATGATGCTAGTGAAATTAACAAAGGTACAGATCTAATGAATTAATGAAGCTACCCACGTTCTATGTGCTTTGAGCCAATGAAATTTTTATCATCATGATGAAGTAATAATGCATTAAATGTCTTACTGATGTCCCTATTTGATTGGATGGTGCTCTATTTGTTATACTGTTGTTATCAAAATAGAATGGCAGTGGTGATTCAATGCATCTACAACCTCAGCGACATGGTGACATCAATCTAATAATAGAAAATACATTACAAATGCCAAGCTCATAGTCTCAATGAAATAAACAGTGTATAAAACAATATATGGTGCAAAACAGTAGCAAGCATGCAATGACAACAATAACATTGCATGATGCCTGAGCTCAAATTCAAAATAGTAAGTGTATTAATGCATGATCTAATAGCAGCAACGTCATTGATCATTACCTTTCACTCCTCCATCATTATAGAAGAGATAACTACCTACAACTATATTTCATAATTCCTCCTTTGAAGTATATATATATCAAGTATAATTATGAGTTTACATCATATATTTAGTCTTAATAAAATCTTATAAAACAACATAAAACTAACCCAAAATACTTTGTCTTAATAAAATATTAATAAAACAATATATTTAGTCTTAATAAAATCTTATAAAACAACATACATTGTGTGAAGTGTTTGATCTCTCTTTATTTGTTTTGTTGTCGATATTCACTATGTGGTACCCCCCGTTTATGATCATTTCAAGAGGAAATGTCTTGATGGCTTGCAGGCTGCAAGCTAGGGAATCATGCATTGTTTATGAGCTCACTATTTGAGCACCAACCAATTAAATAGGAACACGAGGTGCTCAAATAGTGAGCTCATAAACAATGCATGATTCCCTAGCTTTCATCCTATGAGCCATCAAGACATTTCCTCATGAAATGATCATAAACGGGGAGTACCACATAGTGAATATCAATAACAAAAAAAATAAAGAGAGATCAAACACTTCACACAATGCCTTGAAGGTAATAGAAATGATGCCCTAGCTCTCAAAGCTCATGGTTCATCAAGCATTCCAAATGAAAAGATGTAAACAATACTAGTATTAAACAGTGAGCTCATGAACAATGTATGATACCCTAGCTTGCAACCCGTGAGCCATCAAGATATTTCCTCATGAAATGATCATAAATGGGGAGTACCACATAGTGAATATCAACACCAAAACAAATAAAGAGAGATCAAACACTTCACACAATATATGTTGTTTTATAAGATTTTATTAAGACAAAATATATTGTTTTATGAGCTCACTATTTGAGCACCTCATGTCCCTATTTGATTGGTTAGTGCTCTATTTGTTATATTGATGCTATTAGATCAAATAGGGACATCAGTAATAAAATAGGAACATCGATAATAAAATAATACACTTACTGTTTTGAATTTGAGCTTATAAAGATTAAGATATCCCTATTTTATTACTAATGTCCCTATTTACATCTTTTCATCAAATGACCCAAAAACATCAAGAATGGTCCTATATGGTCTCTAATAGACAACTTTTAGAATAATATAAATGAATGCAAACATACATAAGTGGATGAACATAAATAATGAAGGTCCTATATGGACGGTTCTAATTCTTTGCCATTATAACAATTGAGCATTCATCATTTGGTATATGAATAGGTGAAAAACATGTAGACATGCAGACATGTTTACTGTGAGCTTTATTGCAACAAATGGACTTGTGATGATTTTCACAATAGTACATGTGTTGTAGGAAAGCTCAAAGTACTACTTAGGAAAATATGAATGTTCATCACCTATGCATATTAGAGTTGATCAGAGAAGGTATATGCACAGGTGAAAAACATGCAAATTTGACCAAGCAATACTGGGAGCTAGACCCAGCAGCAAATGGTCTTGTGATAATTTTTCTAATAGTACATGTGTTGTTGGGTAAGCTCCTAGTAGTGCTTAGGTAGATCTGCATGTTCATCACATGTGAAATACTTTGGTTTCAGGTTCACTATCACTCTATCAGCCTCTCCCTTGTGAGCATCCTTGTTTCTCTTCTTTGATGCCTTCTTTCCAAGTTTAATATCTTTCAATTTCTGAGCTAAATCCTTGAAACCATCTCCTAGAACAACTTCACCAAGAGGCCTAGACCTAGATCTTAACTGTGATAACAGATGTTGCTTCTTGTTTGGCTGATCAATATCTATAGCCCTTGATTTGAGGGTTTCTCCAATCCTAGCCTTCCACACCCTTCTTGGCTTAATTGGTGATTGATTCACCATTTATATGCCAATATAAGACTATCCAAATCTTAACAACACTATGTTGATCACATTAATTTTTAAATCTCTGTAATTAAAGATCGTTATAACTATGGTACATTGTTAGCAATGGAAAGACATTGTTAGCAATCATATTTCCATGGATCCTAAGCCTTTGAGCATGGAAAGGCGTGGGTTACAATTTAGACTTCAAAATAAAAAAGGAAAACTAATAAAATTCAGTCCAAGCCGCTGTACAGGAAGGTATAGTCATGCTAAATGCCTCTCTAATCCTCCAAACTATGAAATGTAACCTTCTAATAACTTATTTCATCTTTCAAATCAATAACCCAACTAGTTTACATGAAGAATAGAATAAAGATTCAAAGTATTAAGAGGTTTGTACTCACAGTCACTAGTGGAATTATCTCAAGGTGAAATTGAAATTTTTGAATTGAATTGAATTGAATTTTGAGACAACTCTAAAAGAAGTTGAAAGAAGTCAACTCAAGTAAAATAGGACACTAGTACATTTGACCTCATTTTTCTACCAAATTTTTTGACCATTAATTAAAAAGGTTTAGGTTGGTCGGATTATAGAAGGAAAACTCTCTTTTTTAATCCATGCCCATGTTGGTCGAAATCACTGATTAGGATGTCATTGGTGACAAGCAATAGAATGAGTGTGGACACCTAGTCGGATTATAGAAGGAAAAATTTCTTTTTTTTTAATCCATGCCCATCCAATCACAACTAATGGAACTAGCGTAAATAACAGAGCACTGAATATTGCAGTAGAATAAATTATAAAACAATACATTCCTTTTTCATCTTTTGAAAGATATTTATTTCCATTACAACTCTCTACAATGGAGAGCAAAAGAATAATATATTTATATAGTCTTTCACCTTTGATATGAAAACAAATCCTTTTCAAAAATTGAATATCATGTCTAACTATCACAAAGCAATTTTCAAAAAAGAATGCCTTAACAAAATCATAACCATGTTCTATTTTGAGATAACCATAACAATGTCTTTTCTAATCTCCAATAAGTCTGAATAGTGTCTCTAACAAATAGTCTTCAAGAACATTTACTGTTTTCAAATAATAATCCTAAAACTGTGACGATTTCATCCCTTACACAATGTGTTAACTTGTTAAGTAAACCCTCCATAAACACAACACTGGTTTACAAACCGAACAATGACCTGACATAGGGCTACATTACAATTAGTTCAAAGACTAACACAATGTATCTTAACCATACTCCAAAAAAAAAACTTACTCAAATTAGGGTTTGACATGTAATCACAGACAAGAGAACTCAAAATGAGGTTTAAGATTTTAATGAAAAATTAACAATATGTATGAAGCCCAATATTAAATAGCTAGGGATATAAACAAGAACTATCCACATAGGTTATAGAGACTAAAACCTGGCCATTCATCCATATGGGTATAACACAAAACTTTACCACAATTTAGAAAACCCGAATGATATTATACCACTATTTACTTCAAAACTAACATGGGTGCTGAAACCAAATAGAGAGTTTATCAAGATAACGATTGGTGAAAAAAATTTACATAAACCAATTAACTCAAAACCTAAACCCTTTTTTGAATAATTTAATTTTAACTTTGGTTGTGTTAAAGGAACTATGTTGACTTTTTTTTGTAGTTGTTTAACATGAGAGTTTGTAGATTAATAGGAGTTCACATTTTTATGGTAACGTATCATTCAATTGAGAAATAATGCCCATATATATCTAGTGAGATGAACATAACTCATGTACCTCATGCTAGTGTGCTTGGATTAGACTAGACATTATCCAACCACCTGTGAGGGTTGTCACTATTATTAATTGGTGTAAAAGGAGGATTGCTTGTGTGTTATAGCACTTTATATAAATACTCACTATTTGGATAATGTCTAGTCTAATGAAAAATAGTGTATACAAGGTATCCAAGCACACTAGCATGAGGTACATGAGGTATGTGCATCTCACTAGTTAGAGATGGGCAACTATGGCACACTAGTATCTGTGAACTCCTATTAATCTACAAACTCTCATGTTAAACAACTACAAAATAAAGTCAACATAGTTCTTTTAACACAACCAAAGTTTAAATTAAATTATCTCTATCCCTAAGATAAACTAAGTAGCCTTCATATATTTTATGTCAAACTACTATTAAACTGACTATACCCTAGATGTTTAATAAAGAAGCAAACCCAAATTACTTTCATAGCCTACATAAGGAAAAAAAATTCCTTCACAAATGAGGGTGCTGACCACAAAACCAATATCCTTCTCCATATAAAAGGGGAAGTGTTCACACTCAGTTTTAGGTCAATAGCATACAAAGAATATAATGCCCACACAAGAGGAATATATATTTTAACAAAGCTATTTTTGCTAGTCATGTCAATCAAATCCCCAGTGATGCAGAGCTATGCAGAAAACAACCAAAACAAAGGTCTTCAACACTCTAATCCACACAATAATGGATTCTAGGATCAATTCTAGATCCTTTATCCACACCAGGGTGCACACTCCTGATGAACCTAGTTTCCTATCAGCCTTCTAGACTAATTTCACAAGGTTCTTGCTAGACTTTCCCAAAAGACTTAGCAAGATAATCACATATTTGAATACCTTAGGGTTATACAACATACTATAAAATGAAATATTGTTCCTTTGGACCAACTGTTCATATTAGGACTGGTGCTCTGTGACTAGCCCTCCATTAGGCCTCCTTTTCCAAAGCAACACCCAACTCCACACTTAACCATGACTTATCTATGATATACAAAGTCTAGATACCCTCCAAAACCAAATATTTTCATATTTTCAAGGACCAATAACAAGTTTTAAAGTCTCATTCACAAAACCCTCCTTTT
Organism: Chamaecyparis obtusa; assembly: GCA_027943335.1. Classification (NCBI taxonomy): domain Eukaryota; kingdom Viridiplantae; phylum Streptophyta; class Pinopsida; order Cupressales; family Cupressaceae; genus Chamaecyparis; species Chamaecyparis obtusa. The sequence goes on from BSBK01007358.1 coordinate 339,145, forward strand.
AAGGCTTAATAACCTACGATCTTCTCAAACACACCCTTACACACCTTCTTAGACCCCAAAAATGGATCTAACACCATATCCTGATCATAAATTGGTCTTCTATGCAAAGAAAGATGGTCCTCCAATGGACCAATCGTCCAAACCTTGAATGTCCCCAATTCTAGTGACCCTTAAACTGGGCTATCCAAGCAATCTGAGAATGTTCTTCCACTTCACTTTCTACCCTGCATTCAAGAAAATTTGAAAAACATAACATAATGACAATCCATCCTTCACAACTCCCTTCCATTCTTGGAAAACATTAAGTACTATCTCATTACCCTGTCCTCATGGTATTTCATTGGTGCACTGTGCAGGAACAGTTACTGTTGGTTGTGTTTCAACACACCAACTTCCTCTACACCCTTAGACACTCATGAATGGATTCAAATTGATAAAAAAAAAAACCATTCTAACATACTCATTATGTATGAAAATGTAATAATCTTAAATCCAATCTTTGCATCTATCTAATATGACTGGTGTATACCCTGACTGTACAGGGACAGTCACGTCTAGAGGACCCAAAAATGCTTTTAAACCTGCACAAAACTATTCATAACTCCAATGACATGCAAAACCATACCCTAGAATTCATTTGGATCCATATCAACCATAAAAATAAACATTTTTCAATAGAATAGTCAGATTGTACCCTCACGGGCAGTGATTGGCAAATTACCAATGAATTTACATTTTCATTACTTGAAAATTGTTTACATTCATTGTTATGATCTGGAATCAATCATTAACTTGGTCCTCCCTCTTCTCTACCTCTAAAAGATGCATCCAACCACAAATAAGCCTCTTCAAGACCGGTTGTAACCACCAACTAACTGGAAGAGTCTATTGACAGTTAGTTACTTGTTAAGTTTGGTTGTCTAGTTGACAACATGTTGTCAACTTCGACAACATTCTTCCTCTAAGGCATTTATATTATTTCCTTGAATCTTTTAACATTTTATCCAACTTCAAAACATCCTATCCCTCTTAAAAACCTTATATAAGCCCTGATTTTTCCAACTTGGGCATTTTACAACTTTAGCACTCTAAGTGCTTTTAAGATCAAACTTAAGGCTCTATTGGTCATTTACAATTATTATGGACCTTTATAGGTCATTGTTCAAAGCCTACTAACCTAGGATAAACTTGTTCTTCCCTCGTGACCCCTAGGTACCCTTATCCCTAATCAATGCCATTTAATGGCTTACAAAGCATTGTCCTTCACAAAGCACTTAAAACATTGCAAAACATTATTAGAAGACCTTTAAGGTCCATTACAATATCAAATGACCTTGGATGGTCATGTTGTTCTCATCTTCACCCAAGGATCTATTAGTGACCCTGGTATGCCACCTTGGTATATGTGTCCTAATTAACATTACTTTAAGGTTTATGTGTCCCAAATCCTTCTTTCATTTACGATTCTCGCATCAATTTCCTAACTTACTCTTAGGTGGTCTTCCCAAAGCTCACTTTAATGCAATACAAAATGCAACTAAAGGCTTCAACAATTTTGAAGCAATCACAAATGGTGAGGTAAATGCTTGGCATTCAAAAAAGTATGTTAAACTAATTTTTTCAAAATTGCAAATTTTTGAGGACTTTCTGGTTTCCCATGTTATCTAAGGTAAGGCAATTCAAATGAGGATGAGTTATCAAAATTTGGAGTTAAGTTATTATATTCAGAAAAAAAAAAAAAAAACTTGTGCAAGATCTAAGGGACATAAAGGAAAAATGGTTAGATTGGCTAGAGTAGGAAGATTGGTTAGAGTAGATAGATTAGGAAGTGAAGAGACATAAGAAAGTAATGATGTCAGGAGAATTGTAGTTTTAGGGAGATCTTACAAAGTATATATATGTTCACCTATGTGAATAGATCTATATCAAGAGTGAGAGACTGAAAACTATATGAAGGATTGATTCAGTGAGATTTCAAAAGGAACATTGTTGAATATCATATTGAAAACATTGTTGAAATTGTGAGGAATAGAATATATTACTTGTAGAGATTTACATGACAAATTTGGCTCTATAGGAGCAGTATTTTGTATTTTCATTCACTAATTATAATTTCCACAAAAAGGAACATACATATTGTCACAATGAATTACTGAATTTATCATTTTCAATCTCCAGTAATCTTGTGATAGAAGTTATTATAAACAATCATAAGATTTTTAGTTTTTTTTTTAGTATTATTGAACTATTGCGATAGAGGGGTTAGTGCTCAATCAAGTTGGTGCTTCTAAACATTGAGGTATAGATTTTGTGATCTTTGGATTAATAGGAAAGATACAGGTGTCGAGTGGTTTTTCTACTCTTAGAGAGTTTTGCACTCATCAAAATCATGATGTCACATGTCTAACATTTGTCTCTTAGTTTGATGCATTATTTGCCTATCTCTGTTTCAATCCATATGTCCATTTAGTTTCAATTTATGATGTGATACTTTATGTTCACGTTATCTTTACATACTGTCTCAAGTAGTTTGATTTCATTTAGGGCCTATTTAGGTTATCTTTACATACTTGTCATTGTATTGATCTTTTTTGGTTTTTTATATGGGGTGGGGTTATTTTGATAGACTGTTACATATCCTGACTTTATAGGTACAGTCAAATTTTGAGGGATTAAATACTTCCAAACTTTAATAGAAACTATCCAAGACTTCAATGTAAATGCATCATAATACCGTAACAATCTATTTAGATCCCTAACAACTAGTAACAATGGTGCCTTGGATGAACAATAAATCACTCATAGGTTGTTGATGAGTAGAAAATTTAAGATAAACACAAAATAATGATGCCCTAGCTTCATGTAATGTGAAGAACATAGCCATGGGCTTATCAATAAGTACCTCATGATTGTAATAGCAACAATGTATATAAACAAATATCAAAATCTCAAACACTTATACAGTGATAAAAAATGTGCCAGCAAATACACAATACATGATGCCTTGGCACATTACTCACGGGCCCTAAGTAGGTAACCAACAAGTAAAAATGGCACCTTGGATGAACAATAAATCACTCATGGGTTGTTCATGAGTAGAAAATTTAGGATAAACACAAAATAATGATGCCCTAGCTTCATGTAATGTGAAGAACATAATAAGTACCTCATGAATGTAATAAAAAAAATGTATATAAATAGAGATCAAAATCTCAAACACTTATATAGTGATAAAAAATGTGCCAGCAAATACACAATACATGATGCCCTGACACATTGCTCACAGGCCCTAAGTAGGTAACCAACAAGTACCAATAGTATAGAAGCATAAAGTAATGCCAAAAAAATGCAGAGTAAGGAAATCCTTATAGGCGGTCCTCCTTTTACACCAAATCATAGTGGCAACCCTAGAAGGTGGTCTTCCTAAAAATCTCACCAAATAATAGTTAAAACCCTTGCAGGCACTCCTCCTTTGCGTGCTCCAAGTTAAAACCAAATAATGAAATAAGATATGAAATCTTTTTTTCTTTTTAAAGTTATGCCCGTGTTGGTCAAAATTTTGACCTACATAGTATTGGTTGAATGTTTGACCATAACGGGCATGGATTTAAAAAAAACAAAGTTTTCCTTCTATAATCCAACCAACCTAAAAAAATTTAATTGATGGTCAAAAATTTTGGTAGAAAAATGAGGTCAAATGTACTAGTGTGAAGAGACCTTGAGGGACACTTTGGCCTGGAGTGGTCGGTGGTGTTTGAGTGACTGTGTGTGGCAAACAAGCTTGCCACTAGCATTTTCCTGACCATTTAGAGCTGTTGGAACAGTTGGTTCAATGCTAGGACTGACGGTTTGAAAGATACACAATATTGCCCATTTTAACTAAGGAACACTTCAAGTTTTGACATCGACTGAGAATGTGTCACCAAATATAAATGAACTTGAATCTCTGAAAAGTAAGATAGGTTATTGTAAGCCTCAACAACATGGACCCATAGCACCTAATGATTTGATGCTACCTTGCACGAGCTCTGAGATTACCCTGTAAAGATCGTTGATATCATGTTGAATGGACCTTGAGGGACACTTCAACTCAGAGTGGTCAGTGGCATTCAAGTGACTCTATATGCCAAACGAGGTTGCCACTAGCATTTACCCAACCATTTGGAGTTGTTGGAAGAGGTGGTTTGATGTTACGACTGATGATTTGAAAGATACGCAATGTTGTCCATTTCAACTGAGGAACACTTCAAGTTTTGACATCGACCAAGAATGTGTCGCCAAATATAAATGAACTTGAATCTTTGAAAACTGAGATAAGTTATTGTAGGCCTCGACAACATGGTCCCATAGCATTTGACAACTTGATGCTACCTTGCACGAGCTCTGAGATATGACCCTGTAAAGATCATCAATTTTATGCTGAATGGACCTTGGGGGACACTTCGGCTCGGAGTGGTTGGTGGCATTCGAGTGAATGTGTGTGCCAAATGAGGTTTCCACTAGCGTTTACTCGACCATTCAGAGTTGTTGGAGCAGACGGTTCGATGCTACGACTAACGGTTTGAAAGATATGCAATGTTGCCTAGTTCAACTAAGGAACACTCCGAGTTTTGACATCGACTGAGAATGTATCACCAAATATAAATGAACTTGAATCTCTAAAAACTGAGACATGTTATTGTAGGCCTTGGCAACACGGTCCTGTAGCACCTAACGGTTTGATGTTACCTCATACAAGCTCTGAGATATGACCCCGTGAAGATCACTAATTTCATGTTGAATGGACCTTGAGGGACACGTTGGCCCAGAGTGGTCGGCGGTATTCAAGTGACTGTGTGTGCCAAATGAGGTTGCCACTAGCATTTACCCAGCCATTCAAAGTTGTTGGAATAGACAGTTCAATGCTATGACTGACGGTTTGAAAGATACGTAATGTTGCCCATTTCAACTAAGGAACACTGCAAGTTTTGACATCGACCAAGAATGTGTTTCCAAATATAAACAAACTTGAATCTTTGAAAACTGAGACTAGTTATTGTAGGCCTTAGCAACATGGTCCTCTAGCACTTGACGGCTTGACCCTACCTCGCATGAGCTCTGAGATATGACCTCGTAAGATCATTGATTTCATGTTGAATGGACCTTGAGGGAGACTTCAGCCTGGAGTGGTCAGCAACGTTCGAGCGACTATGTGTGCCAAATGAGGTTGCCACTAGCATTTACCCGGCCATTTAGAGTTGTTGGAATAGGTGGTTCAATGCTACGACCGACGGTTTGAAAGATACACAATGTTGCCCATTTCAACTAAGGAACACTTTGAGTTTTGACATCGACCAAGAATATGTCTCTAAATATAAATGAACTTGAATCTCTAAAAACTGAGATAGGTTATTGTAGGCCTTGACAACATAGTCTCGTATTACCTGATGGTTTGATGCTACCTTGCACGAGCTCCTAGATATGACCTCGTAAAGATCACTAATTTCATGTTGAAGGGACCTTGAGGGACACTTCAGCCCAGAATGGTTAGTAGCGTTCAAGAAACTGTGTGTGCCAAACAAGGTTTCCACTAGTGTTTAACCAACCATTCAGAGCTATTGGAATAGGCAGTTTGATGGTACGACGGACAGTTTGAAAGATACACAATGTTGCCCATTTCAACTGAGGAACACTGTGAGTTTTGACATCGACCGAGAATGTGTTTCCAAATATAAATAAATTTGAATCTCTAAAAATTGAGACAGGTTATTGGAGGCCTCGATAACATGGTCTCGTAGCACTTGATGGCTTGATGCTACCTCACACGAGCTCCAAGATATGACCCCATAAAGATCATTGATTTCATGTTGAAGGGACCTTGAGGGACACTTTAGCCCGGAGTGGTCGGCGGTGCTCGAGCGATTGTGTGTGCCAAATGAGGTTTCCACTAGCATTTACGTGGCCATTCAGAGTTGTTGGAATAGACGGTTTGATGCTACGACCGATGGTTTGAAATATACACAATGTTGTCCATTTTAATTGAGGAACATTGCGAGTTTTGACATCGACCGAGAATGTGTCTCCAAATATAAATGAACTTCAATCTCTGAGAACCGAGATAGGTTATTGTAGGCCTTGGAAACATAGTCCTGTAGAACCTGATGGTTTGATACTATCTCATACGAGCTCTGAGATATGACTTTGTAAAAATTGCCAATTTCATGCTGAAGGGACCTTGAGGGACACTTCAGCTCGGAGTACAATCTAAGACTAGTGAATTAAAATATTTGCATAAAACATGATTTGGATTGGTCTATGATGTAAGGACTTTACCTTGGTTGTTATTTATCTTTCAATGCATTCATTTCAGTGTTGGAGAGATCACTAAATGAAGGAGTTTGTTGTGTGAGGAGAGCCCTGTTTTGGCACCAGAGATTTTGGTGAGTGTAAATCCTTAAGAGTGGATGCTTTTATGGTGGATTATGGATTTTGGGATCCATACTGATGTGTTTGATCAACTGGTTTGATCTGGAAGAAGTTGTAAGGTTCCATTTGTGTAGGCCCTAGTTGTATGACCCTAGAAACAAGGGTTTGGTGGCTGGAAGAATGGGTAGGTGTTGAGACCTTAAAACCTTGAATTTTTTTTATTTTTAAACCTTATGAAAGACTTTTTATTGGTTAGGATGTTAGGGATTGAATATATCTATGAGTTTCTTTGTAATGGTGATGGAATTAGGCATAGTTGGTGACTGCTAAGGTATTGGATCTACTAGATGGTCCAAAGGATTCTATCTTGGGGTTTGGGTAGGATTTATAGAACCCAAAAGGGTATCTAAAACAATCAAGAGTTCCTTTAGTTGTTCGGGAGGATCAGGAGAAAAAGGCTGATTTGACATATTGTAGGCTCTAGGTGCATTGTGAGGCTCTAGGCGAATAATCAATGAAACAAAAATTTCATATGCTTGACTGGAACATGTTTTGGATAGGGAAGTAAAGTAAATACACTATTGTATTTATTATTTACATTTTCATGCATTTGAATCATTATTTTATTTGCTAAGAAGGTGAAGGAATAAACTGGTGTTGGGGATAGTGACTGGGCATGGGAGTGAATGCACTTAAGGGTGGAGGTTCTTGGTGAAGGAACATGAATTTCCATATCCAATATGGTGTGTTAGAAACATTGGATCAGTCTAGAGAGGGTTGTGGAGGTCTTCTTGAATAGACCCTAGGTTTATGACCCTAGGAACCGGGGGTTTTTGGTGAGAGAGTTTGGTGAATGGTGGAACCTTAAAAATTTGAAAATAATGTATTTTGAAACCTTATGCAAGACTATTTCATGCCTTGAAGTGTAGTGGGTAAGTAGAAATATGAGTTGCTTTGTTATGGGAGGCTAATTAGGCCTAGTTTGTGGGTGTTGGGGTAGTAGATCAAGGTGAGAAGCCTAGTTGAAGTTTTCACATGATGGAGGCATTAGGTGCACTAAGTATCCTAGGATGGATTTGGTTCCAGGAGAAGTTGGAAAGGAAATGAGATAGTGCATCTTTGAATTGAGTTGGTTCCTTAAGGCTCTTCCATGGCATTCCAAGTATTATGTGCCTGCTCATTGGCATAACATCAAAAAGTTTTTTTTATTAATAATGAGAAGTATTTTTACAACTCAGCTCATTAGGAGCATTGGGAGGAAAGAGATGAGTAGAGAAAACCTCTGGTATTGCCCCAAAAAATAGATGAGAAAGGTTGTCATTAAATCTTACAAACTTCCCATTATACATACGGGGTAATGCATGAGCAATTTACAATCTACCCAATTTACAATGCTATATAAATTTGACATTACAATATTTTGTATCTTCATTTAGTCCAATGAACCAATTGGATCTTCCCTACCCTTGATTGTCTAAAGTATTGCCTTGTGGTCTGACTCACAAACCTTCCAAAGAGTTTTACTATGCGGTCTTCCCCCATATCTGATTAAGTGGACATTTGATGCAACGACGAGGTTTGAATAATGAAGAATTTTTCTGTGTGTCTCCCAATCCTCAAACAACCACAACCTAGGGTTCTTCATAGCATACCGTCTAATCCATGTAACAGTTATAACCACTACTCCTATAGGGTATTCTAATTCTTCACCATCGATAACCAAGTGATCCAATTTCTTTTTTGCCTGAACAAAATGACACAAATAATAATTTGTCCCTTCTTCATTGTCTTCAGGTGCAATAATAGCAAAAACATGGCATGTAATGATATAAACATAATGAGGACATTAGTTTACTGAATATTTACAATAAAGTACTAAATTTGAGATTATTTGTATGTGGAAAATTTACCTGGTTGTACTAGATCAGATAAGCGATCAAAGTCAATGGATGATTCTATTTCTATCAGTTTTAGTGAATCATGGGGATGATAGGAGGAAAGTGGACTCAAAATACATGTATACCATTTGTCAACTCATTCCTTTGACTCACACCCATCCCAATCTTCATCTACACATGATGAACAAAAGCATGCCATATGTCGTGTGTGGATACTCCATGAACCTGCATTACAACTTCTAAAAGAGTGTAGCTCACTCGATCTTGTCAATGTACAATAATCCTTATATGGTGCAATGTTAGTTTCATCCATCAACCAAAAAAATCTACGAACTATAGACTCACCTTCATTACGTGGACCCATTGTAGCATTACACCACTAGATAATGCATCTCGCATCTGACAATGTTGCTTGCTCTTTTTACTTTAATTCTTCACGTGCTAAGACTCTTTTAATACATGCACCTGCACCATCATGTTCTCCCTTTCCATGACCAGCCTCATTGAAATTCCACATTTATTGAATTCCAGTAATCTTATGCATCTTGCACAACCAATAAAACATCCAAGAATTCTTGAATTGTGATGCACAATTATCTGACCATATGATATGTTGATGATATTTTATGCCCCCGTTAGCCAAATGACCATAAAATAATTGAAAGAAACCATGTACAAACTCTGTAGAATGTGATCGATCATCATTGATATAAAAATGATACTCCCTCAATATCTTCTTGTTCTCCTCTGTACTGTCCAGTGAATGCATGAATGCTATATGAGCAAATATAGCAACTTGTTGAGAGTTGTAATACTTTGCTTTCACCTCATTATGTGGTTGTAGTGTGTAGTTTTTTGCAAAGTCCACAATTGAAACAATGGTATCAAGTGGGAATCTATCCTTGCACAACTTGAATTTCATATCCAACAATCACACTCTATGTGTATGCCTTGCATACTCATAAATATTTTTTTTACAAAAAATGTCCATGAACTGATACATTGGATTTTTTTTCAATTACTAAATCACATCTTTTAGCCTCTTTTCCATATTTTAAATTGTATGTCACGGTCTTATATTTTCCAAATTCTACTATTTCATTACCGATTGCATGTGTACTCTTCATATGTTGAAAAATTGGCAAATGTCGCAAACTTCCACAATCTATGCATGTACCATTCAAGTATGAGAGCTTGTAAAATTGATGACCATCCACTCTTTCACATAAAATGGTAGATATTAATTTCCTTGAAGATCTAGGTGGGACATTTAAGTTATAATCCTCCAAAACATTGTTAGAGTGCAAATCTACACATATATTCCTATAAACTTCAAAATGGTTAGAAAATTCAATATGTACCCTACAACAACAAGTTGTGCATGTGTGATTTATCTTCTGATAAAAAGGTTTACACATTTAAAAATATCTCTGACTAATTTTAATTTGAGGATACATATGCATAAATTTTGCAAAGAATTGTGTCTGAGTTGAATCCAAAAAATGTTTTGGATGTGGAACATGAATTCGACTACCAATCCTCCATCTTACAATATCTCTTTGATTAGGAGATACCGGTGTGTTATTCTTCCAAAATTCTTCAATCAAGGATTTCAAAGCTTCAACAATTGCTTTATCTTTTCATGGTAGTCTACCGGAAAATGCCCATAACTCATTGTTATTTGGATCTTCCACTCTTTGATGCCTTCTCAAGGCTCTCATTAGAGATTTTCTACTTATTTTTAATATTTTTCTTGTCTTTCTAATGAGTCAAGATTTCTTCATTTGAGTGCTTACTATCATTGATGTAAGTACATGTCGTGTGACATTACTATCTTTCATGCGTGATGTAAAACTCACACTCTCATATGTAGTTATTAGATTCTTTACAATAGATTTTTCACTTGACTCATCCATCGTTCTTAGCCCAAGAATCTTCATGATGAGTCTAAATTTTAGATTTCTCATCATTTCAACAAATAGTTGACATCTTCCTATCATGTTTAAATTCTCAAAAAATGATCTCTAAATACGATTAGAATTTCTTTGGCAAGTACACTTGGGAATCTTGTCAGGAATTGCTTGCAAAATATTAGTATCAATACCAATCAAATATTTTGGCTTTCTATAAATAATTCTAGGAGCATAAAAAACATAATGTGTGAATTGTGTACCATCTTGAGTGCCTTCAACATGAGAGGATGTTGTGCCTACACCTTGGGATGTAGACAATGGTGTACCTTCAACATGATACAAGGGGGTACATACACCTTGGGATGTAGACAATTGTGTGCCTTCAACATGATACAAGGGTGTTCCCACACCTTCTGAAGTATACAATGGTGTGCCTTCAACATGATACAATGGTGTGCCTCCAACATTGGATGATGATGTCTCTTCAACTTGGAAACTCATAGATGATGTGCCTGCATCTTCATAATTCAATTGTCTTGTTGCACACGAGTTTCTCATTCATTGCATTTTTATTTCCAATTCCAATTCTCTCTTACTTTGTATTGATATTTCATGTTCCTCATCCAAAGAAAAATACTCTTCTATGGTATCCAAAAAAAAAATTCACGAAGTTGTCTCATTCTTTCCCTTTTCTTCTCTTTGTCTCTTTCACGCTCTTTCGGTGTTAAAGTCTTTTCTCGTTTCCTTGGCATGATGATAATTTCTACATATGAATTGATTATAACTTTAAAAATATAATATAAATGTATTACAATAAGTCAAATTATAATATAAACCTCTTACAATATGATAAATTATAATATAAATTTATTACAATTATATCAAATTATGTATTGAACAATTCTATATCATACCAATTATAAACCAAAACACTCTTTATTCACATTTGACATGTAAAAAAATAAAAAATTTACCTCAATCGATAAATTTCGCTAAATAATGATTGACTTTCACAATTTGATGTTGATTTTTAAACAAAAAGATGGTGCAAATTGATAGGATATGCTTCTTTGTTACTTTCAACACCATGAAAAGTGAATATTTGTCAAATAAAATGTAGAACTCGGACAACATACAGAAAAAGTTGGCCTCTTTCACAAGATCTTTAACAAAGAAGACCATTTATTTTAGTCTTCCATAGTGTGAGCGCGATATAGCATGTGCACCCTATGCAAGACTAAAAAGTGTTATGCATACTCTTGCATAGCACGAGCGCGCTATAGCGCGTGCGCCCAATGTAGAGAGAGAGAGAGAGAGAGAGAGAGAGAGAGAGAGAGAGATGAAGAGGGTGACACGAGTCTCTCTCTCCCAATGCATAGAATGGGAATGAGAGAGAGAGAGAGAGAGGTCTCTCTCTCTCTCTCCCTCTTTACCTCTCTCTCTCTCTCTCTCTCTCTCTCTCTCTCTCTCTCTCTCTCTCTCTCTCTCTCTCTCTCTCTCTCTCTCTCTCTCTCTCTCTCCCTCTCCCTCTCTCTCTCTCCCTCTACCTCCCTCTTCCCCTATCCTTCTTAGCCCTCACCACTTTCTAACTGTTTGTTTCTCACCATTGAAATCTATGATTTCCATAGGGAGCTCACGCTATAGGGTGCATGCCCTGTGGAAGTCATAGGTTTGAATATCGCGCTTGCACTATAGCGTGCACACCCTATAGGGTGCATGCGCTTTTAAAGACATTGGAATCCACCAAGCCTAAGGCTTGGATTTTCCTTGGAGATCCAGCCCAAAGGCTTGGAGGATTCAAATAGGCCTAAGACATGTTTTCCAGTAGACATATAAAAAAATGACTTCTTTTTTTGTGTGCTCCTCATCAAGTTTACTCATGGTTCAATAACATTAAAATCATATGACATGATATTGTAGATCTCTTTGTTAGCTATCTAAGCATATAATTTATTTTGAATTCTGATTATGTTAAGTTTTTCATCTCTAATTTCTTTTGTGTGTATGTCCATTTTTTGTCAAAAACTAACGTGTAGTATTTTGGGCATAGATTTTGGCTCACTCATCTAATTTTGCAACAAGTTACATTTTTAGAAACTAGACTCCATTCTACATACTTTTAAAATTTAAAAAAAAAATTGATTTTCAATTAGTTTTAAATGATTTCTAGGGGGAGCACATAGAAATTTCACATTTTTAGGATGTGTGCATTTTGTAAATTCATAAAAAAAATATACATTCATCAAAAAATTAGCAAAAAAATCTGGAATAAACTACGTGGTGTTAGCTAACTTCTCACAAGAGCGATTTAAAAAATTCAAAAAAAAAGTTAACATTTTAGGGGGAGCACATCAGATGCTATGTTATGTTTTTTCACAAAAAATAGGACCACTTTTTGTTCTCCCCCCTTTTTTAGGGCCTTAATCTGCACCATTCTCAAAATAAATTAGTAGTTTAGGAACTAGATTCAGAGTATTACAACTCTTGTTCTTGTAACATCTTAAAATTTTGACTCTAACTATCTTCAATTTCTTGTTGAAGTGCAGAGTTTTCTTATTTCAGGAAAAAAGTGGCATCTTATACCCCCTTTTTGGTCCCCCATCTTTGTGTACTTACCCCCCTATTAAGGGAAAAACCCTAGTGGGGATGGTACATACAAATATCTACACTATAGGTATAATAACCATGTTGCGATTTATAATCATGTTAGGAGCCAATTATTACAATAGGTAGGTCCTGATTAAAGGACATACCCTGTTAGGAGCCTTTTACAATGTGATCCCAATTAAGGAATCAACCCTACTAGGAGTGCAGCCCTGTTAAAGAAAATTACCCTATTAGGTGTGTACAATACATCAACCTGATCAAGAGATTTGAGAGTTAAAGCCACCCTCGAGTTCTCTAAAACCTTGCAACATTAAGTAAGAGATAATTTTATTTCGAAACTACCTCCAGTCTTTATTTACTGTCAAGTAAGCTCTATCTTTTGCCTAAGTGCACAACTACTATTCTTCCAACAATATCCAATGCATACATAAGCTTGCATTCACCTTTGCATCTTGCATATGTAGTTCCACACTTATTTTTCAAGGATATCAATCCTTATATACAAATTACATCAATTAAATCTGGGTCGGCCTTCATAGGATAAATCCTATTTACAATATACAAATGGACCCATGCGAAGATACACATGACACCTTTTATAATGTTACAACATAGTAGTTACATCAATTAATCATTTAGATCCATTGATTAAGCTCACATATTATATTACTTGAAATGTATTCCAGGTCGGCCTCCAAATAGGTCTTCGCTAATGCACATGCCATAAATGATTTCACCTATACGATCATGATTCTATGTGATCGAAATAAGATCTTCAGCCATTTTCCATCACAAACCTATGTTTGCACATCATAACTTCAACAACCATGAGTGCTATCCACAAAGTTCTACAATCAACTCTATGAAAACATAGTTTTTGTCTTTTGAAAAATAGGTGCCAGTAAACTTGTCAAAATTCTATCCAATAAACTCATAAGCATGTGCGATCATAGATGGTGACCCAGGACATAATTAGGAGTCTCCCTTTAAGTGCACACATGCTGATTCACTGTACGATGTTCATACAATTATCTACAACCTATTCTGCATGCTCCTGAATAACCAATCAATAGCATATGTTGCCATCAATGACAAACTCTATCATGAATGAAACACACAACCAATGTAGTATGCCTCTACCATTACTAGGATACTCCCCCATAGGAATACCATCATCATTCAAGCTAACAACTATTTGACTTGTTGTGTGATTTACATGATTTTATTTAATACATTATTATATAGAAACAAAATAGAATAGTATGCATGAGCTGCATCATTTTTATTACTAGGTATGTGCATTTGAAAAGCTTTCCTTTTGGTAAGGGTTATGAATATGGATAAGCCAAAGGGAAATAGAGAAGGTGATCCTCTTTCTCAAGATCACAATTATATTAAATTCTTTGGTCAAATTGAGTAGTTTATAATAGTGATATGAACAAGCCTAGAAAGAATTATTTCCATGATAATTCTATAGTAATACCCCTCTACCATATCCTGATTGTTAGGCATTTCACATCCATGGTAGGGATTGCATGCAGATACATTGGGTTGCACTAGATACCCCTTACCTTTTTCTTTTTTTCTTTTTTTCAGGATGCTAGGCATTATAGGGTTGAGAATTTGGGAGTAGGTAGAATCCCAAGGAAGTATAAGCATTTGTGGTTGGGCGGAAAAGCACCTCAACTATATTTTTATGGCTTTTATATTTACCTATGATTGATGAACACATGGCATAAAGACCATAGATGTGCATTAATAGATCACATCACATGCTTTTCTTGGATTAAGCATAGATGCATGGATAAAATTATGAATGTTTATTTATGTTCAGATTTAAAATTTTCGTGACTCACATGTCTTAGAGATGAAAACATATTTTTTATGATGAAATGAGTTAAAATTTTCTTTTGAAATATTGTTGTGACAATATGGGTATGAGGGCCTAGGTCACATAAACGGAAAAGGGGATCCACTAATCTTTATAGGTAATTTGCGAACATGATTGGATGATTTTCTCACTTAGTCAATACCGCATGTTAGATGGTATGTATGAATGCTTTATTTTAGTTACTTATAATCAAGTTGTAGTCTAGAGATAAGTTGAGTTAAGAAATTATAATCTTTACATGAATATGTTGTACTCTTGATTATTGAAATTTTCTTCCATGAAGTATTGATATTGTGATTGAGCTAAAATATTGTGAGTGTAGATATATGAGTATTACATGAATGTTTATATGAAATACCACTAACATTTTCAATTCATTGTAATTCCAATGTATGGTAAGTAAGCACATGTATGTATGTGCTTTGTTGTTGCATTAAGGTATTATGGAGATTTTGTTCTCCATGTTAAAATCATTAAGAAAGGATGTGTTAGACTTTGATCTTGATTCTTATTCTGATAATACCAAGGATTGATGTTTTGGTGTTGTTCCTATGAATGTAATAGATGGAACAACCCATCATAAGAAAGGGGGAATGTTGTCAAAGAGAGTTAACCTAACCTTGTAAAACTATAAGGTTGTAATGGAATTCACACACACTTACAAATTATTTTTGAAATGATTACTTGATACATGCATGTTTATTATCCTTGGGAAGGTACCTTGCTGAATGTGCATGTAAATCAAGTAGAATCTAGATGGTTGTATAGTAGAAATGCTATGAAGAAGTCTTGATTGCTTTTATAATCATATCTAGCTTTCATGACTCATTTTTTAATGTTATCATTGGTATCTTGTCCTAGGATGGAGTTATGGTTTGGACTTGTTGCATTATACATTGTGTATTGTTGTGCATGTGGAGTGTGTCATCAAAATTAGTTATGATACCTTGGGTACCTAATTGTGTTGTGTGAATTTCCTAATGTACTTTTTTATCTTTAAAATTTTGTTTGTTCATATTTTTATATTGGCAATTTGAAGGAAATCTTGGTGTATTATATAAACATCAATACAGAGAAGACAAATGGCCTCTTTCCTTACATGTGAATGAGTAGTGTATATTCTACGTACTCGCCCTAGGATGTTATTGATAAGTAATGCACAATACCTAGGTTTTGAAGAAATAGGCATATGATACAATCAAACTTATAGAGGAAAATATGGTGTATACAAGATTCTTAAAAGGTTTCTTGAATTCGAGGTGGCCAGAGTAAATGGAATAGACACATGTGCTAGCAACTTTCGAGGATATTGAAGCATGATAATTTTATTAAGTAATTCTAAATATTGTTCATTTTGAAATATTTGATCGTTGAATAAAAAATTATAAGAAAAACATTACAAATACCTTTTTTTCTTTAAATTATTATTGACAGAAATAATATATTTATTTTATACATGAATATTAGAATAACTAATTAACATATTATATTATATAATTATTTGTTAAAAAAATTAAAATATCAAATTATAAAACTAAAACTTTTTATTTACCGTTCTAAAAATTAAAGAAAAGGCACTATTCATCAAAATTAAAGAAAAAATTTATAAATGTCTTCTAAAAATAACAATTTAGCAACATATTTTGGAGTGATCAAATTATCTCAATCCTTTAACCAAATGCACTTCTACGATAGATAAGTGGTAGTAATACGTGGTAAGGCTTTTATAAACCACTCATTTGTTTAATTTTTGTGTTATATCATTGGCACTCATTTGATTTATTTACTTTTCTTGCTCTATCCCTTCTACAACAGATTAAAATTAGAGAATTTGGTGCAAGGAACAAGATTCAGCCTTTAGGATCTTTCACATACCATATTTTGGTGGATTTTGAAATGAAAAATAAAAACAAAAATAATAGATTCCTTGCACTAGTAAAGCTATTTGTCGTGCTTGACTTGTGAACTTACAACATCTTAATAAATTTATTATTATTTATAATTTATCTATACAACAGAGTTCGAAATTAAATTTGTTCGTTTGAGTTTATCTGAAAAGTGCATTTCTAAATTAATTTATAAAAGAAAATTGAGTGGTGGTATGAAATCAAGATGAAAAAAAAGGTGGACTATAAATGTAGTGTAATTGTTTAGTAGTTAATTTAATAAGACAAAAATAGAAAATATTTATTTGATGAATTATCTTAATTAATATGAAGGTTTTTCTTATGAACGATTGGCTGGTAGTTTGTGATGGTATTATCATAAGGAGCTTTATACTGAATGATTTATAGACACAATACTTGGTGAAAGTTTTTTAAATGTGGTTGCAAGCAAACTGGTCTTAATCTTGGAGGAAACTCTACTCTTAAGTGCAATTGACCTTTAGTAGTACTGGAATGGGTGACCTCCCGAGAGATCCCTATTGCCTCAGCTCTATGAGTGCTAAGTATTTCATTCATTTTTGTAAGAGATGGGTCCTTGCAAACCGCTAACCATGAAACATGGATAAATGAATTTAACTCAAAAATTACATCGTTGAATATTGAGAGCAATATAAAGTTCCTCTTCTTATTGATGGACGGATTCTCTTCTCCAACATCTTACATTATTTATAGATGAATCTCATGATTTTTAAGTTTTAGAGTCATTATCTCCTACTTCAGTTCCCTCTAAATTTAACCTTGTCCCTTTTCATCAAGCTTTTAATAAGTTAGATGATATTTCTATTGTTTCCCTTGTTGTTGATTTTTTAAATAAATCAATTTGCATTAAGATTATTGTTTATCATTGTGATTGTTTTCCTCTTTTTTTTTACAATACCAACTTCCTCTATTGGAGTTATGCCCTTGGTTGGGATTCTAAAGGATTTTCTTCTTCCCTTTCACTCATGTCTTCAAGTTTGAAAGATAGCTCTAGTTGGACATTAGTTCAATTGACAAAGGGTGCTCCCCTTAATACCACAAACACATAACATAAATAGAGAAACAACAACAATAATATGCAAGAACATAAAATTGGCTTCTTATTATCTCCACAAATGTGGAATTACAAACTTTCAGAATTACAATATGCAAAGCCACATGGACATTCCCTTACAATATTCTGTAGGACAAAGCCTCGAATCAATACCCAGAACTGCCCTAGACAACACTACGGGCCTTCTTTATATAGGCAATTTCCACCGCCCGAGAATGTTCCAGAAATTTAGCCCTAAGGGCCGACCAAACTTAAAATTATTTTATTTTTCAATTTATTACATCAAAGTCGGCTCAAAATAACTTTTGAAACCCAAACAGAAATTTTGAAGGAAAATTATTTTTCGCCATTTCAGGTGACCTGACTTTCGGAGACCATAAGTCATCACCAGTTGACCCGATTGACTATTATAACCCCATTTCAGAAATGCCATGAAGCGCACTATAGGCTTGCTTGGCGCAAAGCGCTCGTCACCTAATTTTTCAACCTCATCCGGGGCCTCTAAAGCTTTCAAAACTGAGTTCAAAGTTTCTGTACCCTGCTGCCAATACCAAAAATCTTCAATATCTTCAAAACTAGACCCGATCTAGCCATGAAACTTTGCTGGTAGGCTGATATGACTGAGATGAACCTCCACATGTAAAATCAGAACATTCCGAGATCGTAAGACCAACTTACTAAAAATAGCAAGTTTCCATAAATAACAACTCTGCACAAGATAGCCCTTATTGAATACAAAAACAAAAATATTTTTGGGTGATGCAAGATTGCTCTTACACCCAGGATGCTCCTGCATCAGACACCCGGGGTAATTTGAGAGGTGGCCCTGTCACGACTCAGGTGTGTAGAGGAAAACCAAGACAGTTAACCTCCTCCTTTGTTAGACATGATGAATCTTCAATAGGTCATCCTTTCCATTTGACCAAATACTCTTCATATGTCTTATTCCTTGTGCTTCTGCCAACACGACTGTCTAGTATGTCTTCAATCTCCTTGGTATCTGAACTACTTGCTGGAATACTCCACTGTGCTGCTGCAACCTCATCTTCAAGACCTCCTTCATGATACTTTGTCAAATCTAAAATGTTAAACACTGGTGAAATATTCAGCTCACTAGGCAATTCTACCTCATATGCATTTCCTGAATCATGCTTCTTCAATATCTTACATAATCCAAACTTCTTCATTTTCAGCTTGTTATATGTACCAGCCGAAAATCGCTCCTTCCGCAAATGAACCATGACTTCATCTCCAACCTAAAATTCCTTATGCCTCCTTTTCTCATCTGCCTTATTCTTATACTGCGCATTCATCTTGGTAATATTCTTCCTCACCTCCTCATGGATGTTCTTCAAGTGTTCTGCAAAATCGTCAGCTTCAGCACCACTTATTTCTCCTTTATCTATCTTTCTCAATTCAGATGCATTTCTTGGACTACTTCCATATACAATCTGGAATGGTGATTTACCAGTACTCCTGTTGACATAATTATTGTATACAAATTCTGCTTGTGGTAAAATCAAATTCCATCCTATTGGCTTATCTCCAGCCAAACATCTTAGCAGATTTCCCAAACTTCTATTCACCACCTCTATCTATCCATCAGTCTGTGGATGATGTGATGAACTGAACTTCAAATCTGTCTTCAACTTCTTCCACAATGTCTGCCAGAAATATCCAACAAACTTAGTATCTCGATCTGAAACTATGGTCTTTGGCAAACCATGTAGTCTCACCACTTCTCTGAAAAACAATCCTGCTACATGAACAACATCATTAGTCTTCTTGTAGGGAATGAAATGTGCCATCTTCAAAAATCTATCAACCACCATAAAAATTGAATCATGTCCCCGCTGAGTTCTTGGTAAACCAAGAACAAAGTCCATACTGATATCCTCCCAAGGCTTCTCTAGTATAGGTAATGGCTGATACAACCCTGTATTCTGCTTCACTCCTTTCGCCATCTGACATACTCTGCAACTCTGTACAAACTTCTTCACATCTTGCTGCAATTGTGGCCAATAATAATTCTCACCAACCAAAGCAAGGGTTTTATCATGACCAAAATGTCCAGCCAATCCTCCACTATGCTTCTCCTTGATGAGATTCTCCCTCATAGAACTTCGTGGAATGCACAACTGACTCCCTCTGAATAGCATATCATCTTGGATGATAAAATCCAACAATTTCGTCATGTCTAAAGTAACAGGTTCTGTACAAGCTTTCCAAGCTTCACCAAAATCAGAATCCTTTGGATACAAATTCTTGAGTTCCTTGAACCCAACCACCTCAATCTGCATCTCTGTCAGCAATAGTTGCCTTCTGCTAAGAGCATCTACAACCCTATTAGACTTTCCACTTCTGTGTTTCAAAACAAATGTATAACTCTGCAAAAACTCAACCCATTTCAAATGCCTTTGATTCAACTTTCCTTAACTGTTCAAATATTGCAAACCTTGATGATCAGTATACAAAATAAACTCCTTAGGAAGCAGATAGTGCCTCCACTTTTTCAATGCTTGAACTGTAGCATAAAATTCCTGATCATAAACAGAATATTTTCTCTTGGCATCATTTAACTTCTCACTGAAATAAGCAACAGGTTTACCTTCTTGGCTCATAACAGCTCCTATTGTAGTACCACTAGCATCACAATCTACTTGAAACACCTTATTAAAATTTGGAAGTGCTAAAACAGGTTGTCCTGTAACTTTTTGTTTCAACAATTGAAAACTCTTTTCTGCCCCATTAGTCCACTTAAACTCTTTTCTATCCCCTCTCATTGTTTCAGTCAAGGGTCCACAAATACTACTAAAATTTTTGATAAACTTTATGTAAAAGCTAGCCAAACCATGAAAAGATCTTACCTCAGTAGCACTCCTTGGAGTAGGCCATTCAAGGATAGCCTGTACCTTCTTTGGGTCCATTTTTAGACCTTCTTCTGAAACTACAAATCCCAAATACACTAACTCTTTCTTCACAAAACTGTACTTCTTCAAATTAATCAATAATTTCTCATCTCTCAACTTCTCAAACACCATACGAATATGCATTATATGTTCCTCCAATGTCTTGCTAAAAATCAAAATATCATTTAGGTAAACAATGACAAACTTACCCAGAAATTCTTTCAGAACCTCGTTCATGAGCCGCATGAAAGTGCTCGGTGCATTGGTTAGCCCAAAAGGCATGACTAACCACTCATACAGTCCTTCCTTTGTCTTGAAGGCAGTCTTCCATTCATCTCCTTCTCTGATCTGAATCTGGTGATATCCACTCTTCATATCTATCTTTGAGAAATACACAGCTCCACTCAAACAATCCATAATATCATCCATTCGTGGCAATGGAAACCTATACTTGATTGTGATCTTGTTTATTGCTCTGGAATCTGTACACATCCTCCAATCTCCATTCTTCTTTGGTGCTAATACCGTTGGTACAGCACAGGGACTCAAACTCTCTCGAATCAACCCCTTCTGCAATAACTCGTGTACTTAAGATTCAAATCTTCACTTTCTGCTGGTGTCATTCTGTGTGCTGCCTTGTTTGGCAAACTAGCTCCTGGAATCAAATCCATCTGATGGCTGATCTTCCTTACTGGTGGTAATCCATCAAGTACATTATCAGATACAATATCTTGAAACTCATTCAACAAATCTGCAACCTCTACAAGTACATCCTCTACTTCTTCTTTACCAACTTTTGGAATTAAAGCAAAACACACATGCTCATGCCTCATACCATCTAGGAATTTTCTTCCATCAACAAATGTTATTCTTGCATTATCACATACCTTTTCTTCGGTCTCCTTCAATGACTTTAGCTTATGTCTCACTCCATCCTTTGTCAGGGAATAGGTATTCGCATGACCATCATGTACAGCACATATGTCAAACTACCATGGTCTACCCAACAACATATGACATGCATCCATAGAGATGATATCACATAGTACCTCATCTTGGTACCTGCCGATCTTGAACTTTACCAGACACTGTTCACTGACCATGACCTTGTGGTCATCCTGCACCCAGGCAATCTGATATGGATGTGGGTGTTTTTGTCTCTTGAGCTTCAACTTTGTCACCATCTCTTCTGACACCAAATTGTTAGTGCTTCCACTATCGATAATCACATCACAACATTTACCCTCACACTTGCATCTAGTGCGAAACAGGCTCCTCCTTTGTTCAGGTTCATTCTCACCACTCAGCAAGACTCTTCTGTTAATGAGTGTTTGTTCTCTTTCAGCATCTTCAGAATTTGATGATCTAGCATCTTCATCTACATGTGCAACTCTGGCCTGGCCTTCATTTCTCTTGTCTGTTCTACCTTGGCGCTGAGGACATTCAAATGCCCTATGACCTTCTTCTCCACAGTGAAAACATGTTCCACGGAAGCCTCCTCTTCCAGATCCTTGTCCTCTTCCTCTTCCTCTTTGATCTCTATTACTCTGATCCTAGAAATGATTGGAATTATTTCCTCTCTGATTCTGACTGCTACTGGCCTCATCCTTTTTTTTCGGATCTTCATTTCGGCCACCATATGACCGTCCGCCAGATCTTCCACCACGACCTCTTCCATTTTGTCTGCTTTCAAACTTCTTGTTCAGCTTTTCCTCTACTTTTAGGGCAAACTGGTATGTCTCCTCAATACTGTTCATTCGAACCAGATTCAACTCCTCCTGAATGCTTGGCCTTAACCCATTAAGGTATCGGGCAACTTTCTCCTTATCAGCTTCTGCATGGCCTGTTCTGATGAGGAGTCGATAGAACTCCTCTGTATACTCTTGAACAGATTTTCCTGCTTGCTTCAAACTTTGCATTTTCTTTAGTAGGTCAAGCTCATAATCAACAGGAATGAACTGTCGCTTCAATTTATCCACCATCCGATCTCATCTTGTGATTTTATCTTTCCCTCTTCTATTTCACTCCAATTGAATTTCTTGCCACCAGATCTTCGCATGACCTTTCAATCTGGCCTTCGCAAACTTGACCCTATCAGGATCCTGAATATCTTCATACTCAAAATATTCCTCACATTCATTGATCCAGTCGATCAATTCCTCTAGGTTAAGATTTCTAGAAAATGTAGGAACCTCAATCTTAGGTCTTTTCCCAATCTTGGAAATCGCCTGAAAAAGTCTTTCTTCCTCCTGGTTCACAATTTCAGCTTCTCCTTGATATTCTTCTTCGGCTTCATCCTCGCTTTTGTCTCTGACATTAAGATTCATTCCTCTGCAAATCTCTTCTTGCAATGCTCGCACTTGTCTCTGCAGCTCTCTAACCTCAAGTGTCACAGCACCAGCTCTTCCGTCACATTCTCTTCGTGGAGGCATTTTCGTGATGCGCACTGAAACCTTAACCACGGTCTTGGTGCAAACTGCCTCACAGTCGGCGATCTGTTTACACACTCAAGAAAACCTGGCTCTGATACCACTTGACGAAGGGTGCTCCCCTTAATACCACAAACACATAACAGAAATAGAGAAACAACAACAATAATATGCAAGAACAGAAAATTGGCTTCTTATTATCTCCACAAATGTGGAATTACAAACTTTCAGAATTACAATATGCAAAGCCACATGGACATTCCCTTACAATATTCTGTAGGACAAAGCCTCGAATCAATACCCAGATCTACTACCCAGAACTGCCCTAGACAACACTACGGGCCTTCTTTATATAGGCAATTTCCACCGCCTGAGAAGGTTCCAAAAATTTAACCCTAAGGGCCGACCAAACTTAAAATTATTTTATTTTTCAATTTATTACATCAAAGTTGGCTCAAAATAACTTTTGAAACCTGAACAAAAATTTTGAAAGAAAATTATTTTCTGCCATTTCAGGTGACCCGACTTCCGGAGACCATAAGTCATCACCAGTTGACCCGATTGACTATTATAACCCCATTTCAGAAATGCCACGAAGCGCTCTACAGGCTTGATTGGCGCAAAGCGCTTGTCACCCAATTTTTTGACCTCATCTGGGGCCTCTAAAGCCTTCAAAACTGAGTTCAAAGTTTCTGTACCCTGTTGCCAATACCAAAAATCTTCAATATCTTCAAAACTAGACCTGATCTAGCCATGAAACTTTGCTGGCAGGCTGATATGACTGAGATGAACCTCCACATGTAAAATCAGAACATTCCGAGATCGTAAGACCAACTTACTAAAAATAGCAAGTTTCCATAAATAGCAACTCTGCACAAGATAGCCCTTATTGAATACAAAAACAAAAATATTTTTGGGTGATGCAAGATTGCTCTTACACCCAGGATGCTCCTGCATCATCAATGAAAAAATAAAGATGTCAAGTTACTTAAATTTGATTCAAATGTTGTCAAATCTTAATATTTGTTATCTCTTTGGTAACTTTTTTCATTTTTCTCTTGTAATAGGATTTGATCCCTATAAAAAAACCACGTACCTTAATACATTTTTCTTTATCTTTTATCATTAAAACTCAATTCTCTTATTGGACATATGATGTTATCACATGTCTAAAAAAACTAAGTGATCAATTGTGAGATATTTTACTCACCTATGAATTCTATAATTGCATTTATTATATGCATATATGAACACATCAATTTTAATTATTTAAAGCTTATTTCATTTTATCTAATATTATTTACTTTATCTTTAATTATGTAAAACTTAATTTATCTACATAAAAATTCTTAGAAGGAAAATGTTTATTGTACCTAGAATAAATATTTATTATTCACATACATTACATATAATTCAACAACATGACTAATTATTTGACAATCATGAAAATGATTATATTTTCCATCAATATTTAATTGTTGTACATCTACATTTGATTTTTTTTTGTTTAATTTTTTATTTTTCTTCAATCATAAAGTATAATTAGTATAAATATATAAAAAGTAATATTATGAATTATTTTCATTTATATAAATGTATGAATATATGTATATATGTATGTATGAGTATAATTATTCTTATTCAGAATAATATAAAATACGTACATTCTTATTTTTCAATTATTTATTAATAACACACAAACTTATTTTATTTCCAACTTTTTAAAAAGTATATAAGATATTAAAAATAAATCTTAAATATTTTTGAGCCTTACATAATTCCTAACACTTTAACAATTAAATTTTATCTTATAATATTTTTAAAATTCTTTGGCAATTTATAATTTGCTTCATATTTTTCCATGTAAATTAACAACATTCAAGAAAATAATATTTGACTACATAAATACTGTTGAACGGGCTCATCTTATTTTGGAAGCAGAATTGTGTAACATACGTACTTTTTCCCTTTAGTTGGTCTCGCTTTACATTTTTCCGCATGGGACAAAATGGCCTCCATCCATCTCACTTAGGGTCTGTTTGTTTGTAGAATTGGAATTTGATTCAAAACCTGATTATCTCAAAGTCAGGTTTTGAAATTCTGGTTTTGTGTATTCGAAAGATAGTTTGGACCGTTTGGTTGACCCAGAAGATGGCTGAGACAATCCATCTTCTGTGTTTGGTTGCCATTTTTGAAATTGGAATTAGAACTGAGAAATTCCTATTTATGTGTTTGGTTTGCAATTTCAAATTGGAATTGGAATTACATTATCCATTTTCTGTGTTTGGTTCTACATTTTGAATTGGAATTAGAATTTGACAAGAACAAATTTAAGTTTTTTAATTATTATATAATGTTTTAATTTAATATTTTATTTATTTTGTCCATTTTTTTATTTATATTTTTTTTATAAATTTATATTTTTATATAGTAAATCATAAACAAAATTTTATTTTATTTTTCAATATTGTGAATAGTAAACTTAACTTTTTTTAATAATTTTATACATTATCATAAACAATATTATAATAAGAAAATAATTATAGCATTGCTCGATATCACATCAAAATATAAATAAGTCATATAGTCCACATATATATCTATTTCTACATAATGGCCCAACAAAGTACTGTGATTGTTGCACAAAGTAAACATCATAAAAACATGACATCGGCTTTATAGGTAGCCTCCGCTTTTGCAATAGCTTTCTTGAGCGCTTTGCAAGACTTGCACTCATCATCCACAACAAGTATATGTGTAGAAGGTGCGGATGATGTAGACAATGATGGGTGTCATCGGCCCACCAAAAGTAGTCACATCCACTGCCATCCTACAATATAAATCTAAGTTAGTCTCGCTATAATGACTAATATTTATTCTTTCTAAACATTTAAATATTGTGCAATTAACAACCTTTTTCTTATTTATGCAAGTCCAAAATTTACGCTCTGGATTAGTGTCTGTATGTCACGTCCTCAACATGCAACGTGCTCCATCACCACAGTCACACATAGGGACATTTATCATAGCCATCACCACTATATCAAACAAATTTTTGTTCATTCATATAACAACATGACTATATTCTATCAGTACAAATTGAAAAAGTTTCATTTATGTTGATATTAAAAATTTATACAAAAAATATAATGAAACAACTATAGCATCAGATAGAAGATGGGGAAGAATAATATCCATAAATGGTGGTGTGAAAACACATCGTTAAATAAGAAAACACAAGGAAATTCATGCTCTATGCCCTTATGCCCCACATTCGATGAGAAACCATCTCATATCCTGCTCATTCTTCCCATTACTTTCTGTATTGTTAGATGGTCAATCCTGCATCTACAAAGTAAACATGATAGAAAAACTAAAAATTGTTTATTTTTAAAAGGAATAAACCAAGGAGTACCATCATAAATATTGATCGTTTACAAACATGAACAGTAAACAATCATCAAATAGCTCATTTTTTTATTAGCATATGTCGATATTTTTGGCATCAATGTTTGAAATAGCTTCTGGATTCGATTGTGTAGATAGTTTTGGATCACACTCTGTGATCCATCATCAGGATGAAAGAGAGAAAAATGATTGCAATAGACCAAAATGATGGACTTTTCTTTCAATCATTTTGCTCTCTTCCATCTTGATGAAGGATCACAGAGTGTGATCAGAAACGTTGATGCCAAAAATATCTACAAAATTGAATCCAAAATCCATTTCAAATATTTTTAATGTCAGCATATGTGTAGTCTCACTTTATCATCACATGTGTCGTCTCAGAACTATCCATTTCTATTTTTGTAGCTATTACGTGGTTTTTAAAAATGAATGAAAAATGAAAAGAAATTCAAGATGAAATAGAGCATTGAACAAAGTAGAATTATTCCACTTAATTTCATAATGCAACAGTAATAACAAGATGGTTAGGGTATATACATACAGAATCATGAACAATACAGTCATCTACCAAAACACATTTATAAAACCATGTCCGAAGAACTAGAAATGGATAGTTCTGAGAGTACACCTTAACAATGCATTAAATTAAGCATTCATCATGTGGTACTCCTTCGTGTATTCCACTTAAATATGTTAAACAAGACTAACAAATGCAAGAATATGTCTATAAACTTTCACACTCATACTGAATCACAAGAGCTAAAAGAGAGAATAAGTAATTTCCAAATTTCTTGACTAAATAATTAATGCATTTAACATAATTTAATTTAATGTAACATCATACTACATTAAATTTCAATAGTATTCTGGCTTACACAAGCATTTCTCTTTTCAATAGATTTCCATATAGTAGTTGTTACCATTTACACTATACACATTATAAGTAGCTAGTCTTAGTCCACTAAATAAGCCCTCTGCTTAGTGATTTCTTATAAGTTTCATAAGACTAGTGATGCATGGTAGACAGTAGTAACAATAGAATCTTAAGATTCCATTTTCCACTAATCACATTTTTTACACTAATACAAAGTCTAAATAATTGGACTAGACCTAAAACTTGTGAACTGTAGAACAACACTTAAATCCTCTAGTCCTGACATAAGTCTATATGCTCAAGGTATAATCACTCATCATATTCTCCAACTCACAAGTCCTTCCTCTTCCAAAGGAAAAATATATATTATGCAAGAAATATAAGACCTATTTACTAGTTCAAGAAATCCACTCACGACCCTCAAGGCCATATAAGACCTATTACGATCCATGGATGCTTTTATATATTTCAATGTATCCAGAGACTGTCAATATATAATACAAATAGATTATATACATAATTTTATGTGTTCTTGTGCAAAATTTTGTTCTTCATTCTGTCACAGATCAATGTGCAATGTTTTCATTAATTTTTCCTTATTATAGATCCTAAGTTTCTAACAAATGAACCCTCAGATACTACCATCATCTAGATCAGTTGTGTCAAAGTTTTTTCTCCATGTGACCCTTCAACATCTAATACTTCTGCACATTTTGAGACCAGCTATCCTAGCATGGAAAGACCTTAAACTGCCCAATGCACATGGTTAATTTGCTCAAGTATACCTCCTAAAATTTTGTTGTTTCTCATGACTGAGAAAAGCTATTCTATAATTCAAGAGAAGTGCCACTCAAAAAATAGGAAAAATAAAGTATCGAGAGAAACATATGTTACTAAATGCACCATGGTAATAAATAACCTTAGTAATCTTCATTTTCTATGTAATAGCTCACAAATTTTAAAAATTTGATTCAGCTCTATATAATGTAATCCCAACTCAATTATCACTTAGATGTTCCTTTGGGGTCACATGGTGGGAAAAAGTGCTTCTCCATGAGTGCTGCAAGGAATGTAACCTTCAAAGGGAGAGATTTGAATGACTAATGTTAGAGTACATGACAATCTTGTCATAAAGTGGATGAATGATCTATTTTTGGGAAGAACCACTTGGTAACTGTTGGTATTCAAACTTATTTACAAAACAATTCATCTAGGAAGTATTAGAGTAAACTCGTTTCGATACAAATAAAGGCCATGAACTATTGCAAGCTTGGAAGTAACTTGGAAACTATATAGTGACTTAAATGGTCCCAAAAATATTGTGAATTGACCAAAAGTAAATTAGAAGACCCAGGTATAGCTTCTGTTTCCTCCAACTAACATTACTCAAAGACATTCTCTTCACTGATCTCCATGAACATAGTATTTCCTTAGGGCCATTTTATATTTCAATGTAATCTCTGAGACAACATTAAAAATTAGTAAAAGTAACTAAAAGTTGTGATCTATTTGATTCCAACATAAGAATAATCAATATACAATAGACCACTGAATTGTACAAAGAGCAAAAACCCTCCAAAAATGTGCAAATGCGAGCTTGAAATGATGCTTCAGCTGGTGTACACAACAACAGATCCAATAGAAGATCCAATAACTCAAAAGTATGAAGTTACCACAATATTAGCTAAATAGTACAAATGTTGGGTCAAACATTAAATATGATTGGAAATGGTGACCAGATGTTGGCAACAACTATTTGAAAATGACCCAAATCTTTAAATAATCTCTAACACTTCAGAGAAATCATCATAACACTGTTCATAGTGGCAGAGATCTCTTGTTTGTTGTCATACAACAGTTACAAACAAGAGATCTCTACCACTATGAATAGTGTTACTATTAAGAGGACATTCATAACAAGGTACAGACTAAACACACATACTGCATTACAAGAAGACATTTAAATCACTGTGAAAAACAACTTCAAACGTATTGAAAAATACCAGAATCTATCTATCATAATGTAGACCATAATCTATCTCACAGAAAATCATTTCATTAACTCATCAATTAATCTATATATTTCAGTCAGTAACAAAAACTAAGCTTTGCTACTAAATCATCAACCAAAACACCTCTATTTCAGTGTATGTGAATGAAGTATGATAAAGTTTCAACTCATGATAAAGTTTGATAAAGTATGTAGAAAATAACTACAATCCACCATACATGGCTGCAATCCAGTCCACTCTCTCATCCCCACTCATTAACAAGAACCCTTTGAAATCTATTAGATTTCCACAATCCATATGTATGGTATTTCAGTTTCTGGATTCGATTGTGTAGGATTTTTTATGATCAACATTTCGGATCATACTACATGATCCATCATCAGGATGTCAGAGATCAAGAGCAAGAGGAACATGAAATGGTAGATTGCAGATCTAGCAAACAATAAAAGGAGGAGGAGGGAGAAGGGAATAGGAGAGAGAGAGAAGAGAGGTACACAAGGATTAAAAATAAATAAATAAAAAATTGGTCTGTCCTACACCTCCACACTAATAAAAACAATACTCCAAATAATAAAGAGCCAAAAATAAGGTACATGCCACCTTTGCGGTTCACCTCCTTATTACAACATATTTTTGGCTCTTTATTATTTGGAGTGTTGTTTTTATTAGTGTGGAGGTGTAGGACATACCAATTTTTTATTTATTTATTTTTTATCCTTGTGTACCTCTCTTCTCTCTCTCTCTCTCTCTCTCTCTCTCTCTCTCTCTCTCTCTCTCTCTCTCTCTCTCTCTCTCTCTCTCTCTCTCTCTCTCTCTCTCTTCTTCCCTTCTCCCTCCTCCTCCTTTTATTGTCTACTAAACCTGTAATCTACCATTTCATGTTCCTCTTGCTCTTTCTCTCTAACATCTTGATGATGGATCCTGTAGTATGATCTGAAATGTTGATGGTAAAAAAGCCTACACAATCGAATCCAAAAATTGAAATACCACAAGAACCCTTTGGCTCTTTCACATTCAACCATGAAGGTGTCATATGCCTTTAAGAAAATACCTTGACTCAATTTAGGGATGGATTTGAGAGTGGTATGTGCACTCGTCAAAGCATTTTCATCATCAGATTTATCAATTTTGTGAAGGTGAACATTGTTGAGGCCATCTTTTATGTTCTTCATTGTTTCACAGATGACATCCAAGGAAGTTGCCATACTTACCTTCTACCTCTTTCCCCTCTTTGATGATGTGGGAGTTCCTTTACCACTTGCAGTTTTAGTGGATTGATTGGAAGGATAAGGGTCTTCATCAAAATCAGCAGCATTGTCAAGATCTATACTAAAACCAATATCCTCTTCCTCACTCACATTGAATGCCTCTTCCAGAGGGTTCCCTTCTTCAGTCTCATGGGCCATCATAGCTACATTACCTTCAGCAATGTCATTACCCACAATTGCACCCAATTCATTGAAGTATTGGAAGGGCTGCCTCTTATACACTTTGGCATTTTTTAATTCTCTTCTCTACATGTTGGCATAAATAAATGGATTAGGTTCTTTTTCTTTCATTATTAACTTTATAATAAGGCAATATTATTTCAATCAAAATAGTAGAGAGACCACCCTACCTTCAGAAGCTCATCCCACATGCTATCCTCAGCATCCATGCATTGACTTTGCTCATTCCAAGCGAAATCGCTTGTATTTCTCAGCTCTTTCATCACTCTATATGCAAGCTTCCATGTTTTCAGCTTGTTTTTGAAATTGTCCTTTGATAGATTCAGCTGCATATCAGCGTTGAACCTCCTCTCAATGGCGGTCCACGCTTCTTTTTTGAAGCCCCCATCATCTTTTCTTCCAAGTTTACTTGCTCGAGGAGCAAGTCTAGAAACTTTCATTCCATCTCTTTGGTCCACATTATCTTCTTTGAGGAAGAAGATATCTGAGCCATGTTACCAGGTTCTTCCATGCTCATCATTAGTTCTGTGTATGACATGGTGTAGATCAGTTGATCACAATGTACATATTGTTGTTAATGGTAAAACCAACATGTTCAATACTTGCAGATACAAATAGAAGAAAAAGGAAACCATCATGTATATTAAAGTATCTTCATACATCAGTTTAGTCAAATAAAACACATTGACCCATAAAAGTCCAATACTTGCAGATACAAACAGAAGAAAAAGGAAACCATCATGTATATCAAAGTATCTTCATACATTAATTTGGTCAAATAAAACACATTGACCCATAAAAGTCCAATACTTGGAGATACAAACAGAAGAAAAAGGAAATAATCATGTATATCAAAGTATCTTCATACATCAGTTCAGTCAAATAAAACACATTGACCCATAAAAATCCAATACTTGTAGATACAAATAGAAGAAAAAGGAAACCATCATGTATATCAAAGTATCTTCATACATCAGTTTAGTCAAATAAAACACATTGACCCATAAAAGTCCAATACTTGCAGATACAAACAGAAGAAAAAGGAAACCATCATGTATATCAAAGTATCTTCATACATCAATTTAGTCAAATAAAACACATCGACCCATAAAAGTCCAATACTTGCAAATACAAACAGAAGAAAAAGGAAACCATCATGTATATCAAAGTATCTTCATACATTAGTTTAGTCAAATAAAACACATTGACCCATAAAAGTCCAATACTTCTAGATACAAATAGAATAAAAAGGAAACCATCATGTATATAAAAGTATCTTCATACATCAGTTTAGTCAAATAAAACACATTGACCCATAAAATTCCAATACTTCCAGATACAAACAAAGGAAAAAGGAAACCATCATGTGTATCAAAGTATCTTCATACATTGACCCATAAAAGAACAAATATTCTCAGGATATGTAGTCTTCCCACATTCTACTTGCTATATCATCTCGAAGTTGTGCCCACTGGTCTCTATCATGTTGAGATAACTCATATGTCTCAAGCACTGGTACATCTATCCCAGTATGATCATCTTCATCTTCGGTACCAATTTCTGATGGAATGTCATCCTCTATCGTAATGTAGTTATGTAGTATGCAACACACTAATACAATATGGGCTTGTGTCATGATAGAATAAGAGATGGCATGCCTCGGGATTGGAAAACACTTCTTGAGAATACCAAATGTATGCTCTATTGCATTTCTAAGAGAGGAGTGTCGGTGATTGAAAAAATCTTGTAGAGAGTTTATTGGATTCCCTCTTGAAAACTCCTTTAGGTGGTAGCATGTACACCGATAAGGAGCAAGAAATCCAAGTGCATTGGGATATCTAGCATCCACTAGAAAATATTTTCCTGCATAAATAAAGTAGATTGATAAAACTTGAAACATTGATTGTACCCTTGAGTATATTAAACTATGATTTGGCTTACCAGGGGGAACAACAAGAGGATCTTCTCTTGATAGAGCTGAACCTAGAACATGACTATCTGCAATAGACCCTTCCCAACCAGCAAGGTAGTACTAAAACTTATAATCGAAGGAACACACACCCATAACATTTTGCAACAAGTTGCCTTTTCTATCATGATATTTACCCTACATGTCGACATCGATGATGACTGGTATATGGGTTCCATCAATCGCTCCAACACAATCCTATACAATATGATACAATCATCAATTGTATGGTCAACCAATTATATGATAAGGATAAAAATCCATACAAGAAATTTGTAACAACACAAGAATTACCTTGAAGAACGGATCAAAATGGTCCTTCCCACTAATTTCAGGAGGAGTGTTTGGACTAGGTGGTATAAAGAGATCCTCATGGAGTGTTAAGATAGCCCTCAACACCTTATGGAAGTATCAGTTGACTGTCTCTCCTGAGTGCCCAAAGTTGTGGGCAATCTTGCGGTTCCTCAGATTGTGGCCAAGGGTGTGGAGGAACATCACAAGTTGTTCTTCTACCGTTAAGTGTAACGTATCTTTCAAGCTTCCTTTTAGCCTTAGGATAGTAGCTAGATGAAAGAAGGCTCCCCTACTCATGTGAATCTGATCATGACAATCCACATCGTTGGAATTAATAACCATTCTATAAAAAGAATTTCCTTTTCGTTTACCCATTTGTGCACTCCCTTCTCGGGATAGCAATACTTTGGCTACGACAAGAAAAGCAAAATAACTTGTGAGAAGACGAGCATATGTGGTCTCCATAGTTATGCATCCTAGAACGTCAATATTCTCAACAGGATCCATCAATGGCCTAAAATGTGGACAAACACAACAATTTGAGCGAGGAGATATCCAATATGAACCACAAAGATAAAGTGTATAGTAGTATATCTTCTCCACAATTTTAAATTTTCTATTTTTTTCATTAAGAATGATTTATTACTCCCCTTTATGAATAGCTGAACCAAAATGATTTAATACTAATATATGACTATTCCTATAAATATATTAGCTGTGTACTGCATTTATCTATCATATTACCCTCGTTGAACTGCAGTATTGACACTCAAACTTGGTGTAGACTCATCAAGTATTTTAAACTTGTACTCAGACTCAACATTTGTTTTGGTAAGAACCTATCGTGACTCAAAAAATTATAAAGCTTTTTTCAATTTATGAGTGAGTAAAATACACAATTCATTTACTTAAAAGAGATACATAAAATGGTATGTCAATTGCATTCAAACAAAAAAACCCCACCAAATATAATAATAAATTATGGCTAAAAGATGGATGAAAAGAGATACATAAAATGGTATGTCAATTGCATTCAAACAAAAAAACCCCACTCTGGACACTGATGAAAACACATATATTTAACTGGGACTAAAAATGCACAGGAGTGCAAGTTCTACTAGCTAAGTTGAAAAAAATTCACTGTAGTCTTTTGTATTAGAATACCTTTTGTTAATTTAGTTTTGGATGAGAAGTAGAAATATAAAAGAAGGTATTCTAATACAACTGACTTAGCCAAGGAGTTCTAATACAACTGATTGTAGTGAATTAACAGAAGGTATTCTAATACAAAAGACTACATTAAATTAAGAAGTTGCAATACAAAAGAAGGTAGTTTTTTGGATTAGAAGTTGCAATACAAAAGAAGGTATTGAGATAACCTTGTCAGTTGTATTGGTATACTAATGATATAATCTCATTATCAATGAGCTATACTATTCATATGATGTCATCTACTTCACCTCTGCTAAGTTAGTTGTATTAGAACTCCTTGGTTAAGTCAGTTGTATTAGAATACCTTCTGTTAATTCATTGTAGTCAATTGTATTACAACTCCTTGGCTAAGTCAGTTGTATTAGAATACCTTCTAGTAATTTAGTTTTGGATGAAAAGTAGCAATACAAAAGAAGGTATTCTAATACAACTGACTTAGCCAAGGAGTTCTAATACAACTGACTGCAGTGAATTAACAGAAGGTATTCTAATACAAAAGACTGCATTAAATTAAGAAGTTGGAATACAAAAGAAGGTAGTCTTTTGGATTAGAAGTTGCAATACAAAAGAAGGTATTGAGATAACCTTGTTAGTTGTATTGGTATACTAATGATATCATCTCATTACCAATGAGCTATACTATTCATATGATGTCATCTACTTCACCTCTGCTAAGTCAATTGTATTAGAACTCCTTGGTTAAGTCAGTTGTATTAGAATACCTTTTGTTAATTCACCTTCTGTTAATTCACTGCAGTCAATTGTATTACAACTCCTTGGCTAAGTCAGTTGTATTAGAATACCTTCTAGTAATTTAGTTTTGGATGAAAAGTAGCAATACAAAAGAAGGTATTCTAATACAACTGACTTAGCCAATGAGTTCTAACACAACTGACTACAGTGAATTAACAAAAGGTATTCTAATACAAAAGACTGCATTAAATTAAGAAGTTGCAATACAAAAGAAGGTAGTCTTTTGGATTAGAAGTTGCAATACAAAAGAAGGTATGTTCATTACCAATAAGAAGGTAGTATCTCATTACCAATAAGAGAGACTTTGAAAGTCTCCTCTTGATATGTTCATGTCTCCCTACTCAGAATTCTGACACCCAATATTATATTGCTCGCAAGTCATCGAAGACAACTTCTTTATGATATATATGTGTTTTTTCAATTAGAGTTTTGGTCATGATCAACTTTAATATCTAATGATGCATTGGAGAAACCTTGCAAGATATCTCTTTGATATAAAGTTTTCTCACTGATAAGATTCATCTGAATGCTTAAGATTCTTCGCAGTGGGTTTTCCACGAAGTTGTGACAAATACATGAAAACAACATTATAGTGTGGAGTCCTAAGTTTTGAATATGGAGAACATGAAAATAGAGTGGGAAATAGATGACTCAAAATGGAAAGTGAAAAATGCAAGGAAACAGTCATTAATTATGATCAAGGAATGGTGACAATTACCACAATAACCAAGATTTGAAATTTACAAGGATGTAATGACATTTTTATAAGATTTTCTATAGGCTCCAACACTTTCTTCAAATTGACAAGGCTTCCAAATTTTCCCCTCGATACACATATATCATGTTGTTGTATTTATCCTTTCATTGGTGAGATTCTGAAATGTTAGCTTTGAAATTGTAAATTGCTAAAACCAAACACAATGCTAATACAATTGTAATAAAACAAAAATGGTTCCAATTTATTTGTGGTTCCAATTTATTTGATTCCATAGAACAAACATTGACTAGGACATGAAATTTAATTTGCTGGTAATTGTATGTTTTCTATTTCATACACGCAGTATATATTCCTAAGATAAATTGGTCCTTCAGATTTGATTCTTGTGTCTTGTCTTGAAGTTTGTCAATGATACAATCATCTAAATATTATTAAACATGATTCTTCTCTGAGTGTAAACTTTTGCACTTAAAAATATGCAGACAGGTAATTGCCAATAAATGATTGGTCCTGAATTAAAATCTTGTTTCTAAAAAGGTAGGAAGGATATAGGTGGTTTGGTATGATAAGTGGATTTGCTAAATCATTCTCGAAAACAATTTGTGTTTGATTGATAGAGCAACAGGCTTCACCAGTTTGCAGGTGTAAAGAGGAAAAAGTACATAGTGGACAACAATTAACAATTTAACAATTTAACAATATGGTAAACTCTTTTCACATTATTTTTGCTATGTCATGTTTCCAAATTTTAAAACCCGTTCCATTTGTTAAGCTAACAAAACTAAACAAAGTGACTCAATGTTGGATGTGTATATGGCAAGTTTACCTTAATTCAATATTTTGGGTAGCATTCTTCTCTAGAAATTAGTATTTTGTTAAATTATGGTAAGAAGAACTTGAGAGTCTTATTTCGAGCAAAAATGGCGGCCATGACAAGAGTAGTTGTAGATCTTTGAAGTAAGTAGTGAGTTTGGCATGAAAAGACATAGATAAATAGTGATGAAATCTCATGGAGAATGGAACAAGTCACTCAAAGAAATAACAACATGATTCATGGTAGAAGGAGAAGACTTTCAATCCAAAGAGAAGTCCACAAGGCGTAAACAATAGTTTCCTAATAAGAATGAGCATCAAATTATTAAGGAAATTCCAAACTTCTCAAGAACAATGACATATTTCTCACAGCAAAAGATGAAAGCTTTATGAAAGAACAATGAAAGGGACACATTCCTAATGGGAACAATGATTTTTTTGGGAGAAACAAAGGTAGTACATTCAAATGAACAATAACCATAATATACATCCCCTTCATTTCTAAGAGGGTAAGCGAGCCCTGCCAAAGGTACATCCCCGGCATTCAAGAGGACCCAATGTTAAATTCAGTAAAAATGGTAGCTTCCCAACATTTATTTCCTTCAAAAAAAACCAAAAACATAAATTTTCCAAAGCAAAACTAAGAGCTTGAAATACTGCGAATGGGTTTTAGGGTTACCTAAACACTGCGAAAACCAACTGTGAAGATGATGCGACCACGAACGAAAAAAAACCTCAAAAACCAATTGCAAAGATGTTGCGACCATGAACGAACAAAACCCTCAGTCGAAAAAAGTGGAAGATGCACTGCCGAAACGGACGCTGCTGGGTTTGTAATGGGAAGTCATCGGACCCGACAGAATATCAAATGTAATGTATAAAAGACAAAAATGGGTTTTAAAAATTGAATTCCACCTATTTGAGTGGAAGTGGAACTTCCAGAAGTTCACATGAAATGAGGATTTGAAAACAAAAACCCAATTTTCAATTTTGACATCCAAACAATGGATTCAACTCAAAAGTGGAAGTCCCACCGCCAATTCCGCCTGAATTCCAGCAAACAAACGGGCCCTTATTTTCATCGTCAGTGTGTGAGATGGATCACTCTAACTCCAATTTGGGAGGTCGATGCCCCGCTATTTATGGATCACTGATATCCAATTCGCTAGAGCGTGTTTGGAGGGCTAGGTTGCTTGACTTCCAAATTTGTAAATCACATCCACTAAGGCCCCGTTTGGTTGGGGAATTAGAATTTGAGTCAAAACCTGATTATCTCAAAATCAGGTTTTGAAATTCTAGTTTGGTGTATTCGGAAGATAACTTTTGGACCATTTCGTTGACTCGGAAGATGACTACGACAATCCATCTTCTGCGTTTGGTTGCCATTTTCAAAATTGGAATTAGAATTGAGAAATTCCTATTTTTTGTGTTTGGTTCTACAATTTCAAATTGGAATTGGAATAACATTATCTATTTCTGTGTTTGGTTCTACATTTTGAATTGGAATTGGAATTTGACAAGAAAAAATTTAAATTTTTTTAATTATTATATAATGTTTAATTTAATATTTTATTTATTTTCTCCATTTTTTATTTATATTTTATTTCATTAATTTATATTTATGTAGAGTAGATCATAAACAAATTTTTGTTTTATCGCTTATATTGTGAATAGTAAACTTAACTTTTTTAATTATTTTATAGATTATTATAAACAATATTATAACAAGAAAATAATCATTGCATTTCTCGATATTACATCAAATTATAAATAAGTCTTATAGTCAACATATATAACTATTTATGCATAATGACCCAACAAAGTAGTGCAATTGTTGCACAAAGAAAACATTTGTAGAAAGATGACATCGGCTTTATAGGTAGCCTCTGCTTTTGCCATTGATGTCCTCTGGGTGGCAATAGTTGTCTCGAACACCTTGCAAGACTTGCACTCATCATTCACAACAGGTATCTATGTAGAAGGTGCAGATGATATAGACAGAGATGGGGTGTCATCGGCCCACCTAAAGTAGTCACATCCACTGCTATCCTACAATATAGATCTAAGTTAGTATTGCTATAATGACTAATATTTATTCTTTGTAAACAAAATATTGTACAATTAACAACCTTTTTCTTATTTATGCAAGTCCAAAATTTACGCTCCAGATTAGTGTTTTTGTGTGACGTCCTCAACACGCAGTGCACTCCATCACCACAGTCACACATAGGGACATTTATCAAACAATTTTTTGTTCATTCATACTATTGAAGCAACCAAACTTATTATTGGAGACAAATAAGAACATTCATATAAAAAAATGACTATTTTCTATCAGTACAAAACCAAAAAATTTCATTTATGATATTACTAATTTATACATAAAATTCAATGAAACATCTATAGCATCAGATAGAAGTTGGGGAAGAACAATATCCATGAACTGAATGGTGGTGTGAAAACACACCGTTAAATAAGAAAATGCAAGGAAATCCACGCTCTATGCCCTTATGCCCTCCTGCATCTACAAAATTAAACATGATAGAAAAACTAAAACTTGTTTATTTTTAAATGGAATACACCAAGGAGTACCATCAAAAATATTGACCATTTACAAACATGAATAGTAAACGATCATCAGATAGCACATTTTTTTATCATCATATGTGGATAGTTTTGGCATCAATGTTTGAAATAGCTTCTACATTCGATTGTGTAGATGTTGTTCACATCAACATTTTGGATCACACTCTGTGATCCATCATCGGGATGAAAAAGAGCAAAATGATTGCAATAGAGAAAAATGATGGACTTTTCTTTCAATCCTTTTACTCTCTTTCATCCTGATGAAGGATCACAGAGTGTGATAAAAAATGTTGATGCCAAAAATATCTACAAAATCAAATGTAGAAGCTATTTCAAACACTTTTAATGTCAACATTTGTGTAGTATCACAATATCATCATATGTGTGGTCTCAGAACTATCCATTTCTATTTTTGTACCTATCACGTGGTTTTAAAAAATGAATGAAATATCAAAAGAAATTAAAGATGAAATAGAGCATTGAACAAAGTAGAATTATTTCATTTAATTTTGTAATGCAACAGTAATAACAAGATGGCTAAGGTATATACATATAACATAGGATGGAATCATGAACAATACATTCATCTACCAAAACACATTTATATCACCATCTCTTCTGAAGAACTAGAAATGGATAGTTCTGAGAGTACACATTGACAATGCATTAAATTGAGCTTTCATCATGTGGTAGTCCTTGGTGTATTCCACTAAGGAAATATGTTAAAAGCAACAAGACAAGATATATACCACTAAATATGTAAAGATGCTTTTATACAATTATCGAATAATTGATTTAAATGTCTGCTTGTAATGCAATATGATCTTCATCAAGATTGTAATGCAGTATGATGTGAATCAAGATTGTCCTCAGATTGATCATTATTCCATACATGCCTGCTATTGAAATTTATAATCTTCATGAATATCACACTACATTATAAATAGATTATAATGCAGTATGATATTCATCAAGATTGACCTCAGATTGATCATTATTCCATACATGGCTACTGTTGCAATTTGTAATCTTGATGAACATCATACTGCATTACAACTCAGATTGATCATTATTCCATACATGGCTACTGTTGCAATTTGTAATCTTGATGAACATCATACTGCATTACAATCAATGTGTAATGCACTATGATGTTCATCAAGATTGTCCTCAGATTGATCATTATTTTATACATGGCTACTGTTATTCCAACAGTGGCCATGTATGGAATAACTATTATAAATTTTGAGATAATGAAATGTATAGTGGTCATCACAACAGGTATGGAATAATATGATCTAACACAATACTATAATATCATTCCAATCCATTTAGATCCATACCAATCATTTAAAAGATGAGTTTGTCAGCAAATAATTTGACTATACCCTTTATGGGTAGTGATAGGGTCTTTACAAAAACAATTTACATTTCATTATCTCAAAATATATTACATTGATTCTTTGATACCTATCTATGTAACTGTACAACAAATGAAAGTTAAATCACTATGAAAAATAGTATACTGCATTACAAGAAGATATTATACTATGATCATGCACATTGAATGGCTCTAACACAGTACTATGATCATCCACATTGAATGGCTCTAACACAATACTATGATCCATCTATAATAATATGATCTAACACAATACTATAATATCATTACAATCCATTTAGATCCATACCAATCATTTAAAAGATGAGTTTGTCAGCAAATACTCTGACTGTACCCTTTACGGGTAGTGACAGGGTCTTTACGAAAACTATTTACATTTCATTATCTCAGAATATATTACATTGATTCTTTCCTTACATTGATTCTTTGATACCTATCTATGTAATTGTACAACAAATGAAAGTTAAATCACTACGAAAAACATTATACTGCATTACAAGTAGACATTATACTATGATCATGCACATTGAATGGCTCTAACACAGTACTATGATCATGCACATTCAATGGATCTAACACAATACTAAGATCCATCCAAAATACTATGATCTAACACAATACTATAATAACATTCCAATCTATTTAGATCTATACCAATTATTTAAAAGATGATTTTGTCAGCAAATACTTTGATTGTACCCTTACAGGCAATGACAGGGTCTTTAGGAAAACAATTTACATTTCATTATCTCAGAATATATTTGATAAACAAAAAATATGTTTGATAAAAAATCATCAACCATAAACAATCATCAACCAAAACACAGTCCTATCAGTGTATGTGAACAAAGTATGATAAAGTTTCAACTCATGATAAGGTTTGATTAAGTATGTAGAAAATAACTATAATCCACCATATGTGGCTGCAATCTAGTCCACTCTCTCGTCCTCTGTCATCAATAAGAACCCTTTGTCTCTTTCACGTTCAACCATGAAGGTGTCATATACCCTTAGGAATACACCTCAACTCAATTCAGGGATGGATTTGAGAGTGGTATATGCGCCCATCAAAGCATTGTCATCATCAGATTTATCAATTTTGTGAAGGTGAACATTGTTGATGCCATCTTTTATTTTCTTCATTGTTTCATTCATGGCATCCAAGGAAGCAGTTGTACTTGCCTTCCTCCTCTTTCCCACCCTTGATATTGATGATGCAGGAGTTCCTCTAGCACTTCCAGTTGCAGTGGACTGATTGGAAGGATTATAAGGGTCTCCGTCCAAATCAATAGCACTATCAAGATGTATACTGAAACCAATGTCCTCTTCATCATGCACATTGAATGGGTCTTCCATAGGGTTCCCTTCTTTAGTCTCATGGGTTCTCATAGCTGCATTACCTTCAACAATGTCAACACCCACAATTGCACCCAATTCATTAAATTATTGGAAGGGCTGCCTCTTATACACTTTGGCATTTTTGAATTCTCTTCTCTACATGTTGGCATAAATAAACGGATTAGGTTCTTTGTCTTTCATTATTAAATTTATAAGAAGGCAATATTATTTCCATCAAAATAGTAGAGAGATCACCCTACCTTCAAAAGCTCATCCCACATGTTATCCTCAACATCCATGCACTAAGTTGCCTCATTCCAAGTGAAACCACTTGTATTTTTTAGCTCTTTCATCACTCTATATGCAAGCTTCCAGGTTTTTAGCTTATTTTTGAAGTTGTCCTTTGATAGATTGAGGTCCATATCCACCTTGAACCTCCTCTCAATGGTGGTCCATGCTTCTTTTTTGAATCCTCCATCACCTTTTCTTCCTAGTTGTACATGCTCGAGGAGAAAGTCTAGAAACTTGTGTTCCATTTCTTTTGTCCACATTATCTTCTTCAAGGAAGAATATATTTGGCTTGTGTTACCAATTTCATCCATGCCCATCA
Organism: Chamaecyparis obtusa; assembly: GCA_027943335.1. NCBI lineage: Eukaryota > Viridiplantae > Streptophyta > Pinopsida > Cupressales > Cupressaceae > Chamaecyparis > Chamaecyparis obtusa. The sequence goes on from BSBK01007358.1 coordinate 381,613, forward strand.
TTAGTTCTATGTATGCCATGCTATAGATCAACTAATCACAATGTACATATTTTTGTTAATAGTATAAACATATTGTTGTTAATGGTATAAATATTGACCCATAAAAGTCCAATACTTCCAGATAGAAACAGAAGAAAAAGGAAACCATCATGTATATCAAAGTATCTTCATACATCAATTTACTCAAATAAAACACATTGACCCATAAAATTCCAATACTTCCAAATACAAACAGAAGAAAAAGGAAACCATCATGTATGTCAAAGTATCTTCATACATCAGTTTACTCAAATAAAACACATTGACCCATACAAGTCCAATACTTGCAGATAAAAACATAAGAAAAAGGAAACCATCATGTAGTCTTGACCCATAAAAGAATAACTATTCTCGGGATCTGTACTCTTCCCACATTCTACTTGCTATATCATCTTGGTACTGTGCCCACTGGTCTCTATCACGCTGAGACAACCCATATGTCTCCAACATTGGTACATCTATCCCATCACGATCATCTTCCTCTTCGGTGCCAATTTCTGATGGAATGTCATCCTCTAACGTAATGTAGTTGTGCAGTATGCAACATGCTAATATAATATGGGCTTGTGTCATGATAGAATAAGATGTGGCATGCCTCAAGATTGGAAAACATTGCTTGAGAATACCAAATGTACGCTCTACTAAGTTTCTAAGAGAGGAGTGTCAGTGGTTGAACAACTCTTGTCGAGAGTTTATTGGATTCTCTCTTGAAAACTCCTTCAGGTGGTAGCGTGTACACCGATAAGGAGCAAGAAATCCAGGTGCATTGGGATATCCAACATCCACTAGAAAATATTTTCCTACATAAATAAAGTATATTATTAAAACTTGAAACATTAATTGTACCCTTCAGTATATTAAACTATGATTTGGCTTACCAGGGGGAACAATAAGAGGATCTGCTCTTGACAGAGCTGAAGCTAGAACACAGCTATCTGTAGTAGACCCTTCCCAACCAGCAAGGTAGTACTGAAACTTATAATTGAAGGAACACACACCCATAACATTTTGTGACAGGTTGCCTTTTCTATCACAATATTTACCCTGCATGTTGACATCGATGGTGACTGGTATATGGGTTCCATCGATAGCTCAAACACAATCCTATAGGATGTGATACAATCATCAATTCTGCGATCAACCAATAATATGATAAGGATAAAAATCCATACAAGAAATTTGTAACAACACAATAATTACCTTGAAGAATGGATCAAAACATTCATTCCCACTAATTTCAGGAGGAGTGTTTGGACTAGGTGGTATAAAGAAATCCTTGTGGAGTGCTAAGATAGCCCTCAACACCTTGTGGAAGTATCATCTAATTGTCTCTCCTGAATGCCCAAAGTTGTGGGCAATCTTGTAGTTCCTCAAATTGTGGCCAAGGGTGTGGAGGAACATCACAAGTTGTTCTTCTAATGTCAAGCGTATCGTATCTGTCAAGCTTCCTTTCAACCTTGGGAGAATAGCTAGACAAAAGAAGGCTCTCCTACTCATGTGAATCTAATCATGACAATCCACATCGTTGGAATGAATAACCATTCTATAAAAAGAATTTCCTTTTCTTATTCGTTTACCCATTTGTGCACTGCCTTCTCGGGCTACCACTACTTTGGCTATGACAAGACAAGCAAGAAGAGCTATGAGAAGATGAGAATATGTGGTCTCCACAGCTACCCATCCTAGAATGTCAATATTCTCAATAGGATCCATCAATGGTCTGAAATGTGGAAAAACACAATGATTTGAGCGAGGAGATATCCAATATGAAGCACAAAGATAAAGTGTATAGTAGTACATAATCACAAAGATATGCATCCATCCATCACATAAAGCACAAAAATGTACTTATAGACATGATCCCTACCAATCAACATAGTGTTACACATAATCAGTGTTTTCCTTATTAACTTACTATTCCTTATAATCAGTGTTTTCCTTATTAACCTACTGTTACACATAATCAGTATATTGAGTTTCAAATCCTAGTCTACAACTTGTAGAAGGTAAAAGGTAGACATAAGATACAAGAATTTTGTACTTTTTTATCTGTTCTAATATATTTGGAATTTATTTATATCTCAACTATTTACAAATTACATTTAGATATCATTTGATATGTTAATTATCATTTGATATATTATATGGAGTTATATATTATAATTTATATTTGGTTTATATTATATTATAATATATATACTATGGATTATATATTTATATATTATAATATATCCCAGATTATATTATACTATAATAAATGATAATATAATATATATTATCATTTAATATATTATATTACATTTTTATTTTTTTTATTAAATTTTTTCATAGTAAGGCTTTAATTGATTTTCTTTATATGTCACTTTTGTCATTTTGTCTCTTCAAGACTTCACAAAATTGTGAAATAGATGGGGATAGTGCAAACAAGGCTTCAATCAGGAGACATGAGTCCATATATATTAATTTATTTGATAAAAGTACACTCATGAAGACCATACACATACAAATGTATGGAGAAAACCAGGAATGAAAAGATGCTATTGATGGATCAAAGGATAAGTTTAACTCTGGCATTGGCTGAAAATAAGGATTGTGGTTGCCACTATGATAGGAAAAATGGTATAGCTACGAAAAAACAACTTGGTGTTGTTGCTGATGTTGGTGGCTTAGTTTAGGTAGCTGGTAATAGTAGATAACATTTGGAAAATCCTCCACAATTGCATGGAAATTGTTGTCAATGATGAGAGGCAACTGCGTAAAATAGGTGCAACCATGCAACAATAGATGATCTTCAAAACCCTTCTATTTATATCTGAAATTTCCACCAAACAATGGTAAATGGATGTAACAACAGATTGAACATTGGAGACCCTAAAAATCAGTAATATAGGATTGTACAGAAGTAATGATATGATGTTTTCAGTAGATTTAATGACTAAAAATCCTTGTGATAAAAGTAGCAATGAAAAACCTCTTCAAAATCAGTAAATAAACGGACAGTTTTTTAGCAAACTAGAAATGACTTCAAACACCCACCTAAAACTAGAATAATTTTAAATCTTCAAATAAATCTCAAGAATCAACACCAATGTAATCCTTGTATGGAATTATCTCTACTAGATAAGAGGGTTTTCATTCTGGAATCCAAATATGGAAACCAAGAGAGTTTTTGTCCTTTGGATCTCCCACAACAAGCATTTTTGTTGGTGAATGCATCAAACTCCAAATTGAAAGGAATAGAAAATGACATAATCAGATGATTTAATTTAAGCAATGTCTCTGCTTCATAGTTGCATAGGCAAAAACTTTGTTCTAAATGGCATTCTTCTGCATGTTAATGGCTTCAATTCATATTGGCTCATGTTGGTAGCATCAGACACAAACTAGAGGCACAAAGTGAGCTTATACTTAGCTTTGTCAACAACTACAAGGATTTTGGGGGCAGAGCACAATATGTTCAGTTGGAAAATAATGCAACAGGGTTGCAAATTAGTGAGGATGATTTCTACAAAAATCCAAATGTTAAAGACTACTATAAAAACCATGTCAATGTAAAGCTAGAAGCATCATATTGCTCATTATAATATTATTAATAACTGAACTGGATGCACTAATGCCTTTAAGATTTTATGTGCAGAGAATAATGACAAGAAATAATAGCTTGAATGGGGTTGTATCTTCAAAACTGACCTAGTGTTTTCCATACTGAACTAAATTCAAGCTGGCTGGTTCAGATGACAAGGTACAACTCTTATTTTTGAAGAGATGGATGAAAGTACATATAAAAGATGCAATCAAAGTGCTCAAGAAACCAATATTGTTTGCTGACTTTGGAAAATCATATTATGGGCATATCCAACGATCATAGCATTCCATGAGATCAAATTCTTACAGTCTAATTTGTCAAAGACTTGAGCTGCATCATCTATATTCCCATATTTGGAATACATGGTAACAAGAGAGCTTGCCGCACTTACAAACATCTCATATCCAGTGCCAATGATATGGGCATGGAGTTGCTTTCCTAGTTCTAACATTATCAAGTTGGCACAAGGACTCAGGATACTTGCAAAGGTGAATGAATTACTAGTGGATTCCTTGTGATAAAATTATCCTACATGATTGGAACATGAAACTACATAATTACTAGTGCATTCCTTGTGATAGGTGCTTTGGTGAATAATGGTAAGATGATCCAATCATACAACATTTGACAGAAATAAAGACCAAAAAATACATGATTAATCATTTCACTATTATAAAGATTTTAAGGGACTATCATGTATGATTGACCATGAGAAAAACAAATCTAAAACAAAAGACAAATTCAAGATTATCTATCAGGATACTATCACAAAGAATCCAAAGGACTATTAAACTAGAATGAACATATACATTCATCATGAGGATAGTGACCATGATGTTTTAAGACATATTTAATATGCTAAGTGAACTATCATGAACAAAAAGCATGTGGAAAAATAGTAAAAAGAAGTCATGGATAACTGTTATAAGACAACTCTATGGATGAACACATCTGTCACCTAAAGATTAAAATAACAAGAAAATTATCTATATGTAGTGACTATTGCTAGAGTGCATTTATTGTCATAATGGATCATGTACCAATTTTTATAACAGAACAAAGTGAAGCCATGAGGACAAGATGCTAAAAATATCTTAAGATAGTAAAATGAATTATTATATTCACTAATTTTAAGAAATAATATTCAGCTATGTAATGATAGGATAGTTAACTCAAATGAACATCATTTAATGACCAGAAAATCAACATTTAATACTAAACCATCAACGATATCAGTCATTGAGGCTACTATGAGTAGGAGAGGCAGTCATTATTTTGATACACAATAGAAGACACAAACCCATGAGGAGGTATAGCTTGAAAGAAACATTGAAGCCCAGAAGGCACGAGGATCTCACAAAAGGTTGTATCATGAAACCCTTGTATCATGAAACCCTCAAGAAGCAAAAAAAACTTGTGCAAAACCAAGGATGTCGAAGTATACAGACCAATGGAAGCAAAAAAATAAATGCCCATTTTCCAATACAAGCACAAAGAAACCTTGCGGTTGAAAGAAAGCTCAAACCACTTTCAGTTAATATGACAGGTTGCAGTGATGTGACATTTAGTATAGTAGAATTGAGGAACACATATTAAAAAAACCTTACAACGTGGAAATAAGGTCGTTGACTAACAAATGACCACAATAGACGTATAGTAGTTGGGGCGTCATGTGTCCTACCACATTATTTAACAATTGTTGTGTTCTAACTTCAGCAAAACCTATAGAAATAAGGCTTTCACATAATACAAATGCAATATAGCATGGATACAATAGTAGTTGTCTTATAAATAGAATATGGTTGTTGAGGGAAAAGAAGTGGAATATCAAATAGGAAGATAGTTCATAGATATAGCTTTTTCTTATCATAAGTGATCGCAATGTAGCCCTGCTCAAACCCTCTAAAAACACATAAAATGCATCTAAATAACTCAATTACTGTAACAGTGAATAACATGGCTTGATTCAGACAACTTGTTGTAAATAAATGTCTAATGAAAATACCTAAAATAATCTTATTCCATTTGTTGAAAACCAAAAAGATGTTTAAAAAAACCCTAATTATGCTTAGATAACTCAATTCGTCACCATTTTTTATCAGAAAAGGATTTCTTAAAGGGCTTACTATTTCTTTGCAAATGAAATGTGGATCTATGGACCAGAGGCGCGATTGTCTATGCCATCCTTACTCAAAATCTGTGGCCTTCAAGGGTTTTTTTTATCCCTGATTCCGTCGCAAAAACTTTAGGAGGAAAAGCTCTTATGTTATGGAAATATCTGATCCAAAAATAAATAAATTGCCTCCCTTACAATTGCAGATTTATTTTTCATTTTCTTTTTTTTAAAAGATTTTTTTGTAGTTTTGTAACTTTATGAAGAAACAACCACCTTGGAATGAGCATTTATCACGATGGCTACTTCGGAGTAATGCTCTTCTAACAAGATGTATAACAGAAACAAGTGAATCCGTTCCTACTCCAGTGGCACCATCCCAAAATAAAAACATAGAGATATATACAACTCTAAAATTAAACACAATATACATTGAAAAGTAAATATTTTCCAAAAAAATCAAACCCTCAAGCCATATATAGGAGCCACGACTTGAACTAGATAAAAGCTACAACACACAAAAGAAGCAAATGAAAATGTGAGGATGGAATCATCTGCCATTGACAACCCTCATCCAGACCACACCAATGGAAACAAAAAATGAAAATACAAACTAGAAATCAAAATTACCTTATTTGCAAAGAAGGCGAGCGTGAGAACGATGGAAAATTGATGACTTGATTTGCAGAGAGCGCGAGAACGGTGGAAACCCTTTTGTGCAGCAGAATGTGAGCACGATAAAATGAGGTGAAAACCCCCTTTAAAAACCCCAAAATGAATGCAGGAAGTTTGCGGACCCAATGAAAAATTCTAATTTGCTTCGATATTTTCCAAAACCTGCTTTTGTTTTAGAATTCCACCTCTTCAGTGGGAAGATGGTGCCGCCCACTTTAGGGGCAAAACCGGATTTTGAAGCCCTAACCCCAAATTACATTATTGTATCCCAAATGGCAGATTTGGTTAAAAAGCAAAAGTCCCGCACCCAATTCCGATCCAATTCCGCTAACCAAACGGGGCCTAATGTTAAATTATAATTTCATGATTTTTATTGTTGGTTGTCTTTTCTAAATTTGAAATTATATAGTTTTTATTGGCGACGTCTATCCTGACCCAAAAAAGACATGTTGGTAGAAAAACACATCCAAATATCATATATGGACATACATAATTAGTGTGGGTTCTACAGAAATTTGTTATGTTCTTTCCGTTTCCATTGTTGATGATGTTAACGTACAATTCGTAGTGTTGTTACCTCATCTTCCCTTTATTGTTTACCCAAATTGACTTAGGTCCTTTGGTAATCTTGAGGGATCATTTCTTTAACATATTTAGTTATAATAGGAGTTGTTATTTGAATAATATTTTCCCTCTTTTGTTTCTCCTTGATAGATAATAAATCTAGGCCTCTTATGACATTTATCTTTATTTATCATTGCTTGCATTGCTACTAATTGAAATGGCTACATTGTGAAATTCATTTTATAAGAAAAAAATCCAAATCCAACTTAAGAAACGTTGGGTACATACGAGCTGATGGTAAAGAAATAATATGGGTACAAATGGGATACATATAAGGGCTAAGTAAAATTATAATATGAATTCAGCTTATCCCAGATGAATACATGCATCCCAACAAAAGTTTTTTTCTTCATTTTATGTTTTTGTAGGATATCACAAGAGGAAGGCATTTAAGGTTGAGTGGACTTGGAGAGTTTCTATTTATAGCATGGAGTTGACCCCTCCATATTGAAGGGATTAGGAATGTTAAAATTATTAGGAGAGAATTTTAGATGAAACCTTAAGAGGTTATTACAGAGATGGGATTTACTTTAAGAATAAGATAGATGTAGAAGCCAACATCTTACATCATCATCATGATATCCAAGATTTGAGCTCTGTGTATTAGTGGGTGAATATTGATCAATAAGATTATTCTTTAATAAGGTGTAATCAAATATTAATTATATTAATTATATTTATTTTTTAATATAGAATACCAATGTATATTATAATAATGACATGATTATTTCACTTTTATATTTAATAAAAATTGATTGTATGAAAGTTTAACAATAATTATGCCGAGAGGCATACCTATACAATGGGAGCACAAATGGGAATACCAACATGGGAATATGCCAAAAAAACCACGTACCTTAATAAAAAAATGATCTTATCCTTTATCATTAAAACTCAATTCTCTTATTGGACATATGATATTTTCTTATTGAACATGCTAGGAAAAGATTGTAAACATAGCAGTTCAGTAAGATCATTCGATATACTCGGTTAATTAGTTTAGAATATTGGTTTGATAGTTGTTTATGTTAGAGAAAACTATAGAGGACACTACATGTGCTTAACAAGCTTTGAATTGATTATTTGATTTGTGAAGGTTGTACACATTTTACTATCTTATTTTGGGTTGATGAGTTATGATTTTGAGTTTATGATCATATATATAAGATCAATTTTTTGGATGTGATGGTGGTATGAAGTTACATATATGATATGGTGTACGAAATTAATGATGCAAAGAAGATAATCAGTTGATAATGTTTATTGAGCTTCATTGGAACTGTATTGGCATAATTGATGCTATCAGTCAGCTCATGTTTGGGATTGTAAGTCCATTCCATAAATCTAATTTTATTTAAATATAGATCAGTGATCCAAATTAAGGGTCTGATCTTTGTTTTGTATTGAGTGGTGTGCTCTAGGCTGTAAGCCTAATGTAAGGGTAATTCTACACAATGATAATTCCCTTTACTCTTTAATGTATGTGCATTCTCTCTCATGTACTATTACCTTTAATAGGGTACTTATTACTACAATAGTGAGATATTTTAGTGGATAACATCCCCACTAGGGTTTTTTCCCTAAAGAGGGTTTTTCTCAAAAACAAAATCATGGTGTTATAATGTTATGTGTGTTTATTCTATATTTTTTACTTTCAGTTATTTGTTCTTTCAAGTTTTGATACTAGATAAAGAAAGTTGATAATAACGATTCACCCCCCCCCCCCCCCCTCTTGGTGCTTCTTAATCCTAACACAATAAATTATGAGAGTCATTGTTTTCTTTAAATATCTCATTTATGACATTGACCAAACAAATGGTGATGAACTACAACTGATTTAGAACCTAATTAAAGATCTGTGATTAGAGATCACTGAGTTGCTGATTAGATATGACATATGATTAAATCGGTAATATGTTGTCATTGATGTCAACTAGTTTGACATCACTTATCTTGTAAGTTACAATACCTAAACATCTGCAGAAAAGGAGTAAAAGAGATGAAGAACTGAAATATCTACATGAGGAAGATGTATATGACAGATGAGGATAAGGAATACATTGGGTAACTTGCTGATGAGTCTATGACCCTATGTTATTGACTTGATTATGTTTCATTCATCTATGATGAGGAAAAGAGATGAAAGACACAAGGCAGTGTGGTCAGTTGATGAAGCATCACAGTATACACTAAGAAATGTAGTGTATACCGAGCATAGTTGTATCGTCTTAAAATGGAAGAACTTCCATGATAAGAGAATTTAGCCCTCCAAGTAAGTGGTTTGGGGTCACATCAGATTCCTTGAATTGATCTTTTCTTTGATCTGGCTTTCTCCCCTCTTTCCACTTCTTTTCTGCTTCATTTTAGGTGAAATTAGGGTTAGGATCCCAAGGATTCTCCTTAATTTCCCTCTTCTATGACTCTATTTTCTAGGTAGGATGTAGAAATAGATCCTCCTAGCCTTCATCATAGTAATTGTAGGATTTTATGTTTGTCCCTGACATTCTGTCATGTTCTGGCATCAGTTCTAGGTTTTTGGGCATCCACGGGACCTCCTGACTTGGTTCTGAGTCAATCTGAGACTAGGGTCAGGGTCAAGGTCAAACCTGACTAGGTCAGGGTCAAGCTCGAGACTGACTAGGTCAAGATTGAGCTCAAACTTGACTAGGTTAGGTCCAACCTTGATTTTTCCCCCTTCCTTTAAATCTCCAATTTCCAAAAATTTTGAGATTCGGGCTTTCGGGATATTTATTTTCCCGCCTCCAGGTTAATCATTTTGAGTTTTGGGATGGTAAATCCTTTAATTTCATTTAATCTAGGTATATTTTCTAAAGGTTATGACCTAATTGGGATTTAATTCTCCAAGGTGGCCCCTCTAGAGGATTGTGCCCTAGTTCACTATAAAAGGAGGCCTTCCTCTCTCATTTTCTCCATCAAGTTTTGTGAGAACATCTCATCCTCAAGAAATTTCTCTCAAGCTCTCAAGGTGATCAAGCAAGAATCCATTCAAGCATTCAAGTTCTCTTCTCCATCCAAGTTCTCCATTGAAGATCAAGGATTCAAGCACTCAATCCATTGAAGGGATTTGGTTCAAGCATTCAAGATTCATCATTCAAACCCTAGATCTAGCCATTATGATGGTGTGATCTTCCTTCAAGGTCCTTTGTTCATCTTCAAGATCCATTTCATTTTCTTATCAAGGTGGATTCCAAGCATACAATCATGGAGGTTTGATTTAAATTTATTGTTTTGTTCAAGCTTTCATATCAATATACTTGTTTACATTCAAAATACAATTGCATATCTATTGAATTGCATAGCTTCATTGTTAGATCCTTTTCTACTACTTGCTAGCATTCCTATTTCAATTTCAATATTAAGGTTGATTCCAAACTGGGGTTTGACCGGGGCAAACCCCTCAAACAAACAACAAAAATCCTCCTTTTCTTGCAGGTATAGGTGCGGAATTTCAGATCTGAGAGCGAAATTGGATACCCTTTTCGGCAAACTTCCGAGCTCTGTGAACATAATTTGAATCGGACTTCAAATAAAGAATGTAGTATTTGACCTTTTATGAGGGTCAAACCTGAGCTGAGCCATCTTGGAGAAAGATTTCTGGGTTTTCTCTATCTTGGCATTTCTAGTCCAGGACAGGTTTGAGATTTTCCTGAAAGTGCACACAAACATCAGAATTCAACATTTTCCAGATCTACCCTAATTTGAGGTTAGTATTTGTATTTCAATTATTTTAGATTTCCAAACATAATATATATATCCTCCTCCATAGGGAAATATTGGATTTACTTTCTCTCTCTTCCATATTCTTCACAAAATTAATTCAATTGTGTATTAACCTTTTGGTTGATCAAATTGGATCTCTTCCTTGGGGAATTTGGGTTTGAGAATAGATCTCATATTTCCCCCTATACATTTGAATAGGGTTGAATCCATTTTACCTCTATTCATTTTGGTGAACCTGACAAGCTTACTCTCTTTCTTTTTGGTGTTAGATTTCCTTTTAAATCTAGTTTATGCTCTTGCATTTCAAAATTCAAAAATACAAAAAAATCTATATATTCAATAAAAATACAAAAATATTTTATGGCGATTGTTAAGATGCTTTGGTGTGTAGTTATGTTCTTTATTACTCTTCTTTTAGCATCTCTTTATCATACCTATGATGTTTATGAAAGTATCATTCACTTCATTATGTTGATGACCCTTCACTTTGCTCTTGCTTATGCTTTTGTGAAGTTGACTGACACTAGTCTACCTACATTTAAAACTTTTGTTAGAAATTTATGTGGTAGCCTTATTCATCTTTTGGATTATGTGAAGAATTGGATAGATGACATACCATATCCTAATCATCCTAATCCTATCAATCCTAATCGTAATCCTATCAATCCTAATCTTCCTATTCCGATACCTAATTCTCCATTTGTTAATCCTCTCTCTTCCCATACTTATGATGGGATTCAAGCTATCGTTCAGGATGCAGATGTGTAAGATTTCTTTGATTTACCTTCTCCTTTGATTCATGATGATATTGAAGGAAAGGGTAAAGAAACTTCTTCAAAACCTATTATCCCACCTTATGCAACCTTTAGTCATGAGCATGATAAACAATCACCTCCTGTAGAAGCTTTACATAATTTGTATACTACTGGATATAATATGGTGACTAAACAAGGTTATAAATTTTTAGGGCTAGGCATTAATGAACATGGTATTATATTTCCAGTTCATATACCTCCTAAACTGAATATGTATGATGTTGGGTGTTCAAAATCTCAAGTTAAAGTAGGTGATGCTAAACATCGTCCTCCTCTCCCCACACCTAACCTAGATAATCCTAATACTCGACAAGAAATTGCTAAAAAGGTATATGTTGAGCTAATGAATTCCAAGAAAGAAATCTTTAGACCTATGCCGATAGATGCTCTATACAAATATAAATGTCCTTTTCATTATAGTAACAAACACTTACTTGTTGATTGTAAACATTTCAAGTCATATGTTAGAGAAAGAGCTGCTTTAGGAATTATATCTCACTCTCATGCAGTTTTACAATTCCTTCATAATTTTGATATAAGGGATTCCCCTCTCTTAGATATAATGAAGATGTTCTTTTCCCTCTTGACTCATGACTGGGGGGCAAGAGGTGTATCTTCATCCAGTCTCCTAGGATCCATTAGGTCTTTTTATTTTGGCTTAATTGGTATTCTTTCTCTCCTATTTTTCTATGGCTTTGCATTATGTTTTTAATCATCCATAGAATCTATCCTTTCTTTTCAAGATATCTTTTCTGAGACATTTCTTTTATGAAGGTATCCCTTGTCCTTATCTCTGGGGGGCAAGGTACTTCTTTCTTTCTCTTTATCTAGGGAGCTGCTTTCCTTAGCTTAGTGGTATTTGTTTATATTGCAATATTATTTCATCATATTGATAGATGTGTTGACTACAGATAACCTTCTTATATGAGAAGTTGTTGTCCTAAGTCATCACTTCTTCTCTATGTTGCAAATTATTCTCTTTATAAACTCTTACCCTTGCTTTGGTGTTAGAGTTGTTTCCCTCATTCCAAATATTCCTCTTCCTCTTCTTTGCAGTGGGCTTGATGATTGAATCTTTGTTCCCACCTTTGAAAGCTGATATTTTATCTAAAGCACTCCTCTTTGGTGGGGGTCTTGTTGATAAGATCTCTTTCATTTGAGGATCCTTTTTCATGAGTGACATATCCTTTTCATGATTATCTATACTCTTGGATGTAGGGGTCAATATCCCTCACTAAGAATATGGTGTACATTGTTGTAAATAGGATATCTCCTTGCATTGTGAAGTAGGTATCCTCTTCCATCTTTGTTCCTACACTTGGGGGGCAAGGATGCTATCTCCTTCTTTTCTATCTTTTCAAGATTCACCTCTTTCCTTGGTTAAGCAGTATTTATCTATTATGTGACATCCAATCATACATGAAAATTTTGGTTTGCATTGAGGACCTATGTCCTTGATAACAACCTATTTTGTTGTTTGACATTGGGTTTCCATGGTTGATATATCTCTCACCTTGGAAACTGAACAGTGTGCTATCCCTCATAAGGGTTACTTTCTTTTCACTTCTTGCATGATATCTCTGTACATTCATCCCTTCCATGGCCTCATAGGAGCTATGACCTTCTTGGCTTGGACTGGGTATTGTTTGTGGATATTGTCTTGATGTTGAAGAAGGCTTTATCCTTGTTCTTTTCTTTCCTTAACATGTCAAAATAGTATGTTTTTGCCATATTAAGGAGGGGGGCATATATAGGGCATCCCTTGTACTATAATTTTAATTTATTTTACATGCTAAATCTTGGAAGGTAACGCACATAAGTTGCTAAATCCTGAAAAGATACGCATTTATATGCTAAATCTTCTGAAGGTAACGCACATAAGTTGCTCAATCCTAAGGAGACACGCATTTTTCAAAATTTTCAATATGCTAAATCCTCTGAAGGTAACACACATATGTTGCTAAATCCTGAAGGGACACACATTTCCAATTTCAAATATGCTAAATCTTGGAAGGTAACACACATAAGTTGCTAAATCCTGAAAAGACACGCACCGATATGCTAAATCTTCCGAAGGTAACACACATAAGTTGCTAAATCCTGAGGAGACATGCATTTCATATTCATAGTGATACAAGAAGGTGGATCTATGGATATTACAGAAGCTGTCAGAAGACGCATTACAATTGCAAGCACAGTTTATGGGTGAACCTGTTGGGTTCTCCCTCTAGGGTGATTCATAGTAAGGTGGGCATCTTACTAGGCGAGGTAATCACTTTCTCCTTTCTCTCTTTTCTACTTTCATGCTGGTAGGACAAGATCATGAAGCTATGTTATTTATAGTGTTGCTCTTGTCTTTCTTATGTAAACATTTATGCTTTTATGATAGCTTTCCAAATATGATATTAGTATGAGGAATATTTCTTAGCGAGGTTTCTTATGCTAATTGATTTGGGTTGTTTAGTGCTAACCCTTGTTCTTTTAGTTATCTTGTTTTGCACCCTCATGCATGTATGTTAAGTTAGAATCCTTAGCTTGGGGGCTTGTGTCCCTAACTAAGTGTCATTCAATCTCATTTTGAATCCACTTGGATCTCCTCTTTCTTCTCCTTTACCAAGAGTTTGCATCGAGTCCATACTCTTGCTAAAGTGGGGGCTTAATGTATCGTCTTAAAATGGAAGCACTTCCATGATAAGATCATTTAGCCCTCCAAGTAAGTGGTTTGGGGTCACATCAAATGCCTTGAATTGATCTTTGCTTTGATCTAGCTTTCTTCCCTCTTTCCACTTCTTTTTTGCTTCATTTTAGGTGAAAGTAGGGTAAGGATCCTGAGGATTCTCCTTAATTTCCCTCTTCTATGACTCTATTTTCTAGGTAGGATGTAGAAATAGATCCTCCTGGCCTTCATCATAGTAATCGTAGGATTTTATGTCTATCCCTAACATTCTGTTATGTTCTGGCATCAGTTCTAGGTTTCTGGACATCCCCGGGACCTCCTGACTTGGTTCTGAGTCAATCTGGGACCAGGGTTAGGGTCGAGGTCGAACCTGACTAGGTCAGGGTCGAGCTCAAACCTGACTAGGTTAGGATCAAACTCAAACCTAACTAGGTCAGGTCTAACCTTGATTTTTCCCCCTTCCTTTAAATCTCCAATTTCCAAAATTTCTGAGATTCGGGCTTTCGGGATATTTATTTTCCCGCCTCCGGGTTAATCATTTAAAGTTTTGAGATGGTAAATCCTTTAATTTCATTTAATCTAGGTATATTTTCTAAAGGTTAGGACCTAATTGGTATTTAATTCTCCAAGGTGGCCCCTCTAGAGGATTGTGCCCTAGTTCACTATAAAAGGAGGCCTTCCTCTCTCATTTTCTCCATCAAGTTTTGTGAGAACATCTCATCCTCAAGAAATTTCTCTCAAGCTCTCAAGGTGATCAAGCAAGAATCCATTCAAGCATTCAAGTTATCTTCTCCATCCAAGTTCTCCATTGAAGATCAAGGATTCAAGTACTCAATCCATTGAAGGGATTTGGTTCAAGCATTCAAGATTCATCATTCAAACCCTAGATCTAGCCATTATGATGGTGTGATCTTCCTTCAAGGTCCTTTGTTCATCTTCAAGATCCATTTCATTCTCTTATCAAGGTGGATTCCAAGCATACAATCATGGAGGTTTGATTTAAATTTATTATTTTGTTCAAGCTTTCATATCAATATACTTGTTTACATTCAAAATATAATTGCATATCTATTGAATTGCATAGCTTCATTGTTAGATCCTTTTCTACTACTTGCTAGCATTCCTATTTCAATTTCAATATTAAGGTTGATTCCAAACTGGGGTTTGACCAAGGCAAACCCCTCAAAAAAACAACAAAAATCCTCCTTTTCTTGCAGGTATAGGTGCGGAATTTCGGATCTGAGAGCAAATTTGGATACCCTTTTCCAAAAAATTTCGAGATCTGTGAACAGAATTCAAATCGGACTTCAAATAAAGAATGTAGTATTTGACCTTTTATGAGGGTCAAACTCAAGCTGAGCCATCTTGGAGAAAGATTTCTGAGTTTTCTCTGTCTCGGCATTTCTAGTCCAGGACAGGTTTGAGATTTTCCCGAAAGTGTACACAGACATTAGAATTCAACATTTTCCAGATCTGCCCTAATTTGATGTTAGTATTTGTATTTCAATTATTTCAGATTTCCAAACATAATATATATATCCTCCTCCACAAGGAAATATTGGATTTACTTTCTGTCTCTTCCATATTCTTCATTAAATTGATTAAATTGTGTATTAACCTTTTGGGTGATCAAATTGGATCTCTTCTTTGGGGAATTTGGGTTTGAGAATAGATCTCATATTTCCCCCTATACATTTGAATAGGGTTGAATCCATTTTACATCTATTCAATAGTATAAACTAAGCTTGTGATCACTGACACATTTCTTTGTTAACCGAGCAAGAGAAAATGAACTAAATGATTAGTTTAGCTAATAAGGATTGATGAGCTGCAAAGTACATCAAAATCAGAGATGGAGATAATGTTTGTTATGAAGATCAATGGCTAGCATAGTTCAAGGAAGATCTAAAGGATGGAATTAAAATGTATTATAGGCACATTAGTCAAGGAAGGTTTAAGCGGCAAAATGGACAAAGGAGAATATGCGGCAAAATCTTATGGAGGAGAAGAAAATGGTTTACTTGTCTATTTAAGATACTAGGGTTTTGTTATGAAACTCATGCCAGAGGAAGGAGACTATAGAATTATCGCATGAACAAGCTTCATGTATGCCTAATCAAACTAGTTAAGGAGAACCAAACTTCAGAGTTTACCGAGCATCAGAAAGCTATTACCGAGTGACAGTAAGTCATTGATTATTGTTGATACAGAATTGATATATTGATCAGAGGATTTGAATGGGCTTAACATAGATCTGATAATCTACAATTGAAGTTGTATTGTAATCAGATCAACTGCTGTTACATTTTAACCATTGTAAACAGAGAATTCTCTTAATAGAGTGGACTTGAAAGTCTTATATGTATCATTCATAGAATGAACATTGTTATCCTATCAACCCCATAGTGAATACTGGTTGGACGATAAGGGTTGGTCTAAAATCCTCTAACAAGGTCACATCTCACAATGTGTTTGTAACCTTTAATAGGGTTGGGTCTTCACTGACCTCACTTCAGAAGAGTGAACACTTTTGGGTTGCCGCTCCCAAGTGGTTTTTCCCTTCACAGGGTTTGCACATTAAATATTTTGTGTTATGTGTTCATTGTGGTGATTGTTTGTTATCATACTTTGCATATTACATGTTGGATTTGATCGGTAATCATTATTTGTTATTGACTGGTAATCGGTAAAAGCACAAACAGTATAGTATTTTATGTTACCGAGCTACAGAAGTTTAAGTAAATTGTTTTGGATTATACATTTTGATTTGGGACTGTGGATAACTGATTCACCCCCCTCTCAGTTATTCTAACAATTGGTATCAGAGCCAAGTTGCTTGGAATAGAGTTTTAAGGACTTCAACACAAAGGTCTCAAAATGTTTAAGAGGGAAGTGCCAAAGCTAAACAAAGATAACTTAACAATATGGCAAAGTCAAATGAAGTTTCATATATCCAGAATTGGGAATTCTACCCTAGATCTGATAGAGAATGGATACCTTGCACTGCCCACTAGTCCCTTGACCCTTGATCAACTAAGAGACAGGGATGAACATAATGTTACTATGATGGAGATTTTTGCTACCTGTTCAGATGCCAAATTTGAAGACATCGAGGACTGTACTACTACTAAGAAGATGTGGGATAAACTTTCTCAAGTTTATAGTGGTGATGCGAAAAACAAGAGAGCAAGAGCCGAAAGATTAAGAGGAAGATTCGATGACATGAAGATGAAAGAAGTTGAAAACATTATGCAGTACACAAATAGAATAAAGGAGGTAGTTCACGCTATTAGAGCATCAGATGGAGTTATTAATGAAGACACTATGGAAAAAAAAATTCTAAGGACCCTATTGCCTATCTATGCCATCAGAATATCTGCAATTCATGAAAATAGGTCAGAACCTAACAACACACTCACTCTTGATAATCTGATTGGAAAGCTTACAACATTTGAACTGATCAATTATGATAATAGTGTTGTATCAAATGTTGAATCTACTTTTATGTCTTCTCTGAAGATTGGTAAGTCTAGAAATAAGAATGATGATAGTGATAGCAATACTGATGATGAGCTTGATGAACTTGAAGCTCTTATGGCTAGAAGGTTACCTAAAGGTAAAGGAAGGTATAGAGGTAAATTACCTTTAGCATGCTTTAACTGTAAAGAAGTTGGCCACATTACTGCTAGATGTCCACACAAGAAAGATGATGAAAGAACCAAAGACCGATCTGAAGGAAGCTATGGGAGAAGAAACAACAGAGGCTACCGACACTACAACAGAGACAAGCGAGACAATAATGACAAAGGCAAGAAGGTATGCTACATTGCTGAGGAAGAAGATATGACCAATACCGACATTGATGATGATGTGGAGGTAGTATTTGTGGCAATGAAGGATGATTCTGAAGAAGATGAAAGGTATGTAGAGACAACACTTATCTCTAAGGTTAATAAGAATGATACATGGATTATAGATAGTGGTTGTACACATCACATGACTGGTGATGAAGAAAAATTTGATTATCTTGAAGAATACAATGGAGGATCTGTAAGAATGGGAAATGATGCACCCTGTATGGTAAGAGGTAAAGGATCCCTGATGATAAATGATAGATTAAAATGTGAAAATGATTATTGGGTAAAAGGATTGAACTATAATTTTCTAAGTGTGGCACAATTGAACAATTCAGGCCACCGAGTTGCTTTTGAGAGCAAAAAGGTGAAAATATTTGATGATGGAGGAAGACTTGTTGGAACTGGTATGCAATCCAGAGGTAATCTATTTTATCTTGATAATGATCAGTCTTCTCATTTAATGATGAAAGATGAAGATACATGGTTATGGCATAAAAGGTTATGTCATGTGAATTTTGATAACATGATTAAGATCAGTAAAAAGAAAAGAGTTAGAGGTCTGCCTAACTTATCTAAGTCTGATCATGTTATGTGTCATGAATGTCAAAAAGGTAAAATGACTAAATCTAGTTTCAAAAGCAAAGATTATTCAACAAAGAAAATACTTGAATTAGTGCATACCAACCTATGTGGTCCTATGAGAACTCAAAGTTACTATGGAGATAGATATTTTATTATTTTTGTTGATGATTATAATAGGTTGATGAATGTCATGTTTTTGAAAGAAAAATCTGAGGCATTCAAGATGTTCAAGTGGTATAAAGCAAAAGTAGAAAAAGAGACTGGTAAAGAATTGAAATGCTTAAGATCTGATAGAGGAGGTGAATTTATCTTTGATGAATTTACTAATTTTTGTAATGAGCATGGTATTAAAAGATAGGTCTCTGCACCGAGGACACCACAACAGAATGACATTGCTGAAAGGAGGAATAGGTCAATTGTTGACTGCACAAGGACATTAATGATAGAAAAGAATGTTGCTCAGACATACTGGAGGGAAGCTGTTAGCACTGTTGTTTTTGTGCTAAACTAAGTAGAATTGAAGAAGGACACTAATAAGACACCCTATGAGTTATGGTTTGGACACAAACCCACTGTAAGTTATTTCAGAATTTTTGGAAGCAAATGTTTTATTTTTAAAGATGAAAGAAATGGAAAGTTTGACTCAAAAGGTGATGAAGGGATATTTCTAGGATATTCTAGTAAAAGTAAAGCATACAAGTGTCTGAACAGAGTAACTAATAAAATAATTGAAAGTACTAATGTTTGAGTTGATGAGTTTGATGATAAGAATATAGAGGAAAGTAGAAAGGAACTAGAAGACTACGGTAGATTCACTTACATTGAACAACCTAAGTATCTACCGAAGCCACAGACTGTGACAACTAGTCTGCAGGAAAATAATACTGAGGAATAGGAAAGAGAAACCGACGAGTAGGAAGGACCTACCGAGCAAGCAAATGAACCTGCACAGGATGAACAAGAAAGAAGAAATCAGATATTGGAAATTTTTGTCATAAGACATCATCTTGAGACACAAATCATTGGAGACAGACAAGCTGGCATGCAAACAAGGAGTAAAGCAAGACAAGGTACATGTTTAGTTTGTGATTATGAACCAAAGAATGTAAAAGTTGCATTGGAAAATCAAGAATGGGTTAATGCAATGAAAGAGGAAATAGAACAAATAACGAAGAACAAAACCTGGAGTTTAGTACCCAGACCTAAGGACAAGAATGTTATCGGTACTAAGTGGATATTTAGAAACAAGCAAAATGAGAATGGAGAGGTAACAAGGAACAAAGCTAGATTAGTATGCAAGGGATATGCATAGGAGGAAGGAATAGATTATGGTGAGACATTTGTACCTATTGCTAGATTAGGAGTCAGAATGTTACTTGCATATGCTACACACAAAAAGGTCAAAGTTTACCAAATGGATGTCAAATCAACTTTTCTGAATGGAATACTTGAAGAAGAAGTATACATAGAACAACCTGAAGGGTTCGTTGATCCAGAAAACAAAGATATGGTATGTAGATTACATAAATCTTTATATGGCTTGAAGCAAGCACCGAGAGCCTGGTATGAGAGGCTGCATACTTATTTGCTAAGGATTGGATTTGTTAGAACAAGTGAGAACAACAATTTGTATATGAAAGGAGATATTGATGATACTATTCTTATTGCTGAAATATTTGTGGATGACATAATATTTGGAGGACAATATCAAATCTATAATTCATTTACTGATGAAATGAGAAGTGAATTTGAAATGTCTATGTTTGGAGAGATTAAGTTCTTTCTAGGACTACAAGTGATTCAACAGAATGATGGTATATTCATCACACAATCTAAATATATCAAGGAAGTATTGAAGACATTTGGCATGGAAGATGCTAAACCTGTGGGAACACCGATGGCTACTAGATGTAAACTGACTAAGGAAGATGAAACTACAGAGGCGAACTAGACACTGTACCAATCTATGATTGGTAAGTTAATGTATGTAGTGCATAGTAGACCAGACATAGCACATGTTGTGGGAATTGTTGCAAGATTTTCTGCAAACCCTAGAGAGTCACACATGGTGGCTACAAAGAGAATCTTAAGATACCTGAGGAAAATAGAAGATTATGGATTATGGTATCCTAAGGAAGGCAAATTTGAACTCAAAGTCTATACCAACGCTGATTGGGCTGGAAATGTGGATGACAAAAAAATTACCACTAGAGGAGCATTTTTTTTTGGTGAAAGACTTGTTACATGGACAAGTAAGAAGCAGGCTTGTATTTCTCAGTCTACAGTCAAAGCAGAGTATGTTGTTGCTGCTACAAACTATTGAAATATTGCATATATCAAGCAAGTGTTGGAAGGTATGAATGAGGTAATCATTGAGTCGATGATTATATATTGTGATAACACAAGTGCAATAAACATTTCAAAGAACCCAGTGATGCACTCTAAAACAAAAATACATCTATTAAGTATCACTACTTAAGAGAAAAATTACAGGAGAAGCAAGTTAAGCTAGAATTTGTTACATCCAAAGAACAACTTGCATACATATTTACAAAGCCTCTACTGAAGGATACATTTAATACTTGAGGACTAGACTTGGGGTCTGTCCCTTGTCTACCAGTCACTAATGTGATCTGGATGTTGCATCAACCTAATCTTATCAGAAGATCATTCATGTTGATGCAGCATAGTTCACACTTTGGATCATGTCTAAGGTTGTGAAAAGTTTGGAAAACTGGAACAGATTAGCATATCAGTATACAAAGATACAAAAAATGTACTGGACAATAGAGAGTTACATGGCTACTACAGAGTTGTATGTTTATTTGTTTTCTTTGGCATTGTTGTCAAAGGGAGAGATAAACAATATGAAACAATATGCGTCGATGAGAACACTGAAACATCTATCTAAGGGAGAGCACTGAATATCGGTTACTGAGAATAGAAGAAGGAATCCGAGAGCTAAAAAGATCATATCTACAGAATGTCAAAGCTGCATTGGTAATGATGTTGAGTAACGTAGTGATTAAACATATTAAGCTAGGGAGAGCTTGTACAACATTTGTTCACAGAGTTGTAGAATACATGTTTGGTATGTGTATGGTATATTTCATATTACTTGAGTTGCCATCAATGCAAAAGGGAGAGATTGATGAACTACAACTGATTTAGAACCTAATTGAAGATATGTGATTAGAGATCATGGAGTTGTTGATTAGATATGACATATGATTAAATCAGTAATATGTTGTCATTGATGTTAACTAGTTTGACAACACTTATCTTGTAAGTTACAATACCTAAACATCTGCAGAAAAGGAGTAAAAGAGATGAAGAATAGAAATATCTACATGAAGAAGATGTATATGACAGATGAGGATAAGGAATACATCAGGTAACTTTTTGATGAGTCTATGATCCTATGTTATTGACTTGATTATGTTTCATTCATCTATGATGAGGAAAAGAGCTGAAAGATACAAGGCAGTGTGGTCAGTTGATGAAGCATCACAGTATACACCGAGCAATGTAGTGTATACCGAGCACAGTATAAACTGAGCTTGTGATCACTGACACATTTCTTTGTTAACCGAGTAGGAGAAAAGGAACTAAATGATTAGTTTAGCCGATAAGGATTGATGAGCTAGAAAGTACATCAAAATCAGAGATGGAGATAATGTTTGTTAGGAAGATCAACGGCTAGCATAATTCAAGGAAGATCTAAAGGATGAAATTAAAATGTATTATAGGCACATCAGCTGAGGAAGGTTTAAGCGAAAAAATGGACAAAGGAGAATAAGTGGCAAAATCTTATGGAGGAGAAGAAAATGGTTTACTTGTCTATTTAAGAGACTAGGGTTTCTTTATAAAACTAATGCAGGAGGAAGGAGACTACAAAATTATCGCATGAACAAGCATCATGTATGCCTAATCAAACTAGTTAAGGAGAACCAAACTGCAGAGTTTACCGAGCATCAGAAAGCTATTACCGAGTGACATTAAGTCATTGATTATTGTTGATACAGAATTGATATATTGATCAGAGGATTTGAATGGGCTTAACATAGATCTGATAATCTACAATTGAAGTTGTATTGTAATCAGATCAACTGCTGTTACATTTTAACCATTGTAAACAGAGAAATCTCTTAACAGAGTGGACTTGAAAGTCTTATATGTATCATTCATAGATTGAAAATTGTTATCCTGTCAACCCCATAGTGAATGTTGGTTGGACGATAACGGTTGGTCTAAAATCCTCTAACAAGGTCACACCTCATAGAGTTTTTGTAACCTTTAACAGGGTTGGGTCTTCACCGACCTCACTTCAGAAGAGTGAACATTTTTGGGTTGTTGGTCCCAGGTGGTTTTTCCCTTCACAGGGTTTTCACGTTAAATATTTTGTGTTATGTGTTCATTGTGGTGATTGTTTGTTATCATACTTTGCATATTACATGTTGGATTTGATCGGTAATCATTATTTGTTATTGACTCGTAATCGATAAAAGCACAGATAGTATAGTATTTTATGTTACCAAGCTACAGAAGTTTAAGTAAATTATTTTGGATTATACATTTTGATTTGGGACTGTAGATAATTGATTCACCCCCCTCTTAGTTATTCTAACAAATGGATGGTCATATACTTGAAATACATTTTTGGCATTCATTTTCTCTCTTCTCACTCAGCTTTACAAAAATCATATGAGGTTGCATTACAAACAAATTCACATCTTTCTAACACAAATGTAGCACGGTAAAAGGTTTTGCAATAAACAAATATGATAGAGTGCGCCAAGATACATTTAACAAGCAATTCCAAGTATATGAAAAAATAATTTGGTAATCTTTTAGTTTCTAAATACTACTTGCTTTCTTAAATAATTGTTTACATTTCAATGTTTCTCTACCTCTTCTTGATTTTGCCCTCTACATCAATTGTCCCTGTAATATGTTCAATTCTAATACCGCTTTTCTTATGTTGTTTGTTCTTCATGTTTCTATGAACAGTGCCACAATGAAAGTAATACAATAGACATCAACAACTACCAATCTCTATCTCTCAACTCAAATTTTTAAACTATAATATTCTTTCCAATTTATAGTGTAGCATATTACATGTACCTATTATATAATCTCGACAATATATTATTGTGTATTCCAATGAATGAGAAAAATAACAAAGCATTATTTATATCATAATTTCTAATTTATATTGCAACATTTTACATGCACATTTTATATGGTCTTAAAATTATTGTATATGTCTTACCAAAGACAACACACAAATAACTACATTTTTACCTTTCTACATAATAATTATACTTTAATATGTTATAAGTCATTTGGTACATTATGTGCAATTAACTTGATATTCTTTTATAAAATGTTGCTCTGCAATTTTCCTTCCTCTAATATAACTTTTTGCTTCACACATTAAATTCAATATTCCCATTACAATTTTCTCTACTTGATAAAAATAAATAAGTTTTTAAAAAAAATTCTAATTATAAACTATCAACTATAATGGAATTTAATCAATAAGTTATCCATAATATATGTTTATACATCATTTCAAATTATACTAGATTGTGGTGTTAAAGCTTCATTTTAAAAATTGATATTAACCAAGTATTTAAACTTTGCTAATTACAAACCATCTACAATTATTGGATTTTAAATAATGTGCTGCTCAGAATATAAAGTACAATCATGCTCTTATTAGTGATAGCGAAAGAGATATGCTTAGATTTGTACTTTAATAAATTACTATTATTCATTAAAAACAATAAAATTTATGCATCTCAAAATCTATAAATGCCCTCTATAGTTGGACATGTGGGTTAGAATCAATTTTTTTCCCCTATGCTGGTTCAAGTATTCTATTAAGGATCAAGTTTGCAATTGCAACTTCATTATAGAGCCATGCCCTTAATCTATATTGGTGTTTAGATTTCATCTTGTGAATTTTCAAATAAATAAACCTCTAGGTAGTGATATTACATGTTGCATTCATGATTTTGGTATCAATCTAATGATATTTAAGGATGCCTTGATAGACAAAAAAATTCAAACATGCAAGAGAATGAACTAGAATAATTCCTATGTGATTCACGTGATAAGATGAGTCTGATCAGATATGTTATTTGTTTTATTGATTTAACTCAGTAGTTATGAAATATTTTTATTTGTGACAATTGATGGTATTCAATTATTCTTCTTTTGTAAATGAGTGTAAGTTGATATCTTTTATTACATAAACTTAACACCAAATTACGAGGACTTGTACAAAATTGGCTTGGGATTGAAGTGTAAGATGGGGTAACTTAGCTCAATGTTTCATTTTAAATTTTCAAGTAAAAGCATAAATATCATAGCTACAAGAACAAAACCACACAAGTAGAGACAACCTAGGTCACAACCAAGGTATATTTGTATTCCATAGCATAAATTATGGACAAAGATTGGATTAAAGATTAGAACAAGACATGTAAGAAAATTGGACTATGAAAAAAACACACCAAAAATAATTATGGGTGGTCCCACAATAATGTTGTATCATCTTAAAATGGAAGAACTTCCATGTTAAGAATGTTTAGCCCTCCTTAGGGGGTGTTTTGGGCCATCATCATGTTGTCCTCTATTTTCTACCCCCTTCCCATCTTCTGTGCCTATTTAGGGCTCTATTTGGGCCTCCCCGGACACTGTTTTCCTCACCTGGCACATTTTCAAAAGGTCCTAAACCCTTGGGTCAAGGTCGAACCTTGACCTAGGTCCCCCTTTTCATCAAAAAGTTTTGCGGATGTGGGGGGAAACTCAAAATTTTATTTTCCCACTTTTGGGTCAGCTGTTTTGGTCTCCGAAATGGTAAACTCTTAATTGCATTTAATCTAGGTCCATTTCTAGGGGTAAGGGCCCAATGGGAATTTATTTCTCATATGTTGGCCTCCCTAGGGTTTTGTGCCCTAGATCAATATAAAAGAAAGCCTTCCCCTCTCATTTTCACATCCACACTTTTCATGACCAAGCAACTTCATGATCAAGAGCTCTCAAGGAGATATTCAGAATCCATCAATTTTTCTCTCAATCAAATCAAGTGAGCAAGCATTCAAGACTTTGAAGGTATTTGGTTCAAGCATTCAAGATTCATCATTCAAACCCTAGATCTATCCATCATGATGGTGTGATCTTCCTTCAAGATCCTTTGTTCATCTTCAAGATCCATTGTTCATCTTCAAGATCCATTCATTCTTCCCTCAAGGTGGATTCCAAGCATACATTCATGGAGGTTTTGATTTACATTGTTGAGTCCAAGCCTTCATATCAATATACTTGTTTACATTTCATATACAATTGCATATCTATCGAATATCATAGCTTCGTTGTTAGATCTACTTCTACTACTTGCTACCATTCTCTATTTCAATTTCATTATTAAGGTTGATTCCAAACTGGGGTTTGACTAAGGCAAACCCCTCATCCAAACAACAAAACCATTTTTCTTGCAGGTGCAGGTGCGGGACGATGACTATCAATGCAGATCTGGATACCCTTTTTAGCGAACTTCCAGGATCTGTGAATAAAATTTTCATCAGAGCTGTTTCAAGTCAAGGTTGACTTTCAGTGGGGGGTAAGATTGTGCCCTAGGGCAAGATCTTACCCCGATAAAGAGGTCAAGGTTGACCTTGCTTAGAAAGACATAAGTTTTCTGGGTTTTCTCTGTCTCAACATTTCCAGTCCGGAGCAGGTTACAGAATTCCCTGAAACTGTGCACAGACATCAGAAAATAGTCTTTTCTAGATTTTCCCTATTCTAAAGTTAGTATTCATCTTCAATCTATTTCAATACTTAAATACATATTTTCTATAATGGATTATAGGGTTTCTCTCTCTTCATATTCTCTATAGATTGATTCATTTGTGCATTGGTCACTTCCTTGTGATTAATCAATTTGGATCTCTCCTTTGAGAATTTGGATTAAGGATAGATCCTATATTTCCCCACACATAAAATATCTCCCATTATTTTATCTTACATTTAGGTGAACCCATGATGGAAAACTCTTTCTTTTTGGTGTTAGATCTCCCTTTGTATTACCTTGTGTGTTCACCTTCATGTTACATTTTGGTGAACCTGCAATAGACAACTCTTTCTTTTATGGTGTTAGATGTCTCTTTGTATTACCTTGTGTGTTCACCTTCATGTTACATCTTGGTGAACCCGACAAGCTTACCCCCTATCTTTTATGGAATTAGATGCCCTATTGTATTTGTGGTTCACAATTACATCTTGGTGAACCTGTTTACAACAACTCTTTCTTTTTGGTGTTAGATTTGCATCTTGTGTTAGATCTTGCATGCTTATAAAAGTTTCTTTTATGCTCTTGCATTTATATTTCAAAAATACAAAAAATTGCAAAATTCCTTTAAAAATACAAAAACATTTACATTTTCATGTTTTTAGTATTAATTTGTGTTCAATATGTATGATTCTTGTTTTGAATACTTTGATGAGGCTTTTATTGTACAAGAGGATAGATCCCTTAATGAGGTACATGGAAGTGAGGATGAAAATTGTTCTAATGAGATCTCCATTGATCCTATTCCTATTTCATCTTCCTCTACAACCTCTTCAATTGATCTTTACCATAGGGTGTGTGCATGGTTACCTTCATGTTCCATTATTTACAATATTGATGTACCTAGAATGTTATATCCTAAATATTCTATTCAAGCTATAGAGGCCTTTGAGAAAGTCATTTGTGATAGTGGTATCACTCATCTTGTCAAACTTTTAGCTCAAGAAGCTCAAGAACTAGGATTCACTCCTCCTATCACTAGTGTGGAACCTTCATCCATTCCTTTACCTAACATTCCTACTTACACTCCTCCTTTAGTGGTTACATCTCTTTCATCTCTTCCTGTGAGTGTTCCACCGGTGTCTTTACCTACCTCGCAGCCTTCTTACTATAGTATTTTGTATACCTATTCCAAACCTCTTCCAACTATGGTCCCAAGTGTTCCTCCAGTTGTGTCTTCCATTCCTGCAGCTTCCTACACTTTTCCTAGTGTTCCTAATATTTCTATGCCTCCTATTTCTTCTAATGATTCCACAATCATTAGTCTATCTCAAAGTGTGTCCTCTTTACAACAACAACTTGCATCCTTAATTCAATCCAAGTTTAGTATTCCTAAATGTGACATGAGTAGTCCTTTATCCCTAGACATTATTCGTGCTCCTATTCCTTAGCAAGATGACATGCCTCATATTGAGAATTATTATTGTAAGGGAGATCATGTCACTCATGTTAAAACATTTCAAATCCTTTATAGTGACTATGCTATTATGAGATTGCCTAATATTTGCCTTCCTACTTTCAAAATTGTCATCAAGAATTTATGTGATGGACCTATTACTCTTTTGGATTATGTGAAGAATTTGGTAGATGATACACCATCTCCTAATCTTCCTACTCCTATCCTTCCTAATCTAGTTCCTAATCTTCCTAATCCTAATCCTATCCTTCCTAATCCGATTCCTAATATTCCCAATTCTCCATCTGTTATTCCTAGTTATTTCCACACTTATGATAAGGCTCAAACAATGGTTCATGATGTAGATGTGCAAAGATTCTTTAAATTACCTTCCCCTTATTATCTGATCCATAGTGATATTAAAGGGAAGAGAAAAGAAACTTTCCTTTTGAGATTTATTCATAATTTTACCCCTCATTTTGATATAATATAGATCTTTTCTCCTCTTGTCTCTAGACTGGGGGCAAGAGGTGTATTTCTCCCAGTCTTCCAGAATCTATTATGTTTTTTGCTTTGAGCTTAATTAGTTATTCTTTCTCTCATTTATCTCGATGGTTTTGTATTATGATAGCTCTTGCTTCTAATCACCCATCACTCTCTTCTAGTATTCATGATATCTTTTCTAAGATATTTGTTTTGATCCCTGGGGGGCAAGGTTCTTCCTTCTTTCTCTTTGTCTAGGGATTTGCTTTCCTTAGCTTAGTGGCATTTTTTTATCTTGCAATGTTATTTCATTATACTGACTAAGGTTTCGGCTATGGATATCCTTTTATGTGAGAGGTTGTTATCCTAGGTCATCACCTCTTCTTTATTTTTCAAATTATGTTATTTATAAACTCTTACCCTTGCTTTGGTGTTAGATTTGTTTCCCTCATTCCAAAGATTCCTCTTCCTCTTGACTGCAGGGGGCTAGATGATTGGATCTTTGTTTCCTTTTGAAAGAAGATATTTTATCTAAAAGCACTCCTCTATGGTGGGGGTCTTGTTGATAGGATCTCTTTCTTTGAGGATAATTTTTCCATGAGTGACATATCCTTTTCATAATTATCTATGCTCTTGGATGTAGGGGTCAATACCCTTCACTAAGAATATAGTATACATTGTTGTTAAACATGATATCTCCTTACGTTGTGAAGTAGGTATCCTCTTTCTCTTCCTTATCATGTCTAGTAGATAGCCATGATAAGGAGGGGGGCATATATGGGGTCTCCCTTGTACTATAGTTTTTCATTTATATCCTAAATCCTTTGAAGGTAACACACATAAGTTGCTAAATCCTGAAGAGACACGCATTTTTCAATTTTCAATATGCTAAATCCTCGAAAGGTAATGCACATAAGTTTCTAAATCCTGAAGAGACACATTTTTCAATTTTCAATATGCTAAATCTTCTGAAGGTAACGCACATAAGTTGCTAAATCCTAAGGAGACACGCATTTTATATTCCATGATGATACAAGAAGGTGGATCTATGGGTATTCCATAAGCCATCAAAAGACACATTACAATTGAAAAGCATAACTTTTGGGTGAACTATCAGGTTGGCCACCTGGTGGGCTCTCCCTCCTTGGTGGTTCACAGTAAGGTGGGCATCTTACTAGGTGAGGTAATCACTCTCTCTCTTCTCTCTCTTTCTGATTCATGCTAGTAGGACTGGATCATGAAGCTATGTTATTTATAGTGTTGCTCTTGTCTTTCTTATGTAATCATTTATGCTTTTATGATAGCTTTCCAAACATGATATTAGTATAGGAAAAATTTATTAGCAAGGTTTCCTTTGCTGGTTGATTTGGGTTTATTTTTGTACTAACCCCTCTTTTTGTGTCTTTTAGCTTTGTTTTTTGTTTTTCTTTGCTTTCGCACCCTTGTGTGTGTATGTTGAGTTAGAATCCTTATCTTGGGGGCTCATGACCCTAAATAAGTGATATTCTACCTCTTTGCAAATCCATTGGAATCTTTCTTCTCCTTTACCGCGAGTATGTTTGATTTCCATACTCCCGCTAAAGTGGGGGCTAAATGTATCGTCTTAAAATAGAAGCACTTCCATGTTAAGAATGTTTAGCCCTCCTTAGGGGGTGTTTTGGGCCATCATCATGTTTTCCTCTATTTTTTTCCCCCTTCCCATCTTCTGTGCCTGTTTAGGGCTCTATTTGGGCCTCCCTGAGCACTATTTTCCTCACTTGGCACATTTTCTAGGGGTCCTAAACCCCTGGGTCAAGGTCGACCTCGACCTTGACCTAGGTCAAAGTCATCCTCAACTTTGACCTAGGTCAAATTCAACCTCGACCTTGACCTAGGTCCCCCTTTTCATCAGAAAGTTTGCCGGATGCGGGAGGAAACTCAAAAGTTTATTTTCCTGCTTTCGAGTCAGTTGTTTTGGTCTCTGAAACAATAAACTCTTAATTGCATTTAATCTAGGTCCATTTCTAGGGGTAAGGGCCCAATGGGAATTTATTTCTCATATGTCAGCCTCCCTAGGGGATTGTTCCCTAGATAACTATAAAAGAAAGCCTTCCTCTCTCATTTTCACATCCACACTTTTCATGACCAAGCAACTTCACGATCAAGAGCTCGCAAGGAGATATTCACAATCCATCAAGTTTTCTCTCAAGAAAATCAAGTGAGAAAGAATTCAAGAAATAATCCATTCAAGCATTCAAGTTCTCCATTGAAGATTAAGGATTCAAGCATTCAAGCCTTTGAAGGGATTTGGTTCAAACATTCAAGATTCATCATTCAAATCCTAGATCTATCCATCATGATTGTGTGATCTTCCTTCAAGATCTTTTGGTCATCTTCAAGATCCATTCATTCTTCCCTCAATGTGGATTCCAAGCATACATTCATGGAGGTTTTGATTTACATTTATGGTTTTGATATACATTGTTGAGTCCAAGCTTTCATATCAATATACTTGTTTACATTTCAAATACAATTGCATATCTATCAAATATCATAGCTTCGTTGTTAGATCTACTTCTACTACTTGCTAGCATTCTCTATTTCAATTTCATTATTAAGGTTGATTCCAAATTGGGGTTTGACTAAGGCAAACCCCTCATCCAAACAACAAAACCATTTTTCTTACAGGTGCAGGTGTGGGACGATGAATATCAGTGCAGATTTGGATACCCTTTTCGGCGAACTTCCAAGATCCACGAATAGAACTTTCATCAAAGTTGTTTCAGGTCAAGGTTGACTTTCAGTGGGGGGTAAGAGTGTGCCCCGGGGTAAGATCTTACCCTGATAAAAAGGTCAAGGTCGACCTTGCTCAGAAAGACAAAAATTTTCTAGGTTTTCTCTGTCTCAGCATTTCCAGTCTGGAGCAGGTTGCAGAATTCCCTGAAACTGTGCATAGACATCAGAAAATAGTCTTTTCCAAATTTTCCCTATTCTAAGGTTAGTATTCATCTTGAATCTATTTCAATACTTAAATACATATTTGCTATAACAGATTATAGGGTTTCTCTCTCTTCTTCATATTCTCTATAGATTGATTCATTTGTGCATTGGTCACTTCCTTGTGATTAATCAATTTGGATCTCTCCTTTGAGAATTTGGATTAAGGATAGATCCTATATTTCCCCACACATTAAATATCTCCCATTATCTTTTCTTCCAAGTGTGTCCCACTTTTTGGCCAACTTTGACATGGAGATCAACGTTCTAAGAAAAAACTTCACTTTCAAACACCTGTTGCCGCAAAACTATTAGGAATTTGAAGATGATGTAAACTAGATTCTTTTAGAGTTTTCTTTCTAGTTTCTAAATATATATATTTTTTTAAAAAGTAAAATTGATTTAAATTGATTTTTCCTTCTCCTTCGAAAAGTGGTTTGCGTGAAAAAACTATGTTTTTAAGGAGTTACTGTCACTTGGATCAGCATAACCTTTTTTTTAAATATGATAACGATGTAATTCTTTCGAGATTATATTTGTAACTTCAATATCTAAAGGATGCAATTGGTTTCATTCATTTTGGGTCAATATTTCATAGTTTATTAAGTTCTAAAGTGACAGTAATTGTAATTTAGACATAAGGTCACTTGGATCGCTCTAACTTGATTTGTGTATATCGAAAATAATTTTTTCTTTTCTTTTTTATAGAAAGGTAACAGAAATACTCTTTTTCTATATATTTTTCATAAATTTTTTTTGTAATTTACTATTTTTCCCGAAGTCTTGAAGAGACAGGTTGTTGAATGACCAAACAACCTATGTTTAGTTAAAGTAATATTTAAAAGTGATAATGAACTCAATATGTATTAAAATTATATTTATTGGAAAGATTTTTCCGAATAGCATCATTTGACATCGTATGTTTGAAAAAACCATCTTGTTTGGTCCTTGTCCCAGGCCTTGAAAGGCCATTTTTTTGTAGTTCACTTTTTTTCTAAGGGTAAAATTTTAATTTAGGGGTTTTCGCACGAAGACCCTCATGTGAAAAGTCTGGCAGAGAAACACCCCACTAGAATTTTTCCTAGCCTACTTCGAGCGAAGTAGGTTGGCTAGTTATGAATTTTTTTTGTAAAAAAAATTAGAATGGTATAAAACTAAAACATTTTGTTTCTATTTTCTACCGAATTGCAATAAATTAATTCAATTTTTCTATTGCTTTTTCTATTATTGATCAATTTTTACAAAGGAATTTTTTGGACGAGGATTTCTATTTATATTTTTTTCAAAGGAATAATTTTGGAGAGGAAAAATATTAGATCAAAGTATTTTTTGAAGAAGAGGATTTTTATCGGCGATCTTGTGGAAGACATTTTTTGGAGAGAAGAAATGAGGAACAAGAAGGGAAGACAAAGGAAATTTTCTAGAAAAAGGTCACCTGGTACTGAACAAATAAATCGTGAAGCTACATTGACATATTATCATAAAACTAAAGAAGGTGAAGGAAAAACTGAAGTAGGAGGGTCAAGTCAAGTCGAAGAATTGCACATTGAAGAAGGGTCAGGATCACTCCCTATGGAAGCTCAAGCAATTGATGTTGGAGAAGGGTCAAGATCACGTGCTCCTACTGGTATGGATGAACTTTTAAATTTAGCTCAAACTGTAAAGAGAAATATTAATTATAGAAACTTAGATCATTTACTTACAATGGATGTGGAGAATTTGAGATCACTTGCTAATGTTCAACCCTTAAGTCTTGCTAAGAAGAGATCAATGAATGTGATATCAAAAGAAATATTGGCTAAATTTGATAATTTTGAAACACTTGAACAAGCCCAATTGCTTTTAGTTGTACTTATAAACAAAAATTTGGAAGGGGCATTAAATTTAGTGGGTATAGACACAACATCAAAGAAGAGAAAAGTTGTTGACATGCAAACTGATATGATTGAAAATCTTAGGAAAGGTTTGAACCGGGTAGGGAAGCAATCTCGAACTAAAGATAAGAATATTACTTGAGAAAATTTATGTTGACATCCATTGTAGGTAACACTATGCTTTGAAAAAGACAAATATCTTTAGTTTCATCTCAGTTTGGTTTTAATAGGAAAACAATATCACGATATGTTATTAAGAGAATACTTTTGGATGTTAGCACCTTGGAAGGAAATTGGGCAATCATGTGTAGAGCTCCTCGTTATGATAGGATTGATGGACATGAATCAAGAATTTGGTCACATTATTTTGGAATGATAATACACGTCCTTCATCAAATAGTAGAGATGTTATCAGACATAGAATTTCAGCTGATCAATGTGAATATCATATGAAACATTGGTTGGACACAACACAACATGAAATGTATGTGTCATTTTGTAGTTCAAATCCTAATATAAAGATTGGGCAAACATTGTTTGAAAGATTGAAGCCATATTATATCAGTAAAAACAAAGTGTTTGAAACTTGTTGTGTCATTATCATATTGAATTTGATCTCCACTATCAAGTTTTCCGAAAGTTTGTAGAAGACACTTATGGTTTTGAAAATGCTCCTCCTACTAGACGAAGTGAGTTCATCTCATCCATTTTATGTGACAAAAGAGATGATGTAGCTGGAAAAATAAATTGCATAAAAGGAATATGTCAAACATGTGTTGATTTGTCTTTTTTCCCTTTGAAACATGAAAATATTGATGTAACAAAGATGGTAAATTGAAAGAGTTACAAATATGTAAAGAATGAAACAAAATTTGGGAAAGAATCCAAAAGGTTAGAATATGTTGAAGAGGAGATAAATGTTCCAGAGTATTTATGGACAAATTTAAAAAATTGATTCAACCCTACATTCATTATTATTATTTTTCAAAGTGGAAAGCACAACAATTCCAAACACTGAGAGACAATTTCCCACTTGGAACTATTGTATTAGTTGTTGATTTTGCAAAAAATTATTCCTTTGTTCATCAAAAGGAAATTCAATTAGAATACTATTTTTTAGAGAAAATTACTATTATGGTACATGTGTGTTATCGACACACACAATTAGATTTGGATGGTATTCAAAGCACATTTGAAGCATGGGTCATCAAGAAGGAATGTCATTTTTATATAAGTGATGATAGAGAGCATGACATTCATTATGTAGAACACTGCTTCAAGATGTTTTTTGCAAATTTGAACTTGAAAGAGGTATAAAAATTGATAAACATTATGTTTGGTCAGATGGATGTGCTGCACAATTCAAATCATTGAGACCATTTTATGCACTATGTGGATATCATCATAATGAAAACATACCACATGTGTGGAGTTTCTTTAAGAGTGGACATGGAAAAGGTGAACATGATGGTGTTGGAGCTTGCATCAAACACGCTATATGAAAGTATCAAATGAATTATAAGGGAGTCCATATAAAAAATGCACATGATGTTGTTGAATGGTGCAAGACACATTTCACACCAAATGAGAATGACACATCATCAGGATTGACTCAAGCGGTGCCACATAGAAAATTTTGGGAGATAAAAGGTATGCACACATTTTTAAATTATTCAAGTGTTTAAATTTTTTATGTATTATTTATTCAAATTATATTTATATAATGTATTATATATGCATTTTTGCATGCGTGGATAGAAAAATTATGCATGGTTGCAATAGGATAGAAAATATGCAATCTTTGCATTGAGTTATGAGTACGAATTATCGCAATTGGACGTTGAACACTAGGGACTACTCATGCTTTTGTTGTCACTGCATTGCTGACAATTATGAGGAATGCATCAATCAAGACCGTGGATATGTAGGTGCATGGAATCTAGTGCCACTAGTTGTTATTGATACATTTGATAGAGATGAAGATGAAAACTTCGATGATGTCCCTTTGATTTCTACTAATTACGATCTTATCTTGGATTGGTCAAAATTGGTAAGTATATATATTTTACATTATATGGTCCATTGAGATGCATGTATAGATAGATAGATAGATCTATAGATTTAACTAAGTAAATTTTAAGATCTCACACATGTATATGTAAATTTATTGTGCGGGAGATGTCTTTGCAGTGATTGCTGAGCATGGAAATGTAGAAGGAGTTGGTTATTATTTATTGTGTTGTATTGCAGAGAGGATGAAGTTACTTGAACCTAAAGAAAGTTATGGAATGTTATTCCCCATAAGTTTGTACATGCTCTACATCAATATATTGAACTCAATTTGTAAATATTAAATTTCAACCTTTTAACAAATTTCAAATTTAGTTTGTTTAAATTTATATTGTTACAATTTGTGACCTGCAGGTTCAATTTTTTTAGAAGGAACATATTTCAAGAAAATCAAAGTAATACAACATGGTATTCACTTTGTTGATTACCAACCAAACAATAAGGTGTTTCAATATAGTCACCTAGTAGTTGCCACCTCCATTTGTCTTCATACAATTAAATCTCAACGTAGACATCGTAAGTGGAGACTAGATAGTGAGGGTCATGAGAGAATATTACATGTTCTCCATGAAAGGTCTGAACCACTTGAGTTGGTCTAAAAATTATAATATGTATACCTATTTCATGTGTTAGGACCTACTTGATATCTCTGGATTAAATTGACTATACTTTGTTTATATATTTAAACATATGATGGACTATAATTTGTTGATATATGATGGACGGTCTATTTGATGATTCAATGGTATTAATATATAGAATTTTATGTATGTTTATATATATATATATATATATATATATATATATATATGCTTGTATACATGTATAGTTTTATATGTATACTTTGTTTATTCAATGATTTATAGATTGCATATTAGTTAAAGATTTTATCTATGCTTTGATTATACAATGATTTTTATGATACTTATTGTCCATTAGTTACATGTATTAACTAGTTATTTTTTATGATATTAATTCTAGATCCCCTTAAGACCTCCCCTTAAGATTTCTTATTAGTTAAAGATCCCCTTAAGACATTAGTTTGAACACTAAAAAATGATGAAATTAGTTAGATTACTTATGACATGTGTTAGTTCTAGAATGAGTTAGAATAGTTATTGTCCATTAGTTACATGTATCAACATGTTATTTTTTATGATATTAATTCTAGATCCCCTTGAGACCTCCCCTTAAGATTTCTTATTAGTTATAATAGGTATTGTCCATTAGTTACATGTATTAACTAGTTATTTTTTATGATATTAATTCTAGATCCCCTTAAGACATTAGTTTGAACACTAAAAATGATGAAATTAGTTAAATTACTTATGACATGTGTTAGTTCTAGAATGAGTTAGAATAGTTATTGTCTATTAGTTACATGTATTAACCTGTTTGTTTTATGATATTAATTCTAGATCCCCTTAAGACCTCCCCTTAAGATTGCTTATTAGTTAGAATAGTTATTGTCCATTAGTTACATGTATTAACTAGTTATTTTTTATGATATTAATTCTAGATCCTCTTAAGATTTCTTATTAGTTAAACATCCCCTTAAGACATTAGTTTGAACAATAAAAAATAATGAGATTAGTTAGATTACTTATGACATGTGTTAGTTCTAGAATGAGTTAGAATAGTTATTGTACATTAGTTACATGTATTAACTTGTTATTTTTTATGATATTAATTCTACATCCATCTAATAAAATCTAATCAAATGAAACCATCTAATCAAATCATATCATCTAATCATCTAATAAAATAAAACCATCTAATCAAATCATATCATCTAATCAAATGAAACCATCTAATCAAATCATATCATCTAATCATATGATCTAATCAAATCATATCATCTAATCAAATGAAACCATCTAATCTAATCAAATGAAACCATCTAATCAAATCATATTATCATCTAATCATATCATATCATGTAATTAAATGAAATTATTAATCAAATCATATCATCTAATCAAATGAAACCATCATAGATCTATATAATGTCAAATCATAAATTATCTATATCTAGAGTTCTAAATAGCATATAAATATATGTCTCGAATCATAAACTGAAAATATCAAACATATAATAATGGCATATATAATGAGTCTCAAATCAAAGATATGTGCAACATATCCTAAACTAGGGAGTCATCTAGGCGCATGCGAACAGAGAGATCCTCTGACCATGAGCATCCTCTGGCTATGAGGCAATAACTGATCCTTGCAAATATAAATGCATGTATATAATAATAATGTAAAATACTTAAAATATTATAAATGCATGTTTAAACTTACATATTTTTAAAACTTACCTGACCACTAGTAGGTGTCACATCTGTTGAATCTCTCCTATAAAGATACTCTGAGCCCACACTAGAGGTAATGTGCTCTGACTGAGTGTAATGAGCATCCTCTAGTTGTGAAGCAACAATTGACCCCTGCAAATTTAGTACAACAGTTGGTTATATACATGTGCATAGTATATTTTATGTAAAGTACTTGAAATATATAAATACGTGTGTACAAGTGTACACATGCATGCTTAAACCTACATATATCTTAAATTTACTTGACCACTAGTAGGTGTCACATCTACTGAATCTCTCATATGAAGATGCTCTAAGCCCACACTAGAGGTAATGTGCTATGCTAACTGTGCCTGTAAAATATTATACATTGAACAAACCTCAATACACACATCTAAAATTAATTGTTCACTAAAAATCCTAGAAAGGAGAAAAGAAAATTTTATATACATGGGTCTCAGGAGCAGGAGATCATCAACGCATTGCACCATCATATCATCAACTGAAACTGCATCACCCACACCACCTTCAGTCCTGAACCTCTCTAGTAATGAAGAGTGTAGGGGTGACACTAGCTGGGAGGGGAGTGATGTAGAGCCTGAATCATCAGGATGCAATAAAATATCCATAAATGATCCAACATCAGTGCCAATGTCCACCTGACTCAACCCAGGAAACTGCTCATCAAATGTGTCTAGGCCCTCAGTGGTGATGTGTACATCTCCAACTTGTATTCTTGGATCTGCAGCTGCAAACTGATCTGTGGGTGCAGAGCACTCTACATAGTGTTGTGAACTGTGATGTGCCTGACTAGATGGTGTATCTTGTGTCGGTGGAACTACAGGAACCCATGCAAGTCTGATGACATCCCTGACTAAATGTATTGGGATCCTCTACATGTCAATAATATAAGAATATGACTGTAGGAGATCCTCCAAAAAGTAAAGTGACTCATCTAAATGACTATGATGACTAGAAAGTGCTCGTATCTCTCCAGATGTGGGAAGACCCGCAACTCTATATGCCTCATCACTGGCCCCTATAGTAGTACTAGATGAAGCCTCAGAAGATGATTTGGCCTGACTCAGTCTAGTCAAAATATATCTACCCACTGTATCTGAAGTGATGGAGGTGGTTGTAGAAGTAATCTCCCCTATCCTGTCCACTACTCCCCTTTGAGAAGCAATGACCACTCTATCTGTAGTAGCAGCCATCGTCAGTGCCACTGCCAGAGTCCTCTGCCCAACCAGTTGTCTATGAGGAATAATAACTTGATCAGCCCTACGATATTGATCCCAATATGAAACTCTACCGCACCCCTAACCGTAATATCTAGTAAGATCTAAATAGTTGACCCTGAGTCCGAAATGGAACTCAGCGTACAACTGCTATGCAAAATATAAAGGAATTTGGTCATTATTAGGATAATGACCATGTGCTGCAAGAAAACTAGGATATATCATGCATGTGATCTGAGGAATCACACACCGTGTGACCTAATATGCCCTCACCTTGGGCTTCCCCTCATAAAATGGGAAAACCTCTCATTTGATGATTTCCTTGGGGACACAACTCATAAATGTCTCCAAGGAAACATCAACCGAGACCTCAGCTCTCAAATATCAAAAAATACTATCAACTACTTGAGGCGTGAAGGAAGAGTGGGCTCTCAATCTGGTAGTCATATCCTCCAAACTGGTCAATACACTAACACAAGTATCTCTGTATATTCCATCTACTGAAGATGTACGGATGGACTCTCTAAGTCGAGCCATCTCTGTCGTAGCAGTATGAAAAATAGTCGCTATATCAGGAGTGTGAGGTGCATCTTGAGTGGTCATCTAGATGTAACATGTGAAAGCTAAGTGTTAATAATTAAGTACTTGATTACATGTTATAACTGCGTGTAAAATGGAAACAAATATCTGAATATATAAAATTTTATACTTAAATTTACAATACTAGAGTGTACTAATAGTCCTAAAGGGTCCTTGAATGTAATAATTGGTATTAATAGGTCCTATTAGGTCAAGTAAGTGTTCTTATTAGGTCTTAAGGGTCCTACGATGTACTAATTAATTTTAATAGGTCATATTAGTCCTATTAGTACTAATTGATGTACTAATTGATTTTAATAGGTCATATTAGTCCTATTAGGTCAAGTAAGTGGTATTATTAGGTCTTAAGGGTCCTAGGATGTACTAATTAATTTTAATAGTCCTAAAGGGTCCTTGGATGTACTAATTGGTATTAATAGGTCTTATTAGGTCAAGTAAGTGGTCTTATTAGGTCTTAAGGGTCCTAGGATGTACTAATTGATTTTAATAGTCCTAAAGGGTCCTTGGATGTACTAATTGGTATTAATAGGTCCTATTAGGTCAAGTAAGTGGTCTTATTAGGTCTTAAGGGTCCTAGGTGTGTGCTAAAATGTTGTCATACTTCTATGAGTCATTGTATCCAAGATTATTCAAGAATGAGATCTCAAATGGCGGCTCATAGCTCTATATTCATGGAGTGCAAGGGTTTTGATGGAGGCCCTCAGATTTGACTTAGTTTGTGCCCATGCAAGTACACCACAAAATGAGAGATTCAAAGAGGAAAAACAAGAATGCTAGTCTCCATGATCATCAAGTATGCATGCAAATGAAAATGAGATCTATTCTATATGATAACAATGCATGAAAGAAAACTATTCTATGAAAGGAAATGCTTATGCAAGATTAATCTATGAAAGGAAATATGGATCTAATCTAATATGCAAGTGCAAAATTAATCTAAATGATTTCCATGGGGCATGAGAGAAGAAGACAAGAAGAGAGAAGTTGCAATATCCAAGCTCAAGTGCTCAAGAATCTTCTCCAAAATCGCTCTCCAAACCTGTAGCATGACAATATGAAAACTTAGATATGAAAATGAGAAGGAGAGGGCTCCTTATAAAGGAAAGCGGACGGTTAAGATTAAGTCTTGGTTGATCCATGTGCTCAAAGATTCTTTAAGAGGCAAAAAGATGAAAAAGGCCCACCACTTAAAAGTATGTGCATTTAAAGTGGAGAGAAAAATGAATTTTTATTTATTTTTTATTTATTTATTATTTCCTTTTTCAACAAAGAGATATTTAAGTGAGGATTTTATTTATTTATTTATTAGAAGAGGAATTTTAATTAAATGAGATGATTTTATTTAATTAAAAGATTTGTTTAATTAAAAAGGAGTTTCATTTTAATTAAATGAGGCTTAGAATAAAATGATCAAACTTTAGGAAATATTAAAATAATTAAATTAATTGTGATTTGATCAAGGAAATTGATTTGAAAATATTGCAAAGCATTGATTCAAGAAATTGATAAATTGGTTCCATCATTTGATAAATTGAAGAATGGGGGACCAAAGTCTAGGTGACCATTTTAGGGTGCATACATTTGCCCCTCTTTGGGTAATGTGTGATCATTCTGGGAACACATGTAGCCAAAGAATGGAATTGAAATGTGAGATCGATTTGAAATCACAAAATAACTCAAATGTGTGTTTGACGGATGGGAACACATCAGGACAAAGATAAGCTTAATGAAAAAGACAAGGCCAACACCCTTGTAAATAGGTAATTGTCAAGTCTCAGATAAGAGATAAGAATCTCAAGCAAGGTTTAATTGATAGGTTTGATAAAGCTAAATCAAGGATTGAAATTTGATAAGTACTGCCCCCTCATGATCGAAATTGAAATGAGATAGAGGAGAAATAGTAAATTGATAAATTTGATCAAATCAAACTAAAGATAAGGTTCTTGATGTAAGATGAAAGATATAAGGATCACAGAACCAAGGTAGATCATCATGAAAGGTTATGCCCCAAGGTTGAATCAGAAGAAAAGAAGTGGGGTGAAAGCGAATGAAAGATGAAGTTTGGAAGAGGTGAAAAGAAATGGAGAGAAGAAAGATAATTTGCCTCAAGATTGATCAACTATTTAAGATATGAAATTTTGATTGAGATCACGGAAGAAGATAAGGAAATGAAGATCAAAATGTGATCACAGTTGATTAAAAGTCCAAAAGAAAGATGAAGGAAAACCCTCTCAAACTCATAATGCAGCCTAAAAATGCAAATTAACATGAAGTCTAACAATCTAAGCTACATGAAAATGCAAACGTGTACTTGAAATAGAGCAATTGTAACATAGGATCTTGTGTTCATCATTCATTAGAGAATGTAAGAAACTTATTTTCATCATTGGGCCATTATTAACGGACATCAGAAAATCACACAATCATCACTAGTCACAAGCACAACTATGAAAATATAAATGTAATTTATATCAGATTGGAATGTGGAAAGATTCTAACATAAGCATCAAAGACATAAAGGTCAAGATGACTTTGATGTTAGCTTACCCAATTTAATGTAGCAAAACCACTCTCGCATCAAGGCATAAAGGCCAGGATGACTATAAGAATGGTTGTGCAAAAATAGTCAAGGATGATGCCTCAAATCTCCTAAGTGTTTCAAGGGAACAACAAGAGATGCCCCAGAGTTTCAAGACCACACTCATAAGAAAAAAGCAAATAAAAACATGCCCCATTCCCCAAGTCCTCTAGCTATGCATCCCAAAGAGACTTAGTAGACAAGGACACTCAATGAAAATCAATAATAGTCAGCACACAAAGAAAATATCATGACATAGCTGAAGCATTAAGTTTTGCATTTAAAAATTTAAGTGTGTTAACTGATACTGAGTTTCGAGGATAAGGATTGAATGCTTGCAAGAAGGTAAGATCACATAACAAAACAAGGCAAGACCAAGCCGATAAGTGTTGGAAAACACTTGATGTCAGGGGTTGTGTTGAAAAACACAATTTGTGAGGTGTCCTAAAGACTAATGCATCCAAGAGACCAAAGCTAACATAGTTATGCCCCCTAGACAAAGACAAAGACCAATTCCAAACCAAGGCAACAAGGACAAGGCATGATGGAGAAAGGCTAAGTGTCGAGGATGCATTCTAAGAAATAGGGGTGCAAAGGCCTCAAGTAGCGCCCGTTTCTAAGTTTTCACCACTTGGATTTTATTGCAATTTTTTTCTCTCTCTTTTTTTTTTAGGACTTTTTATAATTTTTTTATATTTTTGCTACCAAGGTGCCTGTTTCCAGGTTTTCACCAAGACACTTTTTCTTTTTTTCTTTTTTTTGAATTTTTGGAATATATAATTTTTTTAGAGATACATCAAAGCGCCTATTGCTAGGTTTTCACAAAGATGATTATTTTTTTAGGACATTTTCTGATTTTTAGGATTTTTAACAATATATCATTTTTTTGGATTTTTTCAGGATCAATAAGTATGTACAACAGATGCCCCCAGATAGAATGGGCATCAAACTCACAAGCAAGATCACATCCTGTAGTCCCAATGTCTAGCAAGGTGGAGAACAAGAGGGATTAGCAAGCTGGTGGAAAAGATGGAAGACAAGAGAATGAAGGAGAATGAAGGGAAGAAATCCTCAAGGGAAAACTCCTCAAGAGTACCCAAGGTAGGCAAAAAAAATTGTCATGTAAAGCACATTTGGACAAGCAATGAAAGGCCAACATAGGATAAGTCACAAAAGCATAATGCAAAAGAAGGAAAGGATGCAGTCCAAAGGAGTAGACATGCCAAGAGGCTTCATAGCATTGTGTTTTACTCTTTTTTATTAGATCAAGACCAAAGGGGAAAAGGATAGAGAAAGGCTAGAGTGAATGGAGGAAAATAAATATGAAGACAAAACATGAATGGAATGAAAGCAAAATCATCGTAAGATAGCTCACAAGATAGCTAAATGTTCGTGTATAAGTCAACATTGCCAAGATCAAAGAGAGAAGACGGAATGGATGAAATATATAGAAGAACTACGCATGATGCTTGATTGCCAGGTTTTCATCACGGTACTTATCCAAGGCACCACAAGGGAGTGGTTTTCACCATAGGAAGAATTTATTTCTCTTTACTTTTGCTACCAAGGCACCTGTTTCCAAGTTTCCACCAAGGCACATTTTCATTTTTTTTTTTTTGGAAGAAGGCAAGCTTTTTAGATAATGCTCCTTGAAAGGATAAACCATGATATGCCAAGGATTCAAAATGATATGCTCAAAGATGATAGGGAAAGGAAGATGGAAGAGAAAAATGGAGGATAAGGTTTTATGTAAAGTGAGTGAGGCTGGAAGATAGGAGGAATAGGAAAATGAGGAAAAATGATAGAAAGTGGAAGGATAATGAATGGAAGGATTGTGAAAGGGTAGATGGAAAGGAAGGAAAGATCAACATCAACACACACCTTGAAGGGTGGCAAGAGGATGGAGGAAATGTGAATGAAGGAATATGGTGAATGGATAGCAAAGGTTGAGGTTTAGGCGCATGGAATGGAAGAATGTTTTTGGAAGAAGATAAAGTGGAAGCCTTTGGAAGCTTGAATGTCAACTTCACTTATTTTTCAACATCATACTCTTTCAAGAGAGACTTTAGAATCCATATAGCCATAGGCTTTTCATTTCTTTTTGATGATTTAGAGAGAATATCTTCAATGATGGATTTTGGAACCCATACTTGTCTTGTAGTTTTCTTCTTAGATATCTCTTTTGACTCTATGCCTCCATGTCGATTAGAGGAGACATGGTGATATTTTTTTGATGGATTCTTGTATTGATTATTTTTCTTGTATTGAACATTCAAGTGACTTCCAAAAGACTTGGGACTTGTGAAAGAAAGAGGATATGACTGGTTTAGGTGAGTAGGTGGATGAAAAGGATTCAAGGGTATGCATCTATGTTGATCTTGAAGAAAGATAGGAGATGGAGGGACATAAGGACCCAAGATGGATGACAAATTAGGAGAGTGAGGAGGGGAAAGTGAAGGGACATAAGGGCCCAAGATGGAAGGAAGACGTGAAGCCCTTAGTATTGGTGGAGGAGGTCCAAGGATGGACGTGGAAGATACAAAAGGATAATCAATAAGCTCATCAAAATCTATATGACAACCAAGGACATCAACATCTTTAGAATGAGCATTAGGATTTGTAATAGGATCATGAACATCTTGAATAGGAGAAACTTCTTTGATAGAATTATTTGGAGCTTGAAAAGACTTAGGAAGAGTAGAAAGTGGAAGTGAACATGGAATGGTAGAACAAGAAGATGGAAGACTTTGATCTTGACAAGGAGCTTTGGATAGCATAAGCGTATCATTTTTTTCTTGATTTTCAATAGGCTTAACATTGGAAGTAACAACACCATTTTTAATAACCTTAATGGAAGTATCATTGTAGACATGAAAAA
Organism: Chamaecyparis obtusa; assembly: GCA_027943335.1. Taxonomy (NCBI): domain Eukaryota; kingdom Viridiplantae; phylum Streptophyta; class Pinopsida; order Cupressales; family Cupressaceae; genus Chamaecyparis; species Chamaecyparis obtusa. Next base: position 426,588 of record BSBK01007358.1, read on the forward strand.
TTGGTCAAAGGCTTAAATCAATCAAAAGGTGCAATCAAATCATCAAAATAGCATGAAAAATCAATAAATGAAACAAAGGCAATTCAAATCAAAGGAAAATTCAATTAAATGATTAAATGATTAAATGAAGCTTGAAAAGGGGAAAAACACTACGAAATTGATTAAATTCAATTAATGACATAGTTGTTGAAAGCAAAAATCAAAATGAACCTCTTACCCTTCATGGCTAAATTTAATTACTTTAATTAATTAATAAATCATAATTTCCCTCAACAAAGCAAATTGGAGACAAAATGGACACAAATCACTCACTTTTGTTGAAATGGTCCAGCCTTTTGAAACCATTTAAATGATTGTCTTCTCCTTGTCCCCCCATTTATGGACAAAGCAAAGCCAATTGACTTTACCCAAGCATAACCATGATCAACTCACTCTACCCCCTACCCTTGGGAAAATCCTACAAGTAGAAAGCATTTTGAGGCATTAAGGATCCATTCCACATCTTTGAATTGCAGTAAAGCTCTTGCAATTTGCATCCACACCACTCACTTGTCAATTTTAATAGCTTAATTGCTTTGATCATAGTAGATTGTTCATCAAATAGAGCTAGAATTTGATTGAATAGATCTTAATTGCATATCATATAGCTTAATTCTCATCTTTAGAGTGTCACTAGTGAGGATCATAACTGAGAGCCTCATTTACCACTTTATTTTAGAGATCCATGAGATGTTATAGATTGTAGTTGCATTTTAGAGTAAATTTCCTTTGTATTTAGCTTAAATTGTTGCTACTTGATCTTAATTTCATGAAGGTGTTAAACTCACACACACACAATCATCTTTGGAAAGTGCAAGTGTAGTAAGGTTATTTTGATTGTCAATAACCTCAATGGTGTAAGTAGTAGCTTGATCTTGCTTAGGAGAAGACTTAAGAAATGGTGGAATGAATGAAAAAGGGTGTAGAGGATCAAAAGAACCATGAAACAGATAAGAGACATCATAAAAAGAATTGGATGACATGGAGGGTTCTTGATCTTGATCTTTATTTATGTTCTTTTATTTATCATTTTTAGAGTCCTCTTGACATGGAGCCACTTCTAAGGACCAGGAAGCATGTTGGAGTTGTATGGAAGACTTTGGAAAAGATCGTGAAGGACTAGCTAAAGTAGGCATTATAGTGCATAAAGGCTTAGGCTCTTTAGGTTTAGCATTATTGAAAGTATTTCTAGCCAAGTGAAGGTTAGCTTGAGTTTCTTTAAGAGGTAGCCCTTGAGGATAACTATAGGAAACCGCATGAAAAGTATTCGGATCTTTTTTGGATGAAGGATTTGTGAAAGATTTGGAAGACTTGGAAGCTTTAGGAAATGTATGGGTATTGGAGGAAGTAGGGGATGGAAGGGAACCATCACAAGAAAAAGGTCCATCATTAACATAATCTTGCTTGAGAGTGTAATCTTTATTTTCAACATGAGAGTTATTAGAGGAAGGATTCTTATAATATTTACGTTTCAAATTCGCTCGGTAGATTTTATATTCCTCAATAGAAGTAGATGTATCATCTAGGTATTGTTCACAAAAATCATCAAAGTCTCTTTCAAAATTAGAATCATATGGATCACCATCACAATATATCCAATGTGACAACCCATTTCCATTAAGCACGAGCACATGACTAGGAGGACTCTTAGGAATAGAGGTGTCATATGTATCACTACATTGTCCATCATCATAGTCATCAAAGATGGGCATGTCACTCTTTGTAGAAGAGGTATCACAAGGACTATCATATTTATCATCATGGTATGTCTTGAGATGAGGAGTAAGACTCTTGGGAGAAGTAGAAGAGGAATGAGATCATGAAGAAGAGGAAAGTGAAGACCTAGTGGAGGAAGAAGACTTGGATAATGAAGAATGTGAATAATGTCTAGAAGAGTCATGATGAGACTTGGAAGATGAGGAAGGTGAGTAATGTTTAGAAGAGTCATGATGAGACTTGGAAGATGAAGAATTTGAATAATGTCTAGAAGATTCATGGTAAGACTTGGAAGATGAAGAATTCGAATGGTGTCTAGAAAATTCATGATAAGACTTGGAAGGTGAAGAATTCAAATGATGTTTATAAGAGTCATGATAAGAATTGGAAGCTGAAGAAGAATGAGAAGACTTAGATGATGAAGAATGTTTGGAAGAAGAAGATCATGAGAGGATCATGAGCATGATTCTACCAAAGGCAGGTGATTCACTTGCTTTCTTTTATATTTTTGTCATAAATTTATCATCAATGAAACTGTTGGAAGAATGATATTTTTCAAATTGAGCAAGGAGATCAAGATCATCCATTTTCAAGAGAGGTTCCATAGCGAGATAGTTGAAACTCATGGTTCTGGAAGAAGAGGAGTCAAGCATGAAAGAAGAGAAAGGATGGAAATGGGAGACTAGGAAGACATGGGAGATGTGGAAGAAAGAAGACCAAGAGTCATTTTGTACAAATTGATACCATTTAAGTTCATTTGGATATTGATCAACATGTCATAGCACTTTTGGGGAGATCTTTGAAGTTTTTATCACCTAGGAACTCAGATTTGTTTATTTTAAAAGATCAGGTAAACACATCAACCAATTTTTATCATTGATCAAGAACATAAGACAATAATCAAGGAGTTCAAGCAAATAAATGTCTTCAAACAATGAGCAATGGAAAAAGCAACCTTGCATATGAACAAGAATAGTGACTTAGTATTTCTACTCCTTAAGAACTACTTGTGTATGTTCTCAAAATGTTTTTTCAATCACGCACATAGTCCTAGCAAAGAAAAAGTTGGTTGCACTATGGTTCTTAGTAATGGTTTGACTCTGCAACTTTTGTAGTCTCAAGAGGGTGAACTCCAATCTAGGCACTTTGGGGTTTTGACACATTCTGAGAATTTAATCAATCGGAGATGCTGAGGAGATCTGACAGCCCAACAAGAAACTACACTTGTGGATATTTCTTCCACAAGGACATTTATATAGCAGTTGTCACTACCATGGTGAAAATGGCTATTACAGCTTGAGGTTCCATCCATGTGGTTTACCTAATAAAGGGAGCGTCCACTATGGTTAACCCTCTCTAAAAGGTGACTCACAAAAAGGACCACATGGGGACTTAGCTTAGATTTAAGGATCTGAGTTTTTGGTACTACCCAAAAAGGGAGTAGAGCATATTCCTCTAGCCTCTTCACTTCACCAAAACATAGCAAATAGATTCATTGACACGCTAAGATTGAAACCACCTCACCAAGGTTTGTAATGTCAACAACAATGTCTATCGATCTCTCTAAGTGGGTCCAAGAGAGAACGTACCGATCAATGTTGAAGACTAAACCAAGTAAGACCATGAGATAGTAACAATATCCTCCCTACTTACAAGGGGATCTATTGTCAAGAAGAGCTTCACAAGAAACTCACTCTCTCAAGAATGCCACAAATAGTGTTCATAGGGCCTAATTACTATGTGAAACATGTATGCAAGAAAATGAATCTATGTCCTTTTTTGTAAGGAAACTCAGGTGTGGAAACAACTTCCTATGCTAATCTCTTAAGGAAAGTATTGTTCAAATTCTTATAAATCCTTACAATTTCAGATTCATTAACTACTTTAACAAAGATATTGCAACCACATACAATGCATATAGAAAAATAGAGAATGATACAATGATATACCCTGGGGAAAACCTTTCGGTAAAAAACCCCAGCACTCCAAAACCTGCACAATGTATTATCTTCAACACAAAGATTACAATACACTTGCAATGCAAGTTCTTTCAAGAAATGAGAGACAAAGCCAACAAGGCTTAAATTTTGTTATATCTCTCCCATAGGAGCAGCATCATATATATAGACTCCTCTGGACCCAAAAATAGGCACAACCACCAAGACCCATGCACAAAGCCACATGTACATAGTTGTTACATGCAATCCCAAGAATAGGCGTCCATCCCTAGAATAGACTATGACAGCTTGTCATAGAATCCGCCAAAAATAACGGTCACAAGAGAAGTGTAAGAGAATCTGTCATACCAACCTATTTTTGGCATATTCTCTTACACACACCAACCACTTCTTCTTGGGTGCCCAAATAGGCCCAAGTCATAAGATGCTCTTACACCTGTCATAGCACATTCCTTAAATAGTTCTTACGCGTCATAGGAATCCGTCATGACCGTTTCAGTCATGATCTCCTTACGCACAAGATGTCGACACATCAAGTGGAGTGACACATCAACATGCCAACTAGATATGTACACTCACACTTAATTACATTATTTGCAAAAAATACATTTACAAAACAAATAATAAGAATAGGAATTATCCAAGGTTGAGACACCTTATTCCTAACATTCTCCCACTTGTCGAACACCTTGTAAGAGCAACAGGAACATAACAGGAACTTTAACTGCTATAGGCCAAAAGGCCCATAGACTCTGAACACCATCTGAACTTCTCAGTGCCCACTAGTTTCGTTAATGCATCTGCAACATTCTTCACAGTATCTACCTTCTCCAAATTTACCTTTCCATCTTCCACCATATCTCTCACAAAGTGAAACTGCACATCAATGTGCTTCGTTCTGGCATGGAAAGTTGGATTCTTTGCAAGGCAAATAGCACTCTGACTGTCACACCAAATAGTAATTTGTTCTGCATCAACACCAACATCAGAACATAATCTTCTAAGCCAAATGGCTTCTTTACAAGCATGAGTAGCAGCCATGTACTCAGCTTCTGTAGTGGACAAAGCAACCACAGGTTGTCGCTTACTCATCCAACTGATGGCACCACCAAACATAGTGAACACATAAGCACTGGTGGATCTCCTGCTGTTAATATCACCTGCCCAATCTGAATCCACAAACCCACGAATACAAACTGAATGCGGAGATCCAGAAGAGTTACCATGATAACATATGGAGTAATCTGATGTACCCCTCAAATATCTGAATACTCGCTTAACTGCATCCCAATGTACCCCTCCAGGATTAGCCATAAACTGACTCAGGACTCCCACTGCTTGGGCAATGTCTGGTCTAGTACAGACCATAGCATACATAAGACTACCAACTGCACTAGCATAAGGTACTCTACTCATGTCCTCCACCTCACTAGGAGATTTTGGACAATCATCTACAGATAACTTTATTCCCACAGAAATAGGAACACATAGTGGTCTACAATCTGCCATGCTGAACCTGTCCAACACAGACTTCACATACTTACTCTGACTCAACCAAAGTTTTCTATTAGACCTGTCTCTACTGATTTCCATACCCAAGATGTACCTAGCTGCCCCAAGATCTTTCATCTTAAACTGTGTTGACAACTGAGATTTAAAATCAGAAATCATACCCTTACCCTTCCCAAATAGCAACATATCATCAACATATAATGTAACAATAAGAAGGCAATCATTTTCAACTCTGAAATAAACACAATGATTTGATTTTGATCTTACAAATCCAATTGACAACACAAAGGCATCAAAATTAAGGTACCGCATCCTAGGAGATTGATTCAAACCATATAGAGATTTCTTTAATCTGCAAACTAAGGACTCTTTACCTTTAACAATGTAGTGCTCAGGTTGTGACATATAAATCTCTTCCTCCAAATCACCATGAAGGAAAGCTATCTTCACATCCATCTATTCTATCTCTAAATCATATGATGCAACAAGAGATAATAGAAATCTAATGGATGTCAACTTTGCAACATGAGAGAATATTTCACCATAATCTATTCCCTCTACCTGTGAATACCCCTTTGCAACCAATCTAGTTTTATACCTTTTAACACTGCCATCTGCACAGAATTTCTTCTTGAACACCCATTTACAGCCAACAGATTTGCTCCCTTTAGGCAAAGGTACAAGGTCCCAAGTTTTGTTTTTCTCCAATGAAGCCATCTCATCATCCATAGCCTCAATCCAGGAACCTGCATCTTCCATGCCCAAAGCCTCTTTCATAGATCTAGGCTCATCAGTGTTAGTAATCAAAGCAAAGGCACAACAAGAATCTAACATAGAATAACCAAACCTTTCTGGTTGCTTTCTTTCTCTCATGGATCTCCTCAAGGGCTGAGGTTGAGGTTGTTCTTCCTCTTCTTCTAAACTATCAGAGCTGCTAGAGCTCTCCTCATCATTAGACCCAACATGGTCTCTCCGTTCAGTCTTCTCAGGGGTAGGAGGCAATTGAACAACATCTTTTTCCTTTTCTTTTTCATCAACAAGGGCTGATGTAGGAGATCTGTTAACCAAATAGCAAGCAGTGGCCACAGCTTCGGCCCAAAACCTTTGTTCTAAACTAGCTCCACTAAGCATACTCCTAGCCTTCTCCATCAGTGTCCTGTTCATTCTCTCTGCAACTCCATTTTGTTGTGGGGTATAAGGAGTTGTCTTATGCCTCTCGATACCTTGTTCTTTACAGAACTGTTCAAACTCTGCTGAGCAAAACTCACCACCATTGTCAGTTCTCACACACTTAATCTTCTTACTAGTCTGATTCTCTACAAGAGCTTTAAATTCCTTGAACCGACTAAAGACTTGTGTCTTACTTTTAAGGAAATAAATCCACGTCCTTCTACTGTAATCATCTATGAAAGATACAAAAAATACAGACTTGGAGATTGAAGGAACTTTTATAGGACCAAATACATCAGAATGAATAAGATCCAAAACATCAGAAGATTTGTGAGAACTAGAGTAAAACTGAACACGATTTTGTTTACCATAGACACAGTGTTCGCAGAAGTCAAACTCGAGATTGCAATCATTTAACCCCTCAATGAGATTTTTATTTTTTAGTGTTCTGAGACCCTTTTCACCAATGTGGCCAAATCTCATATGCCACAACATTGTCTTTTCAGCAGGAAGCTTACCTTCCAAAGTGTTTGCACTACCATCGGAACCAATAGCCATAGACTTCTTCACTGCTTGTTCAGATGGTGAGGATGAATAACTATTACATAGAGGAATACATGCATCTAGCTGAAATAAGGTACCTCTCCTAGTACCCCTTGCAAGCACTATCGATCCTCTCATCATCTTGCATCCTTCTTTCGAAAAAACAACTTGCACACCTACATCATTTAGCATACTTACAGATAATAGGTTTCGTGCCAAACCCAAAATGTGCATAACTCCGTTGATTCCCTTTACTCATCCATCATAAAATTTGATAGTGACCCTTCCGCGTCCAACTATCTTTAGGTGAGAATCATCACCCAAGTACACCTTTCCACCATCGAACTCTTCATATTTTGAGAACCAGTTTCGATGAGAGGTCATGTGAAAAGATGCACCTGAGTCAACCAACCACACATCATCAGATGCATGGGCTGCCAAAGCTACGATGAATGCATCGCCATCTTCTTGAGATCTTTCTGAAGCTGAATCTGAACCTTTCTTCTTCTTCTTCAGCTATTTGCAGTCTTTACGGAAGTGCCCAGATTTATCACAGTTCCAACATTTTGCCTTGGACTTATTGGAAGTCTTTGACTTCCCACTGGATTTGGATCTACCCTTATTGTTAGACTTATTGTCATTTTTCTTCCCTCTTTCAGTGGATCTCCCACGAACAGCAAGGGCTTCTTTTTTCGAAACGGAAGTCTTTCTCCGCATCTCCTCTTATAGTAGTGAAGACACCACATCATCCATTTTGAAGGTGACTAAAGTGCTTCCGAGAGCCATCACAAGATGGTCCCATGAATCTAGTAAAGAACACAAAAGTGTGTAGCAACGATCCTCCTCCTCTAACTTGACACCAGCTGATGTCAATTGTGCAGCCAGCAGATTAAATGCATTTAAATGATCTGTTAAGGATCCACCTTCCTCCATTCGCAGAGAGTATAACTTCTTCCTCAGGAACAACTTGTTCACCAGAGATTTGGCCTGATACACGGTCGCAAGTCTTTCCCACAAACTATTTGCGGTTTTCTCATCTAGAACATTTAGAAGGATTGCATCGGTTAAACAGAGTCTTATGAGACCCTTAGCTTTACGGTCTTTGATATCCCAATCTGCTTGAGCTATAGTTGATGGTCTTGTAGCAGTTGAAGTCGCTTCTCATAGGTCACGATCTTCCAACATGTCTTCCATCTTGAGTTTCCACAACTCGAAATTAGTGCCATTAAATTTCTCCACGTCCATTCTTCCATATGATGAACTTTCCATCTCAATCTGCAAATAAGATTCAGAATGCTCTGCAAAAGACTCCCACTCAAACTTGAGATTAGCTCAAAAAACCCTACCCAAGAACTAGGATCAAAAGTTGATCAAGCTCTGATACCACTTGTAAGGAAACTCAAGTGCGGAAACAGCTTCCTACGCTAATCTCTTAAGGAAAGTATTGTGCAAATTCTTATAAATCCTTACAATTTCAGATTCGTTAACTACTTTAACAAAGATATTGCAACCACATACAATGCATACAGAAAAATAAAGAATGACACAATGATATACCCTGGGGAAAACCTTTCGGTAAAAAACCCCAGCACTCCAAAACCTGCACAATGTATTATCTTCAACACAAAGATTACAATACACTTGCAATGCAAGTTCTTTCAAGAAATGAGAGACAAAGCCAACAAGGCTTAAATTTTGTTATATCTCTCCCATAGGAGCAGCATCATATATATAGACTCCTCTGGACCCAAAAATAGGCACAACCACCAAGACCCATGCACAAAGCCACATGTACATAGTTGTTACATGCAATCCCAAGAATAGGCGTCCATCCCTAGAATAGACTATGACAACTTGTCATAGAATCCGCCAAAAATAACGGTCACAAGAGAAGTGTAAGAGAATCTGTCATACCAACCTATTTTTGGCATATTCTCTTACACACACCAACCACTTCTTCTTGGGCGCCCAAATAGGCCCAAGTCATAAGATGCTCTTACACCTGTCATAGCACATTCCTTAAATAGTTCTTACGCGTCATAAGAATATGTCATGACCGTTTTAGTCATGATCTCCTTACGCACAAGATGCCAACACATCAAATGGAGTGACACATCAACATGCCAACTAGACATGTACACTCACACTTAATTACATTATTTGCAAAAAATACATTTACAAAACAAATAATAAGAATAGGAGTTATCCAAGGTTGAGACACCTTATTCCTAACATTTTTAGAGCCCAAAATTGAAGTGTGATCTATGAAAGCAAATAAACACTCAAGCTAGACACATGAGAGATTCATTTTAGTCCCAAAATCCAAATGTTATAGAGATTGAACAAAATACCTCAAGTCCAATGCAACGTGCTTAGTAGATTTTTGTTGAGCTTTTTTTGTGCAAGCAAGCCACAAACTCTCCAACAAGCAAACAAGCAAACAAGTTATGCAATGTATATCCAACTTATGCAAACCCTAGGGTTAGATTTGAAAATCAACTGTTAGGAGAAATAATAGCCAACAAATAATTCAAATGACAACTCATATCATGCATTGAACCATGAAAAATAAGTGCATACTCATCACAAAATTTTATTTTTTTTGCATTTGACCTAGTCAACAAGATCTGATTTTTTTGATATGATTTCGGCTATAAAAATAGAAATTAAAAACAAAGAACCCTACTAAAAAATAGAGAGCTTTCCAAAAATGTAAAAATTTTAGAAAAATCTCTTCATTTGTGCCCTAGAGACCCATTTTACCAAAATAAACCACTTTTTGTAAATCAATTATTTGAGCTATGATATTGCATCCAAATTCAAAACACAAAGAATGGAACCCCATTAGAATTTGAAGATCTTTCCAAAAATGTAAATTTTTTTGAAAAATATGCTAATTTGCACCAAAAATTAAAAATTTTATGAAAAATAAAGAAAAAATTATAAAAAATAAAAAATACTTCAAAAAATTTTGAATTCTTTATTGGAGCTTCTCTGATATGTCATAAACTAGAAAAAAAAAATTCAGACCAAAACACCAAGCCATTTGGGAGATATGATCAAATCTTTGAAAATCTAAGGTTTTAGTCTCCAAGCAAATTTGCACAAGGGGGTTAGCTCCAAAAATAACCAAAACATGCATGTACTAATTGATTTTAATCAATCATATTAGTCCCATTAGGTCTTAAGTCTAGTCTTATTATGTCTTAAGGGGTATTATTAGGTCTTAAGAGGTCCTATTATAGGTCCTAAGGATCCTAAGGGTTCTTAAAGAGTTTTATGTCACAATAGTGGTCCTAAAGGAACCTAGGGTGTACTAATAGTCCTAAAGGGTTTTTGGATGTACTAATAGTCCTAAAGGGTTCTTGGATGTACTAAACTTGGTATTAATAGGTCCTAAGGCTAATAGGTCATCTTATGGGGGTCCTAAGATACATTAATGTGTCTTGGGGGTCCTAATGGGTCCTAGGTATCTTAAGATGTTGTAAGGGATGGATAAAGGTCCTAGAATGTCTTAAGGGGTCGTATGTGTCATAAGAGGTCCTTAGGTATCCTAGTATTTCTTAAGGGGTATTCAAGGTGACAATGGGTACTTGTATGTATTAATGGAATATAAGATACATCAATGGGTCCTAGGTCATCCTAAGATTCTTTAATGGGTCTTAGGGGTCCTAAGGTTTCATATTTGTTTTAAGATTTCATAAGGGATGGATAAGGGTCCTATAATGTTAATGGGTCCTAGGTGCAATAAGTGGTCCTAAGAGATCCTACATTACATTAATTGATCCTAGTATGTCTTAAGGTTTCTTGAGGGAAACAATGGGTCCTATGTGTCTTAAGATAGTGTAACAGATGGATAAGGGTCCTAGAGTGTCTTAAGGGGTCATGGGTAACATAAGAGGTCCTAGGTTACATTAGTGGATCCTTGTATGTATTAATTGAATCTAAGATACATAAATGTGTCCTAGGACATCCTAAGATATGTTAATGGGTCTTAAGGATCCGAAGGGGTCATATGTGTCTTAAAATGTGGTAAGGGATGTATAATAGTCCAATAATGTTAATGGGTTGTAGGTGTGATAAGTGGTCTAAGGGATCTTAGGTTACATTAATTGATACTAGTATATCTTAAGGGACCTGGATGCAAACAAATGGGTCCTCTTATGTATTAATGAAATGTAAGATACATGAATGAGTCTCAGGACATCCTAAGACACATTAATGTGTCTTGGGGGTCCTAATGGGTCCTTGGTATCTTAAGATTTTGTAAGGGATGGATAAAGGTCATAGAATGTTTTAAGGGGTCCTATGTGTCATAAGAGGTCCTTATGGATCCTAGTATTTCTTAAGGGGTATTAAGGGTGACAATGGGTCCTTGTATGTATTAATGGAATATAAGATACATCAATGGGTCATAGGACATCCTAAGATTCTTTAATGGGTCTTGGGGGTCCTAAGGTTTCATATTTGTTTTAAAATTTCATAATAGATGGATAAGGGTCCTAGAATGTTAATGGGTCATAGGTGAAATAAGTGGTCCTAAGAGATCCTACATTAAATTAATTGATCCTAGTATGTCTTTTCTTGAGGGAAACAATGGGTCCTATGTGTCTTGAGATAGTGTAACAGATGGATAAGGGTCCTAGAGTGTCTTAAGGGGTTGTGGGTAACATAAGAGGTCCTAAGGGGTCCTAGGTTACATTATCGGATCCTCGTATGTATTGATTGAATCTAAGATACATAAATGTGTCGTAGGACAACCTAAGATATGTTAATGGGTCTTGAGGATCCGAAGGGGTCATATGTGTCTTAAAATGTGGTAAGGGATGTATAATGGTCCAAGAATGTTAATGGACTGTCGTAGGTGTGATAAGTGGTCTAAGAGATCTTAGGTCACATTGATTGATACTAGTATATCTTAAGGGTCCTGGAGGAAAACAAATGGGTCCTATTATGTATTAATGAAATGTAAGATACATGAATGAGTCTTGAAGGATATTTTAAGATACATTAATGTGTCTTGGGGGTCCTAATGGGTCCTAGGTATCTTAAGATGTTGTAAGGGGTGGATAAAGGTCCTAGAATGTCTTAAGGGGTCGTATGTGTCATAAGAGGTCCTTAGGGATCCTAGTATTTCTTAAGGGGTATTGAGGGTGACAATGGGTCCTTGTATGTATTAATGGAATATAAGATACATCAATGGGTCCTAGGACATCCTAAGATTCTTTAATGGGTCTTAGGGGTCCTAAGGTTTCATATTTGTTTTAAGATTTCATAAGGGATGGATAAGGGTCCTAGAATGTTAATGGGTCATAGGTGCAATAAGTGGTCCTAAGAGATCCTACATTACATTAATTGATCCTAGTATGTCTTAAGGTTTCTTGAGGGAAACAATGGGTCATATGTGTCTTGAGATAGTGTAATGGATGGATAAGGGTCCTAGGGTGTCTTAAGGGGCCGTAGGTAACATAAGAGGTCCTAGGTTACATTAGTGGATCCTCGTATGTATTAATTAAATCTAAGATACATAAATGTGTCCTAGGACAACCTAAGATATGTTAATGGGTCTTGAGGATCCGAAGGGGTCATATGTGTATTAAAATGTGGTAAGGGATGTATAATGGTCCAAGAATGTTAATGGGTCATAGGTGTGATAAGTGGTCTAAGGGATCTTAGGTTACATTAATTGATACTAGTATGTCCTAAGGGTTCTTGTGGGCAACGATGGGTTCACATATGTATTAACATAAGCTAAGATAGATGAAAGGATCCTTGGGTATTTTAAGATATAATAATGGGTTGTATGGGTCCTAAAGGGTCCTATGTGTCTTAAGATGTCATAAGCAATGCGTAAGGGTCCTAGAATGTCTTAATGGGTTGTAGGCGTCATAACAGGTCCTAAGAGATCATAGGTTTTATTAATTCATCGTATTATGTCTTAAGGAGCCTTGAGGGAAATAATGAGTCCTTGTATGTATTAATGGAACCTAACATACATCAATGGCTCCTAGGACATCCTAATATGTACATTATAAGGTCTTGAGATTCCTAAGGGATCCTATGTGTCTTAATATGTCGTAAGGGAGGGATAAGGGTCCTAGAAACTTACTACTACAATTTTCCAACATATTAGATAACATACTACTATCATTTCCTAAAATTTAACTACGATTTTCTAAGATTTCTTCAAACTAAAAATTATTTAAAACAAATAACTAACTAATATTTACTAACTTTACTAAAAATGCATGTACCTGAGAGAGAGAGATTCCTAATATTTACTAACTTTTAAAAAAAAATTAAAAACAAATATTTTTAATAATTTCTATAAGATCTTAATGTTTTCTAATATATTCTAACATTTCTACTATGGTTTCTAATGTTTTGTAAATATTTTCTAACATTTTCTAACAAACTACTACGATTTTCTATCATTTTCTAGTTCATACTAAGTTACAATTTTATAACATTTGCTAACATTCACCTATGTTTTTCTAATATTTTCTAATGTATACTAATTTACAGTTTTGTAATATTTTCTAATATTTACTAAGTTATGATTTAATAACATTTGCTAACATATTCTAACATTTATACTACGGTTTTTAATGTTTTCTAACATTTATACTACGGTTTTTAATGTTTTCTAACATTTATACTACGGTTTTTAATGTTTTCTAATATTTTCTAACAGTTCTACTGTGAGTTTCTAACAGTACTACTACAATTTTTCTAACATATTCTAACATTCTACTATCATTTTCTAACATATTATAAAATTTAACTACAATTTTCTAACATTTCTACAAACTAAAAATTATTTAAAACAAATAACTAACTAAAATAAATATAAAACATATAATTTACAATAAAAATGAGAAAAATATGTGTACCTGATACTACTAACAATCTGAAGAGGTCGAAAAAGCTTGGGAGGTGTTGATGTCATAGTGGACGTCATTGATTCGCTCTAAGCCCTAGGTCCACAAAATATCCAACAGTAAACAATGAAAATGAAACAGGAAAGCTAAAAATTTATAAAAAAAAATCCGGCCAAAAGTGGCTTTGTGCAAAGGGGGGACTTCACGCGAAGTACTGTGCGTAGGGTACTTCGCGCGAAGGGGGGACTTCGTGCGAAGTAGCTTGCGTAGGGTACTTCACGTGAAGGGGGGACTTTGTGCAAAGTACCCCATGTAGAGCACTTCACGCGAAGGGGGTACATTGTGTGAAGTACCCCACACAGGGTACTTTGCACGAAGCCAATCATCCCCTTCACGCAAAGAGGGTCCTTGGAGAGAAGGCCCTAATTGTTTTTTTTTAAAGACCGATTTCCTTCATCCCAAAAAGTGGGACACACTATTGTGATTTCACCCTTATATTAATGCATTAAAATGCTTCTCCAAATTAAATATAACATACATAAAAAATATTTTTTTCACAAATATACTAATGATTAATCAATTTATCCTATGAATTATATATTACACATTTATGCTCGTCTTGCAGTATAGAAATAATTAAAATAAAGAATGATGTATAATGTTAAAGCTTCATTTTATAATGTGTTATCAAACCTTTTTCTTATATATCCTTTATATTCATTTATCTTTAAATATATTTAACAATGTAAAACATAAATCCAAAATTTTAATTAGATAAATACTTTTTTTTACAAAAGAAGTATATGCTATAGTAATCAATGTCTCTCAATATATTTTCAAATTATTAACGATGTGAATACACAAATCTTATATTATAATTTTTCTTCCTTACAAATAATCTTATATTTCACAATTATTTTTAACATATCAATATAATTAACAGTAGTTCATAGCTTCAATTATTCACTCCATCACAAAATACCTTTCATAAGAAATTAACATATTAATATAATTAATAGTAATTTACCATAGCTTCTAATAATCACTTTATCACTAAACACCTTTAATAAGAATTTAATAACAAAAAATCAGTTCACAGAAAAAGTCATTTGCAAAAAAACTTTACTCTCTCACATTTATAACAATCAAACAAAAATAATTTTAAAAAAAGAAAAATTATATATATTTATATGCTCTCATAACATAAACAATATTTCAATCAAATGTTAGCGACACATTTAATAACAACATCCTACACTTCACCACCTATTGTATTACTATTGTGACAAACTCTTCTATTTCCCCTTTACTTACCCACATACTTCTTACAACCTTTTCTATTTCCCCTTTACTTACCCACATCCTTCTTATCGACATTATGTTGCACATGTTCAAAAAATGTACTTCTGCTAATTATTGTTATTGCTATTATTAGTATTGCAATTATTTTTTAATAGATGTTAAAATAGATACTCCCCATCAGGTAACCCTTATTTTTATCTCGCTCATTTTTTAATTCATATTATCTTAGATGTTAACAATGTGACATATAATTTTCTAAATGAAAGAGTACATAATCAAATTAAATATTTGTTAATCACACCAGTCCTAGAGATCATGTCTGAAACTTCAGATTCCAAATGGACTTCAGTCAAAATGACTTATGAAAGATGTAAATTTCTAACCTGAGAACATTGGTACACATTATTTATTTATTTTTATTATGACCTGATTGAGTGGCTGGGCACAAAGTCTTAGTTTGAAATTTGATGATCTCTCGAAACATATTTAGTTTTATGTTATAAAATTTCGTTAGATCATATATATAGTAATAGAACATTTTTAATTTCAAATAGCTCCTCAAGAATAATATATCATATTTTATTTGTGATAGATTATAAAGAAACATATTTAGCTTTATTTCTATGAAATATATAAAAGTGATTATATAATACACATATACATGCATATTGACTTCAAGAATATTTTTTACTATATTTGCTTTTGTCCTTCTATATGTATATATGCTAGTAATATCTATAATTTGAACATTTTTAATGGTTCATATATTTGGTTTGAATAATAACATTGTAATACCTTAACAAAACATAAAATTAGGAGTTAAAAAATGTTTCAACAATCATTAAAATATGCAATATAGATGAAAGCATCTAAGAAACAATGCATTATTTCATATCCATTGAAGTATATATGTAAGAATAACATCAAATATTGTTTATCTTTTAATAACTTTATCTTTTGTTCTTCAAATTTCACTTGTCATGATTCCTTTTTACTTTGCTTATCTTTCCATAATGGACATATATAAATTAGCATTATTCTTAGACATTTTATTGATTTTACACAAGATATAATCCCAAACTCTAATCATGTATTTCCTTTTGTCCTACATGATTAGTGACTTTTGAAAGAATCAAGCCTTGTGATTTGTCTATCATCAATTGCAAATCAATAATAAGGGAATTTGGATTGTATGACCCTTTCTAGTAGTTTAAATAAAATTATATGTGGAGTTTTATCTTCAAATAATATGTTTTAATTTGTAGCTCCATCATTCTATATGGATTTTTTTATAATTAAAATGGTATCACCTTCTTCTTAAATCTTATAGGCATCTCTAATTAGCATTGAAAATATAATATATTTAAAAGAGTAAGAGAATGTAGAAAATAAAAGATGAAATTGAGAAGATACTAAATCTAAAATTAAATGAATAAATACATTTAGATATTAATAGCGATTCAAAGTATTGTTTGGTTATTGTCTTGTGTATATCTAATTCATGTTAAGTACCATATTGAAATACTTTATACCATTCCATGTCAAAATATTCTATTATTATTTACACTAGAATATATAGATCACTCTTTGTATCGTTAGAAAATGGAAGCACTTCCATTTAGGACAGGTTTAGCCCTCCGAGTAAGTGGTATGGGGTCATGTAAAAGCACCTTGAATAAGTCTTTTTATGGATCTGGCTGTTTTCCCTTGTTCTGCTTCTTCCTCCATCATTTTCCAGCCTATTTCTGGCACCTGGTCCTGTGAACCTAAGACCTGTGACCTCAGGATCAAGGTCAACCTTCTAGGTCAAGGTCGACCTTGACTTTGACCTAGGTCAAATTTGACCTCAAATTATAGACCTTGGTCAGAGTCAACCTCGACCCTGAACTTGGGTCCAAATTTCAATTTTCAGAGGTTTTGGGGTGTCGAGCTTCGGAAAAAGTTTATTTCCCGCTTCCGGGTCAACTATTTTGGATTTTGGAATGGTAAACACTTAAATTGTATTTAATCTAGGTCCATTTCTAAAGGGTTAAGGCCTAATTGGAATTTAATTCCCCATTGTGGCCCCTCTAGAAGATTGTGCCCTAGATCACTATAAAAGGAGGTCTTCCTCTCTCATTTTCACATCCACAATTCATCAAGTGATCTCAAGGAGAACATCCACTTTTCATGACCAAGAAATTTCATGAGTAAGCATTTAAGCATTCAAGCATTCAAGCCCTCAAGCACTCAAGCATTTATCAAGGAGATCCATTGTTAGCTATTGAAGGATTCAATCTCTTTGGAGCCCTCTTGTTGAAGATTTCTCCATCCACATTCATCCAAGCTTCTTCCTATTCAAAGATCCATTCAAGATTGGTGTTGAATATCTAATGAAATTGATTTGAGACATCCTACATTCAATTCTACATTCATTTGGAGCATCCATACTTGTGGATTCAAGGATTTGAATCCTCCCCAAGGGTTTCAACATAAGCAAGGTGAATAGTTCCATTTACTTTGTTTATATACGTTGCTATTTCAATTACATTTCAAGATTGATTCCAAACCAGGGTTTGACCAAGGAAAACCCCTCATCCAAACAAAAAAAACATTTTTATTGCAGGTGCAGGTACTGGATAGTGAATTAAAGTACGGATCTGGATACTCTTTTCGACGAATTTCTAGGATTCGTGAACAAAATTTTCATTAGAGCTATTTTAGGTCAAGGTCGACTTTTAGTGGGGGGTAAGATTGTCCCCTGAGGTAAGATCTTACACCAATAAGGAGGTCAAGGTTGATCTTGCTTAGAAAGACATAAGTTTTTTGGGTTTTCTCTGTCTCAGCATTTCCAATCCGGAGCAAGTTGCAGAATTCCCCGAAACTGTGCACAAACATAAAAAAAATAGTCTTTTCTAGATTTTCCCTATTTTGAGGTCAGTATTCATCTTCAATCTATTTCAATACTTAAATACATATTTTCTATAACGGATTATAGGGTTTCTCTCTTCTTCATATTCTCTATAGATTGATTCATTTGTGCATTGGTCACTTCCTTGCGATTAATCAATTTGGATCTCTCCTTTGAGAATTTGGCTTAAGGATAGATCCTATATTTCCCCACACATTCAATATCTCCCATTATCTTTTCTTACATTTTGGTGAACACCCCATCATCATCTTTATCTGTTACATTTTTGGTGAACCTGACATACTTACCCCTTTTCTTTTGTGGAATTAGATGCCCTATTGTGTTTTATGGTATTAGATCTTGCATGTATTAGATTCCTTTTATGTGTTTGCATCTCATATAAAATCAAAATATTTTGTGTTAGTTTAGTTCATTTACATTGCATTGGTATATGAGCTTTACTACCTTTATTCCTACTTATAACATTTCGGTTAGACGAAGTTGTAGAATCATGGGTGCCTTTGATTCTGAGTCTTCTTCTCCTCTCCTTAGAATCCCGGATGATAATTTGATTATTCATGATTCCGATCCTACTATGGAGAAAAACTCTTCTCACTTATCTCATGATGAGTATGATGCTTTAAGAGTTCCTCTTGAACAAGTCCAAAAACTTTCAACCGAACTTGATAAAATGAGTAATTGGCTTATTCAAGAAAACCATAATCAAGATTCTATTCAAGCTATAGAGGCTCTTAAGAAATGTCTTTGTGATAGTGATCAAGGTGTTAATCTCTTGTGTGGTACTACTCATCTTGTGCATTCAAATGTTAAACCTTTAGCTCAAGAAGCTCAAGATTTAGGATTCACTGCTCCTATCAATAGTGTGGAACCTTCTTCTGTTCCTTTACCTAGTATTCCTACCTATACTCCTTTGGTGATGTT
Source organism: Chamaecyparis obtusa (assembly GCA_027943335.1). Lineage (NCBI taxonomy): Eukaryota > Viridiplantae > Streptophyta > Pinopsida > Cupressales > Cupressaceae > Chamaecyparis > Chamaecyparis obtusa. Next base: position 445,541 of record BSBK01007358.1, read on the forward strand.
GGAGCTTTTTCTTGCAGGACCAAACTTGAATAAATAAATGGGCTGGAACTTAGGATAGGTACTCAAGTTTGACAAGAAAATAGTCCAATTGATGAGGATAACAAGGAATCCTCTTTCTTCTTTGAGCTCCACATCACTCAGGTGGGTATTGCCTTATCTGTACACTGAAAACACCTCATGATACATAATAGGCCTGTAGATAGATTAGTGTGGAATAGTCTCCAAACCCCTTTAGGTAACTTGTACCCCAATGAAGCTAATTCATATGCAATAGCCCTACTTGGATAGAGTTGAGTCTGAACACTAGAATGGATCTCCTACTACTACTACCAACATGAAAGGGAAAAGAATTTGATTTGATGTTGGTTGGAAGGGCTCCTAAGATACCCTAAGTCTCTCATAGACCAGTGCCTTATCCAATGGGAAGCAGAGTCAAATACATCACTACAACAAAGAGCTATGAAACAAGAAGACAATACACTCTAATATGTTGATGCCTTACACCAAACATACAACATTAATTAGGTCATACTTTAACAATCCACCTATGTACCCAAATGTGCTATCACCCATTCAAAGGATATTAACTCTCCCCTTAGAAGAGACCTATAAACAAGTAATACATTAACCAGCATCCACTGGAAGACTAACATAAGATAACCTTGATACCCCAGTTCATACACACCTGAAAACTAATCCTAAACCAGTTATCTCTGCAAAGATAACTCCACTTGCAAACACATAGGAAATGCAAATAGAAAAATCAAACACCCTTGATGTATGATTAATGAATTCAGAATTCAAATGGAGACAATATGATAACAGTAAGAATTATATTGAATCTCATACATAAGACAAGCTATTACAATATGTATCATATTCTCTAAACCAAAAAAGGAAGAAAGAACACCCTATATGCAGAGAAGAAGGAAGTATATACAGGAAAAGGACCCTTCATGGAACTAGCTCATAGAAGAAACTGGAACTGGAACCCCAACTCCACCAAAAAACTAACTACTTATACCCCTAGTCACCTTGGGATCCCCAAAGAGGATGCATCAACCTTCAGGTGACTAGGGTTAGGGTTTCACCCACCAAATCAAATAGGAACAGTCACAAATTAATTGTAGGGGATGAAAACTAGTCGGCCAAGCCTGAGAAAGATTTCCACTTATGATAGATCTCTGGGAAAGTACTACAAATCATGAAAATTCAAATTTGTCAACCCCTTTTGGCCATCGACCACACTGCAACAACAAGTGCCACCAAACAAATCAAATCTGGTCGTGAAAACATTCAATTTCAGTCCTTTCTGTCACTGAGAAACCCTCTACAAATTTGAATTTGAACTTCAACGGTCATTTCCAAGCGCCAATAAAAAATCAGCGGTCATCGTTTAAACTGAGATTAACTTTAAGTTGCGGCCGTCAGATCTTCATGTTTCCCAGGCTTTATGACTCAAACTCAACCGCTAGCCCTGGGTTAACACTTAGCGACCATGCGACAAGGCTTTTCCTTATTCGCGAGGTGAAAACCCTAACCTACGTTTAACTCTACGAACCAGCGACAAAAGGAAAACTTAACCTTGGTCCCTTATTTAGCGAACCAATGACTGAAGGTTTTCCCTCGGTCGCAGAATACTTTTTACCTCTACCAGATAGTTTAGCGATTACGTGAACGCTTGTTCACGTAATCGCCAGTCAAATTAGAGTACCGTTATCTTATTTCATGAATGAGCGAAACCCTTTATAATTTTGTCGGAGCCGCCAAGTACTTTATCAGAACTGCCAGACATTGGATCCCAACCTGGGCCCATTTTATGCCACCTGTCATTACATCATTCGCTACTCACTACCCAGTCACCACTGACACAGGACCCATAGAATACAAGCCTTTGATCGAACGGTCATCTTAAGATCGCATGGCCTGACAAGATTCCATCAGATCTTACGATGTTCGTTGATTAAGAATCTCCTCCCTGCCCTGACAAAGCTCTGACACATGGATGAAATCAACAATTGTCACTACATTGCTACTGTTAAAAGACATGCATCTTCGCTCAATGGTGCAATGACAGCCACCAGATCTCATCAATCTTTAACCATTTTATAAACCAGCAGACCCACTGACAACTTGCCTAGTCAAGACCTCATGGACCAATCAGACACCACCAAATCAGCTTACTTGGCAAGTGGACCTGTTGTTCTGCAAAGCTATGTCATCAAGAGAAATCGACGATTGTCTTAAGATCTCATACATCTGACACATCCGATAAGAACATGCATTGACCATTGATCTACTGAAGATGTCAGGACCCTCTGACAAGCCCAAGATAGATTCAAAATCGAGGGATGGCACATGATCTCAAAGGGGAATAATATTCCTTAAGATCATGCACTGACCATAGATTTAAAAGGCTTCCCTACATGTCCCACTGCTAGCATACAGATCACCATTCTTCGACCAATGACATGCTGCCACCTCAACACATTTCTAACAGCTAGTCCAGACGTATCACCATTTAAAGGAAGGGACCACCATTTCATGATTTAGAGACCAAAGGAAAAGAAGACCGCTTCGCCAAGTCGCCTGATGCCAAGACATAACCACCCAATAATAAGAGATTACGTGACTGAATGTTCGCTGAATCGCCGAAAGAAAAGATATGACCGCCAAGGATTTAGCGAACAGGCGATTGACAGGGAAGAAAAGCACACATGCATTTTGGGAAATTTAAGTGGGCCAAAAGGTAACATGAAACTAGATTTAAAAATAGGGCGTGCTAGGGTTTAGCTATGCAATGGCTAGATTTATGAATTTCTTGTAAGGATTTCAAGCCAGAGGCACAAAAATAATTGTAGTGACCAGAAGAAAAATGCTAGAGCCATGAAATTTTTTTTGATTGCTAACAGTGGCTCTAGTTGGGGATGATGGGCAACTTGTGTCCATGCAAGAAACTAGATCTCTGGGAAAAGCAGACCACCTACTGGAAGAAGGGCATAGAGACCTCAAAAAAAACACAGGAAACACACCAGGGAAAATAGGAAGGGAAACTATATACAAAGTGTACACATTTTTTACAAAGAGCCTGAAACCTCAAAACTTGAACCAATCTTTGCCCCTGTCAAAAATCTAGTTTTCATTTCTTTCTTCTTGAGGTAAACTGGATACTTTATTCCCATTTGTTTCACCAGGCGTATCAATACTTTCAATCAACCCTTTAGGCAAAACAAAAAAAAAATCTTCACCTTCATAGTGCATGTAAAAACTTGGAACACTCTCATTATCCTGCTCACTATGAAAGTAAAACTCAGCATGCCAATGAATACTATCATCGAATTGAAACTATTATTTCTCTACTAATTCATGTATGCCATCAGTCTGAAATGCAAAAGTCACATACTTTATTTGATAAAAATCTTCATTCATACCTTGACTTTGCGTATCCTCAGGTGCAGCTAGTTGGAGTTCAAAAGAATAATCAGGTTTATACTCACACATGTCATTATTATCAAATCCTATAACATTTGAGACCTCCATGTGTTCCTCAAACAATGGGTTGATAATTCCATGTAATACTCCTTGTTGCACATTATGACAAAAAATGGGTTGATCATCATCATAGTCCTCATCATATAAAGTATTAGAAAACACTTTAAACTCACTACCCATTTCATCTCCATGGAGATTCTTAGCACACAAAGAAAAATCAGAACTATATGAAGATTCACAGTCAATATCACATACCAAGCATATAGTGTCCATAATTGCATCTTTTTCATTATCTTGTTTGGGAAAACCATCATAACAAAACCATGGTTCACACCTAGACCCTCTATTATATGTTGCAACCTCATTATCCAATGCAGGACCATTAGATAACCTTTTACTCAAATCTTCATGTTCATCCTCACTAATATCACATTGAATTACCATTTCTTTATCTTCAAACTTTGAGGACAAATCACTCTCAACATCTTCATACTCAAGTTGATTTGTATAATGTACTAATTGAGATGCACCTTCATTTTCAGATTTAGAAAATGAAAACATAACTTGACTGTCACAGGAATGTTCACTTCCATCATTACTTTCCTCCTCCCATGTTGCATCTGACTCATATGAAGACACCTCAACATCATTGCCTTCATCACTCTCACCTGAGTAACCACTTTCAGCACTAAGTTCCTCAGACTGTGACTGATATGCCTGTGAATCACATTCCTCATCTTGTGCAGCAACTTCAAACTCATCATTAGAGACATAATTTTCAGCCTTCTCATTTGTATAACACTGAGACATAGCAGCAACAACCTCATGCCTAGGAACACTAGCAAAATCATGCTTATAATCAAAATTACAAGAATTGACTGCAGTGGCAAATTTACAACTCAAAACACCATCACACTGCTCAATTCTACCAAGATCTGGAATATGTCTTACTACTGTAGCATCCTGAACACATGTCTCATCAGTAGAAAAAGACTCAACAACATTTATACACATCCTGATTTGACATTTTAACTTGATTACAAACTACAGCAGGAGTGTTGATACACTGATTTGGAATTGTGGTATCAACACTACAGTCTTCTTTTCTTTCATATTCATTATACCGGCACACACTCATGGAAAAATGACCTCTGGTCAATCCATATTTCAGATTGTTTTCAATGTCCATCACAGTTATAAATGCCTGATATAATGACCTAGGTTCTTTATCCCTCAGCAAGTAGTTCATTTTATTACCAAATGCATCAAAGTAGACATTCATACATACTTGATCATTAGGTCTATAACTTTCAGGGATTTCATTCAATACTCTTGCAAATCTGATATTGAATTGAGGGACAAGTTCATCACTCTCAATATGAATCTTTAAAAACCTATCATAGGAATTAGATATGCTTACCCTTTCTCCAAATTGCTCCATGAAGGCCGAATGCATCTCACTCCAAGATGAGATAGAACATGCTGGTAGAAAAGAGAACCAGTCTCTAGCATCACCTTCTAAAGTTTGAACAAACAATTTCATCCATAGGTCTTCATGGCACACATCAAAATCACACTTTACATCAACAAAGCATTGAACATGTTTCCTTGCTGACTGATGTCGGTCCCTATCATACTTTGGTAAATATCTCCTGATTCCATCAAGGATCTTATTAGGGAAGCTAGGTATGCCATCATAACAAAATGGCACATATCCTTTGACAAAAGAAACCCTGTGAACATCCATCACTAGCTGCAGCTTTGCACACCCACTTGAAAATCTTCAAGACCAATGATAGGAAATCTACACTTGAAACTAATTTTCTTTTGTCACTGAACCCCTCCTACATACTTCACACCTTATTCTTTTTCTTAGTGCTTGATCACTTAATAAGGAAACATTTCCGAACATGAAAGCATGATACCTGGAAGTTCTGCAGCAGAAAAACTTTGTTGACTGGAAGGCAAGGCAAATCTAGAGCTTATCATGCAGCTCCATCAGATTCTTTGCAATGTAGAGTTGCCATCTCCTTGAAGAGGAAAAATACTTCACCTTTTGTGTCTTCTTCCGATCAACCAAGAACTTCACCAGGCCTCATTGTTTATTAGAAACTGCACTGATCAAACAAAGAACCTTAAAGCCGCCACTCAACACTTATTGAGAAGATATTAGCAAATGCTTTATTTTGTATCTGACTCTTTGATCATATAACCAGACTCTGGGATAGTTCAGCAAAGCAAGGAACTAGACATCTTAAACTTGCTATCATTTATCATTTCCCCAGTAGAGTCGCCAATTTGTTGGAGCTTTTTCTTGCAGGACCAAACTTGAATAAATAAATGGGTTGGAACTTAGGATAGGCACTCAAGTTTGACAAGAAAATAGTCTAATTGATGATGATAACAAGGAATCCTCCTTCTTCTTTGAGCTCCACATCACTCAGGTGGGTATTGCCTTATCTGCACACTGAAAACACCTCATGATACATAATAGACCTATAGATAGATTAGTGTGGAATAGTCTCCAAACCCCTTCAGGTAACTTGTACCCCAATGAAGCTAATTCATATGCAATATCCCTACTTGCATAGAGTTGATTCTAAACACTAGAATGGATCTCCTACTACTACTACCAACATGAAAGGGAAAGGAATTTGATTTGATGTTGGTTGGAAGGTCTCTTGAGATACCCTAAGTCTCTCATAGACTAGTGCCTTATCCAATGGGTAGTAGAGTCAAATACATCACTACAATAGAGAGTTATGAAACAAGAAGACAATACACCCTAATATGTTGATGCCTTACACCAAACATACACCATTAATTAGGTCATACTTTAACAATCCACCTATGTACCCAAATGTGCTATCACCCATTCAAAAGATATTAACTCTCCCCTTAGAAGAGACCTATAAACAAGTAATACATTAACCAGCATCCACTGGAAGACTAACATAAGATACCCTTGATACCCCAGTTCATACACACTTGAAAACTAATCCTAAACCAATTATCTCTGCAAAGACAACTCCACATGCAAACACATAGGAAATGCAAATAGAAAAATCAAACACCCTTGATGTATGATTAATGAATTCAGAATTCAAATGGAGACAATCTGATAATAGTAAGAATTATATTGAATCTCATACATAAGACAAGCTATTACAATATGTATCATATTCTCTGAACCAACAAAGGAAGAAAGAACACCCTATATGCAGAGAAGAAGGAAGTATATATAGGAAAAGGACCCTTCATGGAACTAGCTCATAGAAGAAACTGGAACTGGAACCCCAACTCCACCAAAAAACTAACTACTTATACCCCTAGTCACCTTGGGATCCCCAAAGAGGATGCATCAAGCTTCGGGTGACTAGGGTTAGGGTTTCACCCACCAAATCAAATAGGAACAGTCACAAATTAATTGTAGGGGATGAAAACTAGTCGGCCAAGCCTGAGAAAGATTTCCACTTATGATAGATCTCTGGGAAAGTACTGCAAATCATGAAAATTCAAATTTGTCAACCCCTTTTGGCCATCGACCACACTGCAACAGCAAGCGCCACCAAACAAATCAAATCTGGCCGTGAAAACATTCAATTTCAGTCCTTTTTGTCACTGAGAAACCCTCTGCAAATTTGAATTTGAACTTCAACGGTCATTTCCAAGCGCCGATAGAAAATTGGCGGTCATCGTTTAAACTAAGATTAACTTTAAGTTGTGGCCATCAGATCTTCATGTTTCCCGGGCTTTATGACTCAAACTCAACCGCTAGCCTTGGGTTAACACTTAGCGACCATGCGACAAGGCTTTTCCTTATTCGTGAGGTGAAAACCCTAACCTACGTTTAACTCCGCAAACCAACGACAAAAGGAAAACTTAACTGCGGTCCCTTATTTAGCGAACCGGCGACTGAAGGTTTTTTCTGGGTCGCGAAATACTTTTTACCTCCGCCAGACAGTTTAGCGATTATGCGAACGCTTGTTCACGTAATCACCAGTCAAATTAGAGTACCGTTATCTTATTTCGCGAATGAGCGAAACCCTTTATAATTTTGTCAGAGCCACCAAGTACTTTATCATAACTGCCAGACATTGGATCCTAGCCTGGGCCCATTTTATGCCACCTATCATTACATCATTCATTGCTCACTGCCCAGTCACCGCTGACACAGGACCCGCAGAATACAAGCCTTTGATCGAACGGTCGTCTTAAGATCGCATGGCCTGACAAGATTCCATCAGATCTTACGATGTCTGTTGATTAAGAATCTCCTCCCTGCCCTAACAAAGCTCTGACACATGGATGAAATCAACAGTTGTCGCTACATCACTGCTATTAAAAGACATGCATCTTCGCTCAGCGGTGCAAAAACAGCCGCCAGATCTCATCCATCTTTAACCGTTTTATAAACCAGTGGACCCACTGACAACTTGCCTAGTCAAGACCTCATGGACCAATCAGACATCGCCAAATTAGCTTACCTGGCAAGTGGACCCGTTGTTCTACAAAGCTACATCATCAAGAGAAATTGACGACCGTCTTAAGATCTCATACATCTGACACATCCGATAAGAACATGCGCCGACCGTTGATCTACTGAAGATGTCAGGACCCTCTAACAAGCCCAGGATAGATTTAAAATTGAGGGATGGTGCATGATCTCAAAGGGGAAGAATATTCCTTAAGATCATGCGCTGACCATAGATTTAAAAGGCTTCCTTGTAGGTCCCACTGCTAGCATACAGATCACCATTCTTTGACCAATGACATGCTGCCACCTCAACACATTTCTGACAGCTAGTCCAGATGTATCACCGTTTAAAGGAAGGGACCACCATTTCGTGATTCAGTGACCAAAGGAAAAGAAGACCACTTCGCCAAGTCGCCTGATGCCAAGACATAACCACCCAATAATAAGAGATTACGCGACTGAATGTTCGCTGAATCATCGAAAGAAAAGATATGACCGCCAAGGATTTAGCGAACAGGCGACTGACAAGGAAGAAAAGCGCACATGCATTTTGGGAAATTTAAGTGGGCCAAAAGGTAACATGAAATTAGATTTAAAAATAGGGTGCGCTAGGGTTTAGCTATGCAATGGCTAGATTTATGAATTTCTTGTAAGGATTTCAAGCCAGAGGCACAAAAATAATTGCAAGGACTAGAAGAAAAATGCCAGAGCCATGAAAATTTTTCTGAGTGCTAATAGGTGACTACGACGGTTCCCTCTCTTCCTATGAGTGTTCCTCCTGTGTCCCTTCCTACATCACAACCTTCCTATCATAATGTTCCTTTTACTTATTCCAATCCTCTTCCAACTGTGGTTCCAAGTGCTCCTCCAGTTGTGTCTTCCATTCCTGCTACTTCAAAAAATTTACCTAGTGTTTCTAATGTTGCTATGCCTCCTATTTCCTCTAATGATTCAACAATCATCAGTTTGGCTCAAACTGTGTCATCTTTACAACAACAACTTGCATCCTTGACTCAAAACAAGTTTAGCATTCCTACATGTGACATGGGAAGTCCTTTGTCCCTAGACATCATTTGTACTCCCATTCCTCAACAAGCCAATATGCCTCGTCTTGAGAATTACAATGGTAAGGGAGACCCTGTTACTCATGTTAAAACATTTCAAATCCTTTGTACTGATTATGCTCATGACCATAGGATTTTAACTAAGTTGTTTGCTAGAACTTTTCGTGACAAGGCCTTACAATGGTATTGTTCCTTGCCTCCTTATTTTATTGACTCTTTTCCAAAACTTGCTAATGCTTTTATTCAACAATTTCAAAATAATATTGGCTTGCAAGTATCTTTGACTGATTTGATGCATTGTAAACAAAATGCTAAGGAAAAATTGACTAAATTCATTGGTAGATTTAAGCATTTGCATGTTCAGATTTCTTATCTTGTTCCTGATATGGATATTCAACATATGTTTATTTCAAATTTACAAAAGGATATTAGAGATAAGATTCTGCTTACTGAATTTACCTCTTTTCAACAACTTTGTGCAGTGCTTCATCATTATCAATTACAAGTGAGTCAATTTGAGAGCAACACTCCAATGGCTCATGTTCCAGTTGATAAGAGTGATGTTGCTCCTAATCCCAACAAATTTAAAAAATTCAACAATTATGTCAAGATAAATAAACAAGTGAATGCAGTTGCTGATCAAGTTGGTGTTGCATCCCACAATGCCACTTCTGCATCCACTGCTTTTCGATTAAATCGTAAGTTTACTCCTCTCTCTGAATCTTTACATTCTATTATGAATAGGTTTTTAACTGCTAATATGATTACTTTACCTCCTATTCGACCTCTTTTACCTGCTACAATAGCATCCAAATCTTTCCATCCTAAAGCTTTTTGTCAATATCATCGTCAGAATGGTCATGATACTGAGAAGTGTTATTCTTTAAAACATAAGGTTCAAGACTTAATTGATTCTAATGCCTTATCTGTCAATAATCTTGATGGTAGTGGGAACAAATCTGTCTCTCCTCCTAATCAGAATCTTCAAATCTATATGAATCCTTTACCTACACAAGATACCAATACTATTGCTCAACCATCTTCTATGGATATTGTTTATGATGAAAAGATGGATGATCTTAATCACATTGTTAATCAAGTGGAGCATGTTGTTCAATCTGTATCTCCACCTCAGCCTCAACCTCAGCTTCAATCTCAAGTTCAATCTCAACCTATACCAAAACCTAAGCCTAAATTGAAAACTCAACCTAAACCTCGACAACAACCTAAGAATAAAAGACCTCAGGAAATTTTGATTACATTTGATGTTTTTGAGACTATTAAGGCTCCTGATGGTCCTCTTTACATTTATGCTAGGATTTCTCAAATTCCTACAAGTGGTTGTCTTGTTGATCCTACATCTCTATTCAATGTTATTACTAAAGAAAATATTTTTATGAAAAACTTACAACGTGATTCTTATGATACATCTGATGTGTGGATTAACACTTGCAATGGTTTTCTTTATCTATCATTTGGTTCTATTGACTTGCCTATTAAACTTTGTGGAAAAATTGTGAACACTACCTTTATTGTTGTTCCTACTTCTGATCAATTTCAAGTTAAGCTTGGTTTTCCATGGTTAAATGCCATACATGTTATTTCTTCTCCTATCCATAAGTGTCTTAAATTCATTCATGATGAAGAAGTGAAGACAGTTAATCATAGTTTATATCAACCCTCTAGGCCTAGGGATTGTTCTACCATTGACTTCTTGTGGCCTTCATTACCTAATTCATGTCCTTTTCGACCTGATAATATTTTCCATTCATATCAAGCCTATAAGCATCGTAAGATTCTTGAATTAAGCATGTCTCCGCTAGATCTTAATCATTGTCTTTTGCCTACACCTTCCATACCTCCTTTATCCATGGCTTCTAGTTCTATTAATCAAGCTCCTAGTGTTGCTTATCACTCTGTTGAGAATCCTACTAATCCTCCTATTGAACTTGTGAAGGATCCGATAGTTGTTCCTCCTAGTTCTCACCCTATTTCAAATAAGACAAAACATAATCGATCTGCTAATGAACATCGTAAACAGTGTCGTGGTCAAGCAAAGGCTCATGCTTCTGTTATTCAAAGTTATTTATCTTCTTTTGACAAACCTATGCATGCTGTGTTAGAAGAAGTTACTGCTAATAATGATGTTAAAATGCAACATTATGATGATTCTATTCGTATCTTAGATCCTATTTTGATTAATTTAGATGAAGAAGATAATCGTAATGATACTAATGATGTTAATGATGAATATGAGACTATTGACATTGACATTGATTTACCTAATATGCTTTCATCACAATTGACACTTACACCTAGTATCGAACATTGCGATTCTCAAGAGGATCCTTGTTTGGAACTGGCTATCATTCCTATTGTGTTGGATATAGTCCCTCTTGTGAGTTACCCACATTCCCTAAATGATATAGAACAAGATGGGGAGAGTAGGCGGCATGCTTGATTGGCATGTCCTTTATGGTAGCTTATTGTGTTTTCCTATCATACCATGCTTCTCTCGTGATGTGTTTGCTAAATGTTGTTAGATTCTTTTATACGACCCTTGTTGCTTTGTTGGCGCAAGGTGATAAAGGAATCGAACTCGTTGTATAATTCCTCTATATGCATCTTTATTCTTCTATATGTTGTTTCATGTTATGTTGTACCTATTCTATTGTTCATAAATGTTTCCTTGTGTAGTCTGTGTGGTTTCACGACTTGGTAGCACTGATTCTGTTTGGTCTCCATGTTGTGGTCCGAAAAGATTCTTCTTCATAACTCTTATGTGTTCTTTCCTCCATTATGATTGTAGTTCTACTTTCTTTGGGGAATGATGTCAATTCATTTGCAATAATATCATATATATATTATCTTATGATCATATTGACCCCACGGTAGGTAGATCCCTTATGTGTTCTATGTATGTTTATGTGGTATTTTCCTTGATTTGTCTTCGTTTGGGGGCATCTCGTAGTGGAAACATAATAAGTGGAGTTTTTTATATTTCCGTTAAAGCCATTGCTCCTATTAAAGTGTTAGCAATGACTTTAACATGGGGGCATACGCTCTGCTCACCTGTTGCACAGACACACTTTCAATATACACACATTTTTCAAGGCACTTATTTCCCTTTATGGATTAGTGACTAGTCCTTAAAGCATGGATTTTTATTTTGGATCTCTTGATCCCTCCAATTTCAAATTTGTGATCCCTTAAGGTCGAAGGTGTCCTTAAGACTAGATCTCTTTTTCTTTTGGTTTTGCTCTTATGGATTAGAATATTCCTGAGGGTGAATCCTTGATGGGTTGACTAGTGAGTAGCCACATTCACTAGGTGGTTCAATTCCATCTTTCCAGTTGCGTCATTTCCTTGTGTGGTTCACAATGGGACATAAGTTCTCATTGGGCGAGGTAATCACACTCTCTCTCTTTCTCTCTTAGAGTTGTCTCTCTTATTGCAATCTTGGAGTTGACGAAGACCTAAGTCCCTGGGGGCTTGAGGATTCCTTTGTCCCTTTGATTTTAAAAAGATTATCTTTTCATTATGATCTCCTTTACCAAGAGTTTGCATCGAGTCCATACTCTTGCTAAAGTGGGGGCTAAATGTATCATCAGAAAATGGAAGCACTTCCATTTAGGACAGGTTTAGCCCTCCGAGTAAGTGGTCTGGAGTCATGTCAAAGCATCTTGAATAAGTCTTTGTATGGATATGGCTATTTTCCCTTGTTTTGCTTCTTCCTCCATCATTTTCTAGCCTATTTCTGGCACCTGGTCTTGTAAACATAAGACCTGTGACCTCAAGGTCAAGGTCATAGTCGACCTTGACCCTAACCCTGGGTCCAAATTTTAAGTTCTGGAGGTTTTGGGGTGTCGGGCTTCGAAAAAAGTTTATTTCCCGCTTCCGGGTTAGTTGTTTCAGATTTCAAAATGATAAACTCTTAAATTGTATTTAATCTAGGTCCATTTCTAAAGGGTTAAGGCCTAATTGGAATTTAATTCCCCAATGTGGCCCCTCTAGAATATTGTGCCCTAGATCACTATAAAAGGAGGCCTTCCTCTCTCATTTTCACATCCACAATTCATCAAGTGATCTCAAGGAGAACATCCACTTTTCATGACCAAGCAATTTCATGAGCAAGAATTCAAGCATTCAATCCTTCAAGCCCTCAAGCATTCAAGCATTCATCAAGGAGATCCATTGTTAGCTATTGAAGGATTCAATCTCTTTGGGGCCCTCTTGTTGAAGATTTATCCATCCACATTCATCCAAGCTTCTTCCTATTCAAAGATCCATTCAAGATTGGTGTTGAAGATCTAATGCAATTGATTTGAGACATCCTACATTCAATTCTACATCCATTTGGAGCATCCATACTCGTGGATTCAAGGATTCAAATCCTCCACAAGGGTTTCAACATAAGCAAGGTGAATAGTTCCATTTACTTTTTTTATATACGTTGCTATTTCAATTACATTTCAAGGTTGATTCCAAACTGGGTATGACCAAGGCAAACCCCTCATCCAAACAACAAAACCATTTTTCTTGCAGGTGCAGGTACTGGACAATCAATTGAAGTACATATCTGGATACCCTTTTCGGCGAACTTTTAGGATCCGCGAACAGAATTTTCATCGGAGTTGTTTCAGGTCAAGGTCAACTTTTAGTGGGGGGTTAAGATTGTGCCCCAGGGTAATATCTTACTCTGATAAGGAGGTCAAGGTTGACCTTTCTCAGAAAGACATAAGTTTTCTGGGTTTTCTCTGTCTCGACATTTCTAGTTCGGAGCAAGTTGCAAAATTCCCTGAAACTGTGCACAGACATCAGAAAATAGTCTTTTCCAGATTTGCCCTATTCTAAGGTTAGTATTGATCTTCAATCTATTTCAATACTTAAATACATATTTTCTATAACGGATTATAAGGTTTCTCTCTCTTCTTCATATTCTCTATAGATTGATTCATTTGTGCATTGGTCACTTCCTTGTGATTAATCAATTTGGATCTCTCCTTTGAGAATTTGGATTAAGGATAGATCCTATATTTCCCCATACATTCAATATCTCCCATTATCTTTTCTTACATTTTGGTGAACACCCCATCATCATCTTTATTTGTTACACTCTTAAAAGTTCCTATGAATCAAAACTTTGGTATTTGAGTAACTTTCCTTGATAATACTTTGTTGTATAAATATTATATGTTATAGCTCCTTATGTATCATTATGAATAAAACATTTTATTGTATTTTCTAATGTATCATTATCATCCTTATGAATAACATATTATGAGCTAGTGATAAATGATTTGGTTGAATGCTATGTACATTGAAGGATTTATTTCTTAGCTAATAGTATCTAAAGAATTGATCAAAGATAATTAATATTTCATTATTTTTTATTCATATGAAAAATTGTGTATCCATATTGTAAATAATCTCTTACATCTAGTAAGCCCTATAAAGATTGAAAGTAGTATAGATAAGCTTCTCCCATTATTAGATCTTTAAATCATTGTATTATATAATATCTTTCTTCAAATTTGATAAATGTTCATACGCATTTTAGATAAAATTATTTAATGAGACTCTTGTAGGATGTTGAGTATTAAATACAAAAATCTCTAATACACAAAATTTTAAAATATTTTCAATGCACAAACATGAGTCTATATGCAATACAATAATAAGGTTATCTAGAAGCATACTTTCATATTAAGTTGTTGATGAGCAAGGTTATATTATATGTTGTTATGCAAGCTCTAAAAAAACATTTTAAAGGTTGGGGAATCTTTGTTGGAATTTATTTCATTTAATAATTTTCTTGATATTTTATGATTATTTTTCTTTATAATTTTTTTCCACAAATAGGTTTATTTTGCTTCTCTTGGATTTTTGTTCTCCACTGAAAAGTTGATAAATTCAAAATAGTAGTTCATTAAACATCTTAATAATTAGATGATGTGAGGGTTGTATGCACCTAATTTGTGCATGTATATTGTAATCACTATGTCATCCTTCATTAGTAATTATCTTATAAATCATACACCTTTCTTTTCTACATGATTGTGTGTAAAATAATTAAATAAAAAATTATTTGCAAAGAATTTGGCCTCTTCAAGAGGAAAGTTTCCACTCTTTGCATATCAATACGTAGGCTCACTTTCTCTGTTTATAGGCTTATTGATTTCAAAATTTCTTACACATCTTATTCGAATAGTGTTATTCTTAAATTTAAAACTCACAATTTGATCTTATTAAGTTACATGTTATGCTTGCAAATGTCTTTCCATTGTTGGTTCATAGTATTGAAAGTAAATTGTGAAACAATAAATAATTTGAATATTTTTTCGATGCATGATAGATCTAAAAATACTATTCATTTTGTGCAACTAACAAATTTCATGGATATATAACTACTAAATACGACACATTCCTTGAGATGGAATATGACAATGATGACCAAGCTATCTTGTATCACTATGACCTAGTAATCTATAAATTGGAGATAGTTGATTTCTTTACAACATATGCGAGTTACACTATGTTTTATGTTAGTTAATGAGTGTGATTTTTATAAATTTGAACATGTAGTTAATAAAATATCTTGGAAGTTAAATGTTATTAGGGTTCTATGCAACTAATTTGTACAGGTATATGGTAGTCACGACATCATCGTTCATTGCTAGAAGTCAGGCATAATTCCTACAACTTTCTTATGTACACAATTGTGTACAAAATGACTAAATAAAATTTTATTTATATAAATATTTCGATCTCCTAAAAAGGAAAATTTTTGTATCTCTATAAGTAGGATCATTTTTTCTCTTTAAAACTTTATTTATTTCATAATTTCCTACACATATGATTAGAATAAGGCCATCTTTATGGTAAAAAACTCATAAAATTTGATCTTATAAAGTTAGATCTTATGCTTGCAAATGTCTATTTGTCATTGGTTCATAATCTTAAAGGTAAATTGAGAAAGAAATAAATAATATGTACCAATTTTAGATGTATGATAAACCTGAAACATTTTGAAAAATTGACCACCTATATGGACAAATAACTACAAAAACAACACAAATCCCTTGAAATGGAACATTACAATGCCCACCAAGCTATCTTATATCAATATGACCCAATAATATATAATTTGGTGATAGTTGATTTCTATAGAATATAGCTAAATTACACTATACTTTATTTGAGTTATTGAGTGTGTCAAATCACCTAAAAATATAGTTTAATAGAGATCTTTTGTAGTAATAAAAAAAAAGTTGTACAGTAAGTAAAGAAAAATTGCACAACAATCAAATAGCTTTGTCCACCAATACGAGGCTATCTAAATATTGATTTAGAAAAAATAAATTAAATGTAACCAAACAAAGCAATCAAGTTTCCACAATCCATCTAAATTTGTTAGATAATTTTTGGATTTGATTGTGTAAGGCTTTTTTTATCATCAACGTTTCGGATCACACTACATGATCCATCATCAAGATGCAAGAGAGCATAAAGAAGAAGAAAATTTCAGATTACAGACCTAGAATGGATAAGAAGGAGGAAGGGAGGCAACACACTAGTCAAGATTGACAAGACCCCTAAGAGACCAAGGAGAAAATAAAATGTTACAATGACAAAATAAATGTAACTGATAAAACAAAGACATATATATATATATATATATATATATATATATATATATATATATATATATATATATAGAGAGAGAGAGAGAGAGAGAGAGAGAGAGAGAGAGACACCCACACATTCTCACTCTCTTCCCCCTCCCCCTCTCTCTCTTCCTCTCCCTCTTTTCCAATCATTGCCACCTTCTTACTTTTTCTCTCACTATTGAAATCTATGAATCAAATAGGGCGCATGCGCTATAGGGCGCACACCCTATGGAAGTCGTAGATTTCAATAGTGTGCACACCCTATAGGGTGCATGGGCTTTGCAAGACATTGGAATCCACAATCCTAAGGCTTGGATTTGCCTTGGAGATCCAACCCAAAGGCTTGGAGGATTCAAATAGGCCCGAGACGTGTTTTCCAACAGACATACAAAAAAATGACATCTTTTTTTGTGTGCTCCTCGTCAAGTTTACTCATGGTTCAATAACGTAAAAATTAGATGACGTGATATTGTAGATCTCTTTGTTAGCTATCTAAGCATATAATTTATTTTGAATTCTGATTATGTTAAGTTTTTCATCTCTAATTTCTTTTGTGTGTATGTTCATTTTTTGTAAAAAACCAATGTGTAGTATTTTGGGCATAGATTTTGGCTCGTTCATCAAATTTTGCAACAAGTTACATTTTTAGAAACTAGACTCCATTCTACACACTTTAAAAAAAAAGGAAATTTGATTTTCGATTAGTTTTAAATGATTTCTAGGGGGAGAACACAAAATTTTTATGTTTTTAGGATGTGTGCACTTCGTAAATTCATAAAAAAATATACATTCATAAAAAAATTAGCAAAAAAATCAGGGATAAACTATGTGGTGTTAGCTAAATTCTCACTAGAGAGATAAAACAAATTCAAAATAAAAGTTAACATTTTAGGGGGAGCACACCAGACGCTATGCTATATTTTTTAACAAAAAATAGGACCACTTTTTGTGCTCCCCCTTTTTGAGGGCCTTAATCTGCACTATTTTTAAAATAAATTAGTAGTTTAGAAACTAGATTCAGAGTATTACAACTCTTGTTATTGTCGCATCTTAAAATTTTGAGTCTAACTATCTTCAATTTCTTGTTGAAGTTCAAAGTTTGCTGATTTCTGAAAAAAAGTGACATCTTATACCCCCGTTTTGGTCCCCCATCTTTGTGCACTTACCCTTATCTTTTATTTTTCAAATTTCACTTGTCATGATCCCCTTTTTACTTTTCTTATCTTTCCATAATGGACATATATAAATTGGCATTATTCTTAGACCTTTTATTGACTTTACACAAGATATAATCCTAAACTCTAATCACGTCTTTCCTTTTCTCCTACATGATTAGTGACTTTTGAAAGAATCTAGCCTTGTGATTTGTCTATCATCAATTGCAAATCAATAATAAGGGAATTTGGATTGTATGACCCTTTCTAGTAGTTTAAATAAAATTATATGTGGAGTTTTATCTTCAAATAATATGTTTTAATTTGTAGCTCCACCATTCTATATGAATTTTTTTATGATTAAAATTCTATCACCTTCTTCTTAAATCTTATAGGCATCTCTAATTAGCATTGAAACTATGATATATTTAAAAGAGTAAGATAATGTAGAAAATAAAAGATGAAATTGAGAAGATACTACATCTAAAATTAAATGAATAAATACATATAGATATTAATAGTGATTCAAAGTATTGTTTGATTATTGTCTTGTGTATATCTAATTCATGTTAAGTACCATATTGAAATATGTTATACCATTCCATGTCTAAATATTCTATTATTATTTACACTGGAATACATAAATCACCCTTAAAAGTTCCTATGGATCAAAACTTTGGTATTTGAGTCACTTTGCTTGATAATACTTTGTTGTATAAATATTATATGTTATAGCTCCCTATGCATCATTATGAAAACCATATTTTATTGTATTTTCTAATGTATCCTTATCATCCTTATGAATAACATATTATGAGCTAGTGATAAATGATTTGGCTGAATGCTATGTACATTGAAGGATTTATTTCTTAGCTAATAGTATCTAAAGAGCTGATCAAAGATAATTAATATTTCATTATTTCTTTTTCATATGAAAAATTCTGTATCCATATTGTAAATAATCTCTTACATATATTAAGCCCTATAAAGATTGAAAGTAGTATAAATAAGCTTCTCCCATTATTAGATCTTTAACTCATTGTATTATATAATATCTTTCTTCAAATTTGATAAATGTTCATACATATTTTAGATAAAATTATTAATGAGACTCTTGTAGGATGTTGAGCATTAAATACAAAAATCTCTAATACACAAAATTTTAAAATATTTGCAATGCACAAACATGTGTCTATATGAAATAAAATAAGGTTATCTAGAAGCATATTTTCATATTAAGAAGTTGTGATGAGTAAGGTTATATTATATCTTGCTATGCAAGCTCTAAAAAAAACATTTTAAAAGTTGGGGAATCTTTGTTGGAATTTATTTTATTTAATAATTTTCTTGATATTTTATGATTATTTTTCTTTATAATTTTTTTTCCCAAAAGTGGGTTTATTTTACTTCTCTTAGATTTTTATTCTCCACTTGAAAGTTGATAAATTCAAAATAGTAGTTCATTAAACATCTTAAGAATTAGATGATGTGAGGGTTGTATGCACCTAATTTGTGCATGTATATTGTAATCACTATGCCATTCTTCATTAGTAATTATATTATAAATCCTACACCTTTCTTTTCTACATGATTGTGTGTAAAGTAATTAAATAAAAAAATATTTGCAAAGAATTTGGTCTCTTCAAGAGGAAATTTCATGCTCTTTGCATATCAATATGTAGGCTCACTTTTTTTTGTTTAATCTTATTATTTCAAAATTTCTTACACATCTTATTCGAATAGTGTTATTCTTAAATTTATAACTCACAATTTGATCTTATTAAGTTACATGTTGTGCTTGCAAATGTCTATCCATTGTTGGTTCACAGTATTGAAAGTAAATTGTGAAACAATAAATAATTTGAATATTTTTTCGATGCATGATAGATCTAAAAATAGTATTCATTTTGTGCAACTAACAAATTTTATGGATATATAACTACTAAATACCACAAATTCCTTGAAATGGAATATGACAATGATGACCAAGCTATCTAGTATCACTATGACCTAGTAATCTATAATTTGGAGATAGTTGATTTCTTTACAACATATGTGAGTTACACTATGTTTTATCTTAGTTAAAGAGTGTGATTTTTATAAATTTGAGCATGTAGTTCTTAAAATATCTTGGAAGTTAAATGTTATTAGGGTTCTATGCAACTAATTTGTACATATATATGGTAGTCACGACATCATTGTTCATTTTCAGGTATAATTCCTACAACTTTCTTATGTACACAATTATGTGCAAAATGACTAAATAAAATTTTATTTATAAGTAATTCAGTCTCCTAAAAAGGAAAAGTTTTGTATCTCTACAGGTAGGATCATTTTTCTCTTTAAAACTTTTTTTTAATAATTTCTTACACATGATTAGAATAAGGCTATCTTTATGTCAAAAACTCATAATTTGATCTTATAAAGTTAGATCTTATGCTTGAAAATGTCAATTCATCATTGGTTCATAATCTTTAAAGTAAATTGTGAAATAAATAAATAATATGTATCAATTTTAGATGTATGATAAATTTAAAAATACTAAACATTTTGTAAAATTGACCACCTATATGGACAAATAACTAAAAAACAACACAAATCTCTTGAAATGGAACATTACAATGCCCACCAAGCTATCTTGTTTCACTATGACCCAATAATATATAATTTGGCGATAGTTTATTTCTTTAGAATAGAGCTAAATTACACTATACTTTATTTGAGTTATTGAGTGTGTCAAATCACCTAAAAATATAGTTTAATAAAGATCTTTTGCAGTAATAAATTAAAAAAAGTTGTACAGTAAGTACAGAAAAATTGCACAACAATCAAATAGCTTTGTCCACCAATATAAGGCTATCTAAATATCGATTTAGAATTTTTTTTTGTAGATGTAACCAAACAAAGCAATCAAGTTTCCACAATCTATCTAAATTTGTTAGATAATTTTTGAATTTGATTGTGTAAGTTTTTTTATCATCAACATTTCAGATCACACAACATGATCCATCATCAAAATGCAAAAGAGCATAAGACGAAAAAAATTGCAGATTGCAAACCTAAAATGGAATAAGGAGGAAGAGGAAGGAGGCAACACACTAGTCAAGATTGACAAGACCCCTAATAAACCAAGAAGACAAGAAAATTTTACAATGACAAAGTAAATCTAATCGATAAAACAAAGACCTATATAACAAAATAAAATCTAATCTTGTAAATACTACAAATGAACATTTCTCCATGAAAACATAATCATAAAGTATCCAAAGAAAACTAACATTATAACCCTATATGGGAAGAAGCGGACGTCAAAAGTTGCATAAAAAATTAAGAGAAACCATCTTATTACATACCAATACCAAAAAATTACTCTTTACAAAAATTTCTGATTTTCACTTGTTCCAGTTTTCACCCTGACATGCATGCTACACGTTTCTTGCTATATTTGTAGCGTGTGCAGAGAAAATTTGAATATACCAACCTAGCGCAGCTAAATTATGTGCGTAATGGGTTTCATGTGCTACCCTCCGAAAACCCGTATAGCCTATATTTTTAAATGATAAGAATATTCTTAGAAAATTTTAAAGCATCATTTATTTCTCACGCCCTGTTCTCGGAAAAGTGGTATTGCAGATTGCAGGCCAATTTTTGTGATCTACCCCAGTTAAGCTGACAGGCTTCGCTCGCATACGGACGCCCAACTTTATTGTCTCAGTAGGCAGTTCATCAGGAAGAGGCCATGTGATGCACGGTTTTAGAAATTAGGTTTTGAATGGCTTTTTAGATAATGAAGTGTGGTGTTCCGCAGTTGAATTCTCGGCATAGTCCAAGTTACGTCACAGGTTTAAATGCTTTAGAGACATTTTCTTGAACCTGTGGCATGAGAGTTACGTCACAGGTTTAAATGCTTTAGAGACATTTTCTTGAACCTGTGGCATGAAACAGGGTTTCCAAAGCCTGGGAGATAGTTTTGTCTTACTGCTGTTGGAGAATAAATTTTCAGCTTCTATTTTTCCTCTAATTTTTTATATGTTTTGAATTGTGAAGATATAATTTTTCAACTTTAGACAACGCACTAGGGTTTTCTAGATTTTTTTTTGACTCGCGCTGGTTAGATGGGCTATTTAATGATTTGAAATCATCGGCTCTGCGTGATGTCGGATGCTTAAAAAGTACAAAGTCATCGGAAATATATCATCCCTATTTTCACGGCATCGTGTCCATATTTCGTCGGAAGTAATGTCTGTCCCTATTTTCATGGTGTCGTACAGGTGAAAGATCTATTGAGAATGTGTTGTTTGTTGTGCCAGTGAATGAAAACAATATTTTACACAGATTGCATAATTTCTTCTTGAAAAGCGTGAACAATTAACGCAGATGTGAGGAAGGAGTGGGCTATGTATAGTGGAAGGATATTGTGAACAATTGACATCTCATCAAATAGATTATAGGCAGCAGACATGTTCTATTTAGGTTGGAATAAACTTGCACTCTACATTTGGGCAAATCCCAATGTCTGGCACATATCTTTTGTCTGGGTGCCAAGCAAAATGCATTTATTATCACACTTAAAGCATTTTGACTGAATAGGCTCAATGCCAAATAATCCTCTAGATCGATCAATATATGCCAGGGTCTCTGAAATTTGCAGGTTTCAGTAGCATATGGTATTTGCTACAACAACAAAGGTCTGATTTCAAAAAGCGCCTTCTCTTCTTCTTGAGATTTGACACCATGTCTAAAGGAGACATCTAATTCAAAGATATAAAGATTGGAATGAAATTTCAACTGATATACAGAAGAAATTCAACCAGCGGAAGTATGGTGATCACATAGAATGGTATGCAAAATAAAATTATTTTTCCTGCGGACTTTTCTCAGTATTTCCCAGCATCCAGATTTTTTTGTTTTATCTGAGTTTTCCTCTGATTATCAAATTCAATACCCTATCTTGATTTTTAGCTATTTTTATATGGGAAGTAATATTATCATCAAACTTTCTTTTGCATGAATCTTCTCTGGTTCAATCTTTTGCCCTTAACAGTTAGGATAAATGGTAACAAGTTGTCTCTTTGTTTTTCCTAATTTGTTTTTTGAAGGCACTTCTTCTGAACATTTCAAATCAATGGACAGTAGGTTAGATACATAAGGTCAGAAAATGCATATAAACCCTTGGAATCCTTTTGGTTGTTGCTGAACATTTTCCATGATGAAGGATTTATGTTGGTCGATTACTCACTGTCTTCTATTAACAGTGATGCAGATCTCTACATTCGAGGTAATATATGAGAAGTATACTATGAAGGATTTGGTTTGCAATGTTGTTACAGGTGGGGGTTCTTTTTCAACCAAATGCTATCTCACACTTGTACAGACATTTTGCCTTTTTCTAAACTATACATTTTTTTAATATATTTTATTTCTTCTCTTATTTTATCATAACTTTATTTTTGTGTATCCTTATAGTATTCTCCATTTTTTTTTCATATCTACAAGCAGGAGTTGTGTTAAGTCTACCCGCGATAGATGTGAAATTGGCCTCCATAGCAGGGTTTTGGGTTTCTAGAACATCCAGTCGAGAAGTCCACGGTCCCTTACTCATTCCATCCTTGTAGTATTACTATTGTCTTTGAATTGTTTATTCATTCACTCTACTCTTCTATTTTGTGCAGGGAATATGTTTTAGAAGGGGCAGAGTCTGAATCTAAATACTTCGTGGCAGTTACTGGCCTCTGCTATAGTCGAGGCCCATACCCTCTTTTGTTTCCCTTTCATGCCACTGTGGGTTGAGGATGTGATTGCACCCTATTATTGATCACCATTACAATACTTCAACGAATTGTCTATCCATTTTCTCATTTGTCAGTTTATTATGTTTATATATGTTTCATTTGATAATGTGTGTTTGTTTATTTAATGTACATTCAGATTTCATTAGCCCAGTAGACATCCCTACTCACTCAAAATCCACAAGCCTGAGATGAGATTTGAATGTCTCAACTCCTCGATAATTAATCTTGATAGCTTTTGGTGATGTTTTCATATAAGAAGGTTGTGTTTGGAAACCAAAATGTGCTTTGAAGGTTGGGCTGCTAATTCCTTGAGTCCTTATTTCAAAGACATTTTTATTGGAGTTTGAGTGTTTATTGGCTAAACATGTAGGACAACCAGCAACTCTGTATTCTGGTAGAAGTTTTATAGCCCTATATTTCACCCCATAGACATTGCATACTGCCTTTGGACCCATTTTTCTATCTCCCAAGTGTAGGGTTTTTTTAATGCTGCATTGCATGCATTTCCTTACCTTCTTTGCCTTCTGCACCTTCATCTAATGACCTATAGTTTGTCTTTTGAATCTATTTTTACAGATCAGAATTCACTTGCTTAGAAACATGACGAGAGAGAAGATTTTGGTTGATTCCTCAATCCATTTTGTGGTGGTTCAGCACAGGAACATTTTGTAATTTGGAAGCAACGTGTGTTTGTTTTTCATGATAGACAAGATCCTTTTAGGTCTTCCAGTTTGTGGGAATAAGTGTTTATCAACCAAAAAAGTAGGACTTGCAACAGGTATGTACTCTGGCGAATTTGTTCCAGACCTATATTTCACACCACAGGTGTTGCATGGTGTTCGACTGTGGTGGTTGCCACAATCAGCACATTTCTTGGCATTCACTGCATCCTGCCCATTTCTCATAAACCCCTGATTGGAATCAGATTTTGTTTGCTTGGAAACAGGATAAACTGAACCACTACATTCTCCGCTGATTGGAATCAGATTTTGTTTGTTGTTTCAATTTAGTTTCAATTTCCATTCTCTGTGTAATATATTTGAAAAGCTTGTGATGAGCTGAAGACAATAGCTAACTTTTGCACAATTTTTGGTAGTTTGAACTTGTTGGAAGACTTTCTCTAGCTCCAAGGAAAGTTATGTTTTGTTTTATGCAATATTCTTTACATTTTTTTCAGATCTATGTCCCTTAAAAATATTTAGTGATTAGATTTGGAATGCTTCTGTTTTTGGTCAGAAGTACAATGCAAAACATAATTAGTATATGTTAAAAACTTAAGGCATGTCTCTATATTGAGCAACTTATAAGTTGTAAATATGTCGTTATAGTAAAAGCATATTGTAAATTAAAGGCAAATACCATGAATCACAAAAGAAAAAAGTATGTCAATAATCACCCTCAAATGTGCTCCCCTGCTCACCTTGCCCCCAATACATTGTCCAAGTATATCTTCCTATTGGCGTAACCATTGCACCTCATTCAGGTGCAATTGCCAGTTAATGGGTTTACAACACTAGGTACGAGTGTTTTGGAGCACATCAAACACATTAATTTAGCAATTAAGTTGGTGGGATGCGTGCTCATCATATTGTCTTTTCAAGCGGCAAATGAACAATTTAGGTACATTCACCTAACCTTATGTGTCCCGTTCTTTCTAAATCCCAAACCCTAAACTTAAAATATTTGGTCTTTTTACGTTTGAGCGGCAAATGAAAAATTTGTAGCAGAATTCCGTGCTGTGTAGCAATGCATTCTTCAGCAGAAACTTCAATGAAGCGACATAGGGAGGAGCAGCACGATAAAAGGGAGGTTTCCGAAAAGAAAAAACCAGAGAATGCATCAACATCTGAAAAGAGAAGGAAAAGGTCTAACACAACAGGTAGGGTGGAGGCCGAATAGAGGAGCACAAGTGAAGGAGAAAAGTCAGAGAAAGTTGCATTTGGTACGGCGGAGTCAAAAAATATTCGACAAGCTCCGTCTGAAAAATGTGTGGACTAGACACAATGAAATAGTTCTTCTAAAAGAGATTACTAATTGGAAAAGGTAACTTTAGAAGAACTTTTTCATCGTGTCTAGTCCACAGGGGAGAAGCAGGGGAGCACATTTGAGGGTGATTATTGACATACTTTTTTCTTTTGTGATTCATGTCATGGTATTTGCCTTTAATTTACAATATGCTTTTACTATAACGACATATTTACAACTTATAAGCTGCTCAATGTAGAGACATGCCTTAAGTTTTTAACATATACTAATTATGTTTTGCATTGTACTTCTGACCAATACATTCGAAAAGGTTCCTTGCGGGAAGCACTAAAATCTCAAATATTTGCACCATGACTGTACACATCCAATTGTAAACTGTGACGTTAAATCTGCTAACATTTTGCTCGACGACGAGTACGTATCACATGTGGCTGACTTCGGCCTTGCAAAAATAATCCATCCAGAAGGCCAAACTAGTAACTCCTTTAATGGTGGCACTCATGGTTATATGGCTCCACGTACATTTTCTTTATTTTCACAAGGATTTATGCAGGATGTTTTTGTCCTTTTTCTTTTTTAATGTGTGGGTTGTTTTATTGTAGAATGCGGCTATGGGGTGAGGTCTTCCCTGAAGCAAGATGTGTTCAGCTTTGGAGTTGTGTTGCTGGAGCCACTACTACACAGTAACATGTTTTAAGACATAATTTTGAGACAAAAGTCATCTTTTGTCTTTAACTTTTCTAGCTATATCTAATTTTTAATTTATTTCAATTTATATATTTAATTTCGTCTCTAAAGCGACAAAATAGAAAGGTCATGAAAAGTTTTAAGCGGGAAGAAAAATTAGGGTCATGAAAAGTTTCTATGTTATTAGATCATTTTCTATGTTATTGGAATGTGCTTAGATAGGGTCGCATGGACAAAATTCTAGCAAAGATTTGCATTAGGATTCATGCAGTTTCCTGAACCGAGCAATGTAACTCTAAGGAAGATGCATGAGGAGGGTTTATTCTGTGAATAGGCATGGGAATAGCTGTGTAAATAGACTGCATGGATGCCTCCTTGCACAGTGAAGAAAGGAGGGACGCTCAGTCAAAAGAGGGTTGCATGAGGAACCCCAAGAAAAAGTCCCAAGAGGCTAGAGCAACGCCGCCCTCCAAAAATCTTGCCTCTGCAGAGGAAGTCAAGGTGGAGCCATGAGTTGTAATGAATTTAAATGAGCAGTCTGGTGAAGCAACTGCATTTGTTAATAAAACAAAGATTTCAAATGGATCTGCATGCATTAAAGGTGTGCTTCTGTTCTTTTAGGGTTTTAAACATTTATATTCTTTCATTTTGGATTTTATTTTCTTATTAGAGCTACAGTATTTTAAATTCAGATTTTAGAATTTTAAATCTTATTCTTCATCAATTATTATTTTAGAAATTTCAGCTGAGATCTCATCTATCATACCATGCCCTTCTAAACATTTAAACTGTTGTAGGTTTTACAGAGCTCTCTCATACAGATTTAATTTCTTCTACAAAAATTTTGTGTATGGATTGAAAAATTATAGAAAGAAAGGAGCACTTAAAAATATCAGCTAATATGCTAACTGTTCTATTAGATTTATATATCATAAATGCCAGTTTAATCTTAGAAGCTCACGATAATAATTTGGAAAAATATTAAACAGGGTAAATTTTTTTGGTCTCGGCCATCTTGAAAACAGAGTATACTCTTTCAAAACAGAGCATTTAGTTTTCTTTTCATGGTGATTATTCAGGGGGTTATATTGGTGTTTAATTGTTGTTTGTTCTCTTACTTTCTCTGTTTTTATTGGCTTCCCCGTGCTTTTATAAAATAGACCTCTATTGAACAGTCCTGTGAAATAATTCAAATTTTTATTTTCCATTGGTGTATGTGTGCTAAAATGTTGTGCTTATTTGTCTTTTCAAATCTGTATAGGAATATTTTACTGCAGAAATTGTGACTGGCTATAGGTGGAGAAGCCATGAAAACAATAGAAGCTGAATTTCCTGGTATAAAATTAGTGCTGAAGTGAAAAAATATTATCTATTTTTCATATTTCAAAAAGAAGAGCTGCATTGATAAGGTGAGAGTCATATTATGCAATTTTAACTAATTTGTTTCACCACTGCTAGAAAATAAACAAAATGTGTTGCTACCATTTGTTGGGAGTCGGGACCATAGCGTTGGGATATTCATCAGATCGAACAATGACCTTTGTAATTTGAAATAGAGAGTTCATCAGAGGAAACAGTGACCTTTGTAATTTTTTCATTGTTCAAGTTAAAATAGTCACTGAATATTTTTTCATTACCATTTTAAATGAAAATCACTTTGAAAATTAAAATTTTTAATACATTTACTTTTACCTTATCTCTCTGATGATTGTTTAACATAAAAGTTCATTTTTTCTGATTAAAATTTTCAATAGATTCTTTTACTTTCAAATTTGACTGTGAATGTTGTTGTAAGTTTGTAACTTGGTAGCCTAAACATTATGTCCTCATTTCTTTGTACAGATTATTGTAAGTCTATTATGATAAGTAGGCTAGGAAATCACTGTTGCTCGTGTATATCCAATCAAATTAAAACTTTTGATACTAAATCTTCCACCAGTTCTTCAAATTGGAGTTCTAAATTTCAGCAGGAACTTTCATCCCAGCTTGGTTTGTCATTGTTCACTTCATCATTTCTTATTTTTGCATTGACAACATGAATATGTCCATAGATATTGCTTTGTTACATGGTCTAAGATTTTCTTACCGTGAGGTACATCATATCAATTATACTATAGTCATTCATAAATTGCACCTCAAAAATTCCTTATATGGTTATTACAAGATTCTGAAATTTACTTGGTTTGAGAAACCATTTATACCTCCTCGTAATGTGGAATTATTTTCTACCATCCAATTTTTTAGATAGATTTTCCATGTTCCCTAATTTTCAATTTATCGAATGGAAAATCTCAAACTTGAAAACTGTCCAATTAGAGGATAAATAGTGATATAATAACAAATTTTCTTTGCAATCTATTTCAGAAGATGTTATTTGGGGCAAGTTTGTGTAGAATGAAATGATTCTTAGAGGAACAAAAACTTAATTATAATCTGAATCGTCTAGTTTTATGGATTTTGCTATGGAAATCTTGCGGTGTTCTTTTAGTAATGTTTAACAGGTTTTTAAGAGTTGTTCCATTGGGTTATTTTTTTAATTGCAATGTGTTGTTTTATATTCCTATTTGTGTTGTAATTATAATGCCAATGATCAGGTACAATATCATCCATGTGTAATGGGGTAAAATAATTTATTAGAGAATAGATTGTTTGGCTGCTAGCAAGCAGATGGTTGGCATTTTCCTGTGTGTTTGGATACCTAGTGTTCTGAGATAATATGTCTGAGTTAAGAGTCTCGTGTTGCTTGTGGGATAATGGGATACCTTTGTGACAGGGTAAGAAAATGATTATCTATTCCAGCTACTTCAGCGCTTATAAGAATGCATTTTCCATTGTCTTAGTTTATTTAGGTTGTGTCCCATAGAGTTGAAAGATAATAGTTTATAAATAAAAGTGAATTTTCCAAACAAAAAATGGAGTATAGTTCCTTTTATTTTCTATAATTGTTATCAGAATCATAGACAATGCAACATTACGAAGAGATGTAAAAGTCTTCTCTATATAGGTCTAACATTCTATTAAATTATAGAAGGATTAAATCTAATGGCATTATCTTTAATTCAAAGTTATTTATATTTTCATGAAACTAACAAGAATAGATAATGGGGCATTGTACTTGAATACAGGGTTCCATTGTAATCAGCATATTATTCCATCAGAGAAGTTTTTGCTTTGTTTGCACTCATTTACCATCAGGAGAGAAGGGAAGTGATGAGATTAGAAGGGATTTTTTGATATCATAGATATCATACAAAAGACACTTTTGACAACTTGACAAGATTTTGGCATAGAAAATTTACAAAAGTGTTTTGAAGTATAGGTAAGTCTCAATTATGTAATTTTATGCTTTTTAATGCATCAATTGAAGCATTTGGACATTTGATTTTATACTCGTCAATTTTAAATTTGATTTCCCTGTATGTATATCTAATATGCAATAGATTTTGCATGAAGTCATTAGATCTTCTATATATAGTGATAATGAAAAATAAGAAAATAAAGTTATAGTGATCTACTCTATTATTAGATTAGTTGTATATTAGGAAATTTATATCATTAAAAAGAATAGAGAAAACACACTGACATTTTTAATTGTGACAGGTTATATATTTTGCATTTTTTTAGTCATTAATGGGAAAGGATTATGGAACTAGATGTTTGATGTTGTCTTGGTTCTTGTGAAATTTATGGTCCATTGCTCAAGAACACAAATATCAAACCCGTACAATATACCTTTACTGTCATGGACCATCACTTTTAATTCGTAACTCTCCACAACATGATTGTTGTCACTGCCTGAAAAAAGTTTGTATTGAATCCATTTTCCTGACATAACTTAATGACTTTTGTTCTCAAATAGTGTTGATGTCAGTTTTGTACCACTACATAACATATAGCAATTGAACACTTGATATAGAATACCAAACACTCACCCCTCTCTTGAAAAGTATATACTCATGAAGAATATGAGAATACTCCAAGGTTCCTTACACTTGTGGATACTAACTCAGTTATATAAATGTGATTTGCTGGTAATCACTTCGGCGGGCTTACGTTGTTCATTTGAGGATGTCAAATTTTCGCTATGATGAGATTTAGCTTTGCAATGTATACTCAATTGATTTTCCAATTTATATCACTTCCAACTTTGCTTTTCAAACTTCAACTTCTAAACTACTTGTTGCTTTACTACTACTCCTATGGATGAAGAAATTAGCAAATGGACGGGGATCTGACCAAATGAAAGCTTGCCTGCGGCGCTACCTCCATTGGTGCAATGATTCAAAGGGATACTCAGAATTTTCACAATAACACCTATCTTCCAACCCAACTTGAAGTATAAGTGGAAAGATGAAATGCAAGTAAAACTTGGGAGCAATTGGACTAGATTACCACACAAGGCTTCCTAACAAGCTGCTAAGATGCTAGTGGCCTAGTATATAGATCCCTATCAAACATTCACTAACATCACCATACAACTAGCCATCTACTTCTACTTTAACAACATGAAATGAAATCCTACTTTAATTTGAGAGATGAGAAGAAACATGCAATACACCAAAATGATCATGTATATCCACCATGCACACCACAACAATGAATAAAGAACAATTTGGATAGTATTTTGGCAAGAATTCTCCAACATAACTCTTTTTACAAATGAGAACAAATGACCTTATATAGAGGCTCAAAATTACAACGAGTGGCCAAGATTAAACTTTACAAACTCTAATTAGGGTTACCATATTTCAACCAATTACATGAGGGCACCAACTTTGTGAGCCAATGAGAAAATTACAATAATTTGTCAACCAATGAGAACATAGGACACTTGGCATGATTTGATTGCATGCACATGAAATTGCCTCCTCATCAACCTTATCTTATAAATTTATTTAATTCTTGAGATGAGGTGAAGCCTTGGATGCTTGAGCTCGTCTTTAGAAACTTTTTCATCACCACTTGAACTTGTTTGTACTTGATGTCCTGACTTTGAAAGGGTGAGGTCTCCATGCATTTGGGGTAATCTTGCCTTGGCCTTGGTGCCCTGCCTGGGTGTGAACCCCTTTGCAATTTGAGAGCCTTGCTCTTGGCCACTGCCTTGAAATTAAACTTGACCTCTTCAACCTATCTTCTCGCTTTCCACCTTCATTATTCTTGCCTTCTTTAACCTTCATGGCCTTTATGGTCCTCTCCAACCTATCTCTCAAATCCAATCTTCAATGAAACTTGCCTCCTTACTAATGTTTTCCCTTTTGGCTAACCCTTGAATGTCTCCAACTATTCAGACTGCCACAATCATAGTGGTGCAATGCATCTCCCCAAATCCAAATTTGGTTCAACTAGCAAAGCGTCACCAATCAATCATGCAACCCCATGGAAGAGGTAGGACCCTCATGTAGAATTGCTTCCTATTTTGCACTATTCTAAGTTGCAACTCTAAATTCTTGCTAATGATCCTAGCCCAAACAAACTTTCATTACCATTTTCAATTCCTTCAATAAAATAATACATCCAATGATTAAATTGTGTACCTTGAGCGGAGCCCATGACTCGGTTGAAAAGCACAATGAGGTTGCCATACTCTAATTTGAAATTTGACTTGGTGACTTCCCTCTTGCCTTCGTGTAACCAATTCTGTTGTACCATGTCCACTGTTGGGGGTATACCGAACACTTCCTTGTACAATTTCACATTTACTGATCTTCTCTGCCATAGAGGACTGACCTTCTTTCAACTTATCTCTTAATTGTATCATGTCAATGTTACCGATGTTAGTATCTTAGACTCGCTTCAATTTCGATAAGAAGGTGGTCTTGGGCATCATATCTTCCTTGTCTCCTATTTTGGTATTAATTCGGTTCTTGCTTGCACTAGCATACGCCATCCTAAACACTTATTTCTACCCCTTCTTTCTACAGTGAGGTGGAACTACACTTATCTCTACCTTTTCGCTTAGGGGTGATCAAACATATTTCTGCCTCGCCAATTCTTATCACACTACACTTATTTTTGCCTCTTCGCTTAGTGAGATGGACTACCACTTATTTCTGCCTCTTCATTACCTATGAATGGACTATACTTATATCTCCTTTTCTCCAAATCGTAAACGGAAACTACACTTATATCTCCCAACTTCAAGCTCTAATGAGATGATGAGGTGATGGATGGATGATGCAAGCAAGAAAAGAAAGAATTCAATCAAGACAATCGAGAAATCCGCTTAATGAGCCAACCTTCTCTCAATCTTGAAACTTATCTCCAACACTCAAACAAACAACACCAAAGAAAAGATAACAATTAAAGAGAATAAGTTAAATTAGTCACCAATTTTGCAAATTTGTCCTCAAAATGGCAGGGCCTAGGCAAAAATTAGCAGTTTTCTTTGTCAAAAATCAGAATTGTGGTCCTCTTTGAATGCTCTTTCACCTCTTTGTATTCAACAAATGCCCTTAGGGTTCAGATCTGGGCACAAACATATCTCTGATCTGTCCCAACCTCAGCAAATTCGGATCTGCCCTCTAAACAAGGCCACATGCCCTCTCCACTAGTCGCCACTCTTCCAAATGGATGTCGCACCTCTGATTATTTTCGGATCTGCACTCTATGGAATATTTTCGCACCTTGTCTTTATTATATCTGCTCCCAAAGCGGGCCTGCACCTTTGGCAAGTTCGGATCTGCTATCAATATTTTTGGATCTGCTACCCCTATGAGATTCGAGCTTGCTCCTCTTCAAATTTCAGTGGTCTCCCCTTCCAAACTCTGCTCTCTAATGTTTTGAAATTTGCTGCCTTCTCTTATGGATCAGATCTGCCCCTCCACAAATTAAAGGACTGCCCCCAAACTCGGGCCTGCCATCCTTGATTCGCTGCTGCTTGGTGTGGAATGGGATGAGGAAGGGAGTGGGGACCCCTCTCTTATACCCGCCTTAGCCTCCAAGCTCCTAGGGCCGACTCTAGCATGGAGAAACAAAACAAAAAAAAACAAAAATAAATTAATTGCCACAACGGGGCTGACCTATTAAAGAGGATATAACTTTGCTTTGAAAATTTATTATTATGTCCAGCTTCGAAATTAGAGTGGGGTGATAGCACGCCACCCAAAGAAGGGCCCTATTTTTATTTTTAAAGCCACACACCCAGATTTCAATGCCTCAAAAGAAATTTCATTATGTAATGTGCCCAGATTTTAATCTCCAAGGGCTAAATTTCGAATTTCTTAGCCCAGATTTTACAGTTTATTGCACAAAATAATCCCATTTGCCCAGATTTATGTATTTTAAAGCCCAAAATTTATCATTTTCAATGCAGATTTAAGAGCCATGTGCCCAGATTTATCATTAATGCCCAAAATTGAATAACATGCCCAGATTTTCAAATCTAGGGGCCAAATTTTGATTTATTTCTAAGGCTCAAATTCAATCTCATTGTAGGAGATAAAATCAATTTAGTTTCATATTTTGCTTGGCAAATCAAAATGTTTTGGCAATAAAAATCATTTACTTCAATCTCTATTTCATCATCCAAATTTCACTAAGTTTTTCAAGAAGATGGTCAAATTTACAATTAAACTCGAACTCGAAAAACACAAGCCTTCAAATTCATTTTACATCATTCATCTAAGTCCAAAAAGCTCATCAAGTTATTGGGACATCGGGATCGAAGAGAAAATGCCAAGGCTAGTCCGAAAATGGGGGTCCCCAAATATTTTGGGGCGATGATGTGAAAACCTCACAACATATAGTCACTCCAAACTTCCAATTCCTTATTTACCTCACTATCTAACTAATGATATTTATATGTTGGTATAGTCTGATAATAAATCAATATCACTACTTATATGATACAAGAAATATCCTATCAATTTAGACCTTCACAATGTTGTTGAAATCCTTTAACCTTAAAGTTAGGCCTATGCTGCAGGGAGCATCTCCAACCCCTTTATAATTTTTTCCATACCAATTGTCTCGGGAGCCTGGTGAAGGTGTTTCTAAAGCGTTGTCTTTGAAAGATGAGTTTGAAACTTATTTTCATGTGAGATCATGAAGACCAAAGATCCCATGAAATATACCATCTTCATTTATGCAACTGTCGTAAATTCCACATCTGGAATTGGAAAATGGTAATTAGGAAGTTGTAATGGGAAGCTTGTATTTAGGTTATTTTACATTGATGTTGAAAGAACTATATAGTTCAGGTTTGAGATGTATTGTTATTCAGATATTTATTTGACTTGTAAGAAAGTTCTCACATTTTGATTTGAGGTTTTTTGAAATAATAGAATTCAATAGTTTTGGGTTTCTCTAGATTTGTGTAATTAGCTTTCTGTACCACATGTTATGCATGATTATTATACTTGAAATAGATTTTACATCATAGACAAGATCTGGTAGGGGTCACATTTTTCCTAGACTATTCTTTGTCTTTTAGCAAATATATATTAGATTTAGGGTATATTATTTTCTTGTTGACTCTCAAATATGAAGGAATGCGAATTTCTTTTGTTTTCTATTTTCTCTTCTTGTAATGTAGGTGGGTGTCATTTTCTAGTTCTCTACTCAAAATTGTAGTGTTTTCCTTATTTGTTGATTTTCACCTATCTTGGACTTTTGCATGTAGCTACTTGGAAATCTCCACAAGTTTTGGTGGTTTATTCTTAAAAAAGTCTTTATGAGAGTGGCTAGGGTGTTGAAAGTTGTAGACACTTATGTAGGTGATAATGAGAAAAGCCTCATTAGAGGTGTTTGAAAGATGGAATTTCAATATTGAGACAAATAAGGAATAGCTTTAGAAAAGGTGTGTTCTTGTTATTTTGAAACCTTCACAAACACTTGTTTTTGCTAACCATGCTTTGATATTGTCAAAATTTTATAATTAAATAAAAGGAATATGAATTTTGTTTATCTATTTTCAGTGTCTCCAAACAAGAGAGTGACAATTTTGCAGTAGCATACAAACTTGAGAAAGATATAGTGATTGCAAATATTGATGTCGATAAATACAAGGACCTTGCAGAAAAGTAAGTTCCTTAAAAAATTCTAGTCCTTACAGTTATGAGATTTATTTGTATGTTTTCTTGCATGAACTATTGTTGTAATTGTCACTTGAATTTCAAAGAGAACTACATTTGTAATATGTTTTGAGAAGTTTGTAGTTTTACACTGTAAATAATTTTATGGTTCTATAAAAGTTTTTTTTGTGCACTCTAATTAGATCTTAAAGCAAATTATTCAGAGCGAATCATTAAGCTTCTTTGGTAAAATAAAAGGATGACAAAATTTTGAAATTATAAAGTGGGTCATAGAAGAGGCATCATGGAGATCTCAAATACAGACTTACAAATAACAAGAGCTGTGATACAACTTGAGTCCTTGCCTTTGTACAAAAAAATAGGAGATTTTCCTCAATGTTTAATATATGCTATGCTAACCAGCTCTTTCTTTCAATTACCGCTAATACCCAACAATACTCTTCGCTCTCTTAGCTAATAACAAACTCAGAAAATTCTAATCATAAATCTCTATTGGTAGGGCCAAAGATTTCTTCATTGTAGAGGTATGTCTCTAAAATTGAAAGCTACATCATGTACAGGGCACGTGAACTATTCCGCAAAATGCCACATCAAAAGGCATGCATTTGGCAGTTATAGCTACTTTCCAACGAATTGTCCACATAAAAATCGGTCCACATATTTTGTATCTTAGGAAAACAAACATAAGTCTTTTGAGATTAACTTATGTCTGTTACTCATATGCAACTTGTATTTAGTTTTCTACTAAGAGATGTCATTGTATAAACAATAAATAGGAAGAAGTGCATAGATATACAATCTGTTACACATTGTTATAGCTTGTAACAAACATCTAGTTGTTATCAAGTTGTTAAGTTAGTTGAGTGGGGCCCTTGAATATGGGCATTGTAATTGCTTGAAACTTATGTTTACATTTATAATATGTTGATCTTGTCAAATTAGTTGGGAGATTAACCAGTTCAAATTGACAAGTTTTGTCATTGTGTTTTAGTTCTTAACCTGAGCACATGTATACAAAAATATACTCTAAGGACTCATTTATGTTATTGTGCAAATTTGAGTTGGAGGTTCGTTACATAATCATAACATCTTTTGTGTGTAAATAGCATAATCAAAATCATATCAAGAGAAACTATGATTCCAAATTTAAAGAAAGCTCCTTTCAAATGTTTGAATGTTCGCTTAAAAAGTGTGGTTCTTGCATTTAAAGCATGCATTGTAGCTAAGGGGGACTGCTGGCCTGCGAAGACTGAAAATGCATATACCTGTTCAACTCAAACATATCAAAATAAGTTAAAACTTAAAACCACCCCCACTATAAAATATAACTATACACACTTCAATCATAAATTCAAATGTAACAAAATGATATATAAATAATTCATTAACCACCACTGACTGCAAAGAAGTTAAGAAACAGGTGCATAATTCACAAATATCGTAAGGAAAGGTTTTTTGGAATCAAATCTTAATGCAAGATCCAAAATAAGGAGAAATTAATACATAGGATGTGCAAGAAGAACCTATACAATTGCAAGTTCAATGTCCAACAGGAGGAGGTTTGGCATGTACAGTTGCAAGCTCAATGACAATCTTGCATTGCTCAGCCAATATCTGGCCTTTCTGGTTCTGGGGAAGTTATTGTTCCTCCTAGATATTCAACTATGTACTATGCACCTCCTGGAGTTGCTTCACAATTCCTCAACATCAATCCATCATGCATCCACCTATGGGAGTATGAGTAGGTTGGAGGCCAAGGCGTGGATTTCCACCCATGACAATTATAGTGGAACTTATTTATTTTAGAGTAGATGATTGTGCACAGCTTGATAGGAAGCACACACAAGATGCACTACTTGACCTCCTCCACCTGTGGCTGTTCTAAGGTTATGTCATTCTCTGTTTCAGTTGTAGATTTGACAAAAGACATGTACATAGAGCCAATTTTTTCAGTCATCACTAACCATAAATAGTTTTTTTGGTAGTCAAAAGTATAAGTTTTAGAAAATGAAACGAAACTTTTTTTATTAACAATTTTTTTTATTAGCTGACATAATACATACAATATGAGGTTTCATCTAAAACTTGTCTCACTAGAGAACCAATTAGTAACACATACAAAAGTTTTTTACATTTTCCTAAAAATGCTTACCTGAAACATCTTTACCCTAGGTTAATCATGCATCTCATTCCACCTAAAATAGATATAAACTCACAAGAAATATTTTTGTATGGAAGGTTGCAAAATTCTTGTCTTTGCCACAAGTTGCAACAATTAAGCATCTTTAAAACTCTATTATTTTTAAATTTATTTTTCACCTTTTTGATATATAGATTTAAGCACCAACTACAGTGGGATTGGTTTTGTTTTGTCTTGTTTTAAATAAATTTCTACTCTCATGAGGTTTCATAATTTTTTTCTTCCACCACCTCCTTTTTGGTTTCTCATTTTAAATTAATTTATGCATTGGTAGGGTTTTGTAATTTTATCGTACAAACACTCCCCTTTTTGGTTTATCTCATTTTAAATAAATTTTTGCTTTTATAGGGTTTCTTAAATTTACTATCACTGCCCATTTCCCTCATCATCATCATTGATTACATGACACAATTTGTGTAGAATTCTGTATGCTCTGAATTATTTTCAATATGAGTGTTTGAGATAAGTCATGTGCCATGGTTTTAGTGAGTGCGCCATGGTTTTAGTGAGTGTAGGCCTTACTAAAATAAAGGATCGCAGGTCTTCCACATTAAAATGATAACACAGTTTGAGGAATACTTGTGAATCTTCTCCATAGATATTTAGCATGCAAAACATCCAAACTATACTCTTTAACTAACAATTTAAGTTATACTCTTTAATTAATATTCATAAATATTGATTCTTTTGTCTTATGTTTTCTCTTTTGTTCAGGTAATGCACCACAAAGACAAGTTTTTGTTTGTGCGGGATGAAATGGATTAAGATAAGTGAGACATCTCCATATTTACATCCACTTTTTATAGGGGCTTATATTTTTCTTGCACAGTACCTTTTGAGCCCTACTTTCTTCTACATGTATCACATTCATATAACTTTATTTTTTACCATTATTTTATTAGTAACATTAGATTTGAATAGACAAAGATTTTCAACGAAATTGTGTGGTAGTTTTTACATGAATCTTGGCTCACATTTCTGATCTATTATATTTATAATAGCATTCAATTTGTGTGACTAAACGTTGTTTTATAAATTTAAACCATTGCATTTATTAAATACAGTATATTGGTACAATCATACTCATAAAGAATTTGAACAGGTTTTTTAAAGAAATCTGCTCATTAGTTTTATATCAATGTTTGGATCAAATTTTATGACTGACTATAATTATTATTGCACTCAAGTTTTGCACACTATTTTCACCCTTTCTATCATCTCTATTTATTTTTTATGTCTTTGGGGTGGCTCATTTCTCATCCTCATGTCTATTCTTTATATTTCTTTTTTATTCATTTGGTGTGACTGTGTTTCTCATCCCCATTTATATTCTCTAGGGCCCTGTTTGGTTGAGGAATTAGAATTTGACTCAAAACCTGATTATCTCAAAATAAGGTTTTGAAATTCTAGTTTTGTGTACGTAGAAGATAGTTTGGACCGTTTGGTTGAATCGGAAGATGATTGAGACAATCCATCTTCTGTGTTTGGTTGCCATTTTCGAAAGTGGAATTAGAACTGAGAAATTCCTATTTCTGTGTTTGGTTCTACAATTTCAAATTGGAATTGGAATAACATTATCCATTTCTGTGTTTGGTTCTACATTTTTAATTGGAATTGGAATTTGACAAGAAAAAAATTAAATTTTTTAAAATTATTATATAATGTTTAATTTAATATTTTATTTATTTTCTCCATTTTTTATTTATATTTTATTTCATTAATTTATATTTTTATATAGTAAATCATAAACAAAATTTAATTTTTTTCCCACTTATATTGTGAATAATAAACTTAACTATTTTAATTATTTTATATTTATAACAAGTAACTATTACCAAAGAAGGGCGCTGGAATGGTTGCGGGTGCTGGGGCGATGCTGGTTGCTGGGGGCTCGTCGGTTGCTGGTGCTTCTACAGGAGGTTCGAAGGTTGCTGGAGATTCTGCTGGTGCTGGGGCGACGCTGGTTGCTGAGGGTTCATCGGTCGTTGGTGTTTTTGTTGGGGGTTCGCAGGTCACTGGTGCTTCTACTAGGGGTTCGAAGGTCGCTGGTGCTAGGGCGACGCTGGTCGCTGGAGGCTCGTTGGGAGCTGGTGCTTCTGCTAGGGGCTCGTAAGTTGCTGGTGCTTCTCTTTCTGCTAGTGGGATGCCAGTTGTCTCGGCTAGGGTTCTGTCCCTAGCTGGAGGTGTTCTTGGGAAGTTGCAGACCCTGAAGGTTGCTGGAGGTTCTAGCGTTTTGCTGGATGTTGAGGCAATGCTAGTCGCTGGGGGATCATTGGTTGCTGGTTCTTCGACTGGGAGTTCGTAGTTCGCTGCTGTTGCTGGGGCGACGCTAGTTGCTCCAGCTAGGGCTTCTGCAACAGTTAATGTTCGGGGGGCTGCTGTTGCTCGGAAGGCTGCTATTCCTCGTAGTGCCTTTCTAGTAAGCCCCCATATTTCCATTGAGCTAGATGAGGATACTCTCTCTGAGATTGACACGACAACCTCTATTTTTTTTTAGCATGGGTTGATTTGCAGATTCAAGGGTTTCTGGCCCTCTTTGCTTGATCTTCATTCTTGGATTTCCAGTCATTGGGAACCTCTAATCTCTGGTATAGTCCATATCTTCCCTATGGCCAAAGGCTTTTTCGTGGCTAAATTTGATAATGCTGAGGATTGAAATATTATTTTGTGTGAAAACTTCTTTAGATGAGAGGATCATTTTATGCTATTGCTGAAGCCATGGCATTCTAATTTTTCTCCATCTTCCCAATCATTTTATTTGCAACCTATCTGGGTTAGGCTTCCTAATCTTCCCCTCCATCTTTGGATTGACTCCGTTCTGCAAACTGTGGGGGATGCTATTGGGGAAATGTTAGTGGTGGATGAGAAATCTTTGGATTTATTCCATTCTACTTATGCTCGTATCCTGGTGGATATTGATACCTCTAAAGGCTTACCTTTGGAGATTAAAATTTTTTCTCCCGAGAGTAGAAGTTGGATTCAACAATTGGACTATGAAGGCATCCCCTTCAGATGTAGAAGATGCTTTAAGACTGGTCATGTTACCTCTCAATGTGATCTTTAGAGACATAATAAGCCTGCTTTGTGGTGGAAGGGGGCCTCTTCTCAACACTATACAGTGGAGAAGGTTCAGAGCTTCACGCATGTGGTTGAGCAGGTTGCTGGCCCTGTTTCTAGTCCTATGGCTATTCCTGTTCCTTCTCCTACTTTGTTTTCTGGTGTCTCTTCTGCTGGAACAGCTGGTTTTTCTGGCAACAATTCTTTTGATGTTGGGGTTTCTCCAGTTGATTCTGTTCTTGCTGGGGTCTCTGTGTCTGCTGGTTCTACTCTTGCTGGAAGTAATACTTTTGTTGCTAATGTTCCTTTTGTTACTTCTGGTTCTGTTGGGTGTATTGTTCCTTCTGCTGGTAGTACAGGTGCTGGATTTTCTACTGAGGCTGCTGGGTCTGCTAGCATCCTTCTAGCCAATTCTATTTCGAAAGCTTTTGTTGGTGCTAGGAAGTTTGGCACTAGTTGTGTGGCTGCTGTAGGTTCTGTCCAGACTTCTCATGTTGGTTCTATTGTGGTTGGCTCCTCTCCTGCCTCTGGTTGGCAGGAGAAAGATTCTTTGGTAGAGGAGGGATGGACTACTGTTATAGGTAAACATAATAAAAAGTCCCCTCTACATTTTGATATGACTCTTCGCTCCCAAAAGAAGGGAGGCAAAGGAAAATCATAGGATTGTTTAGGGTGCCTGTTTACCCTAGATACTTGATGTTGTTGTAAAGCGTTGACTTTACACATTTGGCTTCAGCAGTTTGAGTCTTTCTGTGTATCTTTCGTTTGGCTGCTATTATTTTGCTGGAAGTGTGCTACTAGTAGTTCTACTAGCATTATGTGCTGGGGGGCCACAGTAAGGTTATTCTTTTTCACCTAGCTATTTCACTTAGACCTAAGTTAATTCTTCCTATATTATGGGGGTTACAGTTCCCTTAAAAAATCGAATGTATATGGTTTCGGGGCCCATTCAAAACCTGTTTTTACCATATTCAAAAACAATATTATAACAAGAAAATAATCATTGCATTGCTCGATATCACATCAAAATATAAATGTCTTATAGTCCACATATATAACTATTTCTGCATAATGACCCAACAAAGTAGTGCGATTGTTGCACAAAGAAAACATCGTAGAAACATGACATCGGCTTTATAGGCAGCCTCCGCTTTTGCCATTGATGTACTCTAGGCAACAATAGCTATCTCGAGCGCCTTGCAAGACTTGCACTCATCATCCACAACAGGTATATGTGTAGAAGGTGCAGATGATGTAGACAAAGATGGGGTGTCATCGGCCCACCGAAAGTAGTCACATCCACCGCTATCCTACAATATAGATCTAAGTTAGTATTGCTATAATGACTAATATTTATTCTTTGTAAACATTTAAATATTGTACAATTAACAACCTTTTTCTTATTTATTCAAGTTCAAAATTTACGCTCTGGATTAGTGTTTGTGTGTGATGTCCTCAACACGCAGCGCACTCCATCACCACAGTCACACATAGGGATATTTATCATAGCCATCACCATTGTATCAAATAAATTTTTGTTCATTTATACTATTGAAGCAACCAAAATTAGTATTGGAGATAGATAACAACATTCATATAACAACATGACTATTTTCTATCAGTACAAAACAAAAAGTTTCATTTATGTTGATATTATGAATTTATACAAAAAATACAATGAAATATCTATAGCATTGGATAGAATATGGGGAAGAACAATATCCGTGAACTGAATGGTGGTGTGAAAACACACTGTTAAATAAGAAAATGCAGGGAAATACATGCTCTACACCCTTATGCCCCACATTCGGCGAGCAACCATCTCATATCCTACTCATTCTTCCCATTACTGTCTGTACTGTTAGATTGTCAATCATGCATCTACAAACTAAACATGATAAAAAAACTAAAACTTGTTTATTTTTAAATGGAATACACCAAAGAGTACCATCAGAAATATTGACCGTTTACAAACATGAATAGTAAACAATCATCAGATAGCTCATTTTTTTATCATCATATGTCGATATTTTTGGCATCAATGTTTGAAATAGCTTCTGGATTCAATTGTGTAGATGTTTTTCACATCAACATTTTGGATCACACTCTGTGATCCATCATTAGGATGAAAGAGAGAAAAATGATTGCAACATAGCAAAATGATGGACATTTCTTTCAATCCTTTTGCTCTCTTTCATCTTGATGAAGGATCAATGAGTGTGATCAGAAACGTTGATGCCAAAAATATCTACAAAATTGAATCCAAAAGCTATTTCAAACATTTTAAGTGCCAACATTTGTGTAGTCTCACAATATCATCATATGTGTGGTCTCAGAACTATCCATTTCTGTTTCTGTACCTATCATGTGGTTTTGAAAAATGAATGAAATATCAAAAGAAATTCAAGATGAAATAGAGCATTGAACAAAGTAGAATTATTTCACTTAATTTTGTAATGCAATAGTAATAACAAGATGGTTAAGGTATATACATATAACATGGGACATAATCATGAACAATACAGTCATCTACCAAAACATATTTATATCACAATCTCTTCTAAAGAGCTAGAAATGGACAGTTCTGAGAGTACACATTGACAATGCATTAAATTAAGTATTCATCATGTGGTACTTCTTGGTGTATTCCACTAAATATGTTAAAAGCAACAAGACAAGATATATACCACTAAATATGTATTCCACTAAATATGTAAAGATGCTATCATACAATTGATACATATAAGGTTATGAATGCAAATGTCAGTTACTAGATAGATGAGGGATATTTTCATATTATTGTTAAGAGAGTTTCATAATGCAGTAAACTTTTCACAATAATACCGATATATACCATTTTATTGCTAGTGGACAGAGTAAAGACGTGATCCTATCTAGTAGGGCTTGAATTGTGACATTAATAAATCAATCAGAAAGATATCAAATATACAAGAAACATATATAACACTTTCTAAATAGAAAACTTTTCAAAGAAAGAGAAAATGGTAGTGGGCTCATATATGGACTTGAGTCAACAATCATCGAATAATTGATAAAAGTACACATGGAATTGAGTCAACAATCATCGAATAATTTATTTAAATGTCTTCTTGTAATGCATTATGATGCTCATCAAGATTGTAATGCAATATGATGTGAATCAAAATTGTCCTTAGATTGATCATTATTCCATACATGCCTACTATTGCAATTTATAATCTTGATGAACATCATACTGCATTACAAGAATATTGTAATGCAGTATGATGTTCATCAAGATTCACCTCAGATTGATCATTATTCCATACATGACTACTATTGCAATTTGTAATTTTGATGAGCATCATACTGCATTACAATCAGCCTTAGATTGATCATTATTCCTTACATGGCTACTGTTGCAATTTGTAATCTTGATGAGCATCATACCGCATTGCAATCAGATTGTAATGCAGTATGATGTTCATCAAGATTGACCTTAGATTGATCATTATTCCATACATGGCTACTGTTGCAATTTGTAATCTTGATGAGCATCATACTGCATTGCAATGAGATTGTAATACAGTATGATGTTCATTAAGATTGACCTTAGATTGATTATTATTCCATACATGGCTACTGTTGCAATTTGTA
The DNA here is from genome assembly GCA_027943335.1 of Chamaecyparis obtusa. Classification (NCBI taxonomy): domain Eukaryota; kingdom Viridiplantae; phylum Streptophyta; class Pinopsida; order Cupressales; family Cupressaceae; genus Chamaecyparis; species Chamaecyparis obtusa. The sequence goes on from BSBK01007358.1 coordinate 489,788, forward strand.
ATCTTGATGAGCATCATATTGCATTGCAATATGATTGTAATGCAGTATGATGTTCATCAAGATTGACCTCAGATTGATCATTTTTCCATACATGGCTACTGTTGCAATTTGTAATCTTGATGAGCATCATATTGCATTGCAATCAGATTGTAATGCAGTATGATGTTCATCAAGATTGACCTCAGATTGATCAGTATTCCATACATGGCTACTGTTGCAATTTGTAATCTTGATGAACATCATACTGCATTACAAGCAAATTGTAATGCAGTATGATTTTCATCAAGATTGACCTCAGATTGATCATTATTCCATACATGAGTATTCCAATAGTAGCCATGTATGAAATAACTATTATAAATTGCAACGGTAGCCATGTACGAAAGAATGATCAATTTGAGGTCAATCTTGATGAACATCATACTGTTGGATACAATTGTCTGAAGGACATTGTTGGATTAGCTATGTGTTGTCTTTGATGTCACACAAATGTCATATCAATTATCATTCTCAGTGTCTACCGAGTTCAGTCGGTCAGCTAAGCGGTTCTCAGTGTCTACCGAGCTTAGTCGGTCAGCTAGGCGGTTTTTAGTGTTTACCGAGATCTCTCGAGTGTCTAAAGGAAACATGACAAGGAAACAGTGTTAACCGAGCCTCCTTAGTTATCAAAGGAAAATTAGTGGTTACCGAGCTCTCTCGGTCTCCGAAGGATGTTGCAAAATTCGCTGTGGTTACCAAGTTCACTCGGTCACCGAAGGAAATTTTTTCAGGATTAATGTTTACTGAGCAAGGTCGGCCCTTCAAAGGATTTTGTTATTACAGTTTGTTTATCCAAGCTGACTGTTATAATAATTATTAGTGCCGACTTGACAATCTAAATGTTAATTAGAATGACATATATATATAGAAGGTCAAGTGGTGAATAGAACATAATACAACATGCAGAAATCATTTTGAAGAAAGGTATGTGCGAATTTTGAAGGATGGTTAGATATCCTTGAGGAGCAACAAAGATTTATTTGATCAGTAAGGATCTAGTGAAGCAGAACAGAGATCTATATTCAGCAATTCAGTTGCAGGTCATTTCATTGTTACTCTCTTACAATTGTAGTAGTGATATCAAAATCTCTTAACTGAGTTGGTTTAACAACCATTTTGTAAATCCTCTAACAAGGTGACAGTTCTATTAAATTATTTCAAGACCTCTTACAAGGCCACTCCTAGCAAGGTGATTAAATCCTCTAACAAGGTCACACCTAACAGTGTGTTTTGTAACCTTTTACCGGGTTGGCTTCTAATTGGGCATCACTTCAGAAGAGTGAAAAATAGTAACTAGTTATATTGGTGGTTTTTCCCATATTGGGTTTCCACGGTAAATTTGGTGTCTCTTGTGTTCATGTTATTTTCTTTATTCATGTAAGTTAATCAGTGATGAATGCTTAAGAACAGTTTAATTATTACACACTTCAAGGATAAAGTTTCAACATTTCTCTGTATGTTTACCGAGTGGCAACAGTAAATAATTTGTTAAGATATCTAAGGGATCAGTGGTAATATTTTTGTGGTTAACTGATTCACCCCCCCTCTCAGTTACTGCATCTATATTTCCAACAATTGGTATCAGAGCTTTTGGTGCTTGCAGGAAGGGTTTCAAGGACCTAAGCTAAAGATCAAGATGTCTTACAAAAGAGAAATTTCAAGGCTTAACAGAAATAACTTTTTAGCATGGCAAGGTCTCATGAGACTTCATCTAGCTTCCATTGGTGATTCAGGATGCAAATATATTGATCAAGAATATACAATTCCTACTGGCACATTAACTGTTGAAGACATTGCAGAGAAGAACCATAACACTATGATGATAGACATTGCATTAGCTCTTAGCTATGAAGAATTTGATGAAATCAAAGACTGCACAACTGCTCATGAAATGTGGAACAAGCTGAAGAAAATCTATGGCGGTGATGACAATGTGAAGAGAGCCAAAGCAGAAAGCCTAAGAGGACAGTTTGATCAGATGAAAATGAGAGAAGAAGAAAACATTGCAAAATATGTTGAAAGGATCAAGACAAGTGTTAGTGCAATCAGAGCTTTTGGAGGAAAAATTGATGATGAAATTGTTATAAGTAAGGTTCTTAGAACATTACTTCCTATTTATGCAATAAAAGTTTCTGCTATTCAAGAAAGAAGATGTGAAGAAAATCACAATATAACTTTGGATGCCTTAGTTGGAAGATTGACAGCCTTTGAACTGGATAACTATGACAACTATGTTCCAACTTCTAAAAATATTGAATCAGCTTTTGAGGCCAAACTTTCACTCAAGAAAGGGAAGAAAATCCAATCAGAAAGTTAAGAAGAATCAGAGGAAAGTTCTGATAGCGATCTTGAAGTTATTGAAGCATTACTTGCAAAGAAGTATTCAAGAGGCAGAGGAAAATACAAAGGTAAAACTCTCTTAATCTATTTTTCATGTGAAGAAATTGGTCATATTGCAGCAAGGTGCCCAAACAAGCAAAGGAAAGATGAGAAGAAAAGTTACAAGTACAATGGCAAGAAGAATTTCAAATCATTCAAGGATAAAGGTAAGAAAACATATTTTTTTGTTAAAGATTCAGATGATAGTGAAGAAGAAATTGTTTTCATTGCTGTAAAAGATGAATCTGATAATGATGAAGATGAGATGACACTTATCTCTCATATAAGCAAAAATGATACATGGATTATAGACAGTGGATGTTCACATCATATGACTGGTGACAGGACTAAGTTTGAACACTTTGAAAACTTTGATGGTGGTAATGTAAGGTTTGGAAACAATGAACCTTGTTGTATAAAAGGAAAGGGATGAATTTCATTAACCAAAGAACTTATATGTGATAATGCTGATGCAGGAGCATCCTGGGTGTAAGAGCAATCTTGCATCACCCAAAAAAAAAAAAAAATTTTTTTTTTTTATATTCAATAAGGACTATTTTGTGCAGAGCTGCTACTTATGGAAAGTTACTATTTTTGGTAATTTTTGTATGTGCTCAAAATGATCTGATTTCTTTTTTGGAGGTTCATTTTGGTCATATAAGTCTTCCAGTAAAGTTTCATTGCCAGATCAAGTGTATATTGGAAGATATTGAAGATTTTCGGTATTGGCAGCAGGGTACAGAAACTTTGAACTCAGTTTTGAAGGCTTTAGAGGCCTCGGATGAGGTCAAAAATTTGAGTGATGGGCGCTTGCGCGAGTCAAGCTTGTAGTGCGCTTCGTGGCGTTTCCGAAATGGGGTTATAATAGCCGATCGGGTCAACTGGTGATGACTTATGGTCTTCGGAAGTTGGGCCACCTGAAATGGCGGAAAATAATTTTCTTTAAAATTTCTGTTCGGGTTTCAAAGGTTATCTTGAGCCGACTATGATGTAATAAAATGTAAAATAAAATAATTCTAAGTTTGGTCGGCCTTATTGGCTAAAATTCTGGAACCTTCCCAGGCAGTGGAAAATTGCCTATATAAGGAAGGCTGTATTATTGTCTTAGGCAGTTCAGAATAGTTCTAGGTAGTAGATCTGGGTATTGATTTGAGGCTTTATCCTACAGAATATTGTAAGGGAATGCCCATGTGGCTTTGCATATTGTAATTCTGAAAGTTTGTAATTTCACATTTGTGGAGATAATAAGAAGCTAATTTTCTATTCTTGCATATTATTGTTGTTGTTTCTCTATTTCTATTATGTGTTTGTGGCATTAAGGGGAGCACCCTTCATCAATATTGGGTTGAAGGACTAAAGCATAATCTTCTAAGTGTAGCACAACTAATTAACATTGGATTCAAAGTTGAATTCATGAATGGAAAAGCAAGACTGCTGGATGACAAAGGAAAACTGATAGGATCAGGTAAGCAAACCAAAGGTAACCTGTTTTATCTTGATCTTGGTGATTACTCATGTTTTATTGCTCAAATTGAAGAAAGTTGGTTATGGCACAAAAGGTTATGTCATGTAAATTTTGACAACATGATGAAAATAAGCAAATTCAAGAAAGTAAGAGGTATTCCTACTTTGAAGAAACCTGATGTTGGTCTATGCAAGAATTGTCAAATTGGTAAAATGGGAAAGTCTAGTTTTAAAAGTAAAAACTATCAGTCTGAAGATATTTTAAAAATTGTGCATACTGATTTATGTGGACCTATTGGAATTGAGAGCTATACTGGACAAATTTTTTTTATTCTCTTTGTTGATGATTACTCTAGAATGATGACTGTTATGTATTTAAGAGAAAAGTCAAAAGCATTTGAGAAGTTCAAATGGTATTTAGCAAGAGTAGAAAAGGAAACAGAAAAAAGAATAAAATGCTTGAGATCAGACAGAGGTGGTGAATTCATCTCCCATGAATTCAATAATTTCTGCATTGAAAGAGGAATCAAAAGACAAGTATCAGCCCCGAGAACTCCTGAGCAGAATAGAATAGCCGAAAGAAGGAATAGATCTATCATGGACTGTGCAAGGACTCTAATGATTGAAAAGAACATTGCTATGAAATATTGGAAGGAAGCTATCAATACTGTAGTTCATACCTTGAACCGAGTATAGCTGAGAAAAGATACATTCAAGACACCATATGAGCTATGGTATGGCTACAAACCAAATGTAAGTTACCTAAAAGTATTTGGTAGTAAATGTTACATCTTAAAAGAATCTAGAAAAGAAAAATTTGATGTAAAAAGTGATGAAGGAATATTTTTGGGATATTCTTGCAAAAGTAAGGCATATAGATGTCTAAATTTGTCTACTCACAAAATCATAGAAAGTGCACATGTGAGAATTGATGAGTTTGCAGAAAAGACTGAAGAAGAAAGCAAAAAGGAACCAGAGGATTACAGAAAATTTGTTTACATCGAACCTGATACATTGCCAGACACATCTGTCAATAAGGAAACTACATCTACCGAGCCCAGTACAGTAACCGAGTCACAAGAAAAAGTTCAGACTGAGTCACAAAGTACCGAGTCTCAGTCTGAAGCTACCGAGCAAATATCTACTGAGCCCGAGCAACCTGAACCTAAAGATGAAGAAGATGACAATGTAACTCATTCAGGAAGCAAGGAACCTGTATTGGCCAAGTACGTCAGAAAACATCATAAACCAGATCAGATTATTGGAAACAAATCAGATGGTACTATGACAAGAAGTAAACTAAAAGGTACATGTTTATTTGCTGATTTTGAACCTAAAAATGTCAAAGATGCATTGGAAAATGAAAGTTGGATTGAGGCTATGAATGAAGAAATAGAGCAAATAGAGAAAAATAAGACATGGACTCTTGTACCTAGGCCTAAAGATAAAAATGTAATTGGGACAAAATGGGTATTCAGAAATAAGTTGAATGAAGATGGTCAAGTATCAAGAAACAAAGCAAGATTGGTATGTAAAGGATATTCTCAAGAAGAAGGAATAGATTATGGAGAGACTTTTGCTCCTGTTGCAAGATTAGAAGGTGTGAGGACTTTACTTGCTTATGCAGCATATAAAAGATTTAAGGTATATCAGATGGATATAAAATCTGCATTTCTCAATGGTATTCTTGAGGAAGAAGTCTACATTGAGCAACCTGAAAATTTTATTGATCCAGACAAAAGGGATATGGTCTGCAAATTACACAAAGTATTGTATGGTTTGAAACAAGCTCCTAGAGCATGGTATGAAAGATTACATAACTATCTTACTCAGATTGATTTCAAAAGAGCTAATGACAACAGTAATTTATACATCAAAGAAGGATCAGATAACAAAATTATTTTGGCAGAAATATTTGTGGATGATACATTGTTTACAGGAAATGATGATCAATGCAAAAAATTTTCAGAGCATATGAACAAAGAATTTAAAATGTCTATGTTTGGTCAGATAAAATTTTTTGTTGGACTTCAGATTCAGCAGAACAAAAATGGTATCTATATTACTCAGTCTAAATATATTAGGGAAATACTTAAGAAATTTGGTATGGAAGATTCAAAACCAGTTGGTACACCCATGTGTACTGGACTGAAGCTTACCAAAGATGATGATTCAAAAGAAGTAGATCAGACCTTATGCAGATCAATGATTGGAAAATTATAGTATGTAGTACACACAAGGCCTGATATTGCCTTAGCAGTTGGTATAGTGGCAAGATTCTCGACTAAACCTAGAGAAAATCACATGATGGTAATCAAAAGAATCTTAAGGTATTTAAGGGGAACTGAAGATTATGGCTTGTGGTATAAATTTGGAGGCAATTTGAATTTAAAAGTGTTTACTGATGCTGATTGGGCAGGAAACATTGATGACAGAAAAAGTACAAGTGGTGGAGCATTCTTTCTTGGCAAGAGGTTAGTATCTTGGACTAGTAAAAAGCAAAACTGCACATCCCAATCCACAGCAGAAGCAGAATATGTTGTTGCAGCAGTAAACTGCTCTAATATTGTATGGTTTAAACAGCTTTTGGAAGGCATGAAGGTTGAGATCAAAGAACCAGTTGTTATGTTTTGTGATAATACAAGTGTAATAAATATTTTAAAGAATCCAGTAATGCATTCCAAAATCAAGCACATTGCAATAAAATATCACTTTGTCTGAGAATTGGTGCATGACAAGGAAATCAGATTGGAATATATTCATACAAAAGAACAAATTGCAGATATCTTCACCAAGCCACTACCTAAGGATGCATTCTTGTATCTAAGAGACAAGTTAGGGGTCACTCCCCTGTCCGAGGTTCACTAAATAAAATTTTAGTGATGCATCAACCCGAACATGTTGAAGATCAATCAGTTGATACAGCATAGTCAGGGAATCATTGCATATGAATCAGTACATAAGGTACATTGATATTTACCAAAACTGTGTAAGTTGTCTTTGGCATGTGTTGTCAAAGAGGGAGAGTTTTCTGTCATTTCAAGAAATTTCTAAGAACAATAATTTGAGAAGTTAAGAGGGAGAGTTCTCAGTCAGAAAGAAGTTTGAAGATGATGGGAATCAGAATGAAGCTAAGGATATGTTTCTTACTCTAGGTTTCTTTGTGAAATTTCATTGTGCTATGACATGTTGTGTTGCCATCAATGCCAAAGAGGGAGATTGTTGGATACAATTGTTTGAAGGACATTGTTGGATTAGCTATGTGTTGTCTTTGATGTCACACAAATGTCATATCAATTATCATTCTCAGTGTCTACCAAGTTCAGTCGGTTAGCTAAGCGGTTCTCAGTGTCTACCGAGCTCAGTCGGTCAGCTAGGTGGTTTTTAGTGTCTACCGAGATCTCTAGGGTGTCTAAAGGAAACATGATAGGGAAACAGTGTTAACCGAGCCTCCTCAGTTATCGAAGGAAAATTAGTGGTTACTGAGCTCTCTCGGTCTCTGAAGGATGTTGCAGAATTCGCTGTGGTTACCGAATTCACTCGGTCACCGAAGGAAATCTTTTCAGGATTAATGTTTACCGAGCAAGGTCGACCCTTCAAAGGATTTTGTTATTACAGTTTGTTTATCCAAGCCGACTGTTATAATAATTATTAGTGCCGACTTGACAATCTAAATGTTAATTAGAATGACATATATATATAGAAGGTCAAGTGGTGAATAGAACATAATATAGCATGCAGAAATCATTTTGAAGAAAGGTATGTGCGAATTTTGAAGGATGGTTAGATATCCTTGAGGAGCAGCAAAGATTTATTTGATCAGTAAGGATTTAGTGAAGCAGAAAAGAGATCTATATTCAGCAATTCAGTTGCAGGTCATTTCATTGTTACTCTCTTACAATTGTAGCAGTGATATCAAAATCTCTTAACCGAGTTGGTTTAACAACTATTTTGTAAATCCTCTAACAAGGTGACAGTTCTATTGAATTGTTTCAAGACCTCTTACAAGGCCACTCCTAGCAAGGTGATTAAATCCTCTAACAAGGTCACACCTAACAGTGTGTTTTGTAACTTTTTACCGGGTTGGCTTCTAACCGGGCATCACTTCAAAAGAGTGAAAAATAGTAACTAGTTACATTGGTGGTTTTTCCCATATTGGGTTTCCATGATAAATCTGGTGTCTCTTGTGTTCATGTTATTTTCTTTATTCATGTAAGTTAATCAGTGATGAATGCTTAAGAACAGTTTAATTATTACACACTTCAAGGATAAAGTTTCAACATTTCTCTGTATGTTTACCGAGTGGCAACAGTAAATAATTTGTTAAGATATCTAAGGGATCAATGGTAATATTTTTGTGGTTAACTAATTCACCTCCCCTCTCAGTTACTACATCTATATTTCCAACACATATTGCATTACAAGCAGACATTTAAATCACTTATTTGATGATTATTCCAATAGTAGCCATGTATGAAATAACTACTATAAACTGCTATAGTAGCCATGTTTGGAATAATGATCAATTTGAGGTCAATCTTGATGAACATCATTCTGCATTACAAGCAGACATTTAAATCACTTATTCGATGATTATTCCAATAGTAGCCATGTATGAAATAACTATTATAAACTGCAACAGAAGCCATGTATGAAATAATGATCAATCTGAGGTCAATCTTGATGAACATCATTCTATATTACAAGAAGACATTTAAATCACTTATTCAATGATTATTCCAACAGTAGCCATGTATGAAATAACTATTATAAATTGCAATAGTAGCCATGTATGGAATAATGATCAATCTAAGGTCAATCTTGATGAACATCTTTTTGCATCACAAGCAAACATTTAAATCACTTATTCGATGATTATTCCAATAGTAGCCATGTATGAATTAACTATTATAAATTGCAACAGTAGCCATGTATGGAATAATGATTAAGATGAGGTCAATCTTGATGAACATCATACTGTATTACATTTAGAAATTTAAATCCAAGCAATCAAAGGATTGACTTACAATAGAAGAATAAATTCACATAAAGAACATAATATAATAGTAAAGCTAAATCAACAAAAGGCCAGACTAAATTGGGCCAACTATTTTTTAGTGCTTCTTAAAAAATGTGGACACATAACAATGCACAATTGATATTAACAGTACATGACAAATTGTCATTAGCATACATAATTTGAGTTCCATGGCTACTATTTCAATTTGTAATCTTGATGAACATCATACTACATTACAAGCATATTGTAATGCACTATGATGTTCATCAAGATTGACCTTAGATTGATCATGATTCCATACATAATCTTCATGAACATTATAATTTTGATTAAGCAGATTGTAATGCAGATTGTTGCAATTTATAATCTTCATGAACATCATACTGCATTACTATGAAAAATGACTTCAAACATTATTAAAAAGAACTTCAAACATTCATAGAGCAGGCATCCATGAAGACCTTGATGCAATAAATACCATGCACATCTCCCACATTTGGAAATAATGATAAATTTGAAAAAGAACAACAACCAAGAATCATAGACTAATCTAAACATATATGCAAATATTATCTATTCATACTTACTATCAATGTAATAATTAAAGTTAAATAAACAATGATCTCCCTAGTCAGTAACAAAACTAAGTTTCAACGTAAAAATCATCAACCAAAACAAATTTGTATCAGCGTATGTGGACGAACTATGATAAAGTTTGGAGTCTTCAAAGTGATAGAAAATAACTATAATCCACCATATGTGGCTCCAATCTAGTCCACTCTCTCCTCCTCACTCATCAGCAAGAACCCTTTGGCTCTTTCAAGTTCAACCATGAAGGTCTCGTATACCTTCATGAAAACACCTCAACTCAATTCAAGGATGGATTTGAGAGTGGTATATGCGCCCATCAAAGCATTATCATCATCAGACTTATCAATTTTGTGAAGGTTAACATTGTTGAGGCTATCTTTTATTTTCTTGATTGTTTCATAGATGACATCCAAGGAAGCGGCCATACTTGCCTTCCTCCTCTTTCCCATCCTTGATGATGATGATGTAGGAGTTCCTCTACCACTTGTAGTTGCAGTGGACTGATTGGAAGGATAAGGGTCTTCATTAAAATCAACAACACTGTCAAGATGTATACTCAAACCAATATCCTCTTTGTCATGCACATTGAATGCCTCTTCCATAGGGTTCCCTTCTTCAGTCTCATGGGTCATCCTAGCTGCATTACCTTCAGCAATGTCATTACCCACAATTGCACCCAATTCATTGAAGTATTGGAAGGGCTGCCTCTTACACTTTGGCATTTTTGAATTCTCTTCTCTGCATGTTGGCATAAATAAATGGATTAGGTTCTTTATCTTTTATTATTAACTTTATAAGAAGGCAATATTATTTCAATCAAAATAGTAGAGAGACCACCCTACCTTCAGAAGCTCATCCCACACGCTATCCTCAACATCCATGCATTGAGTTGCCTCATTCCAAGAGAAACCACTTGTATTTCTTAGCTCTTTCATCATTCTATATGCAAGCTTCCATGTTTTCAACTTGTTTTTGAAATTTTTCTTTGTTAGATTGAGGTACATATCCACGTTGAACCTCCTCTCAATGGTGGTCCATGCTTCTTTTTTGAATCCCCTGTCACCTTTTCTTCCAAGATGTACTTGCTCGAGGAGCAAGTCTAGAAACTTGTGTTCCATCTCTTTTGACCAACTTATCTTCTTTGAGGAAGAAGATATTTGACTCATGTTAACGGTTTCGTCCATGCTCATCATTAGTTCTGTGTAAGCCATGTTCTAGATCAACTAATCACAATGTACATATTGTTGTTAATGGTATAAAAATAATGTTGTTAATGGTATAAACATATCACATGGAATATATGTATGGACATATAATTGTATCATTGTATCTGCATACATCGGTATAATATAGCAAATAAAAAACCAACATGTCTAGTACTTCCAGATACAAACAAAAGAAAAAAGAAACCATCATGTATATCAAAGTATCTTCATACATTAGTTTACTCAAATAAAACACATTGACCCATAAAAGTCCAATACTTCCAGATACAAACAAAAGAAAAAGGAAACCATCATGTATATCAAAGTATCTTCATACATCACTTTACTGAAATAAAACACATTGACCCATAAAAGTCCAATACTTCCAGATACAAACAAAAGAAAAAGGAAACCATCATGTATATCAAAGTATATTCATACATCAGTTTACTCAAATAAAACACATTGACCCATAAAAGTCCAATACTTCCAAATACAAACAAAAGAAAAAGGAAACCATGATGTATATCAAAGTATCTTCATACATTGACCCATAAAAGAACAACTATTCTTGGGATCTATAGTCTTCCCACATTCTACTTGCTATATCATCTCGAAACTGTGCCCACTGGTCTCTATCATGCTGAGACAACCCATATGTTTCAAGCATTGGTACATCTATCCCATTACGATCATCTTCCTCTTCGGTACCAATTTCTAATGGAATGTCATCCTCTATCATAATGAAGGTGTGTAGTATGCAACATGCTAATACAATATGGGCTTGTGTCATGATAGAATAAGATGTGGCATGCCTCAGGATTGGAAAACGCTACTTGAGAATACCAAATGTATGCTCTATTGCATTTCTAAGAGAGGAGTGTCAATGGTTGAACAACTCTTGTCAAGAGTTTATTGGATTCTCTCTTGAAAAATCCTTCAGGTGGTAGTGTGTACACTGATGAGGAGTAAGAAATCCAGGTGCATTGGGATATCTAGAAGCCACTAGAAAATATTTTCCTACATAAATAAAGTAGATTGTTAAAACTTGAAACATTAATTGTATAATTGAGTATATTAAACTATGATTTGGATTACTGAGGGGAACAACAAGAGGATATGCTCTTGACAGAGCTAAACCTAGAACACGACTATCCGCAGTAGACCCTTCCCAACCAGTAAGGCAGCACTGAAACTTATAATCAAAGGGACACACACCCATAACATTTTGTGACAAGTTGCCTTTTCTATCATGATATTTACCATGCATGTTGACATCAACGATGACTGGTATATGGGTTCCATCAATAGCTCCAACACAATCCTATATGATATGATACAATCATTAATTGTACGATCAACCAATAATATGATAAGGATAAAAATCCATATAAGAAATTTATAACAACACTTGAATTACCTTGAAGAACAGATCAAAATGGTCCTTCCCACTGATTTTAGGAGGAGTGTTTGGACTAGGTGGTATAAAGTAATTCTTGTGGAGTGCTAAGATAGCCCTCAACACCTTGTGGAAGTATCAGTTGACTGTCTCTCCTAAGTGCCCAAAGTTATGGGCAATCTTGCGGTTCCTCAGATTGTGGCCAAGGGTGTGGAGGAACATCACAAGTTGTTCTTCTAACTTCAAGTGTATCGCATTTGTCAAGCTTCCTTTCAACCTTAGGATACTAGCTAGACAAAAGAAGGTTCCCCTAGTCATGAGAATCTGGTCATGACAATCCACATCATTGGAATGAATAACCATTCTATAAAAAGAAGTTCCTTTTCTTATTCGTTTACCCATTTGTGCACTGCCTTCTTAGGATAACACTACTTTGGCTACGACAAGAAAAGAAAGAAGAGTTGTGAGAAGATGAGAATATGTGCTCTCCATAGTTACATGCCCTAGAACGTCAATATTCTTAATAGGATCCATCAATGGCTTGAAATGTGGACAAACACAATGATTTGAGCGAGGAGATATCCACTATGAAGCATAAAGATAAAGTGTATATTAGTACATAATCTCAAAGATATGCATCCATCCATCACATAAAGCACAAAAATGTACGTATACACATGATCCCTACCAATATCCATCATATATATCTATAAAAAATTTGTCAAAAAATATAATGTGACCCTATGGCTATCAAATGTCCTATGGCAATCTATACTTCTCATCAAACCACATATGTTACTGAAACCACATATGTATGTATCTCATGAATTTGTTAGCCTCATGGCATTAAGAAGTCAACCAATTTACAAACACCTAGAGCGTATATTAATTCAATGTCTTGAGAATTGGACCTAATCATCTTAGTAGTCTGAGGACTAGATACCAATTTATAGAATTATAAGCCTTGACAAGGATATGAATGACCCCCTCCTCATTTGTCCATTATCTGAGGGACTATGTGTGTGGAGTGAAAGATTATGTTATTCAGTTCAGGTGTTATTGATAGATTAGCTCACCGTATTTATTATCTGTTATTATCTTTCTCATAACTTCCTATCAAGTATCTGTTATTATCTTTCTCATAACTTCCTATCAAGTAACTAAATTTAGAGATGACAAATTTGTTCACTATAGATTGTTATCTTCACGAACATCATACTGCATTACAATCTTCTTGTAATGTAGTATGATGTTCCATAGGCATTCCATAGGCATCAGTTCCCACATTTATAATAGTTATTCCATACATGGCTAATGTTGGAATAATCATTGAATAAGTGATTTAAATGTCTTCTTGTAATGCAATATGACGTTCATCAAGATTGACCTCATATTGATCATTATTTCATACATGGCTATCGTTGCAATTTATAATAGTTATTCCATACATGGCTACTATTGCGATTTATAATAGTTATTCCATACATGGCTTCTACTGGAATAATCATGTATGGAATAATGATCAATTTGAGGTCGATCTTGATGAACATCATATTGCATTGCAATCTACTTGTAATGTAGTATGATGTTCATCAAGTTTACAAATTGCAACAGTAGCCATGTATGGAATAATGATCAATCTGAGGTCAATCTTGATGAACATCATACTACATTACAATTAGATTGTAATGTAGTATGATGTTCATCAAGATTACAAATTGCAACAGTAGCCATGTATGGAATAATGATCAATCTGAGGTCAATCTTGATGAACATCATACTGCATTACAATATGATTGTAATGCAGTATGATGTTCATGAAGATTATTAATTGAAAAAGTAGCCATGTATGGAATAATGAACAATCTGAGGTCAATCTTGATGAACATCATACTGCATTACAATATGCTTGTAATGCCGTATGATGTTCATCAAGATTATAAATTGAAACAATATGGAATAATGATAAATTTGAGGTCAATCTTGATGAACACCATACTACATTAGAAGTAATCACCATATTGCATTACAAATTTCTTGTAATGCAGTATGATGTGTTGGGTATCCTAAAATTTTTCGAGGTTTGAAGTCAAATTCATGGTTTAGGTCTCCATGCAAGTGTTTTTCCTGGACTAGGGTTTGTAAAGTGTCGTGAAAATGGTTTTGACATGTTCAGGAAAACCCTTACCCTAGGTTTTGTCTTCCAAAATGTTTCCTTTCGTTTCCAAACTTCATGTGGCTTTCTTGTTTCTTTTTCTTGGTTACCTTTTAATCACTTAAGTTGCTATTTGTGCACATGCGTATTTGCCCCTAGTGTTCGCTGAATCGGGAAATGTATTATCAAAGGTCAAAACCACTTAGCGATTCGGCGAATGAGTCATGTTCATGTTCATTATTAACATCAGTCGCCAGTTCTCTAGATCCTCCAGCGGTTATCCCAAACATCCAGCGAATTGGCGAATGCATTAAAGCCAAGCATCTAACCCTTTGTTCGCTAAGTCTCCAAGTGTTTCGGCGGTTTCATTTTCTTTTCCGAGAACTAGCGAATGGCAGTTATCTCCAGTTCTCGCAATACTTGGCGGTCTTTTGAAGCAATCTAGCGATTCAGCGAATGCTCTTTGTTCGCTTGTTCTCAGAATCTGGCGGTCAAGGGTTGTGATATTCAGAGAATTAGCGAATACCGTGGATTGCTTTCAAGATCAATGGCCCTGTTTTAATCTCAAGATATCTGTGGGTCCTGCATATTTGATCTGGCGAATGAGCGACTAAATGAAAATAATGCTATCCTCTAAATTTGGCGGTTCTGATGGTTGGCCCAAAAGGATTTCAGCGGAGATAAGTTTTCTTTGTTCACTGATTCTCGGAATAAGTTGGTGATATGCTAAACCATTCAGCGATTCAGCGAAGCCTTTGGTCGCTAGTTCTCTTAATAAAAAGGTAAAGGTTAAAGCAATCTGGCGAATAAGCGAATCAATGGATGATAAGTTGTAAGGCTTCAGTCGCTTATTCTCGAAATGAAATTGTCACTGATATAGAGTATTTGGAGAACTAGCGAATGGCTTTGTTCGCTGATTCTCGGAATAAAATGGTCAAGGGTTTTGTTATTCAGAGAACTAGCGATAGCCATCGATTGATGAAGATCAACGGTCAATCTGGAATCCTGGTATAAAGTGATGATTAAGTTAAATGATTTAGCGACTCAGCGAAGCCAGTGTTTGCCAGTTCTCCAGACAGTCAAGCGGTTAAGTATATCTTTCAGCGAATGTGCGAACCCTTTGTTCGCTAGATCTCCAGGAAAATTGACCGTCAGTCATAACATTAAGAGAATGGGAGATGGTTTTATTCGCTAGTTCGCCAAATGGTAATTGCAGGTTAACTGTGTAAGTGGGAACCCTTTGTTCGCTGATTCGCGAAATGCTTGGATGGTTAAGGTTAGGATTCTGAGAACCCGCGAAGCTAATAGTCGCTAGTTCTCCAGATGTGAACCAGGGTCAAACAAAGATCCAGAGAACTAGCGAAGCTAGTGGTCGCCAGTTCTCCGGTTGATAGCTAGGGTTAGCATTCTATTCAGCGATTAAGAGAAGCCATCAGTCGCTGGTTCGCTAAATGAGCTCAGATGAAAAAGGTCATAAAGGAAAAAGAAAAAGGACCGTTGCCACATAGATAAAGTACTTTGTTGATATGGACATAAAACCAGTAAGCCATCAAATCAGCTTCAAGAAGAAAGATTGCATGACGCAAACAGTTTTAAAGTACAGAATCCTGATCATTCTCTCTTCACCTTGTTTTCAAGTAGTTTAATCTATCTGTCAACATCCGGACATGGCGAGCTCGAAATTTGAAATCTGGGGGTACATGAAATTGAATATGGGATCCATTAAGGAGATTTGCATTAACTGTGGTAGTTGCACACCTTGGATTCATATCGATAAATAAGTTGAAGCTCATTGTTTATTTGTTCAAGTTTCAGTCATTGAGAGTTTCTGTCTGTCCAGAGCATTTCCGAGCATAAAAGCATTTGAGATACAGAGAATTGAAGGTGTTCCTGTAGCAAAGATGAGTCAACCTGAGAAGAGTGCAGCGTCTTCCAGTGGTGAAGCCAAGTCCAAAGCTGGTGAGGACAAGAATAAGCCTAATTTTTCAGATGAATTCCTGAAACTGTTGCCGGGCTCCAGTCAGAACAAGAGGGCTGCTGATGTCGTGTTTCAAGATCTTTTGGAACGGTGTAGAGACCCAATCACTCCGGAATTCACAGGTTACACCATTTTCAATTTCTTTTACGGCAATAGAAATAAGCATGTTCTTGTATGTAATGGTTGGGTGCTAGGACTAGGAAAAATGGTTGTCCCTGACGTTTTCCTAGATATTGATTTAATTGTTGCCCTAGCCAGAAGATATGACCCTATCTCAAGGACAATCAGAAAAGAAGACCAATCACCCTTAGTTACTCTTGATAGGGGATCCTTTATGAAAGCTTTTGGTCTTTACACATCCTTTTCCACTGAGATTGATTTGAACAAAGAAAAGGCAAGATACAGAAGCAATGTAGGGTCAGTAAAAGACCAATTGGTTAAGCATATGCCAAAACAGGACAAATATATAGCCCCCCTTCCTGCTAACATGAATGCCCCATACCAGTTCAAATCCCTCCATCATTATATGAGATATACTTGTTATGCATTATGTAGAGTTTTGGGAATGGATGGGAATGCAAAATTTTTACCAGCTGACTTGCTGATGATCATCCTGGATATTCAAAATCCTTTGGTAAACACTGACTATGATTACATCCAGTATGTGATCGATAGGATGCATCAGGGGCTAATGTCTGTCCAAGAAAGTAAAAGCCCTATTGAGTTCATGCATTATTCTCTATTAATGCATTTGATTCTGTTTTTCAACATCAACAGTTTTGATGCAAACATGTTAAAACCAAGGTTCAGTTTCAAAGATCAGCACAACCCAGTGCAGTTGTGGGTGAGAATATGGAATTCTACATCTAATGAGGCAGATTTTTGTGTTTTTCAGAATTTCATTGTTTATCCAATTATCAGGATGCTAGGTATCAATGTCACTAGGTTATCTCCTAGAGTCCTCAGGCTTTTAAGACCACTGCAGTATGTGGATAAGTGGGATGGAAATCACAATTGGGGTGATTTCTACTTGGGAGATAATTCCACAATTATCAGAGTTTATGGCTGTCCCCAACCCCCACATTTATTACCAAAATATGTGCCTCCGAGGTTGGCTTGTTTGGAATTTGTTTGACAGCTTATGTGTACAGATAAAGAGCTCCTGGCCCCTCACAGAAAGGGTACATTCACACCTAGGCAATTCAAGGTAGGTGATTTCCTGATAGGAAAGAGGGCTTTTCCTCAAATCAGTGCATGGCTACAACAATTCAAAATGGTTACTGGTGCCTGTAGGCACATAGATCCTGAGGATTTCATCAAGACTGCCAGGATGACTTACATCCCAAACATTGGTGTGATCAAAGAGCATGAAGGTTTGGATGAAGAAGATGTGATCAGAAACATCTTAGATGAAGATGAAGTTAAAAGGAGATGGTACAGATTCTTTGATTTAGTCGATTTGTCCAACCAGTTGAAAGCATCTCAGATTCCTTTTGAGGGTTTTTTCCCTGATCTTCCTTATTTGAAGAGGATTGATGGGATGATTGAAAAGTATGACACCTTGGCAAATCAATTGGAAGGCTTGATTGATCAGAATGAGCCAGAGAAGAAGAAGAAGAAAGATTATTCATCTTCTGATGAGGAAGAATTCACTGATGAGTCACAAGAAGAAGATAGTCCTCCACAGGTTGAGAGACCACTAGTTGTTGATCTTACTCAAGATCAACCAGAAATGCAGGATATCTCAGAGCCACCATTGAAGAGACAGAGGCTTGAGGAAGGTGAACCTTCAAGGCATGTGAGGCAAAGAAGGGAAATTGACAGAGCATCTGCTCTTGTATCAGGTGATAGGCCATATCATCATCAATTGAGGAAAGCAATAAGAGCAGGCAAGAAGATAGCCATTGAGCAAGAAGACAGAGAAAAATCCTTATGGTTAGAGAAGGATATCAGAGAGGTCTATCAAGAGGAATTCTTGAGTGATGATCAGTTCATTAAGACTGATGAGTTCAAGAGTTTTCTCATTTGGAACAAGCAGCAGGAAGTGAAGAAAGCTCTGCCTGAAGGTATGGAGCCTAGTGAAGAAACTTTGAGAGCTCTTGCTTCATATGATCCTAGCCTTGATCCCATCACAGTGGACGAAGCCAGAGATTTGGTTAAATCAAGTGGAATGTTGTTAACCCCAGGATGGGATCTGACTTCTACATTCCTCATTGATCAACTGAGAAAGCAACCAGAGGGTAGCCTATCATATGAAGTTGGCTATGACCCTAAGTCCCAGGCTGTTGCAATGTGGTCCATGGCTCCCAAAACTCAAAAGCCATCCCTATTGAGTATATAGGATAAGATGGAGGGGAATAAAATTATATGGACTGTACAAAATACAATAGACCTTGAGGTCTCCAAGGTAGTAACTCATTGGGCTAATCTGAATGAAGCCAAGACAGCTCAGCTGTCAGAAAGATATGCCAAATTGTTTGAGAGTTCAAGCATGGTAGCCAAGGACAGAGATCTGAAAATGATGAGGATCAAACAGTTGGAAGATGAGCTGGCAGAAATAAATGTCAAACTTGAGGAAGCCTCAAAAATAATTCCTCCTCCTCCTTTGCAAGTTGAGGTACCTGTTCAGGTAAATTTGGAGGCAATTGAGGGACCTGCTGAAGACTTGGAAAAGGTGAAATTGGATGCATCCCTGGACACTATAGCCAAAATAGTGCAGTACAGGCAGGACAAAATAAAGGACAGGATGGATGCAGTTCATAAATCAGTCAGCTTGTTACATCAGACCAATCAAAAGGTGAATGACTATTTGGCCACCTTGGAACCACTCTATAGTATCTGGTCTGGGAGGAATTTATTGTTTGATAAGCTTGACAGTTTACAAGAACACAGGCCTGATATCCCAAACGTAGTAACTGAAGTGTTTGAAAGGATTGGCTTAATAAGTGCAGCATCAAAGTTTTTTAAAGGAAAATCAAACCAAATAAAGGCTAAGTTAGCCATGTTTGATAAAGATTACAGCAAGTATCTGCCCCCGGTATATGATGACAATGGAAATGTGGTTAAGCTGGAAGATTGGAAGCTGTCAATGGGTCAGTTGGTCATCAATCAAGACGCCTTCCTAAAAGACAATAAGGCTTTGGACGTAGAAGGAACTAACAATATAATTGATAGTTTATTCAAAGTTGAAAGTGATTGTATCAAGTTTATATCAGAAGTTAAAAATGTAACTGATTCCACATGGGAACGGCAAGTCAACTTGTTACAGGAGCTGCAGAGCTACAATTGGCCATCTGATGATGATGTGGCAGCTTGGGAAAAGCTAATCACAAAGAAGAAGAAGAAACCGGTCATCCAGCTGACGGAGGAGGAAGAAGAATAGATCGCACTTGGCACCTGATCCAGAATTTGAGGGAGAGCGTGTTCAAACAGAGAATGATGTAAGTTAGCTTGTAATGGCGGTCATAATTCATATGACAAACTTGGTAACTACTCTGAAAATATCTACAAACAAAGGTGCCAGCTGCGGAAGTCGTTCAGAACTGAAAATACGCCTTGCTGTCTTTAATTAAATATCTTTCTGTTTGTATTTTCTTTTGTTTTCTAGCGCAATTTTCTATCAGCCATCCAAAGCTTGTTGCATCCTTTCGAGGATTCCAGGATGGTTGATTAGTATAAATAGTCTGTTCCTATTGTTGATCGAGGTTGGAAAATATTTTGTAAAGGAGAGGTCTGAAATATAGAACCTGATTTTCTGTGAAATCAAGGAAAATTGTACGAATGCATTTTATCAATTAATACAAATACACTGGAGTTCTGTTACTACAATCTGATTGTCTTTGCGTGTGGAATGTTTTAGTTTCTTTATGCATTTAAATTGTAAGACAGTTTAAATACATCTTTCACAAGGTGAATGTAGGGGTTGAGCTTAAGTATCTTTCAAGGAAAGAGTAAAATCTTAGGGGAGGTCTCTGGGAATTGAATATCTATCTGTAGATTTGATGACAGGTTTAGGAATGGAAAGAATGATATGTTAGGCATGTTATTGGAGTTTCATTGTATTCATTTTAATAGATATATGTGAAGGTAGAGTTCGACTCTGATGCCCAGTGGATAAGGGACTGGTTTTGGATCCACTTACAGTCGTTTACCATCCAGATATATCATTGATTAAAATTTTACTTCATATGCATAATTTCCAGACTTGAGTCATATTATGACAAGTTCATAAATATGTATTTCAGTGCTTTGTAGAAGCAATAAACAAGGTTAACCCTTCCCTGAGTTTAACTCTAAAAGGAAGAAGGATGAATATCCTTAAGCCATTGTATCGTGTTGCTGTTTTTATAGTCTATATCATGATGTTGTGTATCAGGATGATTTGGGCTATACTCAGAGTTTTAGCAACTTATTGATTTGGATTTTGAAGGCAGTAACAGAGCAGTGAAGGAGCTAATTCTCAATTCAGAGCTCAGCTGAACGTCGAATTGATAGAGGTACACCCGCCTGAGTATGTATTACTTGAAGTGAAGAAGGTTTTAACCTTAATACCTTAGTAGTTTGTAACTTGCTAGGTTACAGCCATTGGGATTATTTGAGTATTTGATTAATCTGCAGGTTCAAACACTAACATGATGTTCATTAAGATTATAAATTACAACAGTAGCCATGTAAATTTCTACAGTATGATGTTCATCAAGATTACAAATTGCAACAGTAGCCATGTATGGAATAATGATCAATCTGAGGTCAATCTTGATGAACTTCATACTGCATTACAATCAGCTCATAATGCAGTATGATGTTCATCAAGATTATAAATTGCAATAGTATGGAATAATGATAAATCTGAGGTCAAAATTGTCATCTTAAATGCATATTTGTAATCTTAAGGTCTAGCAAGGTGTGATGAATCAAGCATACTAATATGGGTGGTGCAAGACCAATGCACTCATCATACACATAATCAAGCCATTGGAACAACAACAAGAAGAAATGTATATATGCTAGTTTAGACAGTAACTGAAGATTACAAATTGCAACAGTAGCCATGTAAATTTATACAGTATGATGTTCATAAGATTATAAATTGCAACAGTAGCCACATATGGAATAATGATCAATTTGATGTCAATCTTGATGAACATCATACTGCACTACAATATGCTTGTAATGCAGTATGATGTTCATGAAGATTATTAATTGCAAAAGTAGCCATGTATGGAATAATGAACAATCTGCGGTCAATCTTGATAAACATCATACTGCATTACAATTTGCTTGTAATGTAGTATGATGTTCATCAAGATTATAAATTGCAACAATATGGAATAATGATAAATCTGAGGTCAATCTTAATGAACATCATATTGTATTACAAGCAATCATCACACTGCATTACAAATTGCTTGTAATGCAGTATGATGTTCATCAAGATTATAAATCGCAACAGTAGCCATGTAAATTTCTATAGTATGATGTTCATCAAGATTACAAATTGCAACAGTAGCCATATATGGAATAATGATCAATCTGAGGTCAATCTTGATGAACATCATATTGCATTACAATCTTCTTGTAATGCAGTATGATGTTCATCAAGATTATAAATTGCAACAGTATGGAATAATGATAAATCTGTGGTCAAAATTGTCATCTTAAATGCATATTTGTGATCTTAAGGTTTATCAAGGTGTGATGAATCAAGCATACTAATATGGGTGGTGCAAGACCATTGTCCTTAGTATACATATAATCAAGCCATTGCCACAAGAAGAAGAAGAAGAAATGTATATATGCTAGTTTAGACAGTAACTAAAGATTACAAATTGCAATAGTAGCCATGTAAATTTCTACAGTATTATGTTCATCAAGATTACAAATTGCAACAATAGACATAGGAATGTGTGTAGATGACATCCATGTGATTTTGAACCATCAAGGACACACTACACCTATAAATTCTAATCTTCAGAAAAGCTCTAACATTAAAAAAAGCTTAATACGAAAACCACAACAAGAACACCCAATGAATGTGTTGTATATCGGCATCAATGAACCAAACATCACAAGTCAATTGAATTATCCAATTTACAAAATTATTAGAAGGAAATAACAGGAACAAAACCAAGTAGTCATGCTCTTTGTAGACTAAACTATTGCAATTTATAATCTTCATGAACTAAAAAAAAACCCAAAAGTCCATACAAATAGCAACCCAAAATAAACAAATAGCAGTGGAAAAGCATCGTTATTCCTCAAGAACATCTTGAAAATGGGTTACCTCAAGAACACTGCAAAAACCGAAAACACTACAAACCCTCAGCAGTGATAGCCGCGAAAACACTGTGAAACCAAAATATTTTTCCCTCCAAAACCCTTGGCAGTGATGGCTGCGAAAATGGAAGACAATGCTGAAAGATGCCACTGGTTTTGAAGCAAGGAAGTCACCAGACCTGACACACAAAAAAAAATGCAACTTATAAAACACAAATGTGAGGTTTATAAATTGAATTTCACCTATTTGAGTGGAAGTGGAACTTCTAGAATTTCACCCAAAATGAGGATTCAAAAACACAAACCAAGTTTTCAATTTTACAACCCAAGTGACAGATTTAGCTCGAAACCAGAATATCCATTACCAATTTCGGTCATATTCCCACAACCAAACGAGGCCTAGATGAATATACTACTTACAATACAATATGTGTTCACTATAGTTGGTAGTTCATATTTATGATAAAATGATTTTTTTTCCTGACCATCTTAATATGTTCTTTTCATAATAAATAGTACTGTTGGTTTCCTTTGCCCCTATGGAGGTTCTTTCTATGCAAAAGAATACATTAATTTTACCAACTTACATGTCTGAACAGTTTTTACAAATATTTAAATGTTATGTTTACTTACAAAAGTATTTATCCTTTAAAGGGTTCTAGCTCAATGGAAGAGTGTCTGCTTTACAAAGCGGGAGGTTGGTGGTTCAATTCCACCGGGCCCTAACATGAATTAATCAAACATATTTTAGTTAATATTTAAGAATATTGATTGACAAATAGTGAGCTATTTTTAAAAAAATTATTATTTTATAGCATGTCTATAGAGACAAAAGTGATATTGTCTCTAATGAAGATTGTCTCTTAAGAGACAATAATAATATTGTTATTTATTGTCTTGCAAAGACAAATATTTAAGACACTCCATTAAAGACAATATTCAAGACAATATACAAGTTTTATTTTGTCTCGAATTAAGATAATTTACTCAAAAATTGTCTTAAATATTGTCTTAAAACCACCCTCTATGTAGTAGTGAGCTTCTTACTGGCAGAGAAGCGGTCGTGGATGAGGAAGGAGGAGGAAGCAAAAGTTTGGCTGAATGCGTTGCAAACACAAGAAATAAAGATGACCACTTTGTCCTGGATTTCATTGATACAGAGTTGGTAAATGACTATGAAAAATGGAGTGATGAAATTGAGAAAATGGTTGAGATTTCCCTTTTGTGCACTCAACGATTGCCAACAGAGAGGCAATCGATGCGAAAAGTAGTGGACTTGTTTTCTCCTCTATCTCCACTAGTACTTGAATACTTAGATAGTACATAATTGAATATTTATGTCAAATAGGGTGCACTGCCCAACTGTGGGTGCACATAATGATCATAGCTATCTCATTGTAAGCTTTCATAGCTATAGTTATTATTAGTATTCTTGATGTTGTTAGGCTGTAATCTATTCGAATTCAATTTATATTTCAGATCATAATGATCTATAATGAAAATATGACAAAATTTAAAAAAAAATATTCGTCCATACATTTAAATTAGATAATTATGGTTAATTAAACAAAGAATTGTATGTATTTGACTAAATTTTGTTATGCCATATTTTAGTATAACACTATTATATTTATTTTAATGAAATTTGCTATCATTCTAATAAAAGAAAAATTATACAAATGTTTTATTTTATAATAATTATTTTAATTAAAATGAAATAATATTGAAATACTTAATATGGATAAACAAATTTAATACAAGTGAGTTTTGATACAGAAGCATCTCGGCAACGTCAGCAATCCCCATCAACCAAAAAAATATTTCCTTTATGTTTTCAAATTTTTTTAATCTATTTTTATTTATATTTTTGACTCTGATAGCTTTCGTACATACCAGAACAGCCACTGTAGAACTTGTGTTGTAATCTTATCATGAATTCTGACATGGACCTCGATGTCCACACACTGTCCAGTCATATTTCTTCAGTTACATTCTGGTATGACCACCCAAAGGCCTCGCAAATAGATCTTTGTTTGCCAAATAATCTATGTCAAGTTGACATTATGTCTCTACTTTCCTAAATGGAAACGCTTACCAAAAAAATGAAATGCCTCTCCATGAAATGTAACGACAATAGAATGAATTCGTTTAGAACAGTTTTTAGACACAAAAAGGGGGATTTCTTTGCCGGCTAAAAATGGTCACTTGGTGATTCAAGAAAAGGGGGATGCGTACGAGTAGATAGAGGAGAGAGATAAGGGGAAACTCAGAATGAATCGATCACAGAGGGGAAATACTGAATAGTGGAGATAATAATGGTATAACCCTCAGGGTGAGAAATGAACAAATTTGTGATAAATGCACCGAAGGGGGAGATAGACGTGTGCGTGGTAGTGGTAAATCAAGGAAAAAAACAATGTATAAGAGAGGTCAGTGTGTTTGGCCAATGATCGATGGATTATGTTTGCAGGTTTCATAAGAATGTAGTGTGTATTTCTTGTATTCTTTGTGGCCATCAAACGTCATCTAAGTGTAAGTACAGGTTCTCCACATAAATGTCCATGGTGTAGTTATGTTATTTACTGTATACATTGAAGTTTCTATCATGAGAATGTATTGCTACAGAGTATACTGTCATGATGTTTAGTTCATGTCGCTTAGAAGACAGGTGTTTGTAATTGTCTGTGATTATGGTATATGTTGCCATCTCTTTTTAATTTTATGAATTATTTTCATTTTATAATAATTTTACTATTTCTACAAAATGGCAAAAGGAAATGTATTGAAGAAGATTATATATATTTGGTTATAATTATATTTTTATTTAATAATTAAGTTTATTCATTTAAAAGTAAAACCAAATGTATTAAATATGTAAATATTGATTAATTTTTTTTGACAAGGTAATGAATGAAAGTTTATATCAGTAATGTCAAAAATATATTTTTCATTTAGTCATGTATGTGGTTTTGAACAATGTATCAATACAATTATACAAATATATATGATGTAGTTTTCTACATTGGATTAATGTACCTAGCTTTTCATGCATGCAGATTTATACTTAATCTTTATCCCTATGCTTGTGTGCATATAATTATAGTTCGATTGACTTATCTACCTAATCTTATTTATTAATGATATTCTAATACATAGTCTAATAATTGAACATTAATCCAATCTTCTTCTTTTTTTTAACCCAAGTCATGTCAACAAAGTCATCCTCACAACCATGATCTTGATCCATCTAAATGTGAAGTTCAACTAAATCATCTCATTCAATTATCCCACCATTACACTTTTGTCCCCATCAAACTATGAAAAAATCATCTTGTTTTTATTTTATATTCATGTATAAAAAAATATCAATTTGTGCTCACTATAGGACTGATTGAACAATCATATCATAAGTAAACATAAAACATTCAAGAATATTTACATTTTGATAGTGCCTTTACAAACTGTATTGTTTTTCTACAAGTCTTAGTAATTTTTATTTTGTCATGGCTAAAACTCTAAACCCTTAGTTCTTGGTTTGTACCTATGTTCTAATTTTGCCTTGACCCAGTTGGCTCAATCTCCACCTAGGTTATCTGAATAGTGGTAAAATGGAATCATCTTTATTCAATGTAATGTATGGGGGAAATATGAGATCCACTCCTAATTCCAAATTTCCAAAGGAGAGATCCAATTTGATCAACCAAAAGGTTAATGCACAATCGAATCAATCTAAGGAGAATATGAAAGAGAGAAGAAAACCCTATATTTCCATATGGAGAATTATACTTGAAATCTGAAATAATTGAAATACAAGTACTAACCTCAAAATAGGGCAAATCTAGAAAATGCCAATTTCTGATGTCTATGTGTACTTTCGGGCAATTCTGCAACCTATTTCGGATTGGAAATGCTGAGACGAAGAAAACCCAAAAATATTTTGTCTTTCTGACAACAGGTAGTCTTTGACCCTCATAAAAGGTCAAAGGCTACATTCTTTATTTGAAGGCTGATTCTGACTTTGTTTGCATATCTCTGAAGTTCACAAAAAATGGTATCCAAATCCAATCTCAGATCTGAAATTCTGCACCTATACCTGCAAGAAAAAGGGGGTTTTTGTTTGTATGGGGGGCTTGCCTTGGTCAAACCCCAATTTAGGAATTAACCTTGAAATTGAATTGAAATGTAGTGTGCATAAACAAAGCAATTAAAACAATTCACCTTGTTTATGTTGAAGTCCTTGTAGAGGATTCGAATCCTCAAATCCACAAGTAGGAATGCTTCAATGGATGAATGTAGGATGTCTCAAATCAATGACATTTGATCTTCAACACCAATCTTGAATAGATCTTTGCATATGAGGAGGCTTGGATGAATGTAGAAAGATGGATCTTCAAGGGGGCTCTAAAGATATTGAATCCTTCAATGGCTAACAATGGATCTCCTTGATGGATGAATGCTTGAAGGCTTGCTTGAATTCTTGAATTCACTTGCTTGCACTTGAGAGCTCGCTCATGAAATTGCTTAAAGATGAGATGTGAAAATGAGAGAGGAAGGCCTCCTTTTATAGTGAACTAGGGCACAATCTTCTAGAGGGGCCACCTTGAAGAATTAAATCCCAATTAGGTCATAACCTTTAGAAATATACCTAGATTAAATGCAATTTAAGGATTTACCATTCTGAAATTTGAAATGGTCGACCTGGAGGCGGGAAAACAAATATCCCCGAAACTCAACACCCGAAAATCATGAGAATTTGAGATTTGAACTGGGGGTCAGGGACAAGGTTGACTCTGCCCTAGGTTAGGGTCGAGATCGACCCTGACCTAGGTCAGGGTCAAGGTTGAATTTGACCCTCAAGGTCAACTTTGACCTTGAGGTCAAAAACCTCAGGACCCTAGCCCAGATTGCCAGGAAATGCAGATATGAAGTGGAAAATGGGTGCAGAGGGAAGTAAAACAGGGGGAAAAGCCAGATACACACAAAGACCCAATCAAGGCACTTAACATGACCCTAGACCACTTACTCGGAGGGCTAAACGCTCTTATCATGGAAGTGCTTCCATTTTAAGATGATACATTATCATTTGAAGCCCTTTTAATCATTTGTTGATTGTCCCCTTCGCATCTTAAGTTACTACCATTCTGTGCATTTTATAGGACTCAACTTATCTTTGTACATCTTTTCAATGTGGTCTCATTCTTGTTGGAAATGGTGTCTTTTGGTTAGATTCACATATCTTCCCTAAAATCCTTTTCCTTTGTAAGGTATGCATTGTATGCACACCTTATTTGTAATATAGTTAGGTTCCTCCCACAAAGAGTACAAGGTAGTTCCATATTGTTGTCACCATATGTAGACGAAAAAATAGATGGATGATATAATCAGATATAAATTATTGTTTCCTTTATTTTCCTTTTGTATGAAAGGATAATGTATCCTATTGTCCTTGTTCTTTATTGATGCTAAAATATATGCATGAGTTCAATGGTGGGGCCAAAAAGGGAAGCTGTGAAATTACACTATTAGTCAACCATATCATCCTATCCATGCTAAACTATGGAGCACATGTTGTTGGTTACATAATTTTTTATGTTAGAAGCCTTATATCATTCTGTACCCATGAGATTACAATATTTTTTGGCCTCCAATTTGCCTTTGAAGATCTGCCTTGGGTCAACCGTTATTCTAGTGAGTATATTTTATTTGTTTCATAGTTTTGCATGTTTGAAACTGCCTATATTTTTGTTAGAATAATTGAGAGGGGGGGGGGGGGGGGGTTGAATCAGTCAGATCAGTTATCCTAAAGTCCCAAATACTAAGATGTACCTTACAAGACAATTTCAACAAATTATGCAGCTCTATAACAAAAAATATCAATCTGTCTATCTAGCTTACCAATTACCAGTAATTATCCAACTGTGATTACTAACTAAATCAACTATGTAGTATGTAAAGTATGATAGAAAAAAAATCATAACACATAACACAATGATTTAACATGGAAACCCTGCCAAGGGAAAAACCACCTAGGACCGGTAACCCAAAATAATTCACTCTTCAGAAGTGAGCTTAGTGAAGATCCAACCTTGTTAAATGATACAATGCACACTGTTAGGTGTGACCTAGTTAGAGGATT
The DNA here is from genome assembly GCA_027943335.1 of Chamaecyparis obtusa. NCBI lineage: Eukaryota > Viridiplantae > Streptophyta > Pinopsida > Cupressales > Cupressaceae > Chamaecyparis > Chamaecyparis obtusa. The sequence continues at coordinate 518,430 of BSBK01007358.1, forward strand.
TATCAGTAACAGTTAACTTTTGACCAACATTCACTATGGGGTCAACACGATAACACTTTACATTCAACGAATGTCATAGGGTAATACAATAAGACTGTTAGGTCCACTCGGTTAAGAGATTTTTTGAATCAATGGTTAAACTGATACAATACTGATTTGATTCAAATACAACACAATTACAAATATTTAGATCTATGCTAAGCCCATAAAATGCTCTGATCATTAATCAATTCACTTCCTCAATATTTCTCAACTTACTTTCACTTGGTAAATACTTCTCTGATGCTCCGGTAATGTCTACAATTCAGTTTTTCAATAACCAGTTTGATCAGGCATGCATGAATACATTCTTCACGCGATAGTCTCCTTCTTTCAGGCATATTTCAATAATGAAATTCATATCTCTTATATATACAAGTAAATCATTTTCATATCAGCCATTAGATTTTACCTCTAAATCTCCTTTGTCCATTTTTCCGCTTAAACCTTCCTTGGCAGATGTGTCATTAACACATTTCAATCTCATCCTTTAGATCATCTTTGAATTCCATCAGTCGTGGATCTCATAACTAACTTCATCCTTAACCTCGAAATCATAACAATTTCTAGCTCATCAAATTCAATCGGTTGTTCTTAACATTTAATGTTTTCATCCATACTCAATTAATACAGAAACGTGTTGGTGATAACTAGCTCACTAGCTCGGTTATTACTATCACTTGGTATACACTGCATAGACTCGATGTATATAGAAATATTTAATTACCGACCGCATTGACTTGTTCAATTTAAAATTTCTTCTTCATAATAGATTAATGTAACATTCTCAAGTCAATAATATAAAGCCATAGACTCATCAATAAGTTACCCAATGTTTACCTTATCCTTATTTGTGATATCCATCTTTTCCTCATGTAGATATCTCAAATTTTCATCTTTTCTTTCTTCAATAAATGTTCAGATGTTTGTAAATATAATGATAAGTGTACTGTCAAAACTAGTTGATGTCAATGACAACATATTGACTGATTTAATCATCTTACATATCATTTCAATAGCTTGGTGATCTCTAATCACTGTTTCTTTAGTTCATCTAGATATTCAATCAGTTGTAGTTCATCAATCTCTCTTTTTGGAATTGATGGAAATACAAGCAATATGAAAATATGTCATACACATACCAAACATGTATTCTACAACTATGTAAGTAAATGTTGTAGCTCGGTAAGCTCTCCCTAGCTTGATATTTAATATGTTTAATCACTGCAAAATAAAACAACATTACATAAAGACTCTTCCTATGGATTTGATCTTTTTAGTTCTCAAATTCTTTTTGTTCTCACCAACATATATTCAAGTCTCTCTCCCTTTTTGCAATCTCTCTCCCTATTTGTGTTCTCACTAATTGATTTTCCATATTCATTCTCTCTCCCTTTGACAACAATGCCAAAGAAAATATACAAACAACTCTTCAGCAACCAAGTAATTCTCTGTTGTTTGGTTCATAACAAATACCTTTAGGGTAATGATAAATAAATTTTTGTTCCAACCTCTACAATCTTTCATAACCTTAGAAAAAATTAAAGTGTGAGATATGTGCATCAACATGAATAATCTTCTGATAAGTATAGATTGATGCGACCTCCAGATCACCTTAGTGACTGATAGATAGGGGACGGACCCCAAGTCTAGTCCTCAAATATTCAAATGTGTCCTTCGGTAAGGGTTTGGTCAAAATATCAGCAAGTTGTTCCTCAGATGTTACAAATTCAAATTTCACTCGCTTCTCTTGAACTTGTTCCCCCAAGTAGTGATACTTAATAGATATATGCTTTATTTTTTAATGCATCACAAGATTCTTAAAAATATTTATAGCACTAGTGTTGTCATAATATATAATCACCAGGTCAGTGATTAGCTCATTCATTCCTTCCAACACTTATTTAATCGAAGCAATATTTGAACAATTTGTAGCAGCAACAACATACTCTACTTTAGCAGTAGACTAAGAAATGTATGCTTATTGTTTTCTTATCCAAGTCACAAGCCTTTCCCCTAAAAAGAATGCTCTACCGGTTGTGCTCTTTCAGTCATCTCTGTTTCCAGCCCAATCTACATCGGTGTAAACTCCGAGTACAAATTTTCCTTTCGATATGTACCATGAAACATAGTCTTCTATCTTCTTCAAGCATTTTTAAATTCTTTTAACTGCAACCATATGTGAATCTTTAGGATTGGCATAAAATCTTGCAACAATCCCAATAGCATGTGCAATATCAGGCCTACTGTGTACAACATACATCAATTTACCAATCATAGATAGATAAAAAGTTTGATTTACTTCTGTAGATTCATCATCATTTGTCACTTTACATCCATTTACCATCGGTGTTCCTACGGGTTTTGCATATTCCATGCAAAAAGTTTTCAACAGTTCTTTAATGTATTTTGATTGAGTGATGAAAATCCCATCATTCTGTTGTATAATCTGCAAACCTAGAAATAATTTAATCTCTCCAAACATAAACATCTCAAATTCCTTTCTCATTTCATCTGCAAAAGATTTGCAAATCAGATCTTATCCACCAAAGATTATATCATCAGCAAATATTTCAACAATCAAAATATTATCATTAGATTCTCCTTTCATATACAAATTATTGTTTTCACTAGTTCTTACAAAGCCAATACTGATAAGATAAGAATGTAGTCTTTCATATCATGCCCTCGGTGCTTGCTTCAGTCCATACAAAGCTTTGTGTAGTCTACATACAATGTTCTTTTGATTCTGATCAACAAAACCTTCTGGTTGTTCTATGTAGACCTCCTCCTCAAAAATTCCATTCAAAAAAGCTGATTTCACATCCATTTGATATACTTTGAATCCCTTATGTGAAGCATATGAAAGTAATATATGAACTCCTTCAAGTCTAGCAATAGGTGCAAAGGTTTCTCCATAATCAATACCTTCTTCTTGTACATATCCCTTGCAAACAAGTCTTGCCTTATTCTTAGCGACCTCACCATTTTCATTTAACTTATTCCTGAATATCCACTTAGTACCAATAAAATTTTTATCTTTTGGTCAAGGTACTAATGTCCACATCTTATTCTTCTTAATCTATTCAATTTCCTCATTCATAGTATTCATCCATTCCTCAGTTTCAAGTGCATCCCTAACATTCTTAAGTTCAAACTCACAAACTAAGAATATATTTTGTCTTAACTTACTTTGGGTCATCATGCCAGCTTGCTTATCTCCAATGATTTGATTCTCTAGATGGTGTCTTCTAACAAATATTGCAAACACTTGATCTCTTCTCTGCTCATCATTTGGTTCAGGTTCATTTTCCTGCATGATAGCTTCTTCCTGATTCTCAATTTGTATTTGTTGATTCCCGATAGAATTTTTCTTATGCTTGGTAGACTCAACCTGTGGCCTCGGTAGATAAGATGAATCTTCAACATAAGTAAACCTACCATAGTCTTCTGGTTCCTTCATGCTTTCTTTATCATTGTTTTCAACAAACACATTAGCTTTTACATTAGCACTTTATATCATTTTATTAGTAATCTTGTTCAAACATTTATCAGCTTTACTCTTAGTAGAATATCCCAAAAATATTCTTTCATCACCTTTAGAGTCAAATTTACCATTCCTATCATCTTTTCGAATATAACACTTACTACCAAAATTTTTGAAATAACTTACACTTAGTGTGTATCCAAACCATAACTCGTAAGGTTTCTCATTTGTGTCTTTCTTCAATTGAACTTGGTTCCAGGTGTATACTACAGTGCTAAGTGCCTCTCTCCAATACATCTGTGCAACATTTTTCTCAATCATCAAATTTCTAGCACAATCAACAATAGATCGGTTCATCCTTTCAGCAATTCCATTCTGTTGCGGTGTTCTAGGTGCAGAAACTTGCCATTTGATTCCATGCTCATTACAGAAATTAGCGAATTCATCAAAAACAAACTCACCTCCTCTATCAGACCTTAAGCATTTCAATTCTTTTCTAGTTTCTTTTTCAACTTTAGCCTTATACCATTTAAACAGTTTGAATGTCTCAAATTTTTCTTTCAAGAACATAACTGTCATCAGTCTAGAATAGTAATCAACAAACAAAATAAAATATCTATCACCATAGTAGCTTTGATTTCTCATAAGACCACATAAGTCAGTGTGTACCAAATCCAAAATTTCTTTAGATGATTTGGTCATGTTTCCTTTTTGACATTGATGGCACATAACATGATCAGTTTTGGTTAGACTAGGCAATCATCTAAATTTTCTCTTTCTACTAATCTTAATCATGTTATCAAAATTTACATGACATAACCTATTATGACAACCATGCATCTTCATTCTTCACCAGTAAACAAGAAGTTTCAACATTGTGAAGATAGAATAAATTACCTTTTGGTTGTCCTCTAGTTCTGTCAAGCTTTCCATTTTCATCATAGATTTTCACCTTCTTGATTTCAAATGCAACTTGGCGACTTGAGTTATTCATCTCTACTACACTCAACAAATTGTATTTAAGTCCTTTACCCAGTATGCATTATCACATCTAATTTTATCATTCAATAAAATATACCATTTTCCTTTTACAATACAAGGTGTATCATTTCCCATTTTCACTAATCCTCCATTATAATGCTCAAGATGATCAAACTTATCTTCATCACTAGTCATGTGATGTGTACAACCACTATCAATGATCCAAGTATCACTTTTACTAACTTTAGAGATAAGTGATGTTTCTACATGTATACCTTTCCTCCTCTTCTGAATCATCTTTCACTGCAACAAATACTACTTCAATATCATCATCAGTGTCAGTGTCGGTGTCATCTTCTCCAACAATGTAACATAGTTTTTTTCCTTTATCTTTGTAATATTAGTTATCTTTGTTGTAGTGTCAGTTTCCTCTATAATTTCTTTCACCAAACTTCCATCACCATATCGGTCATTATCTTTATCTTCCTCTTTCCTATTAGGACATCTAGCAGCAATATGGCCAACCTCTTTACAGTTAAAACAAGCTCAAGGTAACTTTCCCTTATAACTTCCTTTACCTTTTTGTAGTCTCTGGGCCATAAGTGCTCCAAGCTCATCAAGCGCATCTTTAGTATTACAATCAATTTCATTCTTTATATTATGATTACTGCTAGATTTACCAATCTTAAGAGATGACATTAAAGTAGACTCAACACACGGTACAACATTATTGTCAAAATTATTCAGCTCAAAATTTATTAACTTTCCAATCAGACTATCAAGAGTAAGAGTGCTATTAGGTGGAGATATCATTTCATGAATAACAGATATTATGACTGCATATATAGGAAACAAGGTTCTCAGTATCTTACTTACCATAGTATCTTCAGAAATAATACCTCCTGCTCCTCAGATAGCATTTCCTACCTCTTTGATTCGGTTTGAATATTGTGTGATGTTCTCTCCTTTCATCTTCATGTCATCAAATCTACCTCTCAAGCTTTCAGCTTTGACTGTCATCACATTCACATCACCACCATGAACTAGAACAAGTTTCTTGCTCATTTTCTTCGCTATAGTGCAATCCTTGACATCCTCAAATTTAGCATCAGATAGAGTAGCAAAAATCTCTATCATAGTAATATTGTGTTCATGTCGGTCTCTCAACTAATCAAGAGTCAAAGGTCCAACAGTCGGTTGTAAGTAGCCATTGTCTGGAAAAGTTATAAGAGATTCTCCAATTCCAGATATGTGAAGCCTCATCCCGCTTTTCCATGTTGTAAAGTTATCTTTGTTCAGCTTCAACACTTCCCTCTTATACATCTTGTAATCTTTTTGCTCAAGTCCTTAAAAATTTCTTCCAAGCAACCAATATGCTCTGATACCAATTGTTAGAATAACTAAGAGGGAGGGTGAATCAGTTAGAGAAGTTATCCTACGGTCCCAAACACTAGGATGTACCTTACAAAACAATTCCAACAAATTATGCAGCTCGGTAACATAAAATATCAATCTGTCTATCCAGTTTACTGATTAGCAGTAATTATCCAACTTGATTACCGACTAAATCAACTATTTAGTATGTAAAGTATGATAGCCAAACAATCATAACAAATAACACATAACACAATGATTTAACATGGAAACCCTGCCAAGGAAAAAACCACCTGGGACCAGTAACCCAAAATAATTCACTCTTCTGAAGTGAGCTCAGTGAAGAGCTAACCCTGTTAAAGGTTACAATGCAAACTATTAGGTGTGACCTGGTTAGAGGATTTATTAGTAATAGTTAAACTTTGACCAGCATTCACTATGGGGTCAACCAGATAACACTTTACATTCAACAAATGTCATAGGGTAATAAAAATAGGACTGTTAAGTCCACTCGGATAAGAGATTTTCTAAATCAATGGGTAAAATGATATAGTACCAATCTGATTCAAATACAACTCAATTACAAATATTCAGATCTATGCAAAGCCCATAAAATTTGATAATTAATGAATTCACTTTCTCAATATTTCTCAACTTACTTTCACTCGATAAAAAGTTCTCTAATGCTCGATAATGTCTGCAACTTAGCTCTTTCAATAACCAGTTTGATCAAGCATGCATGAATACAATCTTCACACGAAATCTCTACAGTCTCCTTTCTAGCATATTTCAATAATGAAATTCATATCCCTTATATATACAAGTAAATCATTTTCATATCAGCCATTAGATTTTGCCTCTTAATCTCCTTCGTCCATTTTGCCGCTTAAACCTTCCTCAATAGATGCGTCATTAACATATTTCAATCTCATCCTTTAGATCATCTCTAAATTTTCTCAGTCGTGGATCTCATAACTAACTTCATCCTTAACCTCAAAATCATAACAATTTTGAGCTCATCAAATTCAGTTGGTTGTTCTTAGCATTTAATATTTTCATCCATACTCGATTAATATAGAAATGCATTGGTGATAACTAGCTCACTAGCTCAATTATTACTGTCACTTGGTATACACTACACTAGCTTGGTGTATAAAAAAATCTTCAATTATCGACCACAATGACTTGTTCAATTTCAAATCTCTTCTTCATAATAGATTAATTTAACATTCTCAAGTCAACAATATAAATCCATAGACTCATCAATAAGTTACCCAATGTCTACCTTATCCTTATCTGTCATATCCATCTTTTCTTCATGTAGATATCTTAGTTTTTCATCTTTTCTTCCTTCAACAAATGTTCAGATGTTTGTAACTATCATGATAAGTACTGTTAAAACTAGTTGACATCAATAAAAACATATTGACTGATTTAATCATCTTACATATCATTTCAGCAGCTTGGTGATCTCTAATCACTGTTTCTTTAGTTCATCTAGATATTCAATCAGTTGTAGTTTATCAATCTCTCTCTTTGAAATTGATTGAAACACAAGCAATATGAAAATATGCCATACACAATCCAAACATGTATTTTACAACTATGTAAGTAAATCTTATATCTCGGTAAGCTCTCCCTAGCTTGATATTTAATATGTTTAATCACTGCAAAACAAAACAACATTACATGCAAACTCTCCCTATGGATTTGATCTTTTCAGTTCTCAGATTCTTTTTTTTCTCACCAACAGATATTCAAGTCTCTCTCCCTTTCTGTAATCTCTCTCCCTATTTGTGTTCTGACAAACTAATTTTCCATATTCATTCTCTCTCCCTTTGACAACAATGCCAAAGAAAATATACAAACAACTCTTCAACATCTATGTAATTCTCTGTTGTTTGGTTCATAACAGATACCTTTAGTGTATTGATAAACAAATTTATGTTCCAACCTCTACAATCTTCCACAACTTTAGAAAAAATTAAAGTGTGAGATATGTGCATCAACATGAATAATCTTCTGATAAGTATAGGTTGATGCAATCTCCAGATCACCTCAGTGACTAATAGATAGGGGATGGACCCCAAGTCGAGTCCTCAAATATTCAAATGTGTCCTTCGGTAAGGGTTTGGTAAAAATATCAGCAAGTTGTTCCTTAGATGTTACAAATTCCAGTTTCACCTGCTTCTCTTGAACTTGTTCCCCCAAGTAGTAATACTTAATAGATATATGCTTTGTTTTTAATGCATCATAGGATTCTTGGAAATATTTATAGCACTAGTGTTGTCATAATATATAATCACCGGGTCAGTGATTACCTCATTCATTCCTTCCAAAACTTATTTAATCCAAGCAATATTTGAACAATTTCCAGCAGCAACAACATACTCTACTTCGGCAGTAGATTGAGAAATACATGCTTATTTTTTGCTTATCCAAGTCACAAGCCTTTCCCCTAAAAAGAATGCTCCATTGGTTGTGCTCTTCTGATCATCTCTATTTCCAACCCAATCTGCATCGGTGTAAACTCAGAGTTCAAATTTTCCTTCCAATGTGTACCATAAAACATAGTCTTCTATCTTCTTCAAGTATCTCAATTTTTTTTTAACTGAAACCATATTTGAATCTTTAGGATTGACATAAAATCTTGCCACAATCAAAATAGTATGTGCAATATTAGGCCTATTGTGTACAACATGCATCAGTTTACCAATCATAGATCAGTAAAAAGTCCAATTTACTTCTGTAGATTCATCATCCTTTGTTAATTTACATCCATTTACCATCGGTGTTCCTACTGGTTTTGCATCTTCCATGCCAAAAATTTTCAATAGTTCTTTAATGTATTTTGACCGAGTGATGAAAATCGCATCATTCTGTTGTATAATCTGCAAACCTAGAAAGAATTTAATCTCTCCGAACATAAACATCTCAAATTCCTTTCTCATTTCATCAGCAAAAGATTTGCAAATCAGATCTTGTCCACCAAAGATTATATCATTAGCAAATATTTCAGCAATCAAAATATTATCATTAGATTCTCCTTTCATATACAAATTACTATTTTCACTAGTTCTTATAAAGCCAATACTGATAAAATAAGCATGTAGTCTTTCATATCATGCCCTCGGTGCTTGCTTCAGTCCATACAAAGATTTGTGCAGTCTAGATACCATGAAATTCTAATTCTGATCAACAAAACCTTCTGGTTGTTCTATGTAGACCTCCTCCTCAAGAATTCCATTCAGAAAAGATGATTTCACATCCATTTGATATACTTTGAATCCCTTATGTGAAGCATATGAAAGTAATATACAGATTCCTTCAAGTTTAGCAACAGGTGCAAAGGTTTCTCCATAATCAATACCTTCTTCTTGTGCATATCCCTTGCAAACAAGTCTTGCCTTATTCTTAGTGACCTCACCATTTTCATTTAACTTATTCTTGAATATCCACTTAGTACCAATAACATTTTTATCTTTCGGTCTATGTACTAATGTCCACGTCTTATTCTTCTTAATCTGTTTAATTTCCTCATTCATAGTATTGATCCATTCCTCATTTTCAAGTGCATCCCCAACATTCTTAGGTTCAAACTCACAAACTAAGCATGTGCTTTTTCTTAAATTACTTCAGGTCATCATGCCAGCTTTCTTATCTCTAATGATTTGATTCTCTAGATGGTGTCTTCTAACAAATATTTCTAACACTTGATCTCTTCTCTGCTCATCATTTGGTTCAGGTTCATTTTCCTTCTTGATAGCTTCTTCCCGATTCTTGATTTTCATTTGTTGATTCTCGATAGTATTTTCATGATGCTCGGTAGACTCAGCCTGTGGCCTCCATAGATAAGATGGATCTTCAACATAAGTAAACCTACCATAGTCTTCTGATTCCTTCATGCTTTCTTCATCATTATTTTCAGCAAACTCATCAACTCTTACATTAGCACTTTATATCATTTTATTAGTAACCTTATTCAAACATTTATAAGCTTTACTCTTAGTAGAATATCTCAAAAATATTCTTTCATCACCTTTAGATTCAAATTTACAATTCCTATCATCTTTCTGAGTATAACACTTACTACCAAAGATTTTGAAATAACTTACACTCGGTGTGTATCCAAACCATAACTCGTAAGGTTTCTCATTTGTGTCTTTCTTCAGTTGAACTCAGTTCCAGGTGTATACTACAGTGCTAAGTGCCTCTCTCCAGTACATTTGTGCAACATTTTTCTCAATCATTAATGTTCTAGCACAATCAACAATAGATCGATTCCTCCTTTCAGCAATTCCATTATGTTGCAGTGTTTTAGGTGCATAAACTTGCCTTTTGATTCCATGCTCATTACAGAAATTAGTGAATTCATTAGAAACAAACTCACCTCCTCTATCAGACCTTAAGAATTTCAATTCCTTTTCAGTTTCTTTTTCAACTTTAGCTTTATACCATTTAAACAGTTTGAATGCCTTAGATTTTTCTTTCAAGAACATAACTGTCATCATTCTAGAATAGTCATCAACAAACAAAATAAAATATCTATCACCATAGTAGCTTTGAGTTCTTATAGGACCACATAAATCGGTGTGTACCAAATCTAAAATTTCTTTAGATGAATAGTCCTTACTTTTAAAACTAGATTTGGTCATCTTTCCTTTCTGACATTGATGGCACATAACATGATAAGGTTTGGTGAGACTAGGTAATCATCTAACTTTTCTCTTTCTACTAATCTTAATCATGTTATCAAAATTTACATGACATAACCTCTTATGCCACAACCATGCATCTTCATTCTTCACCAGTAAACAAGAAGTTTCAACACTGTCAAGATAGAATAAATTACCTTTTGGTTGTCCTCCAGTTCTGACAAGCTTTCCATTTTCATCATATATTTTCACCTTCTTGATTTCAAATGCAACTTGGGGACTTGAGTTATTCATCTCTGCTATACTCAACAAATTGTAGTTAAGTCCTTTTACCCAGTATGCATTATCACATCTAATTTTATCATTCAATAAAATAGACCCTTTTCCTTTTACCATACAAGGTGTATCATTTCCCATTTTCACTGATCCTCCATTATAATGCTCAAGATGATCAAACTTATCTTCATCACTAGTCATGTGATGTGTACAACAACTATCAATGACCCAAGTATCGCTTTTACTAACTTTAGAGATAAGTGATGTTTTTACATACCTTTCCTCCTCTTTTGAATCATCTTTCATTGCAACAAATACTAATTCAATATCATCATTAGTGTCAGTGTCGGTGTCATCTTCTCCAACAAGGTAACATGTCCTTTTGCCTTTATATTTGTGATCTCAGTTATCTTTGTTGTAGTGTCGGTTTCGTCTATAATTTCTTCTGCCAAACTTTCCATCACCAGATCGGTCATTATCTTTATCTTCCTATTTCATGTTAGGACATCTAGCAGCAATATGGCCAACCTCTTTATAGTTAAAACAAGCTAAAGGTAACTTTCTCTTATACCTTCCTTTACCTTTTTGTAGTCTCTGGACCATAAGTGTTGCAATCTCATCAAGCTCATCTTCAGTATTACTATCAATTTCATTCTTTATATTATAATTACTGCTAGATTTACCAGTCTTAAGAGATGACATAAAAGTAGACTCAACACACGGTACAAAACTATTGTCTAAATTATTCATCTCAAAAGTTATTAACTTTCCAATCAGACTATCAAGAGTAAGAGTGCTATTAGGTGGAGATCTCATTTCATGAATAGCAGATATTCTAATTGCATATATAGGAAACAAGGTTCTCAGTGTCTTACTTACCATAGTATCTTCAGAAATAATACCTCCTACTCCTCGCATAACATTTACTACCTCTTTGATTCAGTTTGAATATTGTGTGATGTTCTCTCCTTCTTTCATCTTCATGTCATCAAATCTACCTCTCAAGATTTCAGCTCTGGCTCTCATCACATTCATATCACCACCATGAACTAGAGAAAGTTTCTCGCACATTTTCTTCGCTATAGTGCAATCCTTGAGATCCTCTAATTTAGCATCAGATAGAGTAGCAACAATCTCTATCGTAGTAATATTGTGTTCATGTCATTCTCTCAACTGATCAAGAGTCAAAGGTCCAACAATCATTTGTAAGTAGCCACTGTCCAATAAAGTTATAGCAGGTTCTTCGAATCTAGATATGTGAAGCCTCATCTTGCTTTTCCATGTTGTAAAGTTATCTTTGTTCAGCTTCGACACTTCCCTCTTATACATCTTGTAATATTTCTACTCAAGTCCTTAAAACTTTCTTCCAAGCAACTAATATGCTATGATACCAATTGTTAGAATAACTAAGAGGGGGGTGAATCGGTTAGATTAGTTATCCTATAGTCCCAAACACTAGGATGTACCTTACAAAACAATTCCAATAAATTATGCAGCTTGGTAATATAAAATATCAATCTATCTATCCATTTTATCGATTACAAGTAATTACCCAATTGTGATTACTGACTAAATCAACTATGTAGTATGTAAAGTATGATAGCAAAACAATCATAACAAATAACACATAACACAATGATTTAACATGGAAACCCTACCAAGGGAAAAACCACCTGGGACCGGTAACCCAAAATAATTCACTGTTCTGAAGTGAGCTCAGTGAAGAGCCAACCCTATTAGAGGTTACAATGCACATTGTTAGGTGTGACTTGGTTAGAGGATTTATCAGTAACAATTAACTTTTGACCAGGATTCACTATGGGGTCAATAAGATAACAATTTACATTCAACGAATGTCATAGGGTAATGAAAATAGGACTTTTAAGTCCACTCAGTTAAGAGATTTTCTAAATCAATGGGTAAACTAAAACAATACTAATCTGATTCAAATACAACTCAATTAAAAATATTTAGATCTATGCTAAGCTTATAAAATCCTCTGATCATTAACCAATTCACTTCCTCAATATTTCTCAACTTACTTTCACTCGGTAAATAGTTCTCTGATGCTCGGTAATATCTGCAACTTGGTTTTTTCAATAACCAATTTGATCAGGCATGCATGAATACAATCTTCATGCGAAATCTCTATAGTCTCCTTCTTTCTAGCATATTTCAATAATGAAATTCATATCTATTATATATACGAGTAAATCATTTTCATATCAACCATTAGATTTTGCCTCTTAATCTCCTTCATCCATTTTGCCGCTTAAACCTTCCTCGGAAGATATGTCATTAACACATTTCAATCTCATCCTTTAGATCATCTTTGAATTTTGTCAGTCATGGATCTCATAACTAACTTCATGCTTAACTTCAAAATCATAACAATTTCTAGCTCATCAAATTCAGTCGGTTGTTCTTAGCATTTAATGTTTTCATCCATACTTGATTAATATAGAAATGCATCGGTGATAACTAGCTCATTAGCTTAGTTATTACTATCACTTGGTATACAATGCACTAGCTCGGTGTATACAAAAATCTTCAATTACCGACAACATTGACTTGTTCAATTTCAAATCTCTTCTTCATAATAGATTAATTTAACATTCTCAAGTCAACAATATAAAGCCATAGACTCATCAATAAGTTACCCAATGTTTACCTTATCCTTATCTGTCATATCCATCTTTTCCTCGTGTAGATATCTCAGTTTTTCATCTTTTCTTCCTTCAAAAAATGTTCGGATGTTTGTAACTATCATGATAAGTACTGTCAAAACTAGTTGACATCAATGAAAACATATTGATTGATTTAATCATCTTACATTTCATTTTAGTTTCTTGGTGATCTCTAATCATTGTTTCTTTAATTCATCTAGATATTCAATCAGTTGTAGTTTATCAATCTCTCTCTTTGAAATTGATGGAAACACAAGCAATATGAAAATATGCCATACACATACCAAACATGTATTCTACAACTATGTAAGTAAATCTTATATCTCGGTAAGCTCTCCCTAGCTTGATATTAATATGTTTAATCACTTCAAAACAAAACAACATTACATGCAGACTCTCCCTATGGATTTGATCTTTTCAGTTCTCAGATTCTTTTTGTTCTCACCAACAGATATTCAAGTCTCTCTCCATTTTTGCAATCTCTCTCCCTATTTGTGTTCTCACTAAATGATTTTCCATATTCATTCTCTCTCCCTTTGACAACAATGCCAAAGAAAATATACAAACAACTCTTCAGCAACGAAGTAATTCTCTGTTGTTTGGTTCATAACAGATACCTTTAGTGTATTGATAAACAAATTTCTATTCCAACCTCTACAAGCTTTCACAACTTTAGAAAAAATTAAAGTGTGAGATATGTGTATCAACATGAATAATCTTCTGATAAGTATAGGTTGATGCAATCTCCAGATCACCTCAGCGACCGATAGATAGGGGATGGACCCCAAGTCTAGTCCTCAAATATTCAAATGTGTTCATCGGTAAGGGTTTGGTAAAAATATCAACAAGTTGTTCCTTAGATGTTACAAATTCCAGTTTCACCTGCTTCTCTTGAACTTGTTCCCCCAAGTAGTAATACTTAATAGATATATGCTTTGTTTTTTAATGCATCATAGGATTCTTGGAAATATTTATAGCACTAGTGTTTTCATAATATATAATCACCGGGTCAGTTATTACCTCATTCATTCCTTCCAAAACTTATTTAATCCAAGCAATATTTGAACAATTTGTAGCAACAACAACATACTCTACTTCAGCAGTAGACTGAGAAATACATGCTTATTTTTTGCTTATCCAAGTCACAAGCCTTTCCCATAAAAAGAATGCTCCACTGATTGTGCTCTTCTGGTCATCTTTGTTTCCAGCCCAATCTGCATTGGTGTAAACTCAGAGCTCAAATTTTCCTTCCAATGTGTACCATAAAACATAGTCTTATGTCTTCTTCAAGTATCTCAAATTTTTTTTTAACTAAAACCATATTTGAATCTTTAGGATTGACATAAAATCTTGACACAATCGTAATAGTATGTGCAATATCATGCCTACTGTGTACAACATACATCAGTTTACCAATCATAGATTGGTAAAAAGTTTGATTTAATTTTGTAGATTCATCATCATTTGTTAATTTACATCCATTTACCATCGGTGTTCCTACTGGTTTTACATCTTCCATGCCAAAAGTTTTCAACAGTTCTTTAATGTATTCTGATTGAGTGATGAAAATCCCATCATTCTGTTGTATAATCTAAAAACCTAGAAAGAATTTAATCTCTCTAAACATAGACATCTCAAATTCCTTTGTCATTTCATCAACAAAAGATTTTCAAATCAGACCTTGTCCACCAAAGATTATATCATCAACAAATATTTCAGTAATCAGAATATTATCATTAGATTCTCCTTTCATATACAAATTACTATTTTCACTAGTTCTTACAAAGCCAATACTGATAAGATAAGCATGTAGTCTTTCATATCATGCACTCAGTGCTTGCTTCAGTCCATAGAAAGCTTTGTGCAATCTACATACCATGAAATTCTGATTCTGATCAACAAAACCTTCTGGTTGTTCTATGTAGACCTCCTCCTCAAGAATTCCATTCAGAAAAGTTGATTTCACATCCATTTGATATACTTTGAATCCCTTATGTGAAGCATATGCAAGTAATATATGGACTCCTTCAAGTCTAGCAACAGGTGCAAAGGTTTCTCCATAATCAATACCTTCTTCTTGTGCATATCCCTTGCAAACAAGTCTTGCCTTATTCTTAGTGACCTCACCATTTTCATTTAACTTATTCTTAAATTACCACTTAGTACCAATAACATTTTTATCTTTCGGTCTAGGTACTAATTTCCACATCTTATTCTTCTTAATCTATTCAATTTACTCATTCATAGTATTGATCCATTCCTCATTTTCAAGTGCATCCCTAACATTCTTAGGTTCAAACTCACAAACTAAGCATGTGCTTTTTCTTAACTTACTTCCGGTCATCATGCCAGCTTGCTTATATCCAATGATTTGATTCTCTAGATGGTGTCTTCTAACAAATATTGCTCACACTTGATCTCTTCTGTACTCATCATTCAGTTCAGGTTCATTTTCCTACTTGATAGCTTCTTCCTAAATCTTAGTTTGCATTTGTTGATTCTCAATAGTATTTTCCCAATGCTCGGTAAACTCAACCTTTGGCCTTGGTAGATAAGATGGATCTTCAACATAAGTAAACCTACCATAGTCTTCCGGTTCCTTCATGCTTCCTTCACCATTCTTTTCATCAAACTCATCAACTCTTACATTATCACTTTATATCATTTTATTAGTAACCTTATTCAAACATTTATAAGCTTTACTCTTAGTAGAATATCTCAAAAATATTCTTTCATCACCTTTAGAGTCAAATTTACCACTCCTATCATCTTTTTGAATATAACACTTACTACCAAATATTTTGAAATAACTTACACTTAGTGTGTATCCAAATCTTAACTTGTAAGGTTTCTCATTTGTGTCTTCTTTAGTTGAACTTGATTCCAGGTGTATACTACAGTGCTAAGTGCCTCTCTCCAGTACATCTATGCAATATTTTTCTCAATCATCAATGTTCTAGCACAATCAACAATAGATCAGTTCCTCCTTTCAATAATTCCATTCTATTGTGATGTTCTAGGTGTAGAAATGTACCTTTTGATTCCATGCTCATTACAGAAATTAGTGAATTCATCATAAACAAACTCACCTCCTCTATCAGATCTTAAGCATTTCAATTCTTTTCCACTTTCTTTTTCAACTTTAGCCTTATACCATTTAAACATTTTGAATGCCTTAGATTTTTCTTTCAAGAACATAACTATCATCAGTCTAGAATAGTCATCAACAAAAAAAAATAAAATATTTATCACCATAGTAGCTTTGAGTTCTCATAGGACCACATAAGTCAGTTTTTACCAACTCCAAAATTTAGTTAGATGAATAGTCCTTACTTTTAAAACTAGATTTGGTCATCTTTCCTTTCTGAAATTGATGGCACATAACATGATCAGGTTTGGTTAGACTAGGTAATCATCTAACTTTTCTCTTTCTATTGATCTTAATCATGTTATCAAAATTTACATGACATAACCTCTTATGCCATAACCATGCATCTTTATTCTTCACCAGTAAATAAGAAGTGTCAACATTGTCAAGATAGAATAAATTACCTTTTGGTTGTCCTCTAGTTCTGATAAGCTTTCCATTTTCATCATAGATTTTCACCTTCTTGATTTCAAATGCAACTTGGTGACCTGAGTTATTCATCTTTGATACACTCAACAAATTGTAGTTAAGTCCTTTTACCCAATATGCATTATCACATCTAATTTTATCATTCAATAAACTAGACCCTTTTCCTTTTACCATACAAGGTGTATCATTTCCCATTTTCACTGATCCTCCATTATAATGCTCAAGATGATCAAACTTATCTTCATCATCAGTCATGTGATGTGTACAACCACAATCAATGATCAAGTATCACTTTTACTAACTTTAGAGATAAGTGATGTTTCTACATACCTTTCCTCCTCTTCTGAATCATCTTTTATTGGAAAAAATACTACTTCAATATCATCATCAATGTTAGTGTGGGTGTCATCTTCTCCAAGAAGGCAACATGGATTTTTTCCTTTATCTTTGTAATCTCGATTATCTTTGTTGTAGTGTCAGTTTCATCTATAATTTCTTTTGCCAAACTTTCCATCACTAGATCGATCATTATCTTTATCTTCCTCTTTCCTGTTAGGACATCTAGCAGCAATATGGCCGACCTCTTTATAGTTAAAACAAGCTAAAGGTAACTTTCCCTTATACCTTCCTTTACCTTTTTGGAGTCTCTGGGCCGTAAGTGCTTCAAGCTCATCAAGCTCATCTTTAGTATTACTATCAATTTCATTCTTTATATTATGATTACTGCTAGATTTACCAATCTTAAGAGATGACATAAAAGTAGACTCAACACACGGTACAACACTATTGTCAAAATGATTCAGCTCAAAAGTTATTAACTTTCCAATCAGACTATCAAGAGTAAGAGTGCTATTAGGTGCAGATCTCATTTCATGAATAGCAGATATTTTGATTGCATATATATAGGAAACAAGGTTCTTAGTATCTTACTTACCATAGTATCTTTAGAAATAATACCTCCTGCTCCTCGGATAGCATTTCCTACCTCTTTGATTTGGTTTGAATATTGTGTGATGTTCTCTCCTTCTTTCATCAAGTCATCAAATCTACCTCTCAAGCTTTCAGCTCTGGCTCTCATCACATTCACATCACCACCATGAACTAGAGAAAGTTTCTTGCACATTTTCTTCGGTATAGTGCAATCCTTGACATCCTCAAATTTAGCATCAGATAGAGAAGCAAAAATCTCTATCATAGTAATATTGTGTTCATGTCATTCTCTCAACTAATCAAGAGTTAAAGGTCCAACAGTCAGTTGTAAGTAGCCATTGTCCAATAAAGTTATAGTAGATTCTCCAATTCCAGATATGTGAAGCCTCATCCCACTTTTCCATGTTGTAAAGTTATCTTTGTTCAGCTTTGACACTTCCCTCTTATGCATCTTGTAATCTTTCCGCTCAAGTCCTTAAAACTTTCTTCCAAGAAACTAATATGTAATGATACCAATTTTTAGAATAACTAAGAGGGGGGGTGAATCAGTTAGATCAGTTATCCTATAGTCCCAAACACTAGGATGTACCTTACAAAACAATTCTAGCAAATTATGTAGGTTGGTAACATAAAATATCAATATGTCTATCCAGTTTACCGATTAGCAGTAATTATCCAACTATGATTACTGACTAAATCAACTATGTAGTATGTAAAGCATGACAGCAAAACAATCATAACAAATAACACATAACACAATGATTTAACGTCTAAACTTTGCCAAAGGAAAAACCACTTGGAAATGGTAACCCAAAATAATTCACTCTTTTGAAGTGAGCTTAGTGAAGAGCCGACCTTGGTAAAGGTTACAATGCACACAATTAGGTGTGACCTGGTTAGAGGATTTATCAGTAACGGTTAACTTTTGACCATCATTCACTATGGTGTCAACAAGATAACACTTTACATTCAATGAATGTCATAGGATAATACAATAAGATTGTTAAGTCCACTTGGTTAAGAGATTTTTTGAATCAATGGTTAAATTGATAAAAACCTGATCTGATTCAAATACAACTCAGTTACAAATATTTAGATCTATGCTAAGCCCATAAAATCCTTTGATCATTAATCAATTCACTTCCTCAATATTTCTCAACTTACTTTCACTTGGTAAATAGTTCTCTGATGCTCGGTAATGTCTACAACTCAACTCTTTCAATAACTAGTTTGATCAGGCATGCATCAATACAGTCTTCACGTGAAATCTCTACAGTCTCCTTTTTGGAATATTTCAATAATGAAATTCATATCTCTTATATAGACAAGTAAATAGTTTTCATATCAGCCATTAGATTTTGCCTCTTAATCTCCTTCGTCCATTTTTCCGCTTAAACCTTCCTCAGAAGATGTGTCATTAACACATTTCAATCTCATCCTTTAGATCATCTCTGAATTATGTCAGTTGTGGATCTCATAACTAACTTCATCCTTAACCTCAAAATCATAACAATTTCCAGGTCATCAAATTCAATCATTCGTTCTTAGAATTTAAAGTTTTAATCCATACTCGATTAATATAGAAATGTGTTGGTGATAACTAGCTCACTAGCTCAGTTATTATTGTCACTCGGTATACACTACACTTGCTTAGTGTATACAAAAATCTTCAATTACCGACCGCGTTGACTTGTTCAATTTAAAATCTCTTCTTCATAATAGATTAATGTAACATTCTCAAGTCAAGAATATAAAGCCATAGACTCATCAATAAGTTACCCAATGTTTAACTTATCCTTATCTATCATATCCATCTTTTCCTTGTGTAGATATCTTAGTTCTTCATCTTTTCTTCCTTCAATAGATGTTCAGATGTTTGTAACTATCATGATAAGTACTGTCAATACTAGTTGACATCAATGACAACATATTGATTGATTTAATCATCTTACATATCATTTCAATAGCTCGGTGATCTCTAATCACTATTTCTTTAGTTCATCTAGATATTCAATTAGTTGTAGTTCATCAATTTCAAGACGTGCAAAGCTACAATAAAAGCCCCCTTGCCTCTTTGGAAAAGGAATATTCTTGGGCCCATTCATAAGCTAGTAAAAAAATTCTAATTAGCTATACAATTTCAATGCTTAGAGGCCCTTTGCATTTCTTGTTGTTGCAAAATTATAAAATGGCCACACATCATCCATCGAAGACTTTGGGGCCTGCCATTTCCCCATGGTGACATTTTGCACGTTATGAGAAGGGGCTATGTCAAAAATTTCTTCTTGTGAATTTGTGATATTGCGTCATGTATCCTAGAACAAACCATCTATTCCAAAAAGAAGTAGTCTTGTTAGTATTTAATGCAAAAGTTTAAAACATTGTAGAGAGGATTTCTAGAGCATTAGATCATAAAAATCAAGGGCCAAAGACTTAAACCTAGAGACAAGCTAGTTGCAAAAACTTGTATCATGCATCATAATTTGTTTCAAAAATATCATTATCCTTACCAACATATGTGAAGAATGAGGGAGAAAAGCATATTATATATATATGTGTGTGTTATAATATAATTATCCATTTGTATAGCACCTTTTACAATAATCACCGAATTAGGATAATCTTTATGAATGTGGAGAAATACTTTATACTTTTCATTTCATAATACATGAATGTTTTTTACTTCATTAGGTTCCAAGATTTTATTTTTAAGAGCGAGGGAATATACTATCAAAATCTTAAAAGTATGTTCATGATAGGGTAGACTTTAGTAAATGAACAAAAAATACTCATCAATGCCTCATCTCTAGATGGAAGGTTATTAAAATAAATACTATGTGAAGTGTCATTAAGGGAATTAACAATCATATTAGCCTCTTCTAAAATATCATCCCCATTCACCATGTTTCTCTCATTAGGGGAAGTACATATTAAGAGAATAATCAACATCATTCGAGTCAATGTTGTTAGGAAAGGGAATAGTGAGAGGGGGGGGTCAATCAGTGTTCTATATAATTACTTTCTGATACTTGAAACTTAACTCAATACCTTAATTTCTTAATTGAATATTAAAGAATGTAAAGTAATCAAAACATAACACATAACACCATATATGATTATGGGGAAACCTTGGCCAAAGGGAAAACTTCGGTGGGAATTAATACCCACTAATAATTGTACTTGTGTATTATGAACCTGTTAATATTCCTTAGCTTTGTTAGGAGCTGTCATTACAATGCTTAAGTACAATGACCTTGTCAAGGGTCAAACCCTGTTAGGAGTCTTTTATAATTAACCCTGTTAGGGGTGAGGACACACTATCCTAGAGCTCACTGCTCAAGTGGTGAAAGCTACAACCTTCTGAGTATCAGATACACACTATATCTGCAAGGTGAACTGCTGCTGTGACACCACTTGTCTGATCAACTCCTTTTGTGCACTGATGCTTTAGCCTCTTGTAAAGCTCTACAACATTCTTACTACCCTTCACATGCTTCTTCTATGCTTGTATCAACTCTATATCTCATACCATACTTAAATACAAAGGTGCATGTCTTATTTATATGCGCAAACAAAACTATTCATTAAGTTGACCTATAACTAATTACATACAATGCTTCCAACTGAATTGGCTCAAGTGTGTTTACATAAAATGATATTAAAAAGTCTAAAACACATTTACAATAGGCGCATAGCCTTTACAAAATAATATTATAATTGCTAACCAAAATACTAACAGTCGGCTCCATACTCTGTTCTGTTCTGCCACTCACTATCTGTCACTTCAACTCACCGTATCTTCATCATACTAACTCATCTAATCATGCACTCTTAACCATAGCTTAATAACATAACCAAAATCTTATCTTCCAGAGTGCATACCAAAACTCAGTCATACACATGTGTGGTGATGCTCTATTCATCTAGTGCTTCACCGACTGTCCAATCTTCCATACTTAGCCATTTTCAAATCTTATGAGTAAGTGCATTGACTCCAAAACTCCATATGAATTTGTTGCCATAATGAAAACACTAAATCATAGTCAATACATTAGTGTAGTCAACTTGCCAACAATA
Organism: Chamaecyparis obtusa; assembly: GCA_027943335.1. Taxonomy (NCBI): domain Eukaryota; kingdom Viridiplantae; phylum Streptophyta; class Pinopsida; order Cupressales; family Cupressaceae; genus Chamaecyparis; species Chamaecyparis obtusa. Next base: position 540,513 of record BSBK01007358.1, read on the forward strand.
TCCCCCTTGTCATTAATGGAAACAAAGGAATATATATAGCTTCTTGCATCCTTTTCTGAAGGATTCCGAGATGGTTTTCTTTATATATAGAAAATTCTATGTAAAACCAAAACATGGTGAAAATTTGAGTGTAATAGCAGTATATACATTTAGTGCTTTGATTCTCAGGAATCCTAGGTTTTTTGAATGTACTGATACATGAAGTTTATCAATAAAAATATACTGAAGATCCATCTATATCTTTTGTTATCTTCATATATGAATGTCATTTGTTTGTCAATTGTTGCCTTTATAAGAAACAAACCTTGTGATTTCTGTATTGTTAATGTCCATGAAATCCTAGACTGAGAAACTTGTAAATCAAATACTAAAATTCCAATACTTACAAAATGATCCTGATAATCCTTTTATAGAAATCAAGGATTGTATACAAGCTTCAAATCTCTTACAAAAAAAAATAATGTCAACCATAATAGGACAAAAAAGACAAATATAAAACTTTCTTCTTACATTTTTACAAAGTTTTTCAATGACTTGACTGCCAAAGTTTTGTAACAATTAACTAAGTTAGTTCAAATGCTACCACATGTAACATCTGTGCTTGCTTCAACTATATGAAATCCTTTCTACAACTTGTTTTTCTTTAAGGAGTTCAAGAAATACCATTTGTTTCATCCTCAATTGATATCTCTTGTTTCTTGATATTCTCCGAAAAATATGCTGCTTTCGAAGATGTATAAACTTCTTTATCTGGCCAATGTAAACTGAGTACTTCATTTCTCTTAGCTACCAAATTGTCCCAATCAAAATTAACTTGTTGTACCTCACTTATGGTTGTAAAATGTACCCTAGCATCTTCTAAAATTTCAATTGTTTGGACAAAGGGAATATTGCTTTGTGTTTTTAAAATTGTACTAATTCCAACTGACACTTCATCATCAATTTATCTTAACCATCCTTCTTTGTCTTCTATGGTTCCATCTGCTTTTAAAAGGCCAGAAAACACTTCAAAACTGTCCTAGAAATATCTTCCTCTGAGAACCTTTGCCTTTCTCTCTAAGTTTTCCCTCTTTATTTCAAACTCCAGTAGGTTTTAAACAAACTTATATGTATTTGTTAACTGTATATCGATAATTTTCTCACTTCTAATGAAAGAGTAGAATGACATTAACTTACTTCTTCTGGAAACCCACCTATCCAAAATTGGTTTTACAATGGCATTTTCCTCCTTAAAAGAAATCAAGATGTTGGACAATTGTTCACCAATCTTATAAATTTCTTTTGGCTTTACATTTGCAAAAAATTGCAAAATTGTGTCCCTTCTCCTCTTTTCATATTTCAAATTCTCTCTTTGTATTATGTTTTCATCTTGCATATGATGGGGTAAAGGGGAAATGAGATATTCAATTATAGGAGAATATGAAAAAGGGATAACACGAGAGGAAGAAATCTACAACTGCTCTGATATCTAGATCGGTCCCTATTCCCCTAATCTTTTCTTTAAATCTTCTATTATTTTATCCTTTTCACTGATCTCCTATCTCATATCCCCATAGGCTTTTATCACTATTTCTAGCCTTAATGCAAGCTCTTCTTTCTCCCTGATTTCCTTCTCTACCATGTTTTCTGTAAGCATGGTTGTTGCCATGATCATGCCTGTTACTTCAATCAGTGAGGTCTCATTGACCCTTTTTACTAGAAGATTACCTGTAAAATCACTCATGCCAATCTATTTTTCTTTTTTCTTTTTATTTTTCCTCAATGACCACATAAACAAGGCTTGATGGGCATCACTAAAAGTCACTCCCTTGATTGCTTCTTCTCTCATCTTATGAGTTGGTGTAGTCTTCTTTCTAACAACATCTAGGAGTACTGCATCAACAATGTCCCATTCTGGTAGAATGAGTACCCCTAAATTTATTACCAACTCTCTTCCCTGTTGTGGTGTGATATTTTCAAACCTTTCAGTCATTTCTTTTCTGATCTCATCCTCTATGACATTGAGATCCTTTTCTAGGTTTTCCTCCTGCCTTTTCTCACAGGTTTCTTTGAATTGGCTTATGTGCAATCTCCACAAAAATTGCATGAAAGCCCTAGCTTTAACAAAAGCATCATCTACTAGGAATTCATCACATGCTTTCTTAATTATGGGATCTAGTTCTTTTCCAGCCATTTCTCCTATTGTTAGATCTAATTGAGGCTCCTCTAGTGGCTCTAGCACTCCTTCATTTATTTCTTCATAGGTCATACAAATTTGAGCTACACTACCCAATTGTTGAACTTGCTCTACTACCTCTTCATGATTCATAAGGTTTAGAGGTGATTGGGAGGGAGACTATTCATCGTCAACATGTATAGGCCTTTCTTCTATTTTTTGCTTCTTTGATGGAGGTAAAGAATCAAAATCAAAATCAATTTCTTGATTCTGTGGTGATTGTGGTATATTGTCAATTTTGTCATGCACTTCAACTTCCTTTGACGTGGAAGGGATGTTGTCTCTTCTTGTTGTTTTTTCCTACCTACTTGGTCCTAGTATAACCACATTATATCCAGTCTTCTTTTGCACCATATATCTACCAGGGGGTAACATCTTGGAAAATATAAGCTTACTCAATAAAGAGCTAGCCTTTTCTGGCTCAACATGCATGACCTATTGCTTCTTTTCATTTAGGCTATGCATGATACCCTCAAAATCACACATAAGAGTTTCAACTTTGTTCTCAAAAGGGGTAAACTCTTTTAAGGGATCATAGCCCCTAACAAAGTGTTGTACAAAGTCTAATGTCTTTTTATATACTAGCCATTTTTCCTTCCTAATCTCTTGTTCCAGTATGTTAGGAATGTTTCTAATGATATCTTCAGGAAAGTTAAAAATATGATCTATCAAGGCACATTTAGTTATCTTCTTGAACATCTCATTGTAAAAACCCTCAACATCTGTTGTCCTAGCAATTGAAGTTTCCATGTGATATGGTTTCAAAATTTCATCCATATGTGTCCATCCACCTTCATTAATTACAAACTGATGGGCTATTGTCGCAGTAGGAAAAAGAGTTCCTATTCCCTTTCCTGTGAGAGATTTCTCTTGTATATCTCTCAATTGTCTTAGAAATTCTGTAACCCAATCTTGAGAGGGACTTGATATGGAAATATAAAAGGAGTTCCTCAAAAACATACAATCTAATTATAGTAGACACTGGATAGAAACTAAAATCACCCCAATTGTGCACAATCTTGATATCTTGAGCAAATTGTTTTGGCCTAATAAGTTCAGATAAGGCCTTTGAAATTCTTGGTTTTTCTTCAAATAACAAAGCCCTAAGCCTAGATGCAAAACATCTATCAAAAATCACAAAAGTGTTCTCACTCTATCCCAAGTTATATTGAGATTCCATAATTGCACTGGCATTTCCTCAACATCCTTGTGTTTCATCAGCTCTATTTCCTTTTCAAAATAACTTTCCCCCTTATATAGAAACATGTACATCAATAGGGAATACCAAAAAAAATGTTTATCTACTTTACTATTTTGGATTCCTATTAATCCTTCATGAATTAATTGAGCTATGAAAGGAGCAAAGTCAAAGGTAACTGCCAAGAAAGGGTGCAAGATTTGAACCATCATATACATAAGGTGTACTGGCATTTTCTCTTGAACATCTTCTCCAAAAATCTAGCATAATGACAAATATACATCCTTTGCCCTTTGGTTAAAATTATCTATTTTTAAAGGGTCCTTTGTACTTGAACCCACTATGATCAAACCCCCAATATTTTTGAAGAATTCCTTCAAAGGACCACTCCTCAAATAATATTTTTGAGCATTATAGACTTGTCTTAATTCATCTAAGTCTATTCTTTCCAGGTCACCACTTGGTTCACTTAACCTAAAAACACTTCTAATTTCTTCAGCTGAAATACTAATTAAAATGTTTCCCTTTGCATCCCTAACAACCCTACTAATTTGATCATAATGTCGTGCTATCTCAATCATAATATCTGCATCCATGAACACGTTTGGAACAACAAGTTTTTCTAAATCAAATTGCCATACATTGCTAGTGGGAGGGAGGGCATGTCTTTGCCCAAACCAAACTCTAAATAATCCTAAACCAGTAGTGTAAATTTTATCATCTCTCATGTAATTTCCTTTGTCATACAGCTTGTCTGCTATTTTAATCCTAGGCTCCTTTGTAACTAAACCTGCCTTCACTATGTCAGTGGCTGACTGATCAAGTTGTTCTAGGAGGTCTTCATGCACACCCCTATCTTTGTACTGAATATTTCCAGTTAATTCTCTTCTTGGTGCCATAGTAGGGTTTACGATTCTTTATGATATTGAAAGAAATTAATAGAATAGCAGAAAGATTTGAGTAGGAATAAAAAATCACAAGATGCTAACCAATCTCATTAATTCCTCACGAAACACTAACTTGGTCTACAATTTTCTTCCCACATGCTTTTGCAAATTCTATGACTTTATGTTTCTGCAAACACGAAAATCAATGATATATTAGAATAAAAAACAACCCTCTGCCAATTTACTCCACATGATTGGACCATAACTTATGTACAAATTTGAACTCTTTACATTCAAAGAGAAAATATGCTCCTGCACCAATTTTAATCCATCTTTAAAATATGACCATTGATCTTCACTTAAAACAGATTTGATGGCTGTTGCAAGATCAGAATGGATAAAATTTCATGCATTTTCTCTTTGCGATCATACAAAAACCCTTACATCAAACCAAATCCATGATAAACTGAAAACTATACCATCTTGGCCCCAGTCGACAATTGGAATTATAGATAGCCTTAGATTAAAAATCCAACAGCCGATGTTGAATTTCCTTCCGAGTGGACCCACAAAGATAACTTATAACTCGAATAGACATCTACGATTGTCGCAAGATCACAGTGATAAAATCTTTGCTTTGTGGATAAGCGACAACCATCAGATTATAAGCAAGGTTTTACTCTATTACAAATCCTCAGTAAAGTAAATGATTTCAGATTAAGTAGCTTATTAATTCTAAATCTGATAATCGCAAACACGTAAACATAAGGATTTAAGACATACTTAAGACATTTTGAAGAACAAGAAAACTTTTGAGAATAAAAATTGAAATTTTTTGGATTTACTAGTTAGTAACAACTAAATTGACCCCTACATCGATAGTTCTCGCAAGATCGAAATGAATAAAACTTCACATTGCGAATGTCTGACAATTGTTTGATAGAAAGGAGATTCACAGCTTTGATCAATAATGAAAACTTACTTATGTAAACAATTTCGGATTAAGTAGCTTATTTATTCTAAATCCGATAATCACAAAAATGGAAACATAAGGATCTAGCACACACTCAAAACATTTTGAAGAACAATAAACCTTCGGAGGAAACAAAATTAAAAAAATTCAGATTTAGTCGTTAGTAACAACTAAATCTGACAATTGAAAACATACCATTGAATTAGAATATTTGAAATTCTATTATATTTCATACAGTTGAAAAGATCCAAATTTATAAATAGGAGAGGATCAATCTTATATTTGTTCGTCTGAAGAGAAAAAAATAATTCCTAGATGTACAAATCCAGAGACAATGTCTTCCATCTATAAAAAAGACTATCATTCCATGATTACAATTTGCATAACAACAAAAATATCTAGATTTGATTACTTTAATAAATACTCTTCAAAACTCTAATGAGGCCAATTTGACCTAAACAAAGATATAACGGTATTTTTCATCCCATGAAGAGGAAATATTGTATTTCAACTTACTCAATTAATCTATGTATTGTTTTTAGTACATTTAAAGGAATAATTAATTTTTTTTTGTACATGATTGATGAAATATAGCATTAGGATTTAACTAAGGCTTACATGCAATAATTGTACTAATTTATTTTCTTGAAAAAAATTAACAATTTCAGATTTAGTACTGACTAACAACTAAATCCGATAATCAAAAACAATAATCGCCAATTCAAAACTAAAGATCAGACAGTTGTCACAAGATAAAATCGTGATAAGACAACATTGTGCAACTATAAAATATCATAAATATTGTTTCGCTGATAAGTCCCTCAAAAGTAAATGATTTCAGATTAAGTAGCTTATTAATTCTAGATTCGATAATTGCAAACATTTCCTTCAAACATTCTATTTAAATATTTAATTTCAAACATTATTGAAAATTTATAATTATGTTACTAAATTCTTAACTGTACCAGTTATAACATAAATTAACTGTGTCAGATTTCGCATAAGATGACATTGGTATTATACATCAACTTAACTCACAACAATCAGAACATTTAAAGCACATATGTAACAAATCTAATAAAGATTTAGTTAGTTAATACTCTTCCAAATCTTATACAAAGTTATATATCCATAACAAATCTAATAAAAATTTAGTTAATTAATGTTAATATGATTTAGAACAATAGAGAGGGGGGGTGAATCAACTGTTCTTAGGTCCTGATGTATGAAACAATCTCATAAAATTATCCTTAAATTAGATCCAAAACCAAAACAAACTCGGTCATCACTGATTCAATAATAGAAACATCTAACAATGCAGTCCACTACCTAGCTGTAACTTAACTTGTAAAATATAGTAATGTTAAGATCTAAACATTCACACAAGTATAAACACCAAAATTTATAGTGGAAACCCAATTTGGAAAAAACCACTTTGTAACATGCTATTATTATTTTCACTCTTCTGAAGTGAGCTCGATAAAAAGCCAACCCTATCAAAGGTTACAATACACACTATCAAATGTGACTCGGTTAAAATATTTCAATCACCCTGTTAAAAGTGAGCCTAGTCATAGGACTTACATACACTCCATTAGAATGAAACCTTGTTCAAAGGATTTAACATATGACTGTTAGGTCAACCTCTGTTAAAAGGATTTTTAACAGTTATAATGGTTAGAAAGTAGCAGCAGTATTATCTGAAAAATATACAACTCACTTTGCAAATATCAGATCTGATTCCGTACACTAATGCTAGTTTACTGACTTTGAAACTTTTCCATTTCCATCTCTGATCTGCTTGAAACTTTTCTTCAAGCAATCACCACACTTCTCCTTTAGCCTTTTCTACTTGTTTAGTCAATAAAACTTTTCTCTTCCAACATTCTCTATTCACCATGTGCATACACATCACAATGTTTAGGTTCCCTTATATTTTCCTCAATTAGGTTAACTCATCTTTTGCCACTCAATCTCATTCGTAGATCTTAGGGTTAGGTCAGATTCATTGAATCTACCTGCTTTATGTTCTTTGGCTCCTTTTCTAGAATCATCTCAAATCTCTTAAAGATTTACAATAAAATGTTTCACAATGCATTTAATGCTTCCAAACAATCAATAAATAAAGTCAACACATTTTACATAATCCAAGAATTCAACAATTTTGGCTCCAAAATTAAATTCTCTTCAAATATAAAATTGCAAATGCTCGGTAAATACTGCGATTGTTCACTTGGTCTTCATGTAGAATGCTCGGTCAATACTAAAACTATTTCCTCGACTTGCACTATCTTCCTCAACAATTTACTGATGCTTGGTCGACACTATAATTTTGCTCGGCATATACTAACTCGGTCGACACTAACATCACTTGGCTTAAACATGATTTTTTTCATTCTTTGCTCTATTAAGCCTACCAGTTTAGTCTTCAGTCTTACTAAGATAAACAATACATTATCTCATCATAGTGCAACATAGTCAAGTACACTTTGTAGTATCAAGATAACTCAACCTTTCCCTAGGTGCTATTGTTACCAACCTTGCTTAGCCCCTTAGCAACACTCAAATAGATATAGTACTTTCCTAAGTAGCAACAGTCTTACCGATTAAGGTTTGACATCAATGATAATAAAACAATTGTTTCAATTCAGTTTCCAACAATTAATACTCTTCCAAATACTATACACAGTTATATATTTATAAATTTATAATTAAAAATTCAAAACAATAGTAACAATTTTATATAATATTGTAAAATTATATACGTATATACGAATTATTTTTTGAATTTTACAACGTATCACATCAATATTCAAAAAAATATATTCTATTCCAATATTTATTTTCAAATATATTCAAAATTTATAATTATCTTAATCAATTCTTAAGTATGGCACATTTTACAAAATTTAACTATGTGAGATTTCACATAAGATGAAATGGATATTCGACATCAAATTAACTCACAACACATGGAACATTTAAAGCACATTCGTAGCAAATCTAATAAAGATTTCGCTAATTAATACTCTTTGAAATCTTATACAAAGAACTATATTTCTAAAATCTAATATTACTATAAAAGGATAAACAACAAGATGAATTCCTTACAAAGATCATTAAAGCACATAATAAATTTACCAATGGAAGCTACATTTACTTTTCAAACCAGCACACATAAATAGCTTTCTTTGGAAGAGTAGACCATATATATTTAAAAGACTTATTACTCTGCAAGACTAACTCTATTGTGCAAGAAGTTCAATGGACATTAGGTGAAGAATTTCACAATGCCACTCATCGATGGAAGGTAAATGCTGATATTGCCGCTATGTTAATGGCTTGGGGTTTAGAAATTGGAGAAAATGTTCACATTGTTCATTTTGTCATGACCTCTCTTTTCCCTAAAGATTTGATTATCGGGCTAAATTTCTTTCTATAATACACATATCTTGGTCAAGGATTTGACTACAGTAATTATTTTGTACACAAACAAGACAATAAAAAAATAGTTCTTCCTTTTCTACGATGGCTCTTGTCAATTGACAAACAGGCTTATAAAAAAGATATCGAAAATCAATGACTAATTCTATGTAAAGAAATCAAGAAATATAAGCAAATTGAAGCCGTATCAATATTTCCAGTTGTCTTTCCACAATAAAAACGTTCCATCTATGTACAAATAAAGAAGAAAAAATGGAATTATCAAGCTTCTACAGGAAATCAAGATCGATTAAGCATGCCAATCAACTATCCCAAAGGCTGATGTACTATACGTCAACAAAAATGAAAGATAGTTTAGAATTTTTGCATACTGACAACAAAATAAGGTATTTACTATAATATTTTGTTTTTATTAAACATAAAAAAAATTTACACTATTTTCACTATTTTATATTAGTTTTTCTATATGTTTTTCTTCAAGTACCTTAAAGCATATACTTCTGGAAACAACATAAGTGGAACTACAGATTATCAATTTTATATGGCAAGTTGTTCAAAATTTACAAAAAAGATGTTCTTATTAAAGAATCTGGTTTACATCTATTTTGCATTAAACTTATTGTAAAAATATATATATTTATCGATATCACATTTTTATATAGAATGTAAATCTTTTTATAAATGTAGATATGCATTTCAATGATTTCAATAAAAAATAACAATTTCAAGAGTGTATGGAAAGCAAACAAGAAGGAGTGGGAGTAGGAGGTTTTTTGAATTTGAAGGTGGGTAGGATCCCTGGGCTGTAGGCTGTGGGATCCTCTGGTGATGGTTTCCTGTAGATCAAGACCCTGCAGACCCAGAGAAAAAGGATGGGGTCCCACGGGAAAAGCAGAAAGACCTAGGAAAGGAAGCAGGGGCGGGGGATGGGAATTCAAATTTTCTTCCCACATCTCCCATAGTCACGAAGACCCAAACATGTGATCAGAATGGAGTAGCCTTCAACTATCAGTGGTCAACTCTCTTTAGAGTTAAACCTACAGGCAAGTCATCTTTTCCCTCTATTAAGGATTTATCTGAAAAGGAAAAAGGCAAATATGCCATAGAGATTCTCGATGAGTTGGTTGATCACAAAATAGCTTCTATGGGCCTTACTCTTGCTAGAAAATTTGTGGGGTCTAGACCTAACATAGATATTGTTAGGATTTTTTCCAAGAAGGAATGGGATTTAAAGGGCCAAGTCCAAGTCACAGCCATGGCTAAGGGATTTTTTTCCTTTGAGTTTTCATGTAAGGAGGACTTGGAAAAAATCCTTTGTGCTGGTTCCTGGGCTATAGGAAAGGCAACCTTGGTATTGCAAAAGTGGACACCGAAGCTTGATCTCAATTACTCTTTCTTTGTCCAAGCCCTGGTGTGGGTTAGACTCCCAAAACTTCCTCTAGAGTTCTGGTACAAAGATGTTTTCGATGGAATTGCCAACTCCTTTGGTAACCTGCTCTCGATAGAACTAGTGAGAGTGGCAAGGAGTTGCCTAACCTATGCCAGGATTTGCATAGGGGTGGAAGAGGGTCAAGACATGCCATAAATTATAGAGCTTCGATCCAAACTAGGAAAACATGTGCAGAAGCTGGATTAAAAAAGTGTCCCATTTGCTTGTTTCCTCTGTAAGAAAGCTGGACACATAGCTAAAGTGTGTCCAGCGTTCCAGAACTTGGAGAAAGAAAGGAAAGCAAAAATCACTCAAAGAAAGATAAAGTCAGGCAATAATAATAGAAGTGATAAGGTAGGCCCATCTAGGGAGAACACCAAACCACAGGAGGGTATAGAGGACAATACCCATAGAGTGTGGAAGAAAAAGGAACAACCAAAGATCTTACCTGAGACCCTTGAAACTAGGGCTAGAAAGGAAAAATCCATTGAAGGGGAGTCAACAAGATAATAGAAAGATCACAAAGAGCTAACTAGCCAAAATATAGTAAATACAGATCTTAGAGAGGAGTTTCCCCTCGTAGAAGGCATAGGCCTGGAAGTCAACATACAACAAGAAACCATGGAAGAAACCAAGGTAGATGACCTGGTGGAAGGAGGTGACTCGTGCCCTGGGATGATATTTGTTTCCATTGTTTTGGATTCCCTTGAATCCCTACTAGAAGAATGCTTCTCCAATCTGAAAAGGGACAAGTCAATAGGAACCCCATCTCAAGAATCCCACCCATGTCCTGAGAAGCAGAACTCAAATAAAGTCCTACAAATGGAAGAACTATTGGTCTCTATCTCCCTAAGGCATCTAACCAAGATGGAAGTGCTGTTTGAAAAATACAAAGATGTAAAGGAGGGCTGGTCCAAGGTCCAAAATAAGAAGATACCCAATAGTAGAGACCCCTCTCCAGTTTCCTCTGCTACAACCCGGAGCAACAACAAAGCTGATGTAGGGGCTAAACTAAAAACTCCAAGAAGAAAGAGAGCAAGTAAGATTAGGAAAGAAGAAGCTAGTAAGAACATTGCAGATGGAACTCATAAAACCATCCAGGCAGCCTGTACCCCCAGTAAGAAATGATATTCACTTCATGGAACCCTATGGGCTCATCAGTTCACACAAGCAAGAAGTTATTAGGAAAATGATTTGGGATCAAAGAACACATGTATTTTTTTAATCTAGGAAGCTATGATGCAGAAGGATAAGTTAGAGGGAATCAACTTGTGGTTTTCTACTTATCTTAAAGTTGAAGTCATCTATGAAGAAGAAAAGGCCAAGGAAGTGGCTTAGGAGAAAAGAAAAAACTACGTAGGGAGACTTCTTCTGGTTGGCTGGTCCAAAGCTAATTTCAATGGAGCAGCCAAAGGGATCCCTAGCTAGGTGGGAAGTGGAGGAATCATCTTTGGATTAGGTTTCACTATGGTCATCTTTCCCCCTGGATCTCAAACAAGTCACCTTGAAGAAGCTAGTGTGACCATCCAGTTCACCAATCTTGCCTTTGATACAGGGGTCAATTACCCTTGGTTAGAAGCTGACTCTTTAAACATCACCAATAGCACCAACACGTTCAATGAATCTTGGGCCATCCTTGATGTGGTGCACATTTATCACGTGTCCAGGGCTGCCAACAAGGTTGTTGATAGGTTTTCCAACCATGTAGTTAGAAAGGAAGCTAAGATGAGCTGGAACCATGTCGAAGATCTCTCAGGTGATGGGAAGGATTTACCCAATGGGGATAGACTCCAAAGTACAAAGGGAATAATAAAAGATAATCATGAAAGAAAAGGGGATTTTTAGAGGTGTCATTACATTAATGACAAGCACTGGAGGGATGGTAAGGTTAATTACTATGCGTCCCCTCTGCATGCTTTCTAGGCTTCCCTTCCCAAGAACTATAATTATCTTCAAAGGCAAAAACTACAAAGCCAAGAACAAAGGCTACAAGAAAGATGGAAAGCATTAAGGTTCCGCATCACTAGAGAGAAAATAGAACCCAGACAAGAGCCATGGTTGGGGAAAGACATAGAAGGGAGTCAGAGAATGATAGCAAGAAGTGGAAGAATCACACAAAAGTTTGGAGTGTCCTGCAGAAAGGGGAAATTAAAACCTTTATAGAAAGACTCCATGGTAGTAGGAAGGCGATCACCAACATCTTCGTTAAAAGTTGGAATGAAGGAATCTTGGAAATAGAGGGAAAGTCCTTCACTGTCATGGAGGAGGTGATTTCCTTGGTCACTGGCATCCCTATAGTTAGGAAATTTTTTTTATAGGGATCGTAAAATTTCTGACAATGTTGTCAATGAGTTTGTGAGAGACGATGAGGAGAAGAAGGCTATAGTCAAGACATGCACTTACTATTAGCCTGTGAGATTGAAAATGTTGTGGTATTTCATTCTCAAGGCCCTCATTTCATACGTCACTCTAGATACCAGGTTTGATAGAATTCATACCTACCACTTTGTCTTGCTGAATCACTTTAGGCACAAAAAAAAGATTTCAATCTCATTTTATCTCTATTCCTCCATAAATGAGCATATTAATGGCTTTAGAGAGAAGAACATAGCTAACCCTGCTCTGCATGAAGGCTTGTTATTGTTAATCTATGATTTCTTCAAAGCCCAAATTTTGGGTAAGGAAATTGCGGATAATAAAGCTAACAGTGAAGATTTTGGGTTGGAGTACATTCCATCAGGCAACAGTGAGGGCATACATTTTGAGGATTGTGAGGAAGAAGAGTAGAAAAATATAAAAAAGGGGTCCTCATCCAAGAAGTGACCCTCGAGTTTGGTCAAAATAAAAAAAGCTTTAAAAAAGTAGGACAGAAAGGAGATAACCTCAGATGAGAAGTATAAAGATAATGAGGAAGACATGAATATAGATGATGAGGTGGGAAACCCTGATATGGAAGCCACAAAAATGCTGGAACAGGTCATAGGGGAAAACCCCAACACTATGAGGGATTGCTTGGGTCATCTCTTTGTTGATCTCACGATCAATGATGATAACTCCCCCCCTCTTCAGCCCCCATTAGGAACCAACAATGAGGCTCAAGACCCCATTTCTGAAGACCCTAAAGATGAATAGGGAAATCCCTCTACCCAGTCTCCAATTATGCTTGAGACCTCAGAAGATAAATCCATAGGGGAATATCAAAGTCAAGATTTTGGAAAAGGGAAAAAGGTTTGGAGGAGCTTCAATATCAATACAGTATGCATGGGGATCATAAGGGAGGTCATCTACCCTAAAATCTTGGAGGATACCGATGGAAAAATCCACGAGGAGCTGATAGACCCCACTTTGGTGGTTCTCAGTGATAAGGCCAGGGAAATGGAGATGAATTTCTTTAACAATACTAAGAATAGCATGCTGGATCAGTACAGGTCCTTCAAGTGGCTCTTCCATGAAATTGAAGATCTCAAAGACAAAATACAGAGCACTGATGGTAAGGATCACAATACCATTGACCGAAAGCATAGCTTGGAGGACAGGGTTGACCACCTGGAATCTAAAATGACCAGTCTTGAGGAAACCCTAAAGGGTATTGTTGAGCAAAACTATAACATTCTAAAAGCATCCAATGACCACATTAAGCTGCTAATCAACAAAATGGAAGAAAAGTAGGGATGAACAAAGGACTACGAAGGAAGAAAATAAGAAGCCCAGTGATGGTCCAGGCAAAAGAACCAGAGCAATACAAAGAAAAATAGGGATGAAGATGGTTCCCAAGGACCTTAAGACATTCAAAAAGTTAAAGAGGTAGCAGAGAAGATGGAGGTTCTCGAATGTAATGTTGTTGCCATGCTCAGGACCTTGGCCTAATCTGGTGCTTGTCTCTTTGTGCTATGTTCTGTCTTTCCTTTTTTGTGGCAGTTTCTTGGTCGACCTTTCTGTGGCCTGTCCCTTTTTTTCTAATGCTTTATCTCTGAACTGAACTTGTTTTTGCTTCTTTTTTTCTTTGTTGTGGGTTTCAGGCACCTTGTAAAACCTATTTTACTTAATCAAAAACAATTTCAAGAGTGAATACATTTTTTCGAATATTAATAATTGGATAAATTGGCTTCACAACAAAGAAAAACACTTAGAAAAAAATTATCCAAATTATATTATAATGATGTTTTATTAATCTATTCAATTCTATTAAATAAAATATCATTGCAAATATTGCAATTAAATGGAATATTTTCAATTTTCGGATTAAGTTTTTACAGACTACTAAATCTGAAATTCTTTACTTATTTGTCCTTGCCAGTGTTCTTGATTTTAAAAATATTTTAAGTGAGCCCTAAATTCTTTTATTTCAATGTTATGTTATGACCGATTTAACTTTTCATGTTTCCATGTAATGTTTTATGTTTCCTACTGTAATACCCCAAAAATGGGCTATAGGTTCATTAACCTCCTATATCGACACATCGAATGAAATCGACATCGAAGTCCTAACCTAAGGCACATCTAAACATCATTGAATCTTAATTGATTACCTCAAATTTTGCATCGGGGAATATTCCTAATAATATTCCTAATTATCTTAATTATCTTTGATTTAATGATTATTTGGTGATAAATCTTATTTATCCTAAAGTTTGATTAATTGAATATTCTGAATATTTAATTAATTAGATTTAATACTGCCACTTAATTATTTCATTAGATTTAATTATATTTATTCCTAAATTGTATTATTCCATTTTGACAATAAATCAAAATTCCTATCATTAATTGATTGAATTCTTATTTAATTAATTAAAGAAAGTTGTCATATTTAATGATGTAATTGGAACAAAAGTTTGATTTAATAATTGATTAACCCATAAATCAATTATTTTATTTTCAAAATCAGTTAAGTTGAGGATAAATCACTTTATTTATTTATTTAATTCATGATTAATTATGCACATCCAAAAAGCAGTTGAACTAGAAATCAGAAAATCAATTGAAGTTGTTTTAAAACTAAACTCAACTCTCTTTTGAGTTGAAAGCTGATCTCAACTTCTGATTTAAATCAAAAAGCTATTTTTGCATGATTATTTGTGAGTTAACTATCTTTAATTCCTCGTTGACTCAAAAATCAACAAGAGTGATTTATGGTTTTTTCATGCACCTCCAAAGCCCTGGATTTCTATAAAATTAAGGCTTCAGCTCTTCACAAATAATCTCACAAGTTTGCATACTTACTCTACCAAAATCAATCTCATAATTTGCAAACTTATGCTGGCGAATTGGTATCTAAAGAATTGAAGCTTCTTTGCGAATCAATAATTTTTGTGAGATCAATCTTGTTTTAGTTTCATATCATTTAGTATATCATTGTTAGATTAATTGCATTGCATATCAATTCTTCATATAGATTAGATTTCATATCATTTTTCATTCTTATGGCATCTAAAATCCAAAAAAATAGATTAATTTGCATCCAATTCATATCCAAATTCTGCATTCAAATCCTTCATTTAGGTGTCGTCAAGGTCACTGATCTCGGTCCAATTTGAGAATACATACTCGCATCTACTAGAAGGTAGTAAATCGCTTGGTTAGATTAGTTTTCCTTTCATTGCATGATTTTGATTTCAGCTAACCTCTAAAGTTTTACTGAAGTGTTGTGTCTACAGCTAGGTACAAAATTCACACACACATTTTTGGCACCCATCGTGAGGCCCTGAAATAGGTTTCCATTCAATTTCTATCAATTTCTATCATCTTCTTGTCATTTTCTATTCCAAGCTACGATTTTTAATTTCTGTATGTACAATTTTCATATGAGTTTTGTCAGAAACTCATATTAGAGGATACCCACTATCGTACTATAGTTTATTTGATCAAGGATTGTACAATCAAAATCACAGTGTCGTTTGGAAGTTATATTATTGTATGCTCTGGTACCCAGTGTCATATGAGTTTCTGGACTGTTGTTTGGGAGGTGACCCACTATCGTACGAGTTTTAGTGCCAGGTTTCAATTGTTTTTTCACTTTTCCAGGCAGTTTTCCAAATTTGTTTTTCTGATTTGGACCAACAACTAACATTAACGATTGAAATTTTCTCTTTCTGATTGATTTCTACTGATTTTGATTGGGAAAAGCATAAAAATTGCTAAAAATAGGTAAGAATCTACTAAGAGTGTTGCACAGAATTTAGGTAATCTTCTCAGCTGATAACATTTCAATTTGGATTAAAAAGAACTCTTGCATGTCAAGCTTGTGTGACCTTTATTGCTTTCATATCACATATTTCATTTTGGGCTATAAAAATGAACATAGATTTGCTTTTCAGCATCTTTGTTACACATAGTAAATAGGCCCTATGAACACTATTCATGGTTCTTGAGAGAGTGGGTTTCCAGCGAAAATCTTCTCAATGAAGGAACCCTTGTAGGTAGGGAGGTTACTGAGAGAGTCTCACATTCTACTAGATTTGTGCGTCTTCAACTTCTGATTGATACATTCTCTCTCCGGAGAGGTTGATAGATCATGAGTGGTTGACATCATAGATCTTTGTGAGATAATCTTGGTCTTAGCATGTCAGATTAATCTCTTCTTTTTTTGGGTTAAAAGTGAAAAGGCTAGAGGACTATGCTCTACTCCCTTTTTGGGTAGTACCAAAAACTCAGATCCTTGAATCTGGAACCAGTCTCCATGTGGTATATTTTGTGAGTCACCTTTAGAGAGGGTTAACCGTAGTGGACATTCCCTTAATTGGGTCAACCACATTGATGGAACCTCAAGCGGTAATAGCTATTTTCATCGTGGTAGTGACAACCACTATATAAATGTCCTTGTGCAAGAAATCTCCATAGGTGTGGTCTCTTGTTGGGCTGTCAGATCTCCCTAGCAGATCCTGAAGATTAAGTTCTTAGACTGTGTCAAAACCTCGGTGCACCTAGATTGGAGTTCACCCTCTTGAGATCACAAAAGTTGAAGAGTCAGACCATTACTAAAAACCCTAGTGAGGCCAAATTTTCATTTTCTAGGAATATGTGCGTTATTGCAAAACTTTTTGGAACATACACTATTAGCACTCCTAGGGATTAGTACAATTCAGTCAGTTAATTGTTCATGCACAGGGTTGCTTTGTCCCTTATTCATTATTTTCAGATGTTCTTGAAATCACTTGCTTGCTATTTTGCATGCCTGTTATCTATGTGGTTACTAAGAATGAATCAATCCACTACAATCTTCAAATCTGGACAGACAATTTTGTGAACAATTTGAAACTAAAAATCTAAAAAATTGCAAATTTTGATGTCAAACACCTTTCTGGAGTCAACAGTCATTTTGTAACGTCAAAAATTCATATGACTTTTGGCTATTATCATTTCAAAACCCCCATATTATCGTATGGTATATGGTACATTATCGTATGAGTGTTTCTACCAGTCAATTCAAAAGTCAAAATTCCTACAATCAACTGTCGTGCAAGTTTCACAACTGTTGTATGAGTTTTTCAATTTTCATTTCAAGCTATACCCATTTTCGTACGAGCCTGCAAAAAGTCATTTGATAAATTTTGAAAAATTGCCAAAAAGTTGTCAGAACTGTCAGAGACCTAGCTTTTCCAGCCTATTTTCGCAGTCTATCAAGAAAATCACTGTGTCAGGAACATAGCAAAAAATACTAAGAATCCAATCATTTTCCTAAAGTGGCCTTTGGAATTTGATTTAGCCTTCTATTTAATCAATTTGAGTCTTTATCATCCTATGTCAAAACCTTGTCATAACTATCAATCTTCAATCAATCATCAAAATGGCTAAGTGTTGTGAACTTGTGTCCGCTATCTTTTGGGAATCTACCCATACATCCAGGGCACAGTCTCCTTCATCTACATCTAATCCAAGCTTCAATCAACCAAACCTTGACAAGGTTGCGTCATTTGATCTTCTTGAATCAGATCTTTCTTCAATTGTCTTCATCATATTCATTTGCTTCACCCAAAGTTAATGGTGGAAACTAGAGCTTCCTCTCACAAGAAATCTAGAGAAGCATCCCATACCTTACCTATAACTACTATCAAGGGTCCAAATCTTGAGCAACTCTACAATTTTGGTCTTTACAAAGATGATGGTCTTGGCAATTTTTGATTAAAATCTAGTTACATTCCTCCTTCATCAACTCATGGAGGTAATCAACAAACTCCTCCTCAATCTATCCCAGGGAGAACTCCTACCATGTCTCAAGTAGGGACAAAATTTGGCTCTCAAAGAGCTCAATCTCAACATGGTGTAGATCAGGAACCCACACCTAAAGAAATTGCTCAATATCAAAATGATGATAACTTCAAACGAATGATGAAGCATTTCTTGAAAGAAGACAAAGAGGCATACTTTTTACAATTAGCTCATCAAGGAGTTAAAATTCCTCCCAACTTTAATGTTGAAGATATCATTATGCATGAGGAAGAAACTCCACTCATAGCTATGATGAAACAGATGCATGCCATGCAAGTCAAACTTAATAAACTTGAGAAAGAAAATGAACCCAAGGAGTTCTCCATGGAGGCCCTATGTCCTTTTCCATTTGACAAAGACTTGTACATGCCACCATTCCTGAAAAGAGTGGAGATGCCTAAATATGATAAGTATGATGGACACTCTGATCTTCAAGATCATGTCAGAGAATTTTGTACATAATCTATGAAGTTCATGCACGAACCAACCTATCTGATGCATCTCTTTTCTTGATCTCTGGGAGGAGCAACCATTCATTGGTTTTCTAGATTGCCTTCTACTATCAAAACTTTTGAGGACTTGATCAAATTGTTCTATCAAAAATACTCCTACAACATTCAACATCCAGTCACCATGATTGATATCTACAATCTCAAGCAATATCCAGGAGAACCATTCCTGACATTTCTCAAAAGATGGAGGAAGAAATTCTCTCTATATGCTAGGCCTATCCTAGAAACTAAGAAACTAGAAATCTTCATCAATAATCTTGTCCCAGAGATCAACTACCCTTTACAAATGCAAGATCATACATCTTTTGATAAGATGGTAGACAATGCGATCAAAATTGAAAAGGTACTTGTGAAAAAAGGAGACATCACGCTTCAAAAGGACAAGTACGAATCAGGATCTAGCTCTAAAGATAAGAACAAAAACTGGAACATGAATAAAGGCATTGTCATAGATGGTGTTTTTGATACCATTTGTGCCCCATCAAAGGCACCAGCTTTCAATATAACTATTGGCACCCAAGCCATCAAAGCCTTAGAGCAAAAGGTGTCTGAATCATCTCAAAAGAAGCCAGAATACAAATCTTGGTTCACTGATAATAAATGAAAGTTCACTCCTCTGGGGGAATCTTTAGAATCAGCTATGAGAACTCTGCTAGCTAATAACATCATCTCTTTGCCTAAGATCTGACAATTTGATCTAGATCCTAAACCAAAATGGTGGAGAGAGAATGAATTCTGTGATTTTCAACGGGGTAAAGGTCACAAAACCAATAACTGCTTAAGCTTGAAACATACTATTCAAGATATGATTGATAAGGGAGACATCATGATTGACAATCATAAGAGAAATAATGATCATACAACATTCACTGAACCATTTTTGAAACATGGTCAAGAAGTTTCATCTTCTCAGCCTAATATGGGGGCAAAGGTCAATTATGCATACCCAGGAAATAATACTATTATCAATATGGTTAAACCTTGTCCCTTTGAGCATTGCAATGTCATCACAATTGTGAGAAGAGACAAAGATCATACTTTAGCTAACATAGTTACTCGATCACAAGCTCAGGCACATCTAAATGGACAAATCCCAGATTCATCAAATGTCCCTAAGATGCCCTTCAATCTTTCTTCCACTTCCAAACATAAGGCTGCTTCTAAATCTTCCAATCCTAAAGATATGAGGCCAACATCTTATAGCATTGTTCAACAACTCCAACACACTAATGAAAAAATCTCCATGTTTGAGTTGCTTCGGATATCTCCAGCTCATAGAGCTATTCTAGACAAAGCTTTGCTCAGATCCAATGTTCCTGATGACCTTGATTTAGACAGGTTCCAGACTATGGTTAGACATCTTACGTCTCCATAGTATATATCCTTTTCAGAGGAAGATGACAACTCCTTGAGTCACCCACATAACCAACCCTTGCATATAGAAGTCTCGATCCAAAACCATAGAGTCAAACGTGTGTTGATAGATGGGGGTGCTGGCCTAAACATTTGTTCTTACAGCTTGGTCACACAATTGGGATTTTCAAAATTGTTTATTGATCCTAGAAAGAAAATAACTATAAAATTCTATGATGAACAAGAAAGATCTTCTAAAGGTACCATTGTCTTACCTATCAGAGAAGGTCCAGTTATCAGAGATAATATATGTCAAGTTCTTGATCTACCTTTGGCTTACAACATTCTTCTAGGGAGACCATGGATACATGAGATGAAGGCTATTCCTTTTACATTCCACCAATGCTTGAAATTTCCTTATAAAGGATTAGAGGTCACTATTCTAGTAGACATATCCACCACTTGCAATACATTGAAGGAGAGTGCAGATAAACTTGTGCCTAATAACAGAGAATCTTCCATTGAGTCAACAAAAGAAGCATCCACATCTAAAATGGAAGACATTGTAAAAGAGGTCAATATAAAAGAAAATGGTATGGGAGAATACACTATAGAGCCAATCTTATCTTTGACATCTCTCCCTATCTCACCTAAGTCTTATGGACAATCCTTAAAATAGTCCAAACCAAACTCTAAAGAACCTCTTGAGGCATATAAAAAGAATTTTGTGGCAGAACAAGTCTCCAAGCAAGAATTTGAAGAGGATGAAGTTGTGCTTGCATGGCTATACAAAGATGAACTTGAATCTCAAGTTGTTCAAACTAGTGATTCTACAGTATCTAAAATCCCTTCTAAGGCATATGGTCTAGGAGATAAAATGATAGCTAAGATGGGATATTTAGGTAAAGGACCTATAGGAGTCAGAGGAGAAGGTCTCATAACACCTATTTCACATACTGGTAGGGAAAACAAAGATATTGTTGGATTAGGCTTTAAAAATAAACCGTTCCAACTCAAAGGTAATTGTTCCCATGTCATACAGTAGATCACACCAGGGGAACCCCTTCTTAAGAAGGAAGAAATTGAACCATCAAATAGTGATTTAGACAGCTCAAAACTTAATCCCTATGAGCATTTTCCTAAAGAAATCAAGAACCTTCTTGATGCTGAAGATGATCCAATAAAAAGAATTAATGTAGTAGAAACACAAGAACCTACTATAGAGCAAGAGATAGTTGCAACATAAGAACCAGCTAATCTCGAAGACAATCAAAAAGAGGAAGATGGTAGTTATTCTGAGATAGACTCCCATGAGTATGAATTCAAATCAAAATCTAAGGGTAACCCTTCTTGGGGTATTCATCCTAACTTTACTCATGTTCTTATATTTCCTAGAGGCATAGATGAAGAATCTAATGAATATGAATGGGGAGCCATTCCAGAAGAAGATGAGCTTATTACGGAGAAACATGTTGATGTTATTCACCAATATGCACCTAAACCCAATGTAAGTCTAGAGCAAAATGATGAACTTATCAAGTCTGGTCCACCTGTGGCTGAATTGGATTCCCACAATGACATTGAGCCTATTCACGAATTGAATGTCTTAAGTTGTAATATCACCTTTGAACTTGAGCATTGGGTTAGGACCAATGATGACAGATCCATATCTGTAAACACTATCTGCCAATCTTTCCCCATTTTGACTATCCAACATCCTGAACTTCTTGATCAAACCTCCAAAAATCTGAGCCATGGTATTTATACCTTCCCAAATGACTATGCCCTTTCTTGCTACCTCAATGTAGTTGAACCTATGAGGACTTCCATCAATGAACCAAGTGTTAGCATGACGAAGTCGGACATCAAGTATCTTAGTCAGAAAAATAAGAGTAAGAATAAAAAGAAAAGGAGTTCTGAGGGTGAAAACCACTTTGTGGAAGTCTCAAAACCTACAAAAGTAAAAATAAAAGACGTATCTGAAGGTGAAAACCTCTCTGAGGCACCTAAGGATGAGATATTTGATGTCCTTCTGAGTCATTTATAGGATAGATCTTTAGTTCTAATTGAGTCCACTCAATCTATCAATTTGGGAATAGTAGAGGAACCACAGTTGATTCATGTAGCACAATCTTTATCAGAAGAAGAGACGCAAAAATTTACAACATTCCTAATAGAAAAGAAGATCAAATTTGCATGGAAATATTCAGATATGCCAGGGTTGGATCCTAATCTTATAATGCATCATTTATCTATAGCTCCAAATGTCAAACCCGTCAAGAAAAAATTGAGAAAGATGCATTCTCATGTTGCACTCTTGGTAAAAGATGAATTAGAGAAGCTCCTAAAAGCCAGATTCATCTAAGTTATTGACTATGTAAAGTGGATCTCTAATATTGTACATGTTTCAAAACTAGATAAATCAATCAGAGTGTGCACAAACTTTAGAGATGTCAACAGAGCATGCCCTAAGGATGATTTTCCATTACCTAACATTGATATGATAGTGGACATGACTGTGGGCTTTGAGATGTATTTTTTAATGGATGGTTTTTCTGGGTATAATCAAATAAAAATTTCTCCAGAGGATCAAGAGAAAACTGCTTTCACATGTGCATGGGGCACCTTCTATTGGAATGTCATGCCATTTGGGCTTAAAAATGCTGGTGCTACATATCAAAGAGCCATGACATCTATTTTTCATGACATGATGCATAGGACTATGGAAGATTATGTTGATGATACTTTAGCAAAATCTATAATTAGAGCTGAACATCTAAATGAATTGAGCAAGATACTAGACAGAATGGAAAAATTTAGTCTTATACTAAATCCTAAGAAGTGTGCTTTTGGTGTCACTTCTAGAAAGCTCTTAGGATACATAGTTTCAAAGAAGGGCATTGAGGTTGATCCAGCTAAAGTAAAGGCTATCATGGAAATGCAATCTCCAAAGAATATCAGTCAAATGAGGACATTGCAAGGAAGAGTTCAATCTATCAGAAGATTTATATCATAGTTAGTAGACATATCACAACCTTTTACAAAAACATTACATAAAGGTGTGACATTTGCGTGGAATGAAGAATGTGAGAACAAATTTAACCATATCAAGAAGTATCTATCAAATCCTCCTATCTTGATGCCTCCCATTCTAGGGAAGCCTTTGATCTTATATGTCTCCGCTATAGATACATCACTGGGGGCATTGCTAGCACAACATGATGAGAATAAAAATGAAAGAGCTATATACTATATTAGTAGAACATTGGTTGCATATGAGAAGAACTATTCAATGATTGAGAAAGCTTGTCTAGCTATGATCTTTGCATCACAAAAACTGAGACATTACATGTTAGCTCATACCACACATTTGGTAGCTAAGATTGATCCCCTCAAGGACCTACTAAGCAAAGCTGCCCTCACAGGTAGATTAGCTAAATGGGTCATGCTCTTAAGTGAATTTGACATTGAATATGTGGAAAGAAAAGCTATCAAAGGATAGGTTATTGTTGATCAATTAGTAGATGCACCTATGATTGATGATACACAAATGCAAATGGAATTTCCAGATTCCTCTATCATGACTCTTTCTTCTAGAGAATGGCGGTTATTCTTTGACGGCTCTTATACACAGAATGGATTAGGAGCAAGCATATTATTTATAACTCCTCAAGGATACTCAATCCCAAAAGCATTTAGATTAAAATTCCCTTGCACAAACAATATTGCAGAATACGAAGCCCTTTTGAATGGTATGAAAATAGCAATTGAATGGAGAGTAACAGTGCTACACATTCATGGAGACTCTCAACTTGTTATCCATCAAGTCAATGATGTGTACCAGACTAAAGATGAAAAGATCATTCCTTACAAGAGAATGGTAGATGATCTAAATAAGTATTTCTTATCTATCACATTTGAGAAAATTCCTAGAACAGAGAACAAGGCTGCCGATGCAATGGCAACATTATCTACTTTATTATAATAGCCTGAACATGAGCTATGCTATGAGTTCCTGGTGGAAGCACTATCTTATCCTGCATATGACTCCCCTAAAACCCGCATGATCTGCACTATTGTTGGTCATGATTCATCTAGATACAAAAACCTATTTTCCTATCTCCAAGACCAAATCATTCCCGATACCTTTAAACATCATGAAAAGAGATACCTTATCCATAATGCCTCCCGATATGTCATCATTGGTCATGATCTATACAAACAAGGTCTAGATGGTACGCTACTTAGATGTTTAGAATGGGAAGAGTCTCAATGTGCGTTAGAGGAACTCCATGATGGTATTTGTGGGTCACACTTGAATGGTTTAACACTAGCTCAAAAACTTATTAGGGCTGGGTACTATTGGCCTGAAATGGAGAAAGAGTCTATCAAGTTTGCTAAGAATTGTCAAAAGTGCCAAGTGCATGGAAACTTAATTCATGCTCCAGGGAGAGAACTAATTCCCTTTACTACATAATGGCCTTTTCA
Organism: Chamaecyparis obtusa; assembly: GCA_027943335.1. Taxonomy (NCBI): domain Eukaryota; kingdom Viridiplantae; phylum Streptophyta; class Pinopsida; order Cupressales; family Cupressaceae; genus Chamaecyparis; species Chamaecyparis obtusa. The sequence continues at coordinate 565,220 of BSBK01007358.1, forward strand.
TCAATGGGCATTTGATCTTATAGGAGCTATACATCCTCATTCTTCTAATGGACATACCCATATAAACACAGCTATAGATTATTTTACAAAATGGGTGTAAGAAGGCCCTTTGACACAAGCAACTGGGAAGCAAATATCTATGTTCATATTGAACTATATCATATGCAGATATGGGATACCTCATTCCATAATCACAGATAATGGTGGACAATTTAAGAACAAAGAGTTGGATGATTTATGTGCCAAATTCAAGATTACACAACATTGGTCATCTATCTAATATCCTCAAGGGAATGGACAAGCAAAGGCTTCTAACAAGAATCTATTAAAAATATTGCACCGTACAGTTAATAAAATAGGAAGAGACTAGCATCTCATGATCAATCCAGCTCTCTAGGCCTATAGAACAAGTATCAGAACACCTATTGGGGCTACTCCTTTCGCTTTAGTTTATGGGTCTGAATCGGTACTACTTATTGAGGTTGAAATCCGATCACTAAGAATTAGAATGCATGGTCTAGTAACTGATGATGACTACAGAGTGTCTAGGTTGCAAGTACTTGAACTACTAGATGAGCGCATACAAGTAGCGTATGATCATCTTAGAGTGTATTAGAAGAGAAGGTCTAGAAGCTACAATAAGAAAGTTAGAAACAAAGAATTTCAGGTTGGTGATCTAGTCTTGAGAGAGAATCCTAAAAATCAATCACATCGAGAACGCAAGGGGATGTTTGAACCCAATTGGCTGGGTCCCTTTGTAATCACTGCTACTTTTGGCTCTGGTGCCTATCAACTCTCAACAACTAAGGAGAACAGCTTCGAGAACCAATCAACATTCTCCATCTGAAGAAATTCTACGCCTAAGGCATTCAGTCTATGGTAGAATGTCTTGAAAAAATCTTAAAAATCTAAAAAAGTCCTTAAAAAAATGAACATCTTGGTGAAAACCTAGCAATAGGCACCTTGATGATTCACAAAAAAAAATATCAAAAGTACAAAAAAAGTAAAAAATATCAAAAATACAAAAAAAATTAGAAAAAGAAAAAGTACCTTGGTGAAAACCTAGAAACAGGCGCCTTGGTAGCAAAAATAGAATCTCTGCCAAGATGGTGAAAATCCGGCAAATGGGCGCCACTTGTTTCAAAATGCTCCATATATCAGTGCAATCATGGTCTTTCCTAGCTTTCAGTCTTGCTTTAGTTTATACATATCTCCCAGTTTGTTTTCAATAAGTCGGCCAGTACACCAATCACCTCAAGCGTCTGTATCCTACCAATGTTCAAACTTGGGGGGCAATCAAAGTCATATCCTATAGCCTCCAATGTATCTTAGACGTATCATATCCAGTCAGAGTCCTTTGAGGCTTCATCTGAGTCAGTCAATTTGTCTTGTCTCCAGAAAGGATTTTGCATCTACAACAACGCAATCAAACATCAAACACAAACTGAAAACAATCTGTGCTTTACATGCTTTTATCTCCTTGTATGCTTACTGATTCGCATTGAGATTTTTGCATATTATGTTCCCTTGAGCTCTTCGATGATGTCCTTTACAGAATTTAGAGAGTGATGACTGGGCGCATAATATTTTATTTGTCTTCTGCTTGTATGTGAAAATCTAACAACTTTAGAAATTTTGGATTGAAATGGTGTCCGTCTATAAGAGCCTCTATCTCAAATTAGATGGCCATGCGTACCTCGACCATTGATACCCAAAAAATTCTAGGAAGATTGATCTAACTATTGTCTTTTTGAGTGAGTTCTTTTTCCTATTGTGAAATGTGATCTTACCTAAGGATGTGAACGATAAAAGGTCACTACAGGTAATTCACATTGGATTTAGAATGATCTATTTGATGTGTTTGTAATGCAAGGCGTATTCTGGTCATCAGGACGTCTATGTTTTGATGCTTATACAAATTGCTATATCAAAATGGACATGATATTTAGGTTGTCCTGGCATTTGTACCTTGGTGCTTATATCTAATCCGATATTCTGAAAACAAAATCAATATTCATATATCCATGGTTTCCTAATCAATGGGTGTTGTATTGATTCCTACACATATAAATCGATATTCATATGTCTATGGTTTCATAACTAGTGGGCATTGTATTAATTTATCCAGTTACCTAAAAATTCAATGATGAGAATGACTGACACATGATCAGTGACTAGGTCCTAGGTCTTAGGTTGCATTTTTACACGTTTCTTTGCATTTTGCATGTTTGCATGATCTCACAATGGTTGGATAAACTTCAAAGCTTAAATAATTTTTTTTTCAATCACATCTTCAAATCTAAAAAGAGCTGAATCCTACAAGAAGGTTCCTCCAACGAAACAACAAGTAGAATCCTTTTTCAGGATCAAAATCAAAATCTGAGATCATTTATATTAATCACTACTTGCATAATCAACCTTCAATCATCACAGAAATCCAAAATTCAAATTAATTGATTATCTTACATCAAACTATCAAAATTTCAACTTGGTCAACCATGGTCAACTCATGGTTTAACCTAGTCAAACTTGGTCTTCAGGACCTCCAAACGATGCATAATGCATTTTTGAATCTATTTAACCACTTCTCAAATCAATTAACATGCTTTTGAACTATTCAACGTTGAATTTTCTTGTCAGATTTCAATTTTAATCCCAAAGGGGGCATGGTATTACACATCAATCAAAGTCTGTAATCTAAATTTGAAATCATATCTTTCCTTAGTAATCAAGACAACAACCACATCTAGTTGTTGATTCATCAAAAAGACCTCATCACTTGGGGAAAATCAATCATCGCTCGGGGCATATCAGATTCATCGAGATCCATATCAATCTGGTATTGTCCTAATCTTGTAAACAGTATCAATATTTTGTAACCATCAGTTCATTAGTGTTATTTCCTTGGTTCTTTGTAACTGAAGGGTTCAGATGTGATACCAATGTGATTCTTATCGACAATTGGGTCTGGAATCAGTCACTCACATTTTCGCAATCATAAGGTTCAAAATCAGGCATTTTGACACTTTTTCGCAATCATCGATTCATTACTATTATAGTTAACATTATCTTTGGTCATTCAGGACCTATTATCTTCATATCAATTTCAATCAGTTTCTAGCTCATATCAATTTCAATTTCAAACATCAGTTTCAACATCATGCACAGACTATCTTTGACCCACTGTGCTTCGCACAAGAATTCAAAGAGGGGCAAAATGTAATACCCCAAAAATGGGCTATAGGTTCATTAACCTTCTATATCGATACATCAAATGAAATCGACATCGAAGTCCTAACCTAAGGCACATCTAAACATCATAGAATCTTAATTGATTACCTCCAATTCTACATCGGGGAATATTCCTAGTAATATTCCTAATTATCTTAATTATCTTTGATTTAATGATTATTAGTCGATAAATCCTATTTATCCTAAAGTTTGATTAATTGAATATTCTGAATATTTAATTAATTAGATTTAATACTGCCACTTAATTATTTCATTGGATTTAATTATATTTATTCCTAAATTGTATTATTCCATTTTGACAATAAATCAAAATTCCTATCATTAATTGATTAAATTCTTATTTAATTAATTAAAGCAAGTTGTCATATTTAATGATGTAATTGGAACAAAAGTTTGATTTAATAATTGATTAACCCATAAATCAATTATTTTATTTTCAAAATCAGTTAAGTTGACGATAAATCATTTTATTTATTTATTTAATTCATGATTAATTATGCACATCCAAAAAGCAGTTGAACTAGAAATCAGAAAATCAATTGAAGTTGTTTTAAAAATAAACTCAACTCTCTTTTGAGTTGAAAGCTGATCTCAACTTTTGATTTAAATTAAAAAGTTGTTTTTGCATGATTTTTTGTGAGTTAACTATCTTTAATTCCTTATTGACTCAAAAATCAACAAGAGTGATTTATGGTTTTTCCATGCACCTCCAAAGCCCTAGATTTCTATAAAATAAAGGCTTCATCTCTTCATAGATAATCTCACAAGTTTGCATACTTACTCTACCAAAATCAATCTCATAATTTGCAAACTTATGTTGGCAAATTGGTATCTAAAGAATTGAAGCTTCTTTGCGAATCAACAATTTTTGTCAGATCAATCTTGTTTTAGTTTCATATCATTTAGTATATCATTGTTAGATTAATTGCATTGCATATCAGTTCTTCATATAGATTAGATTTCATATCATTTTTCATTCTTATGGCATCTAAAATCCAAAAAAATAGATTAATTTGCATCCAATTCATATCCAGATTCTGCATTCAAATCTTTCATTTAGGTGTCATCAAGGTCACTGATCTCGGTCCAATTTGAGAATACATACTCGCATCTACTAGAAGGCAGTAAATCACCTAGTTAGATTAGTTTTCCTTTCATTGCATGATTTTGATTTTAGCTAACCTCTAATGTTTTACTGAAGTGTTGTGTCTACAACTAGGTACAAAATTCACACACACATTTCTTCTGCATTCAAATCTTTCATTTAGGTGTCGTCAAGGTCACTGATCTTGGTCCAATTTGAGAATACATACTCGCATCTACTAGAAGGCAGTAAATCGCCTGGTTAGATTAGTTTTCCTTTCATTGCATGATTTTGATTTTAGCTAACCTCTAATGTTTTACTGAAGTGTTGTGTCTACAGCTTTTTACATGCTTTTATCTCCTTGTATGCTTACTGATTCGTATTGAGATTTTTTTTGCATATTATGTCCTTTTGAGCTCTTTGATGATGTCCTTTATAGGATTTAGAGAGTGATGACTTGGGGGCATAATCTTTTCTTTGTCTTCTGCTTGTATGTGAAAATCTAACTTTGGAAATTCTAGATTGAAATGGTGTCTGACTGTAAGAGCCTCTATCTCGAATTGGATGGCAATGTGTACCTCGACCATTGATACTCAAAAAATTCAAGGAAATTTGATCTAACTATTGTCTTTTTGAGTGAGTTCTTTTTCCTATTGTGAAATGTGATCTTACCTAAGGATGTGAATGATAAAGGGTCACTACAGGCACTAATACATTTGGGGTGAAATTGCGACGGCAATTTGTGACAACAGGGAAATGTTAAGCGGTTTTGGCTTTTTTTTTTTCAAATATAGCCCGACACCGTCGCAATTGTGACGTTGTCGGGATATAAGTGCAAAAAAAAAAAGGAACGTTGTCATTTGTGTTTTCAACAGCGCTGAGAGAGATTCCCTTCGCGAAATCAAGCGGGTTATCATTTGTGTTTTGAACAAAGCGGGTTGTCATTTGTGTTTTGAATAGCACCGAGAGAGATTCCCTCCACGAAATCAAGCGGGTTGTCATTTGTGTTTTCAACAGTGCCGAGAGAGATTCCCTCGACAAAATCACAGCTACAATTTCTGAGTACGTTGGGTTTATTTTTCTTTTGTCATTATTATTTAATCTGGTATTCAGCTGTTAGAGAGCTAAAATACCCAGAAATGAGGACATATCTATGTTGAATTTATTGTTAGCGGCTTTGGTTATTTAGAATGCTTCCCCACAATACTTAATAGGATGCATTTGGTTTTCAAAGCTTTCATTGACTTGGATTCAAGATTCTGAGACTTTCACGTGCCTTGCTTCAGTTGTTTCCGCAAACAAACAAATCGCGTGCCTTTTGTATGCTTCCACATTTTATATACATGTCCATCAGGGTAGTCACCACCACTATATTTGACAAAAACCCATCTTCAATTACTTTTTGGTGAATTTCCCTACCCTGTTCTAAAGATCCCATTTTGGCATATGCTTGAAAAATGCTGGCAAAAGTGGTTGAGTTTGGTTTTATACCTCCCAATTGCATTTGTTTAAAAACCTCCAATGATTTTTAAACAAATGCAATTGGGAGGTATAAAACCAAACTATAACAATCCACCCTTGCTTGGATAGATCACTCACTGCTATACATTAGCATTCAACTCACGGTAATTTCCCACAGTTTATCCTGTGATCACACTGTTTTCGACAAAACTTTGCATATGCAATGTCAGTACTTCATAATACAAGTTAGTTATTGTCATCCCATGAATATTAGGCATTCTATGTTCATTAGATGATCTTCATTATCTCTAAAACTCTACTGCAATGACAAGTCTAGACAAAAGAATGACTGTTTCAACAGTGATTGGCGCGACAACAGTCTCAATATAATAGTAAACTCATTCAATAACAAGAATAATTGAATAATCAAACCAAATGATTTGAGACTTAAAAGATCAAGGAACTTGCAGAAATTAAAGTTTATTGCTCGTTGTTTCCTTCACCAGTCCATACACCCACGCAATAGCAAATTCAAAGTAAACTCATTCAAAACGGTTTAGAATGGATGAAAGAAATCCTTCTAACTCATGTATGTGTTAGTTCAAACAAACTAAGACTTCCAAGATAAATGGAGTTGCAAAAACTAAGAGTTTTATATTTCTTACTGTTGCAGTCCGTATATATCTCCCTTCTTTGTCGTAACAGAGATATATATAAGATTCTTTATAACTTCTCAAAAACTAATCCAACCAATTTTCATCGGTTGGAGCTTAGTTTGAGCCTAACTAAATCCTAAATACTAACTCCCTCCATTGTTAGCTAACTGTTGGATTTTGAAAATTCAAAAATTCCAACTTATAATTAATTGAATTATTTTAATCCAAAGACCACTAAACTCACTAACTTTGATCTCTTATGATTATTAAACTTTCCAAAAGACTTAAACTTCCGCACTAGCCTATTCTAGATTCTTAGAACATTATTGAACTTTGGACAATCTCAGTCCATTGTAAACAAGCTTTTAGTCCTAATAAGGACATCATTACAAACTCATTGAAGTATTGCATTATTTTAATAACATTAAAGGTGCTAAGATCCTCCAATTGACCTATTGACCCTGTTTATGTATTCCATCCCTCTGATTTGTCCTGAAAGTCTGTATAATCTCCGTCTCCAAATTGGTTGTGTGAGGTGCTCCGGCACCAGTTTGCCAATGGAATAGAAGTTGTTCTTCCTATATCAATGGAAATCCTAGCTCTACAACTTCTAACATTAATTGAAGTAGAGGAAGATGGTGCGATGAATTTCATATTAGTAAAATTGTTGAATCTACAAGAAGCTTATGAGAATGCTTATAATGCCTTGACACATCACCAAAGAATAGTATAATGTGGGTTTGACAAGAGGTATGCAATCCCCCTCTTAAGAAAAATGATATGATTTTGAAGTACAATGAAAGAGCAGCCAATCCAAGTCAACATACAAAGTTTGATGCCTTATGGGAGGGTCCTTTTCATATTTCTCGCTACAAAGAAAATTATGTTTTTGAGTTGGAAAACATGGAAGGTAATCCTTTTGAGATATTGATAAATAGGATCCATCTTAAACATTTCTATTAATAGTTTATCCTTCCTTCTTGTACATAGTAGGTTATTTATGCTTTAAGCTCAATAAGTATCATGAGGTACATTTTCTTTGTTGTTAGTCTCTAGTTTTCTTAAGGTTTGAGCCCATGTTTTACCCCGTGCATAGCATTTTTTGTTGTCCAACACATTTTAAAATGATCACCCCCCTATTATTGTATCACTTCCTCCTTGTTCCTCATTCAAGTGGCAATTACACAAGGGATAGTCACTGTGAGATGTCCTCATTTGTGACAAGGATAGTCACACATGAGGACATCTCACAGTGACTGTCCCTTGTGTAATTGCCACTTGAATGTATTGCTATTCAACCACATTTATGGGCCCGTTTGGACCACGACACACAGTAGCATCTACAGAGAAGAATATACCAACAGTTCTAAGAAGTTCCCTAGCACGTAGTAGCATCTACAGAGAAGAATATACAACATGAGGGCAGCCACTGTAAAGACAACATGATAATGTACACTCATTGTATGTGTACATTATCATGTTGTCTTTACAGTGACTGACCTCATTCAAGTGGCAATTACACAAGGGACAGTCACTGTGAGATGTCCTCATTTGTGACAAGGACAGTCACACATGAGGATATCTCACAGTGACTGTCCCTTGTGTAATTGCCACTTGAATGTATTGCTATTCAACCACATTTATGGGCCCGTTTGGACCATGGCACACAGTAGCATCTACAGAGAAGAATATCCCAGGTGTAACAAGTTGTAAGAATATACCAACAGTTCTAAGAAGTTCCCTAGCACATAGTAGCATCTTCTAATTGTCTATACCACTTCACAAGGTATTGTTTGCACACATTGTTTTTGGTTCTTTTGATGACCCTTATTTTGAAATTGCTATTAGGCCTTGTAGCTTATATGTTTTGATTGCTGGAGAGCTTCTAAAGCTAAGCAAGAAGACCATTGCACGAGTTATAGCCACGCGCTCAGGTTTGAAAATTGTATATTTTTTAATCTAATGTATATTTTAACTAGACTTTTAGCTTATTTTTGCTGTATATTTTAATCTAAAGGGAATCATGGATGTGAACTTGAAAGAATTTTGTACTTAGTTCTTATGGAGAGAATAGTAGTAGTTTACGGTCTAATATCAAATACAGTTTTCCAATTACAGAAAGTTAATGAATTCTAATATCTTATATGTTTTGATTGCTGGAGAGCTTCTAGAGCTAAGCAAGAAGACCATTGCACGAGTTATAGCCGCGCGCTCAGGTTTGAAAATTGTATATATTTTAATCTAATGTATATTTTAATCCTTTTGCCATGTCATGTAATATGTCTTGCCTTGTAGCTTATATGTTTTGAAATTGCTGTTAGGCCTTGTAGCTTATATGTATTGATTGCTAGAGAGCTTCTAGAGCTAAGCAAGAAGACCATTGCACTAGTCGTAGCCGCGTGCTCAGGTATGAAAATTGTATATTTTTTAATCTAATGTATATTTTAACTAGACTTTTAAAATATTAAAGGATTTAACTAGGTCTAAGAAGATTTGTGTACTTTTGACAATTTTGCTTAGTCACTGAAAGTTGTAGACAGAAGTTTTCATAGCCCAATTTTTGCTTCCTGCGAAGAACGATCATGTCAGATAATATAAGTGAAGAACAAAATAGGGAGACAATCGCTAGATTGTGGTCTAACTTGAAAAGAAAAGGTGATGGAAAATGTTATTGTCCCTGAAAAATTTGTAAGGGCTTAAACCATAGAAGACTGCTAATCAAAACAGTTAAGAGACATTGTAGGGAGAATGGTCACATTGAAGGGGGGCATGACTATCATCCACTAGTAAGTTGTTCATTATATCATTTTAATAATTTATATACATATGAAATCACTTGATGATGAGTTGAAGATCATGGTTTATTTATGTTAATCAATTTTATATAGGTTGATCTCCCCAGGGAAGTACATGATATGGAGGAACATGGGGGTGCGAATATCCAAGGTGAAGATAATGATCCCATGGAAGATGACGATCATGCACCAGAAAACACAATTGAAGATGATGGTATAAATACATTGATCCATGACACATTTAGTCCAAGTGGATCTGATCATGATGATGATGATAGCCTCGATGTACCTCTACTTGAGAAGGCATACGAGCCCCTATACAAAGACTCCCAAACAACTCTTCTCTCTGCTATATTGTTGTTGTTGAACTTGAAGGTTATGAATGGTTTATCCAACATAACAATGTCACGTATGTTAAGGTATGTCATATATGTCTTTATAGTTAACAAAGGGTGAATAATGTACCACTAATATTGTTTATATTAACAACTTATATTTTTTGCTGTAGATTGATAGGCGAGTTTTTGTTACCACCATCAAATATTCTACCTCACTCATATTGAGAATTATCTGCTATTATGAAAGATATTGGAATGGAGTATCAAGCAATACATGCTTGTCCCAATGATCATATTATATATTATAAAGAACATGAATTTGCAACACAATGCCCTGTATGTCATACGAGTAGATATCGAACAGATCGAATAACAAAAAAGGTGCCTCACAAGGTTCTTCGTTACATCCCCATTATTCCACAGATGCGACAATTATTCAGGTGTACTAGCTTGGCACAATTTATGGATTACCATGCACGTAATAGAAGTCAAGATGACATTATTCGAATCCCCGTGGATGGTTCAGCATTTATGCACATAGAGGAAAAGTGGCAACACTTCAAAGAAGAACCTCGTAATCTCAAGCTTTCATTGGCAGCGGATGGTGTCAATCCATTTGGAGAGATGAGATCTGTTTGCTCGGTGTGGCCTGTTTTTGTTATCAACAATAACATTCCTCCATGGATGTCAATAAAGAGGGAGCACATTATGTTGGCAATGATTGTTCCAGGTATTTTATCATTTGATAGTTATTAATTTACATGTACTTACAAATCTTACAGTAAAATGGTCACAATAATTATGTAATGTTACTGTTCATTCAAGTAGGTAAATATCAAGTTAAAGATATGAATGTATATATTGAGCCTCTTATTGATGAGTTGGTGGAGTTATGGAATGGTGTCACTATGTATGACGTGTCTAGACCAATAGGACAAAGACAATTTCAATTCCATGCAATACTTGTATGGACAATACATGATGCCCCAGGGCTAACACATTTTTGTGGTATGTTATAGTGAATTCAAGTTGCGCATGATAATTCTAATTATAAAAATCAACATATTTAATAATCCAATTATATCATTATCTTGTAGGTCTTCAAACAAAGGGAAAATTTGCATGTCCAGTTTGTGGTCCAAAGATGAAATCTCGTCATTCAAAAAGTTTAGGAAAGCGGGTGTTTGATGAGTACAGACACTTCCTCCACAGGAATCATAAGTATCGAAGTATGGAAAAACATCTTTTCAATGGGAAAGAAGAGACTACATCAAAGCCATGAAGAATGACACCTCGCCTATGGAAGTTGGAATATAATAGAATTAATCATCGAGGTAATGTCATTCCACCTAATGGTTTATGTTTGTAATTTATATATTTCTATTGTGATTTTTGTTTACTAATTATGTAATTGATGATCGTGAAGGTCGTCAAGGCACTACTGACAACCTTCCAAAGGGACTAAAAAGCTATCCTAGACAATTTAGTAGGTTGCCCTACTACGAGGACCTACAAATTGTGCATTTGTTTGATCCTATGCATATTGGAAATAATATAACAGAGACATTGTGGAAAATACTGGATGGAAGGCGTGACAAAGAAAAAATTGTCAAAATTTGTAATGACATTCATGAATCCAATCATGCACTGAAGAATTTCATTCACTCAAATAGCAATAGAGATCAGATTAATATAAGTGCCCTTCCTTGGTTATTAACGGAGCAGCAAAGTGATGCCATAAAAGAAGTCATATGAAAAATTCGATTTCCCACAGGATTTACTGCGAACATAAGCAATCTCATATCAAAGAAAAGTGAATTTAGGCCAGGGCTCAAAATGCATGATTGGCATACTTTCATCAAGGTAAGTTATGTTCTTCTGTATTTACAATATATTCATAAACTACGTGTACTATTCATTATGTTATGTTAGAAAATAATGAAATGATTGGTTTATAATTACTGCAGTACGTGCTACCTCTATCTCTCCCAGAGCACTTCAACAATAACATCAAACAAGTGATATATGATCTTGGAAAATACATGAGGTAAGCAGTAATATCTGTTCAATTTGTTGTATATATTTATTATATTCACGATTTGTTTTTCTTGCTATGTAATCTATTGTATATTATTTTGTAAAGTATCGTATTTATATATTTTTTGTGACTTGAATCTCTTAATGTAGGTGGTTGTCATCTAAAGAAATCCATAAAGAAGATATAAACTATTGGAAGAGAAGAATTTCTCATTTACTATGTGAAATGCAAAAGTGTCTACCTCCAACTTTTTTCAATGCACAAGAACACTACCTCATACACCAAGTTGAGGAGATTGAATTTTGTGGACCTGCACACACTAGGTCAATGTGGATGGTTGAGAGGCACTTGAAATCTTTGAAGGCTTTGGTTCGACAAAGAGCAGATCCTGAGGGTTCTATGGTAGAGGGATACATGGTATACCAGACTATGGTGTACATTACTGAATATCTTCCTAAGTTTGCTTCAAATATCCATGTAGATCGCATTTGGGATCTCGACCCTTTTAAAAAATTCAAAGGGGAGTACTTGATGGGGAAAGGTAGATTGAGGAAAGTGACAAGTAATAAATTATAAGATGTTATTGTAATAAATTATTTCTTAATCTTCAAAATAAATCGGTTGTAAGTCATCTATTTTTTTTTTGTACAGTTGCTCGAGAGTGGGATGCACTACATTTGTATATTGCAAACAATCTTGATTGGATGACGGTATGGATTGAATGATGTCAACATTCTGGTCACACATGAACATGGGAAGGTGTATCTTCATTGGTTAAAGAAGCTCATCGTAATGGAGATTCTAATGTTACGCAAAGGGAAATAGATTTAGGATATGGTTTAAGAGATTTCCAGGTACGTACAAAATTATTAATCACCCGTATGTTTATCAACTCACGATATAATAATTTTGACATGTTTCACATATTATTGCAGGTTAAACACCACAAGGGTATGTTCTGTAATGGTCAAAAATTTTGCGTCAAAGTGTTGGATGACACGAAGAAAACTTGTGATTCTGGAATAACTGCAGTCTTTCAAGTGACTAATATTTCATCTAGAAATGACTTAGATCCTCAAGAGTCTAAAAATCAATACTATGGCATTTTGGATGATATACTTGAGTGCAACTTTAGTTCCTTCAAATTAGTACTCTTCATTGTCAAATGGTACAGGCTACGACTTAATCCAAATGGTCCTAATAGAACTGTTATTGAACATGATAATGGATTTACAATGGTTAATACAAGGTCATTTGAGCCAGTTGGGGATGAGCCCTATGTTCTTCCAAGCCAATGTGAGCAGGTATTTTACTTAGAGGTTTCACATAAACCGGGTTGGTCATTTGTTGTTAGACATGAACCGAGAGGAAGGCCGATAAAGTATAATGCGATGGAAGAAGAAGATACCGAAGAAGTAGAAGATGATGTAGATGATGATCATGATCGACAATTATTGGATGATGTTCCTGAGACAAATTTTCATGAAGAAGAAGAAGAAGATGATGACGATGATGCTGCTACTGATGATGATGATGAAGATGATGTTGATGTTGATGATGATGATGTTGATGATGACGACAACGACGACAATGATGACAATGACGACGACGATGACGATGATGACGACGATGATGACGAGGATGATGATGATGATGATGATGATGAGGATGATGATGATGAAATTTAAAGGTATGCCATCAATCCTTAATGTATTTAATATTCATTTCTTGATAGAAAAATATTTGTCTTAAATGGTTACATAGTTTATTCATTATCTATTTAAAAGCTACAAGTTTCAACTACAAATAGAATACTGCTAATCTAAATTAACTATTAATCTAAATTAATTAAATAAAACTATTTAAAACACATATTGATGCATGAATGTATTGAGCCTTATTTTATTTCAGGTCAAAAGCATTTGTAAGTGTTCTCACAACACCAACCAAGCATCTTCATAAGATCACTCTCCTTGATCCAAGCCAACTCCATAACCTATCAGAGTGCACACCAAATCCTTATGCCACCTTAGCGTTCTACATCTTTGGAATAATCCCAATGTCCCTCAATCCATCCAATGGATTCATCCAAGCAATCTAATCAACAAACTATCAAATGCTCACAATGCCTCAATAGGCTCCAAACTTGACTTCACCTTAACTAGGTGTTTCCTCCACCTCCACCACACACATCAAACAACTTCAAATAGCATGTCCCCAAGGTTACTAAGGCCTCAACTCATCAGCTGATACAAAAACCCAGTTTTAGCCCTTCAGTAGGCCTACTTCCCTAGCAGGCTTATAATGTGAGCCTGATTTAAGTGTTATAATGTGTACGTTTTAATGTTTTTAATTTTTATGTGATGCTTATGATGGATGTGATTATGATTATGATGTGATTATGCTCATGATAATTGAATTACATTTGCAGGAAATTGAACCCCTTTCAAGAGCATCCCGCACAGTCTCATGGATCGACAGGTATAAGTCAATACACCTTATAGAAAGTCTATTTAATACACTTATCAATAGTAAGATTGATGTCTTCTAAGATCTCTCCCATTTGTAGGTACCAACAAATAGGTATTTGTTAGAAGTGTCTTCCTCGAGTGAGGGAAATATAGGAATAGAAGAGGAAAGTGAGACATGCAGTTTATCTAGAATAGGGAGATTAACTAGAGGTCAAAGGACTAGAAGGAAATTCAATAAACACATGAAATTTTTCCTTGCTCAAGGGGGGTCATGTTCTTATGATGATGAGATGAAAGGTGACATCGAGGTGCCCTTGAGGTACCAACATCTACAGAAACATTGGGTACCCAAGGAACTTCCTCCAATAAACACTGATTTTTGTGTTAATGAGAGGATATATCGCATAGCACCATCATCATTACATGGTTTGGGCCTATTTTCTATGGATGGCATAAAGGTGTCTTACAACAAAGTTTCTGAATTGATGGAGTATGTTGGACCATGTTACGATTACAAAAGTTGGATGCATATTGTTCAATATAAAAAAAGTATGCGTAGGTATGCACTCTCGGCAAATTATATACAACAGTAAGACAATAATCAAAGTAAAAGTGTGGCTATATACATTGATGGAAGGCCAAAAGCAACAGGGAATATTGTGGGTTTTATAAATAGTACACGACCTGGGTCAACTATAAAGCAACCCAATTGCATATTTGAGGCGCGCGAGGGAAATCGTGTATTCATCTGTGCGATAAAATCAATACGTGCAGGGGAAGAGCTACTTATTGATTACAATTTGAACCACATAGATACAAATGAGGCTACTATCATGGGGGTGGTACATACTATTAAACCAACTTCTAATCAATGACTCCAACATACCATTTAGTTATTAAATTTTTGGCTAACATTTTTATACTTGATCTTTGACACAGGGGCACAATATGGAGCAACCGCTCGAAGGTGATGGTGACGATATTCCTAGCTCATCTACACATGAGCAGGTAAAACTCATTATAATTGTGCAAACTAGATAGAAGCAAAATGTTATTTTTTTTAATGTTATTTTCTTCATTGTTTTGGAGTAATTTTGATAATACTAATACTATTGTTGTCACAGAGGGCCGGTGGTCAGAGAGAGGGAAAGCAACCTGCAGTCCCTCAGGAGTCCCCCCTTGTGGACCCTTTTTTTATTGATTTAGCAGAGACCAATGACCCGATCGGTTCCATTAAAAAGCTGCTAAAGAAAATTGGGAAAGAACTTCTACGTTTGGTATCCATACATCCTCAGACTCAGGAAATAAAAGACAGGGCAGCTGAGTTGTTGCGCACTTCTGAAAACTTTAAAGTAAGTATTAATGAAATTTTTAATTATTACAAGAGTTCAATAATGGTTTTTATGTTATGCTCTTTTATGACATTAATTAAAATATGGATGCATTGTCTTTACAGAGTTATTTGCGTAATTTTGAACCCCATTCCCATGATGAGGCCGGTACTGCAAGTGGTTCAGGTAGATCACATGTTCCATTCCCCACTTGTGTTTTTCACTGAATATATATAGGAATGATCATAATCATTGACAATACATGCTCGAACAATCTTTTTTTTTAATGCTCTAACAATCTTGTCCATGCTAGTCCACGTGTTCTATATTTATGCATGCTCTAACAATTTTATTCTTCAGCTCCTTTCCATGATGATATGACAACGCCGCCTCCATCCAGGATAGCCACAAATGTCTTGCCGACTGCCATGTCAACAACACACAGCCTAAATGCACCAACTGTTGCACCATCTACTGGTACACAAATCCCTCTTTTTCTCTCTTTTGTTATGTGTTTAAGTGTTATGTGTTTACGATGTAGATCCCTTGATTGTGTTTGTGCCATGGGTGCTCTGCACCAATTTATTTCCCTTGAAGTATTATTTCTTGGAGGCATTTGATAATGGTTTTCATTTTTTGCAATAGGAGATGCAATAAGTCCCGATGCAGCATCATTTCCTGGATGTTCCCATGTTCCTAGTACGGGAACGGTGAAGGATTGCGTATTGATCATCAGCGACGATGAAGGCATTCCCTTAAAAGTAGCCAAAGTTCCAGGTACTTTAAAGTTATTATTATTCTATAGTGATATAATAGTAATTTAGTTTTTGATCACTCTTCATCGACTAATGATCCCATGATTATTTTGTAGGGAATGATATTTTTTGGCGAAAACTTGGTGACGAGTGTTTGCGGATATTCGGGCCCACCCTACGTACATGGTGGAACATCATATCCTAACTAAAACCCCAAACCACTATTTTGATTTCATATCATTGGTAGAATAGTTTTCCTTTTCATCAATTTCTTGAACTATATTAAAGGTAGCTTCTCTTCATTTATGAGTCTAACATGTTTTTTTTTACTTAAAAGGTGGAATAACCAAGATAAAAAGTTGAAGGATGATCTTGTACATAGTATGACCTAGCTTTTTGGACCTCGTGCATTCGAGAGAAACAAGCTCCTTGAAAGAGCTGGTTTATGTTTGAAGTATATTAGGGACCAGTACAGGAAATATTTAGAGGTTAACCCTAGGCACGAGCGTCCGCCCTGTGTTCTTGAGGCTGAGTGGCAGGCTTTGATTTTGGATGGAAAGTATAAAGCCGACATGAAAAAAGGAATTACGCCAGTAGAGAGTAGAGCAAGGTATGTGATACTTTTGAGAATGTAATTATGTACTAATTAACCTCTAAATTTTTCCTGTAATTATGTACTAATTAACCTCTAAATTTTTCCTGTACTGGTCTCTAACATATTTCAAACTTTTCATAGATTTCCTGACACATCAAAGGCAACAAAGGCAAGATTAGAAAAGCACGGGACACACAAGCTCGGCTCTGGTGGTTTTTCCAAACTTCAAGCACGAGTTGTAAGTATTAGTAAATGAAAACTTGTATCAATTTTTTTATATATTGCAAGGAATTTTTTTTTGATCAAACAATGCAAGTAAAATTCACCATACCAAGAAAAAATGTAGGGGTCAGAGTTCAATAGATGCCTCACAGAAGAGGACAAGAGAATTGGCTTCCAACAAGGCTATAGAGCCGTGGCTGAATGGCTACGAGCTGAAATCAGTGTGCAAGGTTCAAATAATGATGCATCTGAGCCACAGGTAAATAAGCTAAATGAAATTTATTTCAAATTGAATACTTTACCAATTAGTCTATTTGATGTTAAGTTCTAATATAAAGTGAGTATATCTGTTTTAAGAAAGCAATGATAACAATGTGTAGGATATTGGAATGCAACCTGACAATCCTTCTACACAATCTATGCATAATGAAGGTTCGCATGATGTGCATCCTAGTGGTGGAGGTATACATTTGCTATTAAAATTTTTATATGTAATTACAATTGGTGTTTGGATTAATGTAACATTTTGTATAGCAACTGTAGAGGATCGAGGGGTCGGTGCTCATGAGCATGTTGAGGTTGAGTCTAGACAAAATGATGTGGCCAGATCAGGTAATTAAACAGCACCACAGTTATGTTCTTTAAAATAATTAAATACTTGTAACAATTATAATTAAATATTTTAAATTTAACTCTTTTATTTGTTATTGTAGAGGACCCCCCTTTGCAGCAGCATAGGAATTTGAGATCATCAAGAACAGAGAACAAAACAACTGATGAGGGGGGTATTGATGATAACACTGATGCTCCTCTTAGAGCTTACATAGAAAAAAAAATTAGAAAGAGAAAAAAGAAATGATTGTCATCTAAATACCTTAATTGATAATGACTGAATTTTATGTCTCAATGAATTTAATTATGTGCTAATGAATGTTCATGAATTATGTGTTTATTTTCATATTGATGAATGTTGCGTGTTAACGAATCTAATGTGTTAATGAATGTTATCATGTGATATTGATTGAATGTTACATTTTATTAATAATTGAAAGAATGAATGAATGTTAGATGTTAACGGGGAATGTAGAGTGATGTTAGGGGGAGGGGGGTGGGGCCAAATGAGCTTCCACCTTCACGTGGTTGGCCCTGTTTAGTAGAGAATATTAAACTATATTCTCGAAACAAAGTGAAGCTCAATAAGATACTAAATGAGTCAAAATGGTTATCAAGGTCCTCTATCCATAAGATACTTGTAGTCAAAATGGTTATTAATAAGATACTTGTAGTCAAAATGGTTATCTAGGTCCTCTATCCATTCCATAAGTTCTTCACCATTCAAACTTCCTCCATAACAAGGAATGTGCTCTAGGTTAGTCATGAAGCCTAGCATGGACTCTCTGTCAGATAGAGCCACTATTTCAGAGCCTTTTCTGTGCATTTCCTTCAAGCACTGTATAGTGTACGGATGTGAAAGGGAGGGTAGACCAGTGTGGAAGTTAGAGTATTTATATCTTATGCTTTGAGAGTTTATTTGGTAGATTCAAGACACCTTATATCAAAGTTATTCCTTTTTCTTATCTGTTGTTCTGTCAAACCCTCATTTTTTGGGTTATTGCATTCAAATGGCCTTAACTTGCAAATAAACCATAGGATATCCTCTATTCTTTGTAAAATGCAAGTTAAGGGGGTTTGTTTTCATATTTTAAAAGCTTTGGAACAGGATACTAAGCCAGAGAATTTCAAGAGCAAGCCCTAGGTCAAGAATCTCAATGTTCTTGACTAGGAGTTGATGGATTATGCAAGATCAGAGGGTAGCGGCAAGTAAAGGACCTCAAACCTTGTTGAATCTAGATCTTTAGAGCATGGTGGACATCTTCAAACTCTGATCTTGGTTTCATGCACCCATTTTCAATGCCTTGTTTTGGAACCCACACCCAAAGGCATGCATTAGGTCTGCGGACTCAATAAGGACATTGATATGCTGGAGTGGAGTCAGGGTTTGGGAGTTGGAGGATTGTTAGAACATCAAAAAGGGTACTCAAAAAACATATAAGTTCATAAGGTCCTTTGTCAAATTGAAGAGTTATTGCTGCAGAACAGGTTTTGGAGACCTACTAGAGTCACTAGGTCTATTTGTGATTTTGATGTCTTGGGTTGTTTGGAACACAACCAATGCATGATTCTGCATGTTTTAGGGAATCTTAAGAGTTTTCAAATGTTTTATTGGGTTGGCAAAGCCTAGGATCAATAAAGTCTCTTTTGGTAGAAAATCAGGGAACTTGTCCCTAAAAGGAAATTTGGTCTTGGTTGGGATTGAGTCAATAAGCTGTTAGAAGTATCTTGAAACCTTTGAAGTCCCTCTAGTACAAAGATTTTAAACTGGTCTGATAGAATCAGAGGCTAAATTGCTTAGGTGTAACATTTTGGTGTCTTGAAGTGGGTTGGGGCTTAAGACCAAGTTTCTTGCTGACCACTCTGCATCACATTGTCTTGCATGAAATTAGTCATTCTATATACACTAGTCTAGTGTTGTCAATAGACCCAAATAGTTCAAAGATACTCGAACCAATCAGATGTTTTATGGGGTGCATTTTTGTGTTAGGTAGAAAGGATTCTTCATACAGGTGAAAGTCTCGAACCTTTCCCCACTCCCAAAAAAATATCACTTGTACTGTTATGAGCAGTCATGAGGACTAGACAGATACATTATAATATATGTAATTGCCACTTGAATGTATTGCTATTCAACCACATTTATGGGCCCATTTGGACCACGGCACATAGTAGCATCTATAGAGAAGAATATCCCAGGTGTAACAAGCTCTAAGAATATACCAATAGTTCTAAGAAGTTCCCTAGCACACAATAGCATCTACAGAGAAGAATATACAACATGAGGGCAGTCACTGTAAAGACAAAATGATAATGTACACTCATTGTATGTGTACATTATCATGTTGTCTTTACAGTGACTGTCTTCATTCAAGTGGCAATTACACAAGGGACAGTGACTGTGAGATGTCCTCATTTGTGACAAGGACAGTCACACATGAGGACATCTCACAGTCACTGTCCCTTGTGTAATTTCCACTTGAATGTATTGTTATTCAACCACATTTATGGGCCCGTTTGGACCATGACACACAGTAGCATCTACAGAGAAGAAGTTTGGTATGCAATGGTCTTGAAACCTCCTGAGAAATTCTTGGTATGCATTTGTGTGGTGCAAAAGCTTCGTTGAAAGAGAAAAAGAAGAAAAGAATAGAAATGATTTTTTTTCTTTTTATGTCATATACTGTAACCAGCTACTTATAACTTGCAAAAATTATTATAACAATTTGAAATTGAAACTTAGTTTAATGTGAAACTGAGAACTGCTTTATTAGAGCTTTCTGTGATTTAGATTCAGACATCAAGAACATTATTTGCCTAATATTGTGATTAATGTTTATTTATTAATATCTCATACTGACAAACAATTGATAATTGTAGGGAAAACATCATTGGGGGTCTTTGAGGATCCACCAAAAACCAAGGAGAAAATGTATTCAAATGCTAAAGATGGTGTAACAGTCCTTACAGCTGTTGAACCTTGCTGTGTAGATCATCTCCGATTCTCCAAGTTCAACAGTACTGTGGTATTCCTTTGGATACTTCTAATGGTAAATTTCAGACATCAAGTTCTTTTCGTATGAAACTACTACATTTGTAATCTGTAGTTTTAAACTTTTAGTTTATAAATGTTCATCAGCTTTAGTTCGTATGCTGCCATTTCAAGTATGATTAATGAAGTTACCTTTATCACAGGATGAAAGTGAGCAGTCAGCATACTGGTACGGAGCTGGCAGCATTGATACAGTGACTAGGGCATCGTTTAATGGTGGTATTGTGTTTTCCCATGTTTAGGGCATCGGCCTTTTGAAGCATTGCCTTCATCTTTCTTAAGTCTGAGTTTTAAGTTTGTTTATTTCCATCCTAACTTGCTTTTCCCTCTTCGGTTTTGCAGTACTGTGAAGCTAGTCGCAAGTTAGGGCTGTTTCATTGCATACCCAAAACAATGAAGACGTTACGGTCCACAAAACGTTTGTGCTTGAAAGATGAACAAATACAATTAAACTTCTAAATAACCAAAGTCGCTAACAATAAATTCAACATAGATATGTCCTCATTTCTGGGTATTTTAGCTATGTAACAGCTGAATACCAGATTACATAATAATGACAAAAGAAAAATAAACCCAACGTACTCAGAAATTGTAGCTGTGATTTCGCAGAGGGAATCTCTCTCGGCGCTATTGAAAATACAAATGACAACGTTTCTCTACATTATCATGTTGTCTTTACAGTGACTGTCCCTTATGTAATTGCCACTTGAAGGAGGACAGTCACTATAAAGACAACATGATAATGTACACTTACAGAATGAGGACAGTCACTCTAAAGACAACATGATAATGTACACTCACTGTAAGGACAGTCACAAATGAGGACATCTCACAGTGACTGTCCCTTGTGTAATTGCCACTTGAATGTATTGCTATTCAGCCACATTAATGCTTTTCTTCTTCAACAAATGAGCATAGTCACTCTAAAGACAACATGATAATGTACACTTACTATGAGTGTACATTATCATGTTGTCTTTAGAGTGACTATCCTCATTTGTTTGAACTAACACATACATGAGTTAGAAGGATTTCTTTCATCCATTCTAAACTATTTTGAATGAGTTTACTTTGATTTTGCTGTAACATAGAAGGCCTAATATTCATGGGATGACAATAACTAAATTGTATTATGAAGCACTGACATTGCATAGGCAAAGTTTTGTGGAAAACAATGTGATCACAGGATAAACTGTGGGAAATTACCTTGAGTTGAATGCTAATGTATAGCAGTGAGTGATCTATCCAAGCAAGGGTGGATTGTTATAATGTGGAACATTGTATGATGTTTGTGAGATGGTGAATCATCAACTAATTTGGATTTGAAGGGTGTAGAATTGGGTGATTGAGAATGCCCTAGTTAAGAAGGGTTTAGAGCCAAGAATTGTGGGTTTGGGTGTTGCAGAGCCCTAGAGGCTAATTCCCTTTGGAATTGTTTGTTTCAAAGTGTAAGAAGACACTGTCCAGGGATTAGGAAGTGTTAGGTGGAATTTATCATATACTTCCTTTGAAATTTGGGTCATTTTTATACATTAAAACCAGAGGTACAGTCATAGAACAGGGTAGGGAAATTCACCAAAAAGTAATTGAAGATGGGTTTTTGTCAAATATAGTGGTGGTGACTACCCTGATGGACATGTATATAAAATGTGGAAGCATACAAAAGGCACGTGATTTGTTTGCGGAAACAACTGAAGCAAGGCACGTGAAAGTCTCAGAATCTTGAATCCAAGTCAGTGAAAGCTTTGAAAACCAAATGCATCCTATTAAGTATTGTGGGGAAGCATTCTAAATAACCAAAGCCGCCAACAATAAATTCAACATAGATATGTCCTCATTTCTGGGTATTTTAGCTCTCTAATAGTTGAATACCAGATTACATAATAATGACAAAAGAAAAATAAAGCCAACGTACTCAGAAATTGTAGCTGTGATTTCACGGAGGGAACCTCTCTCAGCGCTGTTGGAAATACAAATGACAACATTTCTCTACATTATCATGTTGTCTTTACAGTGACTGTCCCTTGTGTAATTTCCACTTGAAGGAGGACAGTCACTGTAAAGACAACATGATAATGTACACTTACAGAATGAGGACAGTCACTCTAAAGACAACATGATAATGTACACTCACTATAAGGACAGTCACAAATGAGGACATCTCACAGTGACTGTACCTTGTGTGATTGCCACTTGAATGTATTGCTATTCAGCCACATTAATGCTTTTCTTCTTCAACAAATGAGGATAGTCACTCTAAAGACAACATGATAATGTACACTCACAGTGAGTGTACATTATCATGTTGTCTTTAGAGTGACTATCCTCATTTGTTGAAGAAGAAAAGCATTAATGTGGCTGAATAGAAATACATTCAAGTGGCAATCACACAAGGGATAGTCACTGTGAGATGTCCTCATTTGTGACTGTCCTTACAGTGAGTGTACATTATCATGTTGTCTTTAGAGTGACTGTCCTCATTTGTTGAAGGAAAAAAGCATTAATGTGGCTGAATAGCAATACATTCAAGTGGCAATCACACAAGGGATAGTCACTGTGAGATGTCCTCATTTGTGACTGTCCTTACAGTGAGTGTACATTATCATGTTGTCTTTAGAGTGACTGTCCTCATTTGTTGAAGGAAAAAAGCATTAATGTGGCTGAATAGCAATACATTCAAGTGGCAATCACACAAGGGACAGTCACTGTGAGATGTCCTCATTTGTGACTGTCCTTACAGTGAGTGTACATTATCATGTTGTCTTTAGAGTGACAGTCCTCATTTGTTGAAGAAGAAAAGCATTAATGTGGCTGAATAGCAATACATTCAAGTGGCAATCACACAAGGGACAGTCACTGTGAGATGTCCTCATTTGTGACTGTCCTTACAGTGAGTGTACATTATCATGTTGTCTTTAGAGTGACTGTCCTCATTTGTCTAAGGAAAAAAGCATTAATGTGGTTCATTAGCAATGTATTAAATAATTTTTTTTTTAATTCTATCCAGGACCATCTTAGAATATCTACTATTTGCGCATTTAGATATTAACCTAATCAACTTGATTCAAAAGATAGATGGTCATTAACCAGAGAGAGATCGCCATGCATTAAGAAACCTAATTTTTCCAAATCCAATTGTTTCCCTTACCTGAATGCCCTACTATTCTAGGCAAGGTATACCGCTCACCTTGGATGAGAGACTAATTATGGGAATTTCTTTTTTCACCCAGATCGAAAAACCACTGACAAAAATGGAAATGACCAATCAAATAGTAGTCTTATTTTAGTCACTTTGTTTGCATAATAAATTGCTTGCATGGATTATTGTAACTAAAACATAGATTCATGCTCTAATAGCTTCCTTTAGCTCGTTAGACTTAATTCGAATAAAGAAAATTAACGGTACAATCAGTAAAATGTAGTTTTCACCATCGTCAATCTCTAGGCACCAAGGTTTTAATATTGAGATTATTTCTTTGTGGTATGAAAGTTGTAAAGGAAATAGAGCCTTAAATAATAAATAAAGCACTCTATTCTTTCTGATCATTTGATTTCTTTATAAGTTTATGATTTGATAATTGCTATTTTCTGATTTTTGTGTATTGTTGATTGGTTAATTGCTATTACCTTTTTCTTTCCTGTTATAAAGAGCTTCTATCAGACTTCACACATGAAACTCTAGATATTTCACACATTCAGATGTAAGCTCTCTTGTTCAGTTTAGTCATGAGACCCCTATTACTAGAGTGTTTGGTGCAGAAATAGCCACTTTTATTGTAGAGCATTATTTCTTAAGAATATGTTATCATGTTCCTAATGGAATTGTGCTTAGTATTCAATTCCAAATTAATTTGATTTTCATAAATGTTAAATATAATTGGGTCATTGGTGTATCTGATAGTTGATATGTAGTCACGATGAAGTTAGAAGTTCCAGTGGCTAGAGTTTGTGGCTTTGATACTTCATCCTTGTTGGTTTTTTAGCCTTTCTATATGCCAATAAAAATAAGGTGCATACTTGAAACAAACAAGCAATAATGCAAAGGCTGGTGTGTGAAAATGCAAGTATTCTAGTGATATTAATTTTAAAAATTTCTTTTATTTTTTAAGGTCTTGGATGCCATTGGAGCTACTATAAATTACTAACACTAAAGAAATATTGCATCTGATTATTTTGTTGGAAGTTTGGAACATATTGAACTTTCTCCACTATAACATATATAGCCTGGAGCTTTCATAAAACCATTTTGATAAATAGTCTTGCACATTGCCTGTAAGACACAAACTTTCAGTGCCATAAAAATACACATTGTCCTCAATTAGTAATGTCTCAAATTTTGTACAGAACTTGTTATTTGAGTCTTATTTTCAGAACTGAAGCAAAAATTTCTCCAAAAAAGTCAAGATGATCGATCTAGCATAGATTTCAAAAACTGTAGGTAGTTTAACTAATGTGGATGCAATCATATTTTACCACTCTGAATGAACTAGTTTGCATGAAAATTTATATACAACCATCATTGCATTGTGGCTCTTTGTTAGAGACGTAGAATTTTGAAGTTTAAATTATTTTCACAATTTTATCATAACTTGGAGCATTTTTCATACTTAGCTGTGTCACTAGCTTAATGCATATTAATTATTTTGTCTTGTTTTTCTTGCATGGCAGGGAAGCAACAACAACATATAGGGCTGAAGCTTTAGAATTTCAAAAACAATTGAGGCATTTGCAGAATCAGTGTATTTGCTCAGTGGTCAAGCTTCATCTTTGATTCAAGGAAGATGAGCATGGGAGGCAGCAACATCTTCAACAAATGGATGAAATTGCTAGCAGGAATATGGAGGTATGAAGTAGAGAGATGCTTTGTAATAGAAGGAATCTGTCTTAAGCTAAGTTTGTGTTGGCTAAGAAAATCTCATTTCATAAAAACTTGAATGCCTCTTATGTATACAGTCCTATTTAGTAACACAATATTAGATTCGTAAAAGGTAAGTGTGTTATGAACATTTCTATATGTAACCTTGCAATATTTTCTACTAAGATTTTCACTCTTTAAGGATATTTTGTAAAGTTTATAAGGTCTAAAATTTATAGGCAGGTGTCTCACAACCAAATTATATTACCTTGGATTTTGGACCTATTTTTAGTTGCTTGAGTTGTTGTAGGGTTATAGCACATTATTTTATAGCAATATAAGTAGATGTGTGAAAATTTAATTTCGTTTGTCCTAGCTTGACAACTATTGCACTCAAATCCTGGATTGTGGATGAGTGGAGATGGGCGGATGTCTGGATCATGGATAACTGGAGATGGACGAATAGATGTAGATGGGTTGTCATCGACCCATCTAAAGTACCCACAATCATGATAGCCCTGCGATGCCCAATCTACATTAGTATTGAATACTATTTACATTACAAACATTAAATATAATAAATAGTAGTTACATTACAAACATTAAATATATACACATTAGCAACCTTTTTTTTGTTTGGACAACACCAATATTGTCATCCAGGGTTCTCCACTGACCGTGAAATCTTCAACTGGCACTGCCCACCACCACATCGACAACTTGGCACATTGATCAGAGCCATCAAACCGATTTCAATAATGCACCTATATCAACAATCCCAAAATTAAACAATAGCAATAGCAATAAGACACTCAATATTCAGACACTCTGACAGCGCATGCTTATAATCCACACACATGAAGTAGGCTCACACACATGAACCAGACACTTTACAAACTATTTCTAGAATTAAACTAGAAACTTCTATGCTAAATATGTGTGGAGAAACTATACAAAATAGGAATGGCTTTTGTGTTATATTTGGTTTTGAATTAAATAGGGACTTTGTGGTAGAAGATGAATTTGCCTCACATACCATACATCTTTTCACTTTGTCTCCCATGGCAAACCAAAATGTTAACACCTTGTTATCTATCACTAGTGTATCCATTTCATCTTTTTCCTTGGTCCAAGCATTCAATATTGTATGTATTCCTAAACACCCTTGTTATATAGCTCTTCGAAAGAGATATATAATGGTTTAGTTGAAGCCACAATTTGTGTTCCTTATCTAGTGGGCTATGCAAATGAGAATAATTATGCTCTTTCTTCTGGGTCAGACATTGTAAAACTAGTGATCCTTTCTCCAAAAGTGGATAGGGTTTGTGAATGCTTCAGAAGTGGATTGGTGGAAAATTTATCTCATGGAGGAAGGGTGTGTTCCTTTTCAAATGGAGTTTGTAGGAAATGAAGAAAAAGATGAACATGACAAGCCTGATACTTCTAATTTGTTATAAAACAAATCATATTTGAAATGGTATTATAAAATCTTATATTTGTTGTTTTACCCTTTAAAGGCATCTCTGTTGTCCTCCTCATTGTACTAAATTCACTCTTTTTCATATTATTCCCATCCCCTTGTGCTGCATACTGCTCCCCTTGATTTGGGTGTTGTTTTGGATAGTATCCAAAAAATGGCAGTAGGTCTCTTGAGCATATCCTAAACAACAGTGAAGGAAGTGGCCAATAATGAGCACTTTCATTATATAGTGCGGTGACCCAAAAGCAGAGCAGGTGGGACCTCATTCAAAGAGGATTGAGTTCCATCACTCTCTTTTTTTATGGTCAAGATTCTGTAAAAAGATCAGTTTATGGGCCTCAAAACAGAGAGTTTTCATTAGTTAGCACAGTGCTCAAATGCTTTTTCAAAAGTAAGAGAGAGTGCACAATTCCTAGAGACCAAATTGATGCTTGACAGGCAAACACCCAATTCATGATTGAGAAACACATATGTATGTGTCAAGATATATATATATATATATATATATATATATATATATATATATATATATATATATATATATATATATATATATATATATATATATATATATATATGCAACATGTATTTCAATGAGGACAAAGGTAATTTTGCTCTGATTCATTAGTACAAGCAGTTCTAGTAAAAGCATGTTCAATACTGATAGTAGTTACAGTTCCCTATCTTCACCCAAAGGCAACGTAAAATGCATCAAGTCATGAAGCCTAGCATGGACTCTCTGTCAGATAGAGCCATTGTCTTGCATGAAATTAGTCATTCTGTAGACACTGGTCTAGTGTTGTCAACAGACCCAAATAGTTCAAAGATACTCGAACCAATCAGATGTTTTATGGGGTGCATTTTTGTATTAGGTAGAAAGGATTCTTCATACAGCTGAAAGTCTCGAACCTTTCCCCACCCCCAAAAAAATATCACTTGTACTGTCATGAGCAGTCATGAGGACTAGATAGATACATTATAATATTTGTAATTTCCACTTGAATGTATTGCTATTCAACCACATTTATGGGCCTGTTTGGACCACGGCACACAGTAGCATCTACAGAGAAGAATATCCCAGGTGTAACAAGTTCTAAGAATATACCAACAATTCTAAGAATTTCCCTAGCACACAGTAGCATCTACAGAGAAGAATATACAACATGAGGGCAGTCACTGTAAAGACAACATGATAATGTACACTCATTGTATGTGTACATTATCATGTTGTCTTTACAGTGACTGTCCTCATTCAAGTGGCAATTACACAAGGGACAGTCATTGTGAGATGTCCTCATTTGTGTCATGGATAAATCTGCAAATCAGATACATAAAGAGTACATAAAATGAATAGCTGTAGAGTAATTTTACTGTTTACATGATTATCCTAGCATGATCTTGGCTCTAATACCAATAATAATGCAAAGGAAGGAGTGCTTCAACCTAACATACAAGATCCTAATCAATTTTCAACCGTGGAAACTCTGGTTATGAATTTATTACTCTCGCTGGAAATCCTAGTTAGGGTCAAGACAGTCAACATGAAAAATACCATAACTTAATCAAAATCAAATGAAATTTCATGAAACCAACTATCTTTGAAAGGTAAAAGACAATATCAACATTATCAATCATGTGCAGGTTTGTACCAGACTGTACAGAGCCATACCATGCCTATTTTCAAATTGTAACTTTTAGAAAAAACAAACTTTCAGGGCAGCCAATGGTATTTTTATCATATCTTGCTCAAAACTTAACAAAATTACATGAAACCAATTGCATTTGAAATCTAAAAGACAACATCAACTTTTCCAAGCACAACCCTTCAACACAACTCTCAACACTTGAAAATGGATTAGTAGTTCAACTTAAACCAATGACATTCCATTCATTCTATCAAATATCTTCATACTGCATTACATAGTCTTAATGGAGAGAAACGTTAGTTAGTTTTGATTTTAAACATTAGTTTTGATTTTAAACAGAAGACCTAATAAACATTGATCAACTAAAGTCCAAACTTCAATTTCATATATTGGATTCTCTCCCCTTCATCCATTGTCAAGAACAATGCGACTGATTGTGGATCATGCATTAACTTTTCGTATGCTTCAATTATAGTAGAGTCGCGAAGGCTAGGGATTGCTTTAAGTGCTTTATGCAACTCCGCTGCCTCATTTCTCAAACTAGACGATTTATCCACTTTCAGAGGCTGTGCAAGGCCTGATGTAATGCCTGCAGACAGATCTTTGATCACTTCACAAATCAAATCCAACGAACCTGCCAATGTTCCCCTCCTCCTCTTTTGCCTCCTTGACGATGTTGAAGGGTTATCTTTGCCGCTTGCAGTAGATTGGTTCGATGTAGGTGTATCAATAGATTCGTTATCATCATTAGACAAATCAGCAGCAGTCTCAAAACATGCATTATCCATACCATGATAACTGAAATCTTCATCATCAATGAAATCCTCCTCCATCTCTTGAGCTGTTGCAGCTACAGTGCCCTCAGCTATGTCATTCCCAACAATACAGGATAATTCATTGTAGTATTGAAATGGCTGCCTCTTATACATTCTGGCATTTTTAAATTCCTTTCTCTGTATCATGGCATAACAATTGAATTCATTATTGGTCCTTCATTACTTAAAAAGATATATTCAACTTAAAAGGAGATTTGAAGACCATGTTACCTTCAACAACTCGTCCCAAACACTATCATCAACATCCATAGTTTGGGTAGTCTCATTCCAAGCTAAGCCACTTGTATTCCTCAAGTCTTTCTGTAGACTATGATTTTGAACCTGTTACCTGTCTTGAAAGGCTGAAACATTCAAACATTAGACTAATCTAACATATTCATGAACTAAAAAAATAGCATAAGACATGAAAACAAAACCAAAGCCACCTCAAGATTGTTGCTAAAAAAACAAGTGCTATAGAGCAAATGTTTGATTCGCTTCAATTAGAGGGATGTGGGTGTGCTCTCTAAGCACTTGGAGCATATTCTAATGCATACTAAGATTGATTTTAGACCAAATATAGGTGTGATATGATGCTATATGTTATGCAAAACAATAAAAGAAACTATGTTAATCCATTATTGCTAAGCTATGATGTTCTTTAAGAAAGCTTGAAGATGATAAAAAGAAACTAACAATTAGTATTGCTTATGCTAAGTCTAGAGCTAAATGGACATGATAACAATGCATAAAATGAAAGGTGAATGGATATTTTGCTCTTGGAAATGAGGACTATTTATAGACTTTTGGGAGGATGAATGAGTGGCTAGGATCAAAATCCTTAAGAGAGGCCAAGATTCATTCAAAGGGGAGCACATGGATTGTGCTAGTTCAAGGCCACCTCCTTGTGACAAGTGTCACAAGGGCATTGGGTTGAAAGATGGGAGGAATGTGCACAATTTGGGAAATGTGCCTAAGGTCAAAGGGTGTAAGAAAGGGGTGAGGGGCTTCTTAAATGCATCATAAATGCATGTAAGAGGGATAAGGAGGCTTTAAATGCACTTAATGCATGTAAGAGAAGCCTCTAGAAGTTTGTTGACTTTGGGTCAAGCTTAGGAGTTGGCTAACCTTGTTTAGGGAATGTGACAAGGTTAGGGGGATGATTAGGATTAGGATTAGGGGATTTTAGGATTAGGATGGGTGAAGAGGTTGGGTTGAGAAGATTCTAGAAGAGTCTAGAATTCTCCTTGGTTTTATGGAATAAAAGTTTATTCATTCCAAAAGCTTAAGTTTTGGGAATATTTATTGAAATATTTTCAATAAATATGAAAATTAAATATTTAATCTTAATTAAATATTTTGAGTTGAGATTAGGGTTAGAAAAGGTGGGATTAGCCTTTTAATCGAAATTAAGAAGGGATTAGAAGATTTTGGAAGAGGTTAGTGGTTTTAGGAAAAAAGGCTAACTTTTGGTCAAAAAATAAATTAATTATTTTTTGGGGGATTTTTGGTCAATTTATTAATTAAAATAATTAATAAATAGGGGATTAATGTTTAAATAAGATTTAAACATTTTTGGGAGGGATTTCTTAATTAAATATTTTTAATTAAGATAAAGGGATTTAATGACATAAAAATAAATTAATTAATTAAATAAATAATTAATTAATAAATGATGATGTCATCAGAGATTTTTCAGAAAATAAAAATAATTTATTTTCTAAAGGATTTTTAGGTGTCTACATTTTGCCCCTCTTTGATGCGATGTCGCAAGTGGCATGGCGTCAAAGACAAGAAAATAAGATGCCCAACGCTAGAATTTAGAGGAATAAGGGATTGTGCCCCCTCGAGAAAATAACGCAAGGAGCAAACATTGTGAAATTTTCTCGAAAGGAAACAGAGAAGGAAGGACCTAGGAAGAAGGGGAGATAAATAACCAAGCTTCCAAGAGCAAAGATGAGTGAATGCAAGATGAGATGGAATGCAAAATGCAGGATGCAGCTACATGAGGATGCAAGATTAATCTATATGATGCAGGATGCAGGGGAGATGGGGAAGCTCCAAGTGCAAATGTGGAGAGCACAACCTAGTTTAATATAGCAATGCTAGAGACCTGCCAAGGATACTGGGATCACGAGGCCTTGTCACCAGTGTTGCATAGGACTGACGTGAAAAAGACACGCAGGGTTGCCCCAGCATCGCACATGAAACCCGAAGGAGGCATGGTGGAAATGATGCTGAAGAAACCACAAACACACGACTGACTCACAGGAAGAAGCAAAAGATCAAAAGACCTTGCCCCAGATTATCCTCATTCGCAGCACACCATGATATAAAGGATCGTGGTGACGTTGAGTAGAGAACAATGAGAGGCTGTAAAAGATTAACAAGACCCAAAGGACAAAATCCAAGGTCAAAATGAAAACTCCAAAAAGACATCCTTTGCCAAGGAGAGAGATTTGATGTGATTGATGATGGGAAGATTGGTCGGACAGGAGGAACGATATATCCTCAAGGACCAGGATGGAAGATTAGGTCAGACAGGAGGAATGATATATCCTCAAGGACCCATGGGTTGGTGAGAGCATAAGTGTAGTTGTTCGCTGGCAAAAGCTAAAGTTCAAGGAATAATCAGGATGAGCAAGGATAAGTCGACAATTGATGTTGCTGAAGCACAAGGCCTGAGTGGGACTAAAAGTTTTCTGAGGCTGGGGATGGGACAAGATATTTGATCAAATACTGCTGTAGGATGGACAAAGGTTATGTACAACAAGGAGGAACGATATGCACAAGGGATATGTACAGAAGCTCAGGATTGGGGATAGGAAGATCACACTCAGCGGGACTCTCACTAGGACGGAGACAAGAAGGATATTTACAGAAAGGATTGCGCTGTATAGGAAAGGGATAAGGATATGGTACAAGATATGGTACAAAGCTTCGGAATAGGATATGGATTGCAGATGGGTTGGAGGAAGATGGAAGCCGAATGCTTGGAGGATAGGGGAGATGGAACTGCTGGGAGATCTGTTATGGATGGAGGAAGAGGACGGTAGCTGAAAGGACAACTGAATAGATAAATAGCCCAGTTTACTATGTTGGCGCCTGTTTACCAGGTTTTCACCAACATACTTGTCCAAGGCGCTTGAATCACCAAGTTTTCACCGTTTGGACGATCATTTTCTCTTTCTCTTTTCTTTTTTTGCTTTTTTTTTTTCTTTTTTGAATGTTTTTGGATTTTCTGATATATGCAGGATCAGGTTCAGGCATAGAACCTCTTCAGATGGATGATGTTGATAGGATCATTCAAGGGCTCACCTTCTGGTGTTGATAGCTGATAGGCTCCCGAGCCGAAGGATGCGGTGACAACATAGGGGCCCAACCAAGTAGGCTCAAACTTGCCTTTCTTTTCTCTATTTGCTAGGACCTTCTGATTTTCTTTAAGGACCATGTCACCGACCTGGAATTGTCTAGGATGGACCTTTTTGTTATAACTCCTTTTGAGTCGATTTTGGTATGCCACCAGGTGATCATATGCTTGCTGTCTCTTTTCATCTAACAGGTCTAGCTGTGTGAGACGGGCTACACGATAATCTTCATCAGTGGTGTAGTTCTTCATGGAGACTCGCAATGAGGGGAGCTCAACCTCGATCGGTAGAACAGCTTCAGCACCATATACAAGGGAGTATGGGGTGGTGCCTGTGGGAGTGCGATAAGAAGTGCGGTAGGCCCAAAGGGCGGGATTGATTTGGAGGTGCCAGTCACGACCAGAATCATTGACAACCTTCTTGAGGATTTTCAAGATAGTTTTGTTAGTTGCCTCAGCTTGGCCATTTCCTTGAGGGAAATATGGACTGGAGAAACGGTGATGGATGTGGAGTCTGGCACATAGATCATCCACATGCTGGTTTTCAAAAGGTGTGCCATGGTCTGTGAAGATGGTAGATGGTATGCCGAAGTGACAAATGATATGATAGAGGATGAACTTGGATATTTGGATGCCAGTAGTAAGGGTGAGTGGAATCGCTTCAACCCATTTGGTAAAGTACTCTGTGGCTGTTATGATATACTTGTGTCCATCCGAAGAGAGGGGGGTGATCAAGCCAACGAGGTCGAGGCCCCAACATGAAAAAGGCCATGGTGGTGCAATAGGCTGTAGATCTTGTGCTGGTGCATGTATCAAATTGGCATGCTGTTGACATGGGAGACATTTCTTGACAAAATCACATGCATCATGTTCCATTGTTGGCCAATAATATCCAACTCTAAGCAGCTGCTTTGCTAGAACCATGCCACTCGTGTGGGCACCGCAAATTCCAGCGTGAACTTCTTGTAAGGCCAGGACGACCTCGTTTGAATCTAAACATCTAGATAGGACATTGTGATACCCACGACGATATAGGGTGTTGGCTACAAGAGTGTAGCGGGAAGCTCTGCGAATAAGGTTTTGGTGTTGGTTATTGGTGAGATGGGGAGATATGATACCATTTTTTAGATATGCATGGATGTCGTGGTACCATGGGGATTGGGGACCAACCAAGACACATACCATTTCTGCATCAGCGTTCTCATAAGCTGGCGTATGTAGCTGCTCGACTAGGAATTCATATTGTGATGCGTCGCGTGGGATTTCTAACAAGGATCCAATGGTTGCCATTGCGTCCGCTGCTTTGTTCTAAAGTCTTAGGATCTGTGTGAACTGTAGATGTAGGAAATGCTCTTGCAGTTTGTCCACCAGCTCTTTGTAAGGTAGCAACTTGTCATCCTTTGTTTGATATTCATCTAGGACTTGTATGATAATCAGCTGTGAATCTCCAAATACTTGTAATTCTATGATATTCCATTGAATGGCTGTTCTGAGACCTAAGATGAGTGCCTCATATTCTGCAATGTTGTTGGTACATGGGAATCCCAATTTGAATGATTTTGGGATGTAGTCACCTTGAGGTGTGACGAATAGGATTCCTGCCCCTGATCCATGTGATGTGTAGGAGCCATCAAAGTATAGTTTCCACATGGGCTGCTCTTCAATCATGCATAAGTGTTCATCAGGGAATTCCATGATTAGTGGATAGGCATCCACCAGTGGTGCTTCTGCTAGTTGATCGGCAATGACTTGCCCTTTGATTGCTTTGCGATCAATATACTGGATGTCAAACTCACTGAGTATCATGACCCATTTTGCCATACGGCCTGTGAGAGTTGTCTTTGATAGTAGATATTTGAGGGGGTCCACCTTTGAAATGAGCTTGATTGTGTGACTAAGCATGTAATGTCTAAGCTTTTGAGTGGTAAAGACCACTGCAAGGCATGCTTTTTCCATAGGTGAATAATTAAGCTCATATCCGACAAGAGTGCGACTGATGTAATAGATGGCTCTCTCCTTGTTGTCATCATCATGCTGAGCTAAGAGTGCCCCCAGTGCTGTAGTGGTTGCCAAGATGTAGAGTATGAGAGGGCGTCCTGGAATTGGTGGTACTAGGATTGGAGAATTGGCAAGATACTCCTTGATCTTATCAAAGCTTCTTTGACATATGGGATCCCATTTGAAGCTTGTGTCTTTGCATAGGAGATGCGTAAAAGGTTGGCACTTGTCTGCTAACTGAGAAATGAACCGACGCACTGATTGAAGCTTTCCTTGTAGGCTTCTGAGCTGTTTGAGTGTTCTTGGTGGAGGCATCTCTGTTATTGCTTTGACCTTCTTGGGGTCTATCTCTATGCCTCGTCGCGATACTATGAAACCTAGGAGCTTTCCAGATGTAACACCAAAGACACATTTCTTTGGATTAAGCTTTAAGCCATAATGATTCAGACGATCAAACACACGCTCTAAGATGTTGAGGTGTTCATCCCTTGTTTTGGATTTTGCAAGGATATCATCCACATAGTCTTCAAGGATCTTGTGGATCATGTCATGGAAGATCGCTGTCATTGCTCGCTGATATGTTGCTCCTGCATTCTTTAGCCCAAAGGGCATCATATTGTAGCAGAAGGTACCCCATGGGGTTGTGAATGCTGTTTTATGTTGATCTACTTCTGCTATATGAATCTGGTTGTAACCGGAAAAGCCATCCATGAGTGATAGCATTTCGTGACCCGCTGTGAGGTCTACAAGCATGTCTATGTTTGGCAATGGGAAATCATCCTTAGGGCATGCCTTGTTCAAGTCCCTGAAATCAGTACAGATTCTGATGTCGCCAGAAGGCTTTGTGACTGGCACCATGTTAGAGATCCATTCTGAGTAGTCAATTGCTCTGATGATTTTTGCTTGAAGGAGCTTCTCAAGCTCTGCTTTAACTAGTAATGCTACCTTTGGATGCATTTTCCTTAGCTTCTGCTTCACTGGCTTAACGTTTGGATCTACTGATAGATGATGAACAACAAGGTTTGGATCAAGCCCAGGCATGTGGGCGTATGACCATGCAAAGTTGATAACTGATTCCTTGAGCAAGGTGCTGAGAGCGATTTCTTCTCCTTCTGTTAGGTTGACTGCAATGTAGGTGATCCTTGGACATTCTTCTATTCCCAAGTTGATTGGCTTGGTCTCCTCTATGATGATTGGCGACTGCTCTGGTCTATAATCTTGGATAGGGGGAAGAGGCAAGGCTTCATCTTCTAGCGCCTGAATTGCCAGGTTTTCACTAGAAGATACGCCCTTTATTTTTACTATTTTGGAATCAGAATGTGCCCCAAGAGGGTTTTCACATAAAGACTCATGATGTTCTTTTGCTATTTCATTTTTGCGACTAAAGCTTGCCTCTTCCCCAAAATATCCTTCTGGGTGAAGCCGATAGACAGAGGTTGATGTTGAATCCTGATTGCTTGCTGGACCTGATGCCCCCATGAATTCTAGGAGTGCTTGTGCGCTTTGGAACTCGTCGATGTGTGCGATGCTTGGTTGGTCCCAATCTATGAGGTCGAGGTTTGTGAGGGGAAGATCTATGAGGTTAATGGAGAGTTGTTGGAGGACAGAAGTCCCCAGGAGGGTGTCGTCGGCAAAGATATCATCGTAGGATCGGATGTCTTTCTCTTCGGGGATGTCTTCGATTTCCACGAGGTCATCCCGGCAATTCGAAAAGTTCACGTTGGTCATGTTAGTGCCCTCAGTTGTGGTATTGGGCTCTTGTTCAAGCAGGCGAGAGGTATTAAAGCCAAGTCCTTGCTGTTCTGGATTCTGGGATGGTATGATAGGAAATAAGTTTCCATCCTCTTGTGGTCCTAGACCACCACCTTGATAGTTATAGTGTTCTGTGAAATTTTTGTAGGGGATTGGATATTTCTCTTTGAAGTACTCAAGAAGTTGTGTGTCACGTGATGGGGGATCTTTGTATAACCATTTGTTAATATCTGGATCCATTTCTTTGCTGTTGATGGTACCATGAGACTCAAAAGTCATGTTTCTGATTTGCTTGAGCTTATAATGTTCTTCAACAGGCTTGTTTTGACAACTTGGGCGCCCTTGAGTATGTGGATCACGTGGAAGAGCTCCTACAGCAAATGCATCACTGAGGCTGTATTCGCCACAACCCTGGTTGTTGATCTTGATGGATGATAAGGTGGAAGAGAGGATGGTCTCTGGATCGCGATGGGATCGGGATGAGCTAGCAATAGAAGTACCAATATTGGTTCCAGGACAATGAGTAGAATGAGGGAAAGATGTTTCCATCGCAAGGCAGTATGCGAAGGGGTTAGGGTCAGCGTGGATGGTAAGCTCAGTGCCTTGATGTGGAAACTTGATGCACTGATGGTAAGTAGATGGTACGGCCTTAATGGAATGGATCCATGGACGACCGAGGAGGATATTGAACGGTAGGTCAAGATCAACAACGTGGCAGAGAGTATCTTGCGTTGCTGGGCCTAGCTGGATAGGCAAAGTCATAGTACCTTCAGAGGTACGCTCCAAGTTATCATATGCTTTGATAGTGATTTGCTCATGTTGTATGTCGGCCTCCGTGAACCCGATCTTCTTGATGAATTTTAATGTGCACAAGTTGAGGGCTGAGCCATTATCCACTAGAACTCGTTTGATGGCGAAATCTCTGACCATGACAGCAATGCGGAGAGGGAGAGTATGGTCAGGAGTGACATCTGGTATATCAGATTCTTTGAAGGACAGGGCACATGCTGCTGATAGGTGTCCCACAAGAGTTTCAAACTGAGTTGTGTTAATGTCCGTGGGGACATGGCCTTCTTTTAGAGCTTTGTCCAGGATCTCCTGATGGATGGGTGATGTGCGGAGCAAATCCAAGATAGATATTTGGGCTGGCATGTTCCCAAGATGCTCTATGATATTGTATTGTGCACTTGGTGCATTATGCTGTGTTGCGCGTGCATTTGATGCTAACCTAGTGTTAGACTGTGCTGTGGATGCAGTAGATGTTGGCCTTGGAGGAGCAGCTGACCTTGGAGGAGCACCGGCAACAGTTATCCTACCACTGCGGGTAGTTGCAGCACATTGTCGATCCGACCCTTTGACGTGGATGGTATTGATGGTGGGCTCATCTTGGATGGGCTCAACTTGAGTTATGCATCCGACATACTTGTCATAGTTGATGTAGGCCGCTGTGTGATCTTCTTGCTTTCCTTTGCCATGATTTTGGGGCTGATTGGCGTTAGCTTGATTCTTCCCGGTATCGTGTTGAGGGAACACATTTTGATATATTTTCAAACCGGCGTTAGGTGAAGCTTGAGCTGGTGCATCGACTTGGATCTCCTTGCAATCAATGAGATCCTGGATGTAGTTCTTAAGCCGCATACACTTCAATGTTGTGTGCCCCTTCACACGATGGTAATCACAGTATTCATGTTCTTTATACCAATCAGACTTTGGTGCGTTGTCATCCTTCTGTGGGATGGGCGGATATGTGATCATATTTTCCTTGGCTAGCTGATAAAAGATCTGATCCAGAGGCTCACCCAAAGGTGTGAAAGTCCTCTTTGGATTGTTCTGATTGTTGGGTTTGTTCTGCCTTGGGGCAACGTTAACTGCGTTAACAGGATTGCCCTGACGTGCTGGCTGTTGCTGTTTGTATTGCTGCTGATACTGTTGCACGGGTGGTTGATGAGCTTGAGGAGGCTGCTGATAAATAGGTGCTTGATATGTGGGAGCTGGGGGTTGCTGATAGATGGGCGCTTGTGGCGGTTGGTATGTTTGAGCTGGTGTAGGACTAGCCACAATGAATTGTACATTTTTAGTGTCAGTGGCTCCATCTGTAACAACATTCTTGTTACGATTCCAATAACGAGATTTATCATTGTTGGGTTTGTTCTTGGAATCATCCTTGAAGTGACGAATAGTGCCTTCGTCTAGGAGAGCTTTCTCGATGCCTATGCCTTTGCTCTTGATGTCTTGATATGTCTGGAGATAGTTCATTCGTATGTGATGGGATAGCTTTGGATGCAGGTTATCAATGAAGATCTTTGTTAGATGCTTCTCTGGCGGCTGATATGATAACCTAGTTGTAAGATTCTGCCATCTTTGCAAGTATTCTGCAAGGCTTTCTCCATCTTTCTGCTTTGAGTTGCATAGGTCTAGCAAGGACAACTCATTCTCCACATTATGGGCATAGTGTGTGATGAACTTCTCAGAGAGTTCAGCAAAGGTTTTTATTGTCCCATGTGGTATTTTGTAAAACCACTCAACAACAGTTCCTCCCAAGCTTTTGGGAAACAGGCGCAGGAGATAGTTATCACTGTAAGCTACTTCTTGGCACGCCATGTAGAACTCTTTGATATGGTTTACTGGATCTCCTTTCCCTCGATACTTGTTGAACTTAGGCATCTCAAAATGCTTGGGGAAAGGGATAGTTGCTATGGACCGATCGAAGGGATATGAGCACACCTCTTCGAACTTGTAGGTTTTATTCTCTGTTCCACTTTGTAGCTCTTTTAGAGCATTTTTCATTGCTTCCCACTCAGCATTGAGTGGCGAGGGAACTGGAACCTCTGCTTGTGATGGAAGCTGTGGAACTGGATATGGTGCTTGCTGTGGATAAATGGTTTGGAACTGATTTTGGGGCAATGGTTGT
The DNA here is from genome assembly GCA_027943335.1 of Chamaecyparis obtusa. Classification (NCBI taxonomy): domain Eukaryota; kingdom Viridiplantae; phylum Streptophyta; class Pinopsida; order Cupressales; family Cupressaceae; genus Chamaecyparis; species Chamaecyparis obtusa. Next base: position 604,706 of record BSBK01007358.1, read on the forward strand.
TGGGGATATTGCTGGTGTGGCATAGGGGGATATTGATATGGGACCGCTTGATGTTGTTGGGCTACTTGCTGTTGTTGAACTGGCGATTGTTGTGGGACTGCTTGCTGATAGTGGTCATTTGGAACTTGTTATTGTAACTGATAGGTGGGAACTTGTTGTTGCTGGGGGATGATAGGGATTTGTTGCTGAGGTTGATAGCAAGAGACTTGTTGTTGTTGAGGAATGATGGGTGTTTGCTGAAAGGGGACATGTGGTTGCTGTGGGGGAGGCTGTTGGAACGATGCTGCTTGCGGGTATGATGGTGGTAGTTGCTGAGGTTGGCTTTGGGTTTGACCGATATAAGCTGGGTGCATGCCTGCGTTACTTAAAGGTGGAACAGATGTGGGAAAGCTAGAAGCAAAGGGTGATGGGGTAAGATAGCTGGGGAAAGTTGGCTGTTGAGGTGGTGGAACTTGCTGGAAGGTATTTGGGATTTGGGATGAATAGTTTGAAGCCGGCGGTGTTTGGGGTAGTTGCTGCTGTGCTGCTTGGGCGAAGGCGGTTTGTTGACTTGCAACCATAGATGTAGGGGATTGAGATGGGATCCCCCATGCCTTCATTTCTTCTTGTGTAAGGCCCCACTGAGAGCTTGTGTTAGGGTGCACTGCAGCGGATGATGGAATGGTAGGAGCAACGGGAGCTTGAGACATGAATGATGGTTGGGAGAAAGGAGCTTGTTGAGGTTGTGGTTGAGCGGATGCTTGTGAAGAGGAAAATAAAGGAAACACCCAAGAGAAGGATGAGGTTGGAATGGGGAGCGATTGCGCTAACCCCAAAGAAGAAGGTACAGGTGCTTGGGGGGTGAAGGGTGACGGTGCTCCTTTGATGGTGAAAGGCGTTGCTTGACTTGTGGATGGCGGTGGTGTAAAAGCTTGTGTGAGAGGTGGAAGCTGACTTTGGGTTAAGTGTTGGATTTGGGCTTGGGAAGCCATAGCAGATGATGAAGCAAAAGGGGTATGAGATGGAGCGGATGGTGCTGTAGCTTGTGTTGCGGGACTGGTGAGGCTTCCTTGCAAGAAAAGGGGAATGGTGGAAAGCTCTTGGGGTGTTTGCATGATAGGATCGGGAAATGATTGGACAAACGGAGAATACGCTTGTGTTGGAACTTGGATAGTTTTGATGGGGATGCGTGGATAGAGAGATGGTGGGATGGAGGTACTTTCTGGCAGGTAGTGAACAAACGTGCTCTGCTGATGTTGCGGTATAAGGGCATTGGTCGCTGGTGGGCTATCTAGAGGATTTACAAATGCTTGGTTTGCCAAGGGGGATGAAGGGATGTTTGGATCTTCACATGGGTTACTGGCTTGGATGTGGGGATTATAGGTCATCATGGTGTTGGTGAAAAGTTTGGGATCGGATGAGGTTGTTGGTGGATAAGGATTCATGCTTCTTCTTTTCCGAGATCTGGTCTCAACAGGCATGGAGATGTAAGTGCTAAATGGATGCAAGATGTTTGGCTAAAAGACGTTGATGGATGCAAAGTTGATGAACTTCTAAAGATGATGACTTCTAAGATGCAAATGCAAAGATAGGGATCAAGATGGCGATGATGGAAGCTGGATGGAACTGATATGGATCAAGATGGTGGAGGAAAGATAGGTTGCTGATGGAAAGCTGGTGAAAGATTACTGAGTGGTCAACAAATGAGCTGCTATTTTTCCCAAATGGAGGATCAGAGATATGATGGGGTCAACCTAAGATAGACTGATGATCTTCGGTCAACAAGTTTCTTATCAATACACTCCAATCTCTTGCTCGAGATGATGGCTATGCAAGGACAAGGTTTGATTTCTTTATGACAACACGTTGTGCCAAAAAAGAGGATGATGGTCTCTGATCTTGGATATAGGATAGGAACAACTCAAAAGGTAGAACACTAAGTGTTGGTGGATCTCTGGATTTGGAACAAAGGATGGTGGATCTGCTGCAAAGATATGGAAAGCTGATGGGGGGATGCTGGTGGAAAAGGTATCGAAGGTTGAAGGGACAATGCTCTATGCGAATGACAAGGATTGATTCTAGAATGCTGGTAGGAAGATGAATGCATATGCAACTTTATGATGTTCTGAAATGCAACTAAGGTTTTAATGCTGATGCAAAGGGTGAAACTAGGATGAAACTAAGATGCAAGGCATGTTGGAGACAAGATTTCAAGATCTGAAGATGGAACAAGACATGAACAAGGATTGGCTAATCTTCTGGCTCAAGGTTGACAAAGTGATGGTTAACTCGGAAACGGAAGGCGAACTGTTTGATGCGGGCGTTATGGGCAATGTTCTCAAGTCTGGCTTGAGACTTTTCTTCTGCTTGGGTTGCTTGGATAATGGATTGATAGGTCTTGGCGTTCTTCTTGGCAACTTTTTGCTCTTGATAGGCTTGGGATTTGGGTAACTTTGCTTTAGGATGTTTGTTCTTGCTGGGCATCACTTGGAAAAAGGGCTTCTGATTTTGAGGCAAAGGTTTCCAATGGCAAAAGTTAAAGTCAAAGTAATCTCCGCAAGGGACAAAGCAACCCTACGAGATACAAACAAAGGCAACTTACTCTGACAAAGCTTTGAAAGTGTATGTTTCAACAAGTGTTTTCACGGAGTCTTTGACTATCAAGCACTTCAAACAGATCTACCTAAGGAAGGTGAGTATCAAAATTGCTTGCCCACAGCTTGGTATCCCCTAGAAGGGAATACAAATGGTGAGTAATCTTGAGGCGACCCGGTAAACCCCTTGGAATCGGTCCTTGCACAAGGATTTTTGATACTTTCGGATGTAGATAGGGTAGCCTCTATTTTATCAGGTTTTTAATAGTTCCGTGGAGTCTCCATACCCGGTTTTGCTGATCATTTGTGACTCACCTAAGAGCCTTGCCAATTATGCTGGGGGAGAGGAATGTTTACCATCCCCAGTCACGTGTTTGGCACGAACGCCCGACGATTAGGAGATGTAAGTGATTATTTTGTTCTTCACTTGTTTGTATACCGGTCGGAGGGGCTACCGGTTTGAGGTCGTTCTCCAAAGAGGAAGCGCTTCTCCCTGGACAGGCCTCGCTAAAAGTAGAAGAAGTGGATTTGTTCGAGTCCAAGTGTTCTACGTTGCTTAAGTTTAACAGGATTTTGCAAAAAGTAAAACTCCTAAATGCACATCAAGCAGTTGTTCATTTTTCCAAATTTGATTAAGTGTGTTTGAACCTTTGAAATTGAAGACACAAGTGTTTAAGATTTTGACTTTTTCTTTCTCCAAAAAGTAAATCGAGCGTTTGCAAGTTTTTTGACTTGGGCATTCAAGATTGAGTGTGCGTGTTGATTAAGAACTTTTTAAAAAAGCTTTGTTTTGATCTTTAAGGCATTCAAGATTGTGTTTTCTTTTCAAATGGAAAGTGATGCTTCAGGACCTAAGTTCTTCCTTTTAGCTTCATTCAAGATTTTGTTTTGACTCATTTGAATGCAGATTTAATGTTCTTTTTATGCCCAAAAAGATATGATCATTCCTACTTTGCATGAATGCATTGTTAAAAATCCTTGATGTTGCAAGGATGCAAATGCCTTGATTAATTTTTTTGTTTTGTTTGTTAGAACAAATTTTGCAAATTTTAGTCCTTAATGCATTCAAGAATGATTTGGGGGTTCATTTTAAGCACTAAAATAAGGTGTGTATGATTTTGCTTCCTTATGGATATTATTATTATTTTTGAAAAAAAAATGGCCATGACCTCCTTGCTAGAAGAAGAAGAAGAAGGAGATGGAATAGAAGAAGAATATAGACAAGAAGAGGAAGAAGAATATAGACAAGAAGAAGAAGAAGGGATCGAAGTGCTCCGTCCACCTATAAGCTTGAAAAATCTGAAAATGGTCTAAAACCCATCAGAATGTTTGCAAAGAACCCGTGAAGTGGGTCCCACCGGGCGTGCCAGAATGTAGACTATGATTTTGAACTTCTTACCTGTCTTGAAAGGCTGAAACATTCAAACATTAGACTAATCTAACATATTCATGAACTAAAAAAATAGCATAAGACATGAAAACAAAACCAAAGCCACCTCAAGATTGTTGCTAAAAAAACAAGTGCTATAGAGCAAATGTTTGATTCGCTTCAATTAGAGGGATGTGGGTGTGCTCTCTAAGCACTTGGAGCATATTCTAATGCATACTAAGATTGATTTTAGACCAAATATAGGTGTGATATGATGCTATATGTTATGCAAAACAATAAAAGAAACTATGTTAATCCATTATTGCTAAGCTATGATGTTCTTTAAGAAAGCTTGAAGATGATAAAAAGAAACTAACAATTAGTATTGCTTATGCTAAGTCTAGAGCTAAATGGACATGATAACAATGCATAAAATGAAAGGTGAATGGATATTTTGCTCTTGGAAATGAGGACTATTTATAGACTTTTGGGAGGATGAATGAGTGGCTAGGATCAAAATCCTTAAGAGAGGCCAAGATTCATTCAAAGGGGAGCACATGGATTGTGCTAGTTCAAGGCCACCTCCTTGTGACAAGTGTCACAAGGGCATTGGGTTGAAAGATGGGAGGAATGTGCACAATTTGGGAAATGTGCCTAAGGTCAAAGGGTGTAAGAAAGGGGTGAGGGGCTTCTTAAATGCATCATAAATGCATGTAAGAGGGATAAGGAGGCTTTAAATGCACTTAATGCATGTAAGAGAAGCCTCTAGAAGTTTGTTGACTTTGGGTCAAGCTTAGGAGTTGGCTAACCTTGTTTAGGGAATGTGACAAGGTTAGGGGGATGATTAGGATTAGGATTAGGGGATTTTAGGATTAGGATGGGTGAAGAGGTTGGGTTGAGAAGATTCTAGAAGAGTCTAGAATTCTCCTTGGTTTTATGGAATAAAAGTTTATTCATTCCAAAAGCTTAAGTTTTGGGAATATTTATTGAAATATTTTCAATAAATATGAAAATTAAATATTTAATCTTAATTAAATATTTTGAGTTGAGATTAGGGTTAGAAAAGGTGGGATTAGCCTTTTAATCGAAATTAAGAAGGGATTAGAAGATTTTGGAAGAGGTTAGTGGTTTTAGGAAAAAAGGCTAACTTTTGGTCAAAAAATAAATTAATTATTTTTTGGGGGATTTTTGGTCAATTTATTAATTAAAATAATTAATAAATAGGGGATTAATGTTTAAATAAGATTTAAACATTTTTGGGAGGGATTTCTTAATTAAATATTTTTAATTAAGATAAAGGGATTTAATGACATAAAAATAAATTAATTAATTAAATAAATAATTAATTAATAAATGATGATGTCATCAGGGATTTTTTAGAAAATAAAAATAATTTATTTTCTAAAGGATTTTTAGGTGTCTACACTTTCATAACTCTATACCCTTGTTTCCAAGTTTTCAGCTTGTTCTTGAATTTTTCCTTCGATAGCTTCATTTTCATCTCATTATTGAACCTCCTTTCGATGGCTGTCCAAGCCTCTTTCTTGAAACCCCCTTCAGCTTTCTTTCCAAGCTGCACTTGCTCCTGTAGCAAGTCTAGCAACTTGCGTTCCATCTCTTTTGTCGAGAACACCTTCTTGGAAGAAGAAGTTGCTTGGATAACTTGAACGTCACCATCCATAGACATATCTGATGCACACACAACATGATAATGTACACTCACTGTAAGGATAGTCACAAATGAGGAGAGTCACTCTAAAGACAACATGATAATGTACACTCACTGTAAGGACATTCACAAATGAGGAGAGTCACTCTAAAGACAACATGATAATGTACACTCACTGTAAGGACAGTCACAAATGAGGACAGTCACTCTCAAGACAACATGATAATGTACACTCACTATAAGGACAGTCACTCTAAAGACAACATGATAATGTGCACTCACTGTAAGGACAGTCACAAATGAGGACATCTTACAGTGAGTGCACATTATCATGTTGTCTTTACAGTGACTATCCTCATGTGTGACTGTCCTTGTCATATAATATAGCAACATTAAACATAACATGACAATATTAAATATAACATGACTTAACATTAAATATAAAATATAGCAACATTAAACATAACATGAGAATATTAAATATAATATGACAACATTAAATATAACAACATTGAATATAACATGACAACACTAAATATGGCATAACGACTTTTATTAATGTATAGTATCAGTTTGTGAAATTTATGAAATCTGACATTAGTTTAAACATTGCCATAATAGTTATTCAACCGACTAAGATCGAGATCTATAGTCTTCCCACATCCTTCTTGCTATTTCATCTCCAAAATTGGCCCAATCATCTCTTTCACGCTGGCTCAACCCATATGTCTCAAGCACTGGTACATCTATCCCATCACGACCATCTTCCTCTTCAAATTCTACCTCAGATGGAAGGCCATCCTCTATCGTAATGATGTTGTGAAGTATGCAACATGCCAAAACAATATGTGTTTGTGTCTTGATTTGATAAGATGTCGCATGCTTCAATATAGGAAAACGTTGCTTCAATATCCCAAATGTACGCTCTATTACATTCCTAAGCGAGGAGTGTCGATGATTAAACAACTTGTGTGAGGTGTTTATTGGGTTTGCTCTTGAAAACTCCTTTAGGTGGTAGCGTGTGCACCGATAAGGCGCGAGAAATCCTGGTACGTTAGGATATCCAGCATCGACCAAATAATATTTACCTAAACAAAACAAAATGTCATTGTCATAACGTTGTCTTATTTTTCGTATGCTTCAATAATATAATCATATTTTACAAACCTGGGGGAACTACCAATGGATCAGCTCTAGATAGAGCTGAAGCTAGAACACGGCTATCTGCAGCAGACCCTTCCCAACCAGCAAGGATGTATTGAAACTTATAATCAAATGAACACACTCCCATAACATTTTGTGACAAGTTGCCTTTTCTATCGCGATATTTAGCTTGCAAGTTGATATCCACAGTGACTGGTATATGGGATCCATCCATTGCTCCCACACAATCCTGTACTCAAATAAATCATAGGTCTAATCAAACAATAATAGGATTAAAACTCTAAACAAACTTAAACCACTGAGAGATATACCTTGAAGTATGGATCAAAATAGGCCTTCCCAGTAATTTCCCGAGGAGTGTTTGGACTAGGGGGTATAAAATAATCCGAATGGAGCACCAAGATAGCCCTCAAGACCTTGTGGAAGTATCGGCTTACTGTCTCTCCAGAGTGCCCAAAGTTATGGGCAATCTTACGATTCCTCAGATTGTGGCCAAGAGTATGGAGGAACATGACTAATTGTTCTTCTAACGTGAGGAATTCTGTATCTTTGATGCTTCCTTTTTGCCTTAGAATATTGGCTAGTTTAAAGAAAGATCATCTAGTCATGCGTATTTGGTCATGGCAATCCATCTCATTGGAGTTGATAACACGCTTATAAAAAGGAATTGCATCTCTTGTGCGCTTACGCATTTTTTGACTACCTCCTTTTATACACTCCCCTATGGCCGCGGCAAGGGTGGCAAGAACAACTACAATAATAGGCAGGAGTCTTCTCCTCCTCATAATCTCTCCTTCAATTTCAATATCATCATCATCATCATCAATATCATCAATGAGATCCATTGAATTACCTAAAAATACCAACAAAACAATCACGAAACAACATAAGAAAACACCCAACTATAATGCATAATCAGAGAATAGAGTTGCAAGTTCAGTATACAACATATGTTGACAAGAAAGTACCTTGTGTAATTTCACAAAATGAGAAGTTCTCACAGTGACTGTCCCTTGTGTAATTGCCACTTGAATGAGGATAGTCACTGTAAAGACAACATGATAATGTACAGTTGTAGTGAGTGTACATTATCATGTTGTCTTTAGAGTGACTGTCCTCATTTGTTGAAGAAGAAAAGCATTAATGTGGTTGAATAGAAATACATTCAAGTGGCAATTACACAAGGGACAGTCACTGTGAGATGTCCTCATTTGTGACTGTCCTTACAGTGAGTGTACATTATCATGTTGTCTTTAGAGTGACTGTCCTCATTTGTTGAAGAAGAAAAGCATTAATGTGGTTGAATAGCAATACATTCAAGTGGAAATTACACAAGGGACAGTGGTGCAGGAGCACCTCCAACATTTAATCCATGGTCGAAGATAAAGGAGACTTCAAAGAACATCAAGGCTAAATAGGAGGATGGAATGCTTAATCAAGGACAACAGATCACTTGGTGGATCTTAGCACCTATAATGTTAGTAAAATATCGCAATTCTTCAATTAAATTGTAATGTCCTTAATAGGACTAAAAGACAAATTATAATGGACTAAGATTGTCCAAGCACTACAATTGGAGTCTAGAAGAGTTTAATGATCATAAAAGATCCAAATTAGTAAGTTAGTGGTCTTTTGTTTTAAAGAATTTAATAAATTGTAAGTTGGAATTTTGAACTTTCAAAATCCAACGGCTAGTTTTAGTTTGGTATGTGTTAAGTTTAAACATTCAACTCAACGAAAGTTGGTTGAAGATTAGTTCTTAGTTAGTTGTGTTTCGAGTTGTAACACTTGGTCGATAGTTGAATCTATTAGAAGAAGTTATATTAGAATCCTTTATATTTAGATAAAGGCTCTGTTACTAAACAAAGAGGAGATTGGTGTATTAATTTGTGCTCGACAAGCAATACAAGACTGCTATTTCTTGCAATTCGATTTCTATTTTGAAACTTTATTGGCTTGGTTTGAAATTGAAATGCTTTGACAGGGTTCTTTAATCATTTCATTTGCTTTTGTTATGTTTCCAAACATTGCAGTGAACCTGTGTGTACCATTTTGGGGAAACAATGAGCAATAAAGCATCTAGTTTATGTAAACTAATTCATTTTGAATCTCATTTTGAATTGATCGAATTCCATATGCTCTGATGGAGATTTGTTATCCTTCGAATTGCAGATTGATGAGTGTTACAATCTATTAAGTTTGCTGTCGCACAAGTTGTCTTGAAACAACGTTCTATATCTTAGTTTTCTGTTACAGTAGAAGTTTAGGGGCGATTGAGGTCATTCCATGAATTGATAGGCCTAATTCATGGAATGATATTTGCTAACCTGTATTATATGATTCTAATCTAAATATATGCAGAACCGCGTGGGAGAACAATGTGATCACAAACAAGAACAGTGGAAAACGGCATTGGAAGTGTGCTAAGGTGTAGCAGTGGGTGATCTGTCCACATAAGGCATATGTTTAATGCTTGGGAATAGTATACAATGTTCATTTGATGGTGAATCTGCCACCAATTCATTGCAGGGTCGTGTGGAGACAGTAGATTGAGGAAGCCCTAGTTGATAGGGTTCGAAGACAACAAATTGGGGTTTTGTAGTTGCAGAGCATTTGTGTCTAATTCCTTTTGGAATTGAGCAATTGGAGACATAACTAGACATTGTCCAGGAGTTGGGAGCCAGGAGATCTTTAACCCATACTTCCTTTGAAAATTTAGTAGATTTTAGTGCATTGAAACAGGGCAGCAGTGCCGAACAAGGGTGTTTGTCCAAAGCAACAGTATAAAAACTTTTGATATGTTGTTGAACTCCAAAGAGGGTATCCATAAATGTTGTTACCTCATCAAATGTTTTGAGAAAAGTTAGAATTATTCCCTTTTTAAGTCTGCTGCAGGGTTTAGACAACCTGTTAAGCTTTTTGTGACCAGTTTGTGAGAACATTAGTGAAATGGGATATGGGAATTGAGTGAGAGTCTCAGAATCTTGAAACCAAGTAAAGTGAAGCCTTAAAACTCAAATCCATCCTTTAGGATAGCCTTGATAGTCAAGTTCTTGAAGTATTTAAGATTGTTGAATAAGCCCAAGTGTCTAACCTCTGAAATTTCTAAACCTACTTGTGCATTTGATACCACCACCCTTCCCTCTACATTAGACAGTCACTGTGAGATTCATTTGTGACTATCCTTACAGTGAGTGTACATTATCATGTTGTCTTTAGAGTGACTGCCCTCATTTGTTGAAGAAGAAAAGCATTAATGTGGTTGAATAGCAATACATTCAAGTGGCAATTACACAAGGGACAGTCACTGTGAGATGTCCTCATGTGTGACTGTCCTTGTCACAAATGAGGACATCTCACAGTGACTGTCCCTTGTGTAATTGCCACTTGAATGAGGTCAGTCACTGTAAAGACAACATGATAATGTACAGTTGCAGTGAGTGTACATTATCATGTTGTCTTTAGAGTGACTGTCCTCATTTGTTGAAGAAGAAAAGCATTAATGTGGTTGAATACCAATACATTGAAGTGGCAATTACACAAGGGACAGTCACTGTGAGATGTCCTCATTTGTGATTGTCCTTACAGTGAGTGTACATTATCATGTTGTCTTTAGAGTGACTGTCCTCATTTGTTGAAGAAGAAAAGCATTAATGTGGTTGAATAGCAATACATTCAAGTGGCAATTACACAAGGGGCAGTCACTGTGAGATGTCCTCATGTTTGACTATCCTTGTCACAAATGAGGACATCTCACAGTGATTGTCCCTTGTGTAATTACCACATGAATGAGGACAGTCACTGTAAAGACAACATGATAATGTACAGTTACAATGAGTGTACATTATCATGTTGTCTTTAGAGTGACTGTCCTCATTTGTTGAAGAAGAAAAGCATTAATGTGGTTGAATAGAAATACATTCAAGTGGAAATTACAAAAGGGGCAGTCACTGTGAGATGTCCTCATGTGTGACTATCCTTGTCACAAATGAGGACATCTCACAGTGACTATCCCTTGTTGGTGCAGGGGCAACTATCAAGTCAACTAGGAACACCTTGGAACAAGATGGAACCAGAAGATCAAAGGCAACCCTACATGTCAACTGGGATATTTTAAGGCCAATAATGGCATATTGTAATGAACAATGTACTTTGCCAGTCAAGAGTCATAAAAGTCCTAGTAAGTCCTAGCTTTCATTTTAATGTTGTTTCAATGTTTTATTGAGTTCTTCATTGTTGAATGATATGTTTATGAACTAGAAAGGTTATTTACTGCATTCTACTCATTGTTGCATCAATTTTAATTCTATTTTGAAGAAGTACTTACGCCTGCTAACATATAAACTGGCAGTTTCTACTAATTTTCTGTAACAGTCAAAGGTTTTCTTTAAATAAATGAACCTCCCATGAATCCCAAGGGCCCAGACTTCATGGGAGGCTTGTTATTGACATGTAAAATAGAAATCTAACTTATTCTATGCAGCACTAGTGCGAGAAGGCTGATGATTTGCAGGAAACAGTGAAGTGTTCCTTGATGAAATGATGGGAATGGTGTAATAGCAGCATATTGGGCTGAATAAGAGGGTTGTATTATGAGTTGAGATGTCCTAGGGCATCAAAGAGAAGGTGTGTGAACAATTATTTGGTCTCCAAGGTTAGTGGAGATAGGTGTTTGGTGAAACCCTATGCACTCTGCTAGCCACTTCTGCAGACCACTCTGCATCACTTGTGTAATTGCCACTTGAATGAGGACAGTCAGTGTAAAGACAACATGATAATGTACAGTTGTAGTGAGTGTACATCATCATGTTGTCTTTAGAGTGACTATCCTCATTTGTTCAAGAAGAAAAGCATTAATGTGGTTGAATAGCAATACATTCAAGTGGCAATTACACAAGGGACAGTGACTGTGAGATGTCCTCATGTGTGACTGTCCTTGTCACAAATGAGGACATCTCATAGTGATTGTCCCTTGTGTAATTGCCACTTGAATAAGGACAGTCACTGTAAAGACAACATGATAATGTACACTTACAGTGAGTGTACATTATCATGTTGTCTTTAGAGTGACTGTCCTCATTTGTTGAAGGAAAAAAGCATTAATGTGGTTCATTAGCAATGTATTAAATAATTTTTTTTTTAAATTCTACCCAGGACCGTCGCAATTGCGACGGCCCTCCCTAGAGATGCGACGACGGCGCCATATTGGTGATGCCCAGGCCCGTCGCAGTTGCTTCAACAGACCGTCGCAATTGCGACGGTCCCCCAAGACATGCGACGGCGGTGCCGTATTGGCGACGCCCAGGCCCGTCGCAATTGCTTCGGAGGACCGTCGTAATTGTGACGCCCTGCCGTCGCAATGCGACGGAGGCGCTGAATGGGTGAAGCAATGACATTATGACGGTAGGGCGTCGCAATTTCGACAGAAACCCATAGACGTCGTGATTTGCGACTAAAAAAACTGCGACGTCTATCACTGTCGCTATAGCGGCACATATCCGTCGCAATGGCGACACATAGCCGTCGCAAAATGGCCCCAAATTTATTAGTGAGGTAATTCACATTGGATTTAGAATGATCTCTCGACTGTTTGATGTGTTTGTAACACAAGGCATATTCTGGTCAGCATGATGTTTATGTTTTGATGCTTCTAAAAATTGCTATATCAAAATTGACATGATATTTAGGTCATCCTGGCATTTGTGCCTTGGTGCTTATATCTAATCCGACATTCCGAAAACAAAATCAATATTCATATATCCATGGTTTCCTAATCAGTGGGTTTTGTATTGATTCCTACGCATATAAATTGATATTCATATGTCTATGGTTTCATAACTAGTGGGCATTGTATTGATTTATCTGGTTACCTAAAAATTCAATGATGAGAATGACCGACACATGATCAGTGACTAGGTCCTAGGTCTTAGGTTGCATTTTTACATGTTTCTTTGCATTTTGCATGTTTGTATGATCTCACAATGGTTTGATAAAATTCAAAGCTTAAACAATTTTTTTTTCAATCACATCTTCGAATCTAAAAAGAGCTAAATCCTACAAGAAGGTTCCTCCAACGAAACAATAAGTAGAATCCATTTTCAGGATCAAAATTGAAATTTGAGATCATTTACTATGTCAAAATCATGTTTTAAATTTTTTGGACCCAGGACGGTCTACTGCTTGCATAATCGACCTTCCATCATCACAAAAATCCAGTATTCAACTTAATTGATTATCTTACATCAAACTATCAAAATTTCAACTTGGTCAACCATGGTCAACTCATGGTTTAACCTAGTCAAACTTGGTCTTTTGGACCTTCAAACGATGCAGAATGCATTCTCGAACGTGTTTAACCACTTCTCAAATCAATTAACATGCTTCAGAACTATTCAATGCTGACTTTTCTTGTCAGATTTCAATTTTAATCCCGAAGGGGCATGGTATTGCACATCATTCAAAGTCTGTAATCTAAATTTTGAAATCATATCTTTCCTCAATAATCAAGACAACAACCACATCTAGTTGCTGATTCATCAAAAAGACCTCATCACTTGGGGAAAATCAATCATCGCTTGAGGCATATCAGATTCATCAAGATCCATATCAATTTGGTATTCTTTTAATCTTGTAAATTGTATTAGTTTTTGTAACTATCGGTTCAATTGTGTTATTTCATTGGTTCTTCAGAAACTGAAGGGTTCAGATGTGATACCAATGTGATTCTTATCGACAATCGGGTTTGGAATCGGTCACTCACTTCTTCGCAATCATAAGGTTTGGAATTAGGTGTTTTGACACTTTTTTGCAATCATCGGTTCATTGCTATTATAGTTAACATTATCTTTGGTCATTCAAGACCTATTATCTTCATATCAACTTCAATCAGTTTCTATTTCATATCAATATCAATTTCAAACAATTAGTTTCAACATCATACACAGACTATCTTTGAACAACTGCGCTTTGCACATCAATTCAAAGAGGGGCAAAATGTAATACCCAAAAATGGGCTATAGGTTCATTAACCTCCTACATCTTCAATTCGAATGAAATCAACATCAAAGTCCTAACCTAAGGCACATTTGAACATCATCGAATCCTAATTGATTATCCTAAATTCTGCATTGGGGAATATTCCTAGCAATATTCTTGTTTATCATAATTATCTTTGGTTTAATGATTATTTGGTGATAAATCCTATTTATCCTAAAGTTTGATTAATTGAATATTCTAAATATTTAATTAATTAGATTTAATACTGCCACTTAATTATTTAATTGAATTTAATTACATTTATTCCTAAATTGTATTATTTAAATTTGACAATAAATCAAAATTCCTATCATTAATTGATTAAATTCTTATTTAATTAATTAAAGCAAGTTGTCATATTTAATGATTTAATTTTGAATAAAAGTTTGATTTAATAATTGATTAACCCATAAATCAATTGTTTTATTTTTAAAAAATCAATTAAGTTGAGGATAAATCGCTTTATTTATTTATTTAATTCATGATTAATTATGCACATCCAAAAAGTAGTTGAACTCTAAATCAGAAAATCAATTCAAGTTGTTTTAAAAATAAACTCAACTCTCTTTTGAGTTAAAAGTTTATCTCAACTTTTGATTTAAATCAAAAAGTTGTTTTTGCATGATTTTTTGCGAGTTAACTATCTTTAATTCCTTATTGACTCAAAAATAAACAAGAGTGATTTATGGTTTTTCCATGCACCTCCAAAGCCCTGGATTTCTATAAAATCAAGGCTTTATCTCTTCACAAAGAATCTCACAAGTTTGCATACTTACTCTGCCAAAATCAATCTCATAATTTGCAAACTTATGCTGGCGAATTGGTATCTAAAGAATTGAAGCTTGTTTGCGAATCAACAATTTTTGTGAGATCAATCTTGTTTTAGTTTCATATCATTTAGTATATCATTGTTAGATTAATTGCATTGCATATTAGTTCTTCATATAGATTAGATTTCATATCATTTTTCATTCTTATGGCATCTAAAATCCAAAAAAATAGATTAATTTGCATCCAATTCATATCCAAATTCTGCATTCAAATCCTTCATTTAGGTGTCATCAAGGTCATTGATCTTGGTCCAATCTGAGAATACATACTCGCATCTACTAGAAGGCAGTAAATCACTTGGTTAGATTAGTTTTCCTTTCATTGCATGATTTTGATTTCAGCTAACCTCTAATGTTTTACTGAAGTGTTGTGTCTACAGCTAGGTACAAAATTCACACACACACCTACTATTCGCTGAATCTCCCAATGTATTTATTACCTTCAGTCACCCAAATATCCCAATACATATATCCTAGACAAGGATTTGACTACAGTAACTATTTTGTACACAAACAAGACAGTAAAAAAATAGAAGTTCTTCCTTTTCTGTGATGGCCCCTGTCAATTGACAAACATGCTTATAAAAAAGATAATGAAAATCAATGGCTAATTCTATGTAAATAAATTAGGCAATATAAGCAAATTGAAGTCGTATCAATATTTCCAGTTGTCTTTCCACAACAGCATTCCGTCTATGTATAAATAAAGAAGAAAATTTGGAATTATCAAGCTTCTACAGGAAATCAAGATCGATTAAGCATGCCAATCAACTATCCCAAAGGCCGACGCACTATACATCAACAAAAATGAAAGATAGTTTAGAATTTTTGCATACTAACAACAAAATAAGGTATTTACTATAATATTTTGTTTTTATTAAACATAAAAATAAATTACACTATGTTCACTATTTTATATTAGTTTTTCTATATGTTTTTCTTCAGGTACCTTAAAGCATATACTTCTGGAAACAACATAAGCAGAACAACAGATTATCAATTTTATATGGCAAGTTGTTCAAAATTTACAAAAAAGATGTTCTTATTAAAGAATCTGGTTTACATCTATTTTTCATTAAACTTCTTGTATATATATATATATATATATATTTCTCGATATCAATTTTGTATACAGAATGTAAATCTTTTTATAAATGTGGATATGCATTTTAGTGATTTCAATAAAAAATAATAATTTCAAGAGTAAATACATTTTTTCCAATATTAATAATTGGATAAATTGGCTTTACAACAAAGACAGACACTTTAAAAAAAAAAAATCAGTCCATGGTTAAGCGAAAATGCGAAAAATCAGAGTCCAAAGAAAAATTGCGTTGCAAAATCGCCAAGTGAAATTAGGGTTAATTCACCATGACCGGGAAAAAGTTAGTAACCTGGATTTTGCTTCAGCTAATCTGATTTCCAAGCATTCTTCAAACTCGACAACTAGATCCTCAAGCCCGGACAAGGAATTCACTAGCTATTGTTTCAATTGCTGGTCATACGGGCACAAATACAAAGATTGTAAACGGAGGGATCTTAGACTTCTTCACCCCACTTACGATCACCTCAAGGAGTTTATCGCAAAGTAGAAGGCTAAAAGCTTGCTGGAATCCCAGAAAAGTGGACAATCTTCAGTCAAGGTCTCTGCTCCTCTCGATGAATTAAATAATCTTACGGATAATGTAACCAAGGATCTTAGCTTGAAGGAAACATATTATTTTCCAGCGCCTAAAACTAGGGTTTCGAAACTCAATTTGGAATCCTAGACTCACTATGGCCACCGGTTCCAAAATAGGATATTGGAACAAAAGATTTTCTCTGTTAATACATTGGACGCACAAATGGCTTTCTTTGAAAAAACTAAATATGCAAATGTGGGGAAAGTTAATTTAGAGCTGGTTAGGGTAAAATATACTGAACGGGTCTCACCTCAGGCCATCTCTGAATTGGGGAAAGGTGGAGTGGCACCCACTCAGGCCCTTACCGCTTGCATAGTAAATAAACCCCCATCACGGCTACCAGCATGTAGAAACACTGGGACCACAAAGGCTCTATCATCCAGGACAATTTTGGCTATTAGCTCCAACAAACCTCTATCTACTACGAGGGGAGGGGGAATGCTAGAGACCAAGGCATCTTCCAGTGGTGGCAAATCAAGAAAAGAAGAATGGCACACGGTTAAAGGCAAGAAACTGGTAAAATCTTCTCCTAAAAATTACAATAGCAGTAATATTGTTCTTAAAAACTCCTTTGATTTACTAAGCAGAGATAATATTGCTTGTAAAAAGCTTCTGAATATAGCAAATCATCAGAGCAATAGGGTTTTGGGAGGGGGAGAAGTTCCCAGGGGGAAATCACATATGGATTGTAAATTTGCACAATCCGATGTGAGGAATTCTCCCCTCCCCCTGCCCAAAACCCTAGCTATGGAGCAAAAAGCTTTAAAAGATAGTAATGATTTAACATGTATTCATAAATATCCAAATGCATACAACCCTCCTCATCGTAGGAAGGAAAAAATGAGATCATTTAACAACAAGCCATAAAATATGGTTAAACCTGGTAATGAGGGTAACCCGTCACATGCTAAGTGTAATGATTATGTTTACACTTCACCACATAGGTGTTCAGCTAACCATAAACATTCAATATTTCCAATATATGGTAATCACGATCCTAATCATTTTATGGTGACATTGGATGAAAGTCACATTTTGCAAATTCAGAATGCTTATGCAGAGATAGGTGTCATATGCAAGTGGATGGGAACAGGTGTCCATATAAAGGATATAATCAAAGGTCTGTTATCTCTTCTCCCCTCAAAGGTAAGTATTACTATCTTGGTAGACAACTTTATTTATGTAGATTGCAAAAGCAGTAATCTTAAAAATGAAATTTTAGAGAAAGGTTATTTGAAATTCAGAGAAATTTCTTTTTTCATATGTTCTTGGTTCCCTTTATTTAATCCAATAAAAATAGTAGATTTCCAAGTAGAAAAAGCAATTATGTTAAGAAATCTACCACTAGAGTGTAATCATCTAGAAATTGTGAAAAGAATAGGAGATAAAATTGGAACTTTTAAAAGGATGGTTAAAGCTGAATATAATAAATCAAATGTGATTATCATTGTTAAGGTAAATTATCATGATAGTTACATTCCCCCCCTCCAGCTGTGTTTTAATTCAAACACCATAATTATAAATCCCAAGATCCTAGAGGACTTCATAGAAGATTCTGAGAAAGGAAGGAATCCACCCTCACTTACACTTAAAAATTGTGCAGATGTTTTCCATGACCCTGATATTAGGGTAAAAATAAAGTTCTTAAACAATAGAGGGGGTTTTGAGCTCTTGAACACTAAATTTGGGCACTCTGAAGCTCCACCTCCCAAATTGTGTGAAATTAATGCTCCGATTAGCATTAATAATCCCCAGGAATCCTCCAAATCTCCTACTCTGTTAAGGAGGCTGGAAACTCCCCTCTTCAATAACTTTGAAGATACTAGTTTGAATAATGCAAATGTTAATGATAATCATAAAATTCTAGACTATGGCTGTAAGAATAGTACCATAGAGCAGTTAGAACTAAATCTTACTAACAAGACCATTGTAAATGTGCAAGAAAAGACTGATATATTTATAGAAGAGGCAGGCCCACAAGCAAGTCAGCCTGTGATTTTCAATGGTATTAATACAATTGCTTCCAAACCAGCAGATACAAACCAAAAGCAAATGGATGTATTTAAGAAGGATACACCAATAGAACAGTCTTTGAACATAGAATATTCAAGCCCAACAATAGTTAGGCCCTTTCCCCTACTATTGTCTGACACAGGTCTGTCCAACATGGTACCAACCTATTCTCAGAATAAGAAGGAGATACATACTCCTTTCAATACCTTTGAAACGGGGGTAGATATGGATAAAGATTTTAGTAATGTTATCCAAAATGATAAAGGTAATTTCAAAAACATGGTATTTGAAAATACCTATGTACCCCCTCTATCACATAGCAACACAACTAGCTCACCATAGAAAATTCTGTCTCCAAAAAATATTCAGGAAGATAATATTATAAAGAATTCATTTAATATACCTATTGAAAACTTAATTATTCCTCAAACTACTAAAGCATCATCTCAAATAATCAATAACATATCAAGCATTAGGTGTGAATCTAATAATATGGAAATTGAACCAAAATATATAGAAATAAAAGAAAATATTAGAATCTGTATACAACCTGAAGGAAACAGGACTGATCTTCAAACAGAATAGTCTTTGACACCAAAATGTGCTAATATAGTAGAACTAATGGATCAGGTAAATAAAATAGAAGAGGAGGTAAACCAAATTATTAATTACTTACGAGAACCACTAACGGATGAGTTAATGGACTTGTTTCTAGATGAGATCTGTGACTTTGACGAACTAAAAGTTCAAAAAGAAATACTAATCAAACATATTCAGGAATGTATTGTAAAAGAAAGTAAGGATGAGGGCAATAGACTGAATTAACCTTCTCCTATCCCAGATAAGGAAGTATCAGATAATGAACTGCAAAGCAAAACATATTAAAAAATGATCATACCATTGAAGAGGGGACAATTCAAGTTGTCTCAATACCTCTTGAAATAGAAACCTTAAATCTGGACCTACTAGGAGAAACGGAAGATATTATAGAAATTTATGGTAAGGAGATTGTAGATAGAGTGGAACCCTTAGCTTATACAATTAATGAACAAAATAGCCCGGGTAATCAGGATAATTTGATAATAGGGTCTCCTGGAGACTCAACTTTGGTTAAAGAAGCAATTGAAGGTCTCTATGGAATAACTAACAAAAATAGAGAATTGGGCATAGCCTTGACTAGAGGTAGTCTAAGCACTCCTAATATTAACAAACATAAAAAGAAAAGAGGTAGAAAATTAGCCATAGAACTGAGATCTCTAGATGGAAATGCAGACAATCAAAAAAAGATAGCTGACATTCTGAACACAGGGAAGGGGAAGTTCCTTCCCAAGGAACAATGAGAGTTACTACTTGGAATGTTAGGGGTCTAAATGCCCCTAAAAAAAAAAGATTAATCAAAAGATACTTAAAAAACTTTGAATCCGAAATCATCTTATTACAGGAAACTAAGCTTAACAAAGAGGACAGCTCTAAATTTAGTAAAATATTAGGTATTTGGAAGTCAGAATATGCCTGGTCAATAGGTCACTTAGGTGGACTTGCTGTCCTATGGGATCCTCATAAAGTGGTGGCTTTACCCTCGCATACTAATGATAACTGGATGACACTAACAATTAAGAGCCTAAAATCAGATTTAAAATTTAACCTGATCAATGTATATGGGCCAATCTCTAATGAAGAAAAAAGAAGAGTTTGGTAGGAATTACAAGACCTTTTAACGAATAACCGAGAACACCCCTTTGTTATCGGAGGAGATTTCAATGCTATACTAAATCTAGAAGAAAAGTATGGGGGTTCTCAATTCATATCACAAGCCCATAAAGATTTTAGCAAATGGGCTGCGGATAATCATCTAATAAGCATCAATACAATTAATGGAGTTTATACATGGAATAACAGAAGAGCTAGATTCAGCTACATAGCAGAACAACTAGATAGATTCTTTATTAGAACAAACCCCGATAGCTTTAATCAGTTAGTCAATGCAGAGATCCTCCCAGAAGCAGGATCAGATCACTTCCCTGTCAAGATTACCATTACAGAGAATTCCAAACCATCGAGAAATCGGTTTAAGTTCGAATTTATGTGGTTCCAAAATTCAGAATTCATAAACCTCTTAGAGGACTGGTGGAAACATATCTCGGTAAAAGGATAAAAAATGTTCTGCTTAACCGCCAAGTTAAAAATTATCAAAAATAAAGCATTAGAGTGGAACAAGAATAACTTTAATAATATATTCGAAGAGAAAACTCAGTTAGAAAAAGAAATATCTGATTTAAACAATATAGTAATAGAACAAGGTATGAATGATCTTAGCTACTACAAGGAAAAAGAGTTGATGGCCAAATACAATGATATCCTCCTCAAAGAAGAAATCTTCTGGAAGCAAAAATCCAAGGAGTCATGGCTCAAGGAGGGCGATAGTAACACCAAATTCTTTCATAATACAACTAATTATAAAAGGAGTATTAATAGAATAGCCAAAATCAAGACAACCGAGGGACTTAGTACTGAAGATCCTATTCAAATCTCAACTGTTCTCACAAATTTCTATAAATCCCTTCTCAATAACACTGAGGCAGCTGACCTCAATGCCCAATATGAAATGCTTAAAGCCATTCCTAAATTGATTATTGAGTCGGACAATGAAATAATGAACAACAAGCTATCCCTAGAGGAGGTCAAAACTGCAGTGTTTCAACTCCATCCAGATAAAGCCCCGAGACCAGATGGTTTCCAAGCTAGCTTCTTCCAAAAATGTTGGCATTTTGTTGGTGAAGAGGTTTGGCAAGCAGTGGAAGCAACCAGAAATTTAGGTTCCCTACTTAGTGAAATCAACAACACCTTCTTTACCTTAATTCTGAAAAAGAATGAAAGTATGGATCCAGGGGATTTTAGACCGATCTCCCTATGTAACACCATATATAAGATTCTTTCCAAATGCTTAGCAAATAGATTAAAAAGCTTTCTTCCAACTATTATTTCGAAAGAGCAGACAAGATTTGTAGCAAATAGATCTATTTTGGACGGAATTATTATAGCGCAAGAAATAGTTCATACTACCCAATTAACAAAGGAACCTAGTATGATAATGAAAATTGATATTCAAAAAGCATATGATAAAGTAGACTGGAGATTCCTGTGTAAATGCTTGGAAGCTCTTGGTTTCTTGAAACAATGGGTTAACCTTATCTTTGACTGCATCTCGACCCCCAAAATTTTAATACTTATCAATGGCACTCTGGAAGGATTTTTTAGTATTTCCAGGGGCATTAGGCAAGGGGATCTACTTTCCCCCTTTCTCTATGTCATTATGGTGGAAGCATTAGGTAGATCAATTACAAAGAAACAAGAGGAGGGGAGAATCTTGGGTTTGAAGGCATCAAAAAATGTGCCTAACATCACTCATCAACAGTTTGCAGATGACATGATTCTTCCAGGCTATGCTAATAGACAAGAAGCAAGAGCCTTTAAAGAAGTCCTTAACTTATATGCGAAAGCTTTTGGGTAGTGTGTTAATCCTACCAAATCAAAAATTTTCTTTATTAATACATGCCTGAAAATTGAAAAGGAAATTTGTAGTATGATGGGATACAAAATTGGCAAATTCCCATGCAAATACTTAGGAATAGACCTCGATAAAGGTATCCTATCATCCAAACTTTGGCAACAAGTCATAACCAAAGTTCAAAATAAAAAAAGTTCATGGAAAGGTAAATGGTTAACTAAAGCAGGTAGGTCGACAATGATCAAATCCGTCCTTTCAGCCATACCCACTTATCATCTGTCTATCCTACCCCTTCCGATGAATGTTAAAAAGGATTTAGACAAACTATTTCAAGAATTTTATTGGCAGGGACCTTCAGAAGACAAAAAAATTGCCCTGATTAAATAGGATACCCTATGCAAACCAATTGCAAAAGGGGGTCTAGGTATCAAAAACCTACTTTGGCAAAATCAAGCACTGGGGGCTAAACTTATATGGAGAATGTACAAAGAATCAAGTAGTAAATGGGCTTCCATATTATTAAACAAGTACATCCCTAACTCAAATCCCATCAATATCTTCAGGTCACACTCCCATGTGAAAGGATCGCGGATATGGAATTTTATTAAGGACTGCAGAGGGATTATTAGCAAACATCTCTCTTGGGATGTAGGTTCAGGTAATCTAGCTCTTTTCTAGGATGATTTGTGGGCAGGCCTTACTCCCCTTAACAAACTGGGCTTCTCAAAGGAATTTATGGAAGAATGCAAGAGAGGCATAGGATTATATCTTAAGGATTACCTATGTAATGCGGAAGATTCTAAGTGGAGTGATCTTAAAGAAATAGATGAAGTTTAACATGAGAAGCAAAAACTTTTGGCAGTATTGAAGGATAGGGAGATATCACTCAAAAATAGATCGGATACTCTAATATGGGCAAGATCAAACAACGGTAATTACTTAGTCAAGGAGGGTTATAATTCAATTATTAGGGATCAAAATATGGATAATATAGACATACCTTTGAATCTTTGCTGGAATAAAGCCTGCCTCCCTAAAGCTGGCATGTTCCTATGGGTGGCTATGAAAAATAGAATTCTCACAGTAGACAGACTTAATAAGCTTGGATTTGAAGGGCCATCTAGATGCCCTTTATGTGAAAACCAATCCAAGGATGGTTACCATATCCTTCTTAATTACCCTTTCACACAAAGATGCTGGAATTGGCTACATCAAAGCTTAGGATGGAAATCTGCCCAGCATTGTGATCTAATCAGCAACCTTAAAGCTTGGCCATCTCTTTACAAATATAACTTATTTAAGGATATTTGGACAATAGCACCTTCGATTGTAGCATGGGAAATATGGAAAGAAAGAAACAGAAGGATTTTTATGGATCAAAAATTAACATGGAATTCGGTTACAAATAAGATAGAAGCGTCTATCATGGAAATTATTAATAGTAAACTCAGGGACAAACTAAGCTATGAGGATTCATTTAAGAGCTGGGACAACAAGATTAGGAGTAAATGGCCAAAATTAACAATCCCTCCCCTTTATGGCAAGGGGGGCCCCAAAACTAAAATCGACAGAGCTTCCTGTAAATGGGTACCTCTGAAAGAAGGTTGGTACAAACTCAATTTTGATGGAGAGTCGTGGGGAAATCTAGGGAAAGCAGGTATTGGAGGGATCATTCAAAATTGGAAGTCAGAAGTTGTTGCTAAATTTTCTAAACCCATCAGTCCTACGAAAAACATGGCTGAGTGTATAGCGGCATTAGAAGGGCTTAAATTATGTAAGAAACTTAATATAACAAAAGTAATTATTGAAGGAGATTCCCAAATTATCATCAATGCCACTCGCACTAAAAAAACTCCCAACTAGATGTTGAACTCTAAAATAGAAGAGATTAATGTACTAATGGAAGTATTTCAAAGTATGAAATCAAACATACTTTCAGAGAAGGCAATACAGATGCGGACAAGCTAGCTAATCTAGGGGCTAATGGATTGGTAACAATGGATCAATATATCTAAAAAATTTCTAAAGGATAAGTCAATACAAGAATAGGACTAAGAACTATCCTTTAGATAATCTTGGGAGGTTGTCTATTAAACATAGCAACCATCAGTATCATTAACTAAATCTCAACTGATTAACATGCTTTGAAAACTTAGACCAAGTTCACTAATCACCCCTTTCGGTAGGATAGCGCATGTGTAATTCATAATATCTTAATACAATAGACACCTTTAGCCTGTAATGAATAGAAACAATGCTCTGTATAACAAGATTAGCATTAACATAACTAGGCTCACTTTGTAGTAATTATAAGATCTAGCCTTAGATCAACATAGGTTTTAAAGATACTTACTAAAATAATATAATCATAAAAAGACATCAATAATAATATACATTTGTATCAACTTGATAAGGATAACCTCCCTTGGTCAGATTTCTCAAAAGATATCTTATAGATAATATGTACAAATGGATCAAAGAACAGAGTATAATAAATATAAAGATAGGAGACCGGGATCTTAGACTGTCCCTGGTCGTGTAGTACCTTTATATATACATAAAACTCTATATCAAAGATATACCTTCCCCTTCAATTATTGGATCTAACTCGTAACTTTCTAAGGGTTATATTCTAGAACATTAGAATATTCTTAGAATATTTGAAACTTCTTAGGATATTTAAAATTCTACAGGACCCCTGACAGGTCAACCGCCATGTCACCATTCATTGACCAACCAGAAGCCGATACATCATCATCTTCCCTGACAGTGGGACCACCAACCTTCTTCCATCAAGGGGCCCGCAGCATACATGGCTCCCTTGTCGCATGATCGCAAGCAGTGAAAATGGCTCTTGCGATCATGTGACAAGGCCAAAAGATGACACCTCACCCCCCTTTTTCTGATAGCGGGACCACCGATCACATTTCCTTTGATCCAGATTGAGGCCTCTCGCTGAAACTCATTGGTTAAATAGCCCGCAGCTTTCCATCGTGGTGTAGCGAGGATCATTGATTCTGCACACCCATTAATTCCTGTCAGACCCTCCTACCAATGTGCCCATTGAGATAGATGGCAATCGGTTGCATGGACGCATGTCAAAAATTTCTGACATGCGATCATGCGACAACCAATCTCAGTAGTCCCTGCAGACCTTATGAGTTTTTAATCCCGGGGAACATAAGTCTTAGGGGAATATCAGAGGGGTCCCCTCCTGACCAGTTAACCCCAGTCGCATGATCGCATAGCATGAAAAAAGGCTATGCGACCATGCGACAAGGGTTTTAAACCTTTTTCAGAACCTTAGGATAGATGTTTTATTTTTAGGTGCTTAGTCTTAGGGATAGGGTAGTTACCAAGGGGGACCCATTGGAACATTAGTCGTATGATCACATAGGTTGTAAATAGCTTATGCAATTATGCGACTAACCCTTAAGACTTGTGCAATGGTTTATTTAATTTTGCTCATGGGTCTTTAGGATTTTAAGTGGCCAATAGTAACCTAAAAATAGAACTTGGCCCGGGAAGACTTAGGTAATTTTTTGCTTTTTTGAACTATAATGGCTACGTTTTGAAAATGCAAAGGGCCTATGCCATGGACACAAATATATATATATATATATATATATATATATATATATATATATATATATACACTAGACTGTCAACCCCTTTCAATCTTAACTAAGTTTGCTTTCTAGACATGGATATAGGCTTATATCCTTCTTGTTCGGATTATAGTAGGTAGAGGTAAATCAAGATAGTAGTACAACTAATATTTTGGTTTCTATTGTTAATTTTATTTGACTAATTAAATTGCTAATAGATTACATATGGTTATAAAGGAAGATGTTCCAAAGTAAAATTAGTCGTGTAATCTGAATGGGTGCGTATTACTTTTAAAGTGTTACTCAGTATCATAATCTGCAATTCCAAATAGAAAATGCACAATTGTAGGAAATATCTATATTATTTGATGTGGGTTAACCATTGGAGATGGAAGTTTTGTCTATCTTATTTTTCAAGCACCAAGATTTGTAAGGGGGATAGGTACTTCATCCAACCAATGAATTAAAAATAGAAGGGATCCGTTAAAGCAGCATTTGTAATGTTTTACTCCGATCTTATAGAGCGGTGGGTATGTCCACTGAAATCATGTATTTGTAGTAAATCATAAAAAAACATTGAGCAGTGGGAATGCCCATGGAAATTATGTATCAAACAAATCATGTCAAATGTCGAGGCATGGGTATGCCCACGGAAATTATGTATCTAACAAAACTCGACAAGTGTCGAGTCATGGGTATGCCCACGTAATTGTGTATAAGTACAAGACCTAGGGTCCTGGGCAAGGCTGGAGGTTTTCTCAACCCCGCTCTTTCCTACCAGCGCCTGCAGCGAGCGGGGTCACACTGTAAAATTTATTTATATTAATAAAAAACTTCAGGGCTTCGGCCTTTTACCGATCAAAACAAAAAAAAAAAAGATAGACACTTAGAAAAAATTTAACCAAATTATATATTATAATGATGTTTTATTAGTCTATTCAATTCTATTAAATAAAATATCATTGCAAATATTGCAATTGAATGGAATGTTTTCAATTTTTGGATTAAGTTTTTACAGACTACTAAATCTGAAATTATTTACTTATTTGTCCTTGCCAGTGTTCTTGATTTTAAAAATGTTTTAAGTGAGCCCTAAATTATTTTATTTCAATGTTATGTTATGATCGATTTAACTTTTCATGTTTTCACGTAATGTTTTATGTTTCCTATTGTTCGTTGAATCTCCTAATGTATTTATTACCTTCAGTCACCTGATCTCCACTTATGCATAGATGCTTACTATTTCTATAAAATAGTTTGTAAATATAAATATACAAATAATATATTTTATATAGTCTTTTAAATTAACTTTCAAAATATAAACATTAATACAACCAAAAATTGAGCCATGTATTCAGCCACACTAGCATAGACAATGCTTTCAAAAATACTATATTATTCTCGCTGCATCGATAGTTTTCGCAAGATCACAATGCATGCAAGTTCTCTTTGTAGATGTGTGACAACCATTGGATTGGAAGGAGAATAGTAGGAAAGATTGCATCCTTTTCACTAAATCACTAGATGAGCATACTAACTTTAGTTACCTTTAAACAATACTCTTCGTGTGATCTCTCAATCCTTCACTTAACTCATTGTCGACTATCTAATTTCATGAAACTTATTGCCCTGATAGTTTTTCCATAAACATGTTAATCAAAAACAAAGAATATAAAGACATACACCATTCAATACACCAACTTAACTAATGCCCTCAATATTTAATACATAAAAGGTTTATATCTACAAGGAAAAATAATTGTCCTAAAAATTAACAACATTAATACCATTTACGTTTCTAATCTTTTATGACTATTAAATTATCACCTAAATTTATTAAATGCCAACCATCTATCACATCATTCTATGTACTTGGTAAATATCTTCAACAACAAGTGTATAGAAAATATTGTATACATCATTCCAGGCAAACAGACAAAAATTGATAAATCCGTCACTGCAACAAAAGAAGCACTTTATGAAAAGTCCGCATTGCAATCTATAATCCTTTACATAATGATTACCAAACTCAATAGTTATGATCATCTTGATGAAATAGAGAGTGCATGGAAAGAAATCATAGATGCAAATCTACATTTTTACAATTTAAATGATCTACACAGAAGAATACATTTACAACTAGTTCATCCCATTACACAAAGTCTCATAGCTAGTGGATTAATACAAGCTATAGGGTTTCCAATTTCTATTCAAGTACCAAAGCTCATTTTGGAATGCATTCAAAGATTTGACCCAGATACCGGAGAAATAAAAAACAAAACAACGAAGTTGTCATTAGTTTGAATAGAGATTCAATACACAAATTTTTTGGTTTACCTTCAAGACAACAATATTCTCAATGGAATTTCTCTCTGGTAGCTTCAAATTTTAATGAGAAAATGTCAAGATGGTGAGAAATACTATCAAAAAAATGGTTTGAAACCATCAGAGTAGCCAGCTCAAAATTACCGAAAACCCTATACGGAACAAATTTTAAAAAAGAGATTGTTGACATTCTAGTACTTCTACACAAAATCAGAGGAAGGGAACAAGCCCTAAATTTTAAAGAATGTTGGTATTTCCTTGTGCAATATATATATGTGTAGCCAACATTTATATAGATTGGGCACAACTTGTAAGTGATAGATTTACTGAAATGGTTGTATTAGCAAAGCATTCATACAAATTTGCAATGTCATCTTACCTCATCTATGCCCTAGCATGTCAACATATAGGAAACAACCTACCTAGTGTTTTTGACTATGATGAACATATTCAGGTTTATGATTTCTACCTTTTCATACAACTCTGAAACAACTTTGCACATTTTAGAAGGATTAATGATTTTTTTACAATGAAAATATGCCATGAAATTCAAGGTTGTCCAGAACACAAATTATCAGATGCAGCCACACAAAAAATTATGCAATTTGGAAGCTATTATGCACAATATCCTATATTTACATATTTAAGGATCAGAGCTTTCGATGGCTTTCCATTCAAATTGCCAAAATGTACAAATGATAGAATGGTTTTGATAGAGTTATGTAAATAAATCATTGAGGTCAACAAAAAATGCAGCGAATGACATAAAGCAGGTATTCATTTTTTGATTTCCATAGGACCTTATACATGATTTTCTAGTTCTTCTGCAATGAATCTCATCAAATCATGTCAAAAGAAATATAAATTTGATGAATATAATGTTATGAGGCATCATTTTGACCCTTCCAATTATATAAAAGAAAACCTGCAACTAGGCCCTAATTTTAATCACATACCTTCATTAGAAGATTTTTGGGCTAATTGTAAGGATGAATTTGAAATGAGAGAAAGATCATGGTCCCGCCTAACAACTGAATAGATTCGACTATATAATATTCTAATAGATGTCGAAGGATTATACAATGATCAATCTAATCTGCTTTCCAATCATTATTTGACAAAAATAAAAGGGACAGCTTTGCAGCCTCTACAAATTCAACAACCAGGATTAGATAATCTTGAAGATAGAATGGAACAAATAATTAAAAGGACAAAAAGATGGGTACAGTGCAAGTAAACAGCAAAAGAGATGACACAAACATAAGGGAAATCATCAAAACAAGGTCAAACAATAGCATCACCTCAAATACCATTGCCAACAATGCAGACAACAGTTCAGTCCAATCAACAAAATATAGGTGGAGATGATCAACCACCAGAAAAAGATAGAGCTATAACCAGCACCTGCGGCAGCGGTTCATTTCCGTTGGTCGACATGGACACTCAATAAGAACCAGATAATCCCGAACAAGAAAGAAAATAAAGGTCAATCACAATAAAATACAACAGACCAAAATTTCAATGAAGATACACCAACTCAAACAAATCAACTTATTCAACCAATTATAACATGTAATCAAAATATTGTACCAAAATTTCAAACTTCATCTCAAGATATAGAAAGCCCTACAATAGTCAGAAAATTGTTTGATAGTGAAAGTTTAGCCTTTGCCTCCAAAATTCTAGCCACTCCTTCATGGTTAGAAGAAACAATACAAAGAAAAATAAAAAGAAGAGAGGATAAAATTCCTCCTCAAGATTTAGTTTCTCAAATCATTAACGAAACTAACAGTTCGAAGAAAAAAAAACAAAGAGACAAGCTAGCTACTCTTCAAAAACATCAGGAAACAGGGCATGTAACAATACAAATTGCAGAACCAAAAGAAGATGACAACTTTTTAGATCTCAATGCAACAGACTTTGATGTCAATCAAATTAACATAGGACCTACTTTCCATGATCGTACAGTTGATATGTGGGAATTCACACATCAAGAAGTAAGAGATAGGTTACAACAATTGAAAGATGAGAAAAACATGCTCAAATCTATTGTCAATCATCTATCTGATTACATCAAGAAAATGTTTGGTCCTATCTCTTCCCAAACATCAAATCAAACAGAAGATATTTTTGATCCAGCACTTCATTCCAGTGAACAAATTATCAAGCAGATACATGAAGATAGACACATGGCACAAATCACACAAGAATGGATACAATACCTCAATTCAAGAGGTGTGGGCCTCATTGACTGCCTATCAAGTTATTACAAAATATATATTCAATACAAAGATGTAATCGAGACAGACTGTCAGTTTCTCATAGAACAACAAAAAATATATAATGCACAAGAAAAAATATTGCAGACAGTGATAGATATGGACAATGAGGAAGCTCTTAATCTAAAAATTATCAAATCAACTAACTGTCCTCTACAAAAGTGGATCTTTTCAATCAACTTCAAAAGAGAGATCAACATAGAAGTAGTTGAAGAACTACAAAATCTAATCCAAACACTCAATACCAACATTACACATATGGAAAAGAACTTTACATATATGGGCTACAATTTTTATCAAGCAAATGCTCAAGATACTCTAGATATAGAAATCATGCAAAAAAACTATGAATTACATCTTCAAAGTATCAACACAACAAAGGAAGGAGATATCTACAAATTGATTGCAATTGGAGACTTATTAACAACTGTAAAAGAAGAAACATAAAGCATTACTACACAAATCAAGGAAATCCAAAAATATCATGAATACTACATGGTAAGAAATGACAATATTACCATACCAGAGGAACAAGAAATGCTTGATGTAGTCTCAGTAATGCAACAATATAATAGTAAAAAAAGGCAGCAACAAACGCAAGTATAAACATCATCGGTATCATACAGTTTGTTATTATGTACTTCAAGTTTATATGTAAATTTCAAGTTTGTACTTCTCATTGTTTTTTTTCCTTTTCTCAGTGCTAGCACAATTTGGACGAAAGTTTCCTTTGTTTTCTTAATGAATCATCCTTATTGTATAATCAGAATTTCTCTTATAGTTTTCACACATATGGTGATGGTATTTTTTAGGTTGTGTAAAGGAACCAAGACAAATGTTTGATGAAATGATTATGAAGGTTTAATAGCTATTTCTAGCTTATTGTGTTTCATGCAACATGTTTGACTAAATGACACTGCTGTATGAATGTCTTTTTAGAATATTATGACTTTGTAATGAGAGTAGTTGAATGTTTAATTTATGTAAAGTATTTTTTATAATGCCAATACAAAATGAATGATCAATTTCAGAAGACTATTGCCATGAATTCAAAGTGATATCTGATTGTCATAGTATTATAAATGATTGATAAAATGTCTGAGAAGAATTAATGTATAATCTTGGTTATTGTACTTATTTGGGTTTCAATTTTGCCTAGCTTCTTCCACAATAAAGTTTTCAAATTCCAAATTATATGTTGCTACTTGTAATGCATCATCATCTAAAGTAGTAGCTTCACATAAAATTTGTTGCAATCATGATTGACTAATTCCTACCACTACATTATCTTTTCATCTTTATCCAGTAACACGAATTCTATTATGATACTAGAAAAAATAGTTCCTTTTTCTCTATTGGTTAATGCTACTTCTTGCAAAATACCTATCTGCCTTAGAATTTCTACAAACCCCATCTTCAATGCAACTTCATAAGGAAACACATAACGAACACCCTTCTTTCCATATACTCTAGAAAATTTAGACACTAAATATAAAATTATATCACCAAATTGCAAACTATGATAATATCCTTCGCATATTGCTTTAGTCAATTTAAACTAGACACTGGCTATAAAAGTATATCACCCAAATTGAGAACTATGGTAATATCTTTGACATATTCCTTTGATCTAATTAAACTCAACAATTGGCTAGGGATAATAGGGTTATCTACAAACAGTAGTCACGTCAAACTTGAAGCAAAATTCTTGTCAAACATAACATTGTCAGCATCAGTTCTATCCCAAAACAACTTTGTAATTCATAAATTGACTAATAAAGTTCATCATTTTTCTCTATGATGATCTCCATTGTGTCCCTCAAAAAATTGACACCCTTGAACAACAACATGTATAATTATTCCTTTTCTCTAATTAATCTCAGAAATTGGGTACAAATTCTACAATTGCCTATCACAACTAGTCACCTTAACCTTGAAACAAAATTCTTGTTAAATATAATGTACCTACCATTAGTTCTGTCAAAAGAGAACTCTGTAACTCATAATTGCTCTGCATTAACTCAAAAGTTTTACACCATTTTACAAGAGTGACCATAGGATTTAGGAGGGACATTTCTAGAGATTTCACATTATATGCAGCTCTACAATCTTGAGTTAATGCAGAGCTCCAACAGATTATGTGTTTTCTTATAATAATGTCTCTCTCTCTTGATATGTTACTTGATATACGGTATGTCTAGATTTTTTTACACAACCCTTGTTTCTCTTATGGTGCAAGGTGATAAAGAAATTGAATTGCTATCACATTCTTATATTTTTATACCAATTCTTTAATATGTTGTTACATATTATGTCATGCATGTGCCACTGTTTCTAAATACACCTTTCTGTTGTTTGATTAGGGATACTACAAAATTATAGATACCTATTATTTTTGGTCTCCATGATGGTGACCTAAAAATACTCTTTTTTATGACCCTCTTATTTGACATTCTTACATTGTGTTTGTAGTTATACTACATTTTGGGGATGATGAAATTTAATTTTGATATAATATCTCATGTATTATCATATGATCCAACTGAACTCAGAGTTAGTAAGATCCCTTTTCCGCTCTCTTTTGTCATATATTCATTTCTCTTGGTTTCTCCTTTCTTGGCCACATCTAATAGTGGAAATATTTATTGTGGGCGTATTTATGCTCCATTACAACACTTCTATGATCTCATCATCTATAATACTTATGAAGACCTTCCCATATTAATCCCTGACACCTCTTCATATTGAATCATAGAACCTAACCACTTCTATAAGGATGTCAACATACATAAAAACACTTGGTAAAATATGCATCGATTCCTTTCAGAATATGCAGCCTTCAACAATACTGATCAACTGTATTTGTCTCCAAACCCTAGGACTTTTCAATTATCATATTTAGTTGGAAGTGACTATCAAATCCAAGCTTGATGACTTTTTTCTCCTCGTCGAGCTACTTGTTCTTGAAAATATCTTAAATATGTCCTATATAAAGTGTGTCTTCTACATTTTAATTTCTTTATATACATTTGTACATTCTTTATAAATTAATGTAGCATTTATAGTTTGGCAATATGTGTAAATGTGCTTACTCTAAAGATATACTACTAAATAAATCTTTTCTTTGCAACATTAAACAATTTAAGAATTTAATATCAATATAATAAAAAAAATTATGTTGTCAACAATGGTCACTATTTTTTTTTAAAAAACTTGATGATCTTTATTTTCTAATCTCTATAGCCACCTATTAACTTGTTCCACCTCTGTAGTTACAAAAACAAGAATTTTGAATTATTTATAAATGGTAAAGAAATAGAAAGGATCTTTTGTTTTCCACTTCAATCAGAGCTGGGTCGATCATGCAAAATTTGAAATACTTATTCTTGTCATTGAACAATTTATCATTCAAGTTTTACTCATAAATGACTTATTCATTCTTACATAGTTTCCATGTTTCAGAAAGATGTCTATGTCACTAACCATGACATAAGAGTGGTACAAAAAATTAATCATAACAACTCCTCAACCGGGTTTTCAAAATTTTTGTTATAAGAACCCCTCGTAATTGTTAAACAATGCCTCCTTCAGGTTTAGGGTTCATTATTTCTATTATTGAAAAGCTTTAATTTAATAGTTGTTTCTTTTCTCTCTATAAGCACTTTCTCTTCAATAGAGTAAAGCAGTTGTTTACCCTCTAAGTTTACTATAATATTTTCTCAAACTACCTCTAACAATTTCAAATTTAGTCTATGAGATAAATGCAACATAACCACAAAATAATTATTGTAAATGTACAAGTTCTTTCTAACATAATATGATGAATTCTAGCATGAAAAGTAAATAAGGTTCAAATACTTGATATAGAACCTTTGATTTCTCTTTCAGTCATAAATTATCATTGTGCATCCAGTCAGAACGAAGATAAAAAACTAGAATTTGGGCATGGTTGGAAAAAAATTGTCAATTTCTATGGCTTGCAGTTGGGTCAATTTGTTGTGATCAAGTACATAGGTAAGTCTTATTTCAAGGTTTAGATATTCAAAAAATTTGGTATGTAAAAAATAGCAGTGCAGAAAACAAACATTGGACAGATGAGAGACGCCCTTCTACCACAATGTGCAGTTTGAATCAACCAATGAGCAATAACTTGATGACTGGATTGGAAAATTTAGTTTCTTTGGTAAGAAAAGGTCTTGCCCAAAACCATAGACTATATTTGATTTGTCAATTACAGAGATTATTTTAACTTTCAAAGTAAGCATACAACTCCAATTGTTAAGAGGATTGGTATAACAGGAAAGTTGAAGTTTTTTCTATAGGCCATTCATTCAACAACCCTAGCCATTTTATTTTAATCTTCTCATAATCTCTTCAAAATTAGGTATGCTTCTCCTTTGATATTGGTTTTAATAACAATGTTAATGTTATCAAGATATTGCTCATTGGTTGATTCAAACTGCACATTTTTGTATGCGGGCGTCTCTCATCTGAGAAAAGTTAGTTTTCTGCACTGATATTTTTCACACAACAAATTTTCCAAATATCTGAACTTTGAAATAAAACTTACCTATGTACTTGATCACAACAAAATCACCCAACTAGAAGTCATAGAAATTAACATATTTTTCCCAACCGTGCCCAAATTCTAGTTTTTTATCTATACCCAATAATTCCACTTCTCATTCTACCCATTTCGATCTTGCAACACCATATGTTCATGTTTGTCTGTTATAAATAGTGAAACAAATGAGATATCCCCTACAACGATGGTTGTCACAAGATCCCGATGAATACATCTTTGCTTTGTGGATGAGCAAGAATTGTTGGATAAAAAGAAAACTGTCAGTCTTTCCCAAAAAATAGAGTGCTCGGGCCTAGTGTATGTACATCGATAGATCTCCCATGTCAAACAGCTCTGATTTAATCAGACAAAATGGTCATATTTTAAAAATCCACACTTAAGGT
Organism: Chamaecyparis obtusa; assembly: GCA_027943335.1. Lineage (NCBI taxonomy): Eukaryota > Viridiplantae > Streptophyta > Pinopsida > Cupressales > Cupressaceae > Chamaecyparis > Chamaecyparis obtusa. Next base: position 639,729 of record BSBK01007358.1, read on the forward strand.
GACATCTAATGGAAAATTCAAGATATTTTGTATATAATTTTTTCAAAAAATTGTCAACAATTACTCCTATTTTATTTTACAAACATATTCAAATTTAACATATTTCAATTCCGTAAATAGTACATACCTAACAAAAAATCTTTAACTCATTTACATGTTATAATTTAATTTCAAAATAAAAGTAAAACAAATTTTCAACTATAGGTATAGGTGTGTGTTTACAAAATCACTTGGGCATACCTCTAATTATAAAATCTTCACCTATTCCATGGGGCACCAACAATAATGCAGAGGTTTCAGCTTTGCTCCTTGGCCTTGTCACAACATCATCTATGAAGATACCTCGGCTCCAAGTGGAAGGGGACTCTCTTATTATTATTCAGGCTTGTATTAATAGGACAAATTCAATGCAGAAGTCTAGCATACAAGCTAAAACAGGCCTGGCGCCTAATTGATGCTTTTGAAAATTGCCCTCCTCACTCATACTTATCATGAAGGTAACCAATTCGCTGACTACCTTTCAAACTTAGGATGTGATGGAAAGAAACTAGATATTTGGGATCCAACTACACTGGCGGAGCTATATCCAAGTTTATTGGATATCATTAACAATGAAACAAGGGTGTCATGATTTATCATTTGGCACTCTCCATGTCATCATTCAGTACCTTGCAGAAAATGATTAATTGATATGGATGTGCTGGCACATTTGGAAATGATTACCCTTGAGATTTTTATCTGCCCGATATCTTCATTTTTTATCTGGTTGTATTTGAGTTACCTTGTCATGTACTTGTGGCATGTGTCTCAAGATGACGTGGCTTAATGACCTTGTGCATCTTGCTTTCTTGGGCTACGAATTTTGTTGGATGGTTTTTTAATGATCAAGGTTCTTATTAACCTTACATGCTCCAACTCTGCTCGCCATGTGATCAGATAAATTTGTGTGTACTTCTGAAAATCATTATTACTATGAGCAATCATTCTGTAAATTTTCTCGACACTTTGTATGGAATCTCCTGGCATCTTTGTATCGGGTGATGATTTCGGGTTTTCTTTCAGGTTCTTTCTTGAATGAACCCTTGAACATGTTTTTAATTTTAAATAATATATATAGTGGCTCCGTCCATTTTTTTTTTTTTAATTTTTTTTTTTTCAACTATATTCAAATTAAAAATTAATTTTCATAAAATTTAATTAAATCTATTAGAATTCAAAAAATCATTTAATTATATTCGCGATGAAAGGTATTCAGTTTTAAATTTTCTTTACTATATATTTATATCTAAATATATAAGCTCAAATATATTAAATATTATTTTTATCATTTCTTGTCAATATAACAAAAACAAAAACAAAAATTAAATTATAAAATTCAAACAAATGTTTAAACCAATCTTCTCTATTCTTATAAGTGCAAAAATTATTAACCTTTTCATTAAATAGATAATCAATTATTTAATTATTTTCATTCCAAAGATATCTTATATTTAAATTTCATGTTCTTTTATATGATTCTTCAAATTATTTATATAACAACAAATAATTAAATTATTAAAACAAAATTACATTTACTATTATGCAAATTTCAACAATTAAAATTTAAAATTTAATCAATAACAAAAACATAATAAAACAAAAAAATTCTATATAATAAATATTCAATCATATTGTATTTTTTCATAACAAATTAAATCTAACAAAAAAAAATATTCACTACATTTGAAACAATTTTTACGAAAATAAATAAAGGTTAAATTATAATTATTACTTTAACTAATACTCTTCCAAATATTATATATAATCATTAACACAGTAAATACCAAATGCAGCCTAAATCTCTGTTTGTTGTTTAAGAATAGGACTGGTAGTTAGAAAATGATTTTTACCATAATGTGATTAGTACAAAGCTATAAAATAAATTTCATTTATTAAAATGAATTCTATTTTATATAGAATAAAATTATAAATGTTTGTACAACATATCAAAAAACTCCATATATATATCTATATATATATATATATATATATAGGTATAGATATATATATATATATATATATATACACACATATATGTATGTATATATATATATATGTATGTGTATATATATACACACACACACATATATATATATATACATACATATATACATATATATATATATATATATATATATCTATATATGTATGTATGTATTATATATATATATATATATATATATATATATATATATATATATATATATATATATATATATATATATATATATATATATATATATATATATATATATATATATATATACTGTATGTATGTATGTATGTATGTATGTATGTATGTATGTATATATATATATATATATATACATACATATATATATATACATACATACATACATATATATATATATATACATACATATATATATACACACACACATATATGTATGTATATATATATATATATATATATATATATGTATGTGTATACACATATATATATATATATATATATATGTGTATACACATACATATATATATATAT